>OZ010796.1:431251983-432451983 GCA_963932465.1 Maratus speciosus
ATATATTCAAAATTACTGGTATTCATAAATCTGGAGAATTGGCTGCTCAGTAATATAGTTCCGTGCAGTAATGGAATTTCGTCTTTCAAAAAAGTGTTGGCTAGAAAACAAAGACTATTAGATATATTTTACGAAATTGCTTGCCCGACACTCATAGTTAAGCCCTTGACTACACGGCCATCGAAATAAACGTTTGTTTCCATGGTTTTAAGCACATACACACCATACATAGCTCGAGTCAAAATCTCGAGTCAAAGGTTCATCGCAAAAATAGTTTATGATCGCCGCTGTGGCAATTTTTCACCAGTAAATTGCAACAGAAAATTTCGCCTTATTTACGCACCTTAATTCATGCAAAATTTCTCTCATTAATATTGATTTTTTTTTCTCTTTTTGCTGGTGGCAATTGGCCAGGTATTACAATCTCTGTTACTGCCTCTGAAAGGAGATTGTTTAGGTTGTCACAATATGGTGGAAATGCGGCTTACTGCGTAAACTTCCGCCAATAAAAATAAATATATTTTTCTGTCATATTTATAACTGAAATTCTACATGAATAAGGCGTTTAAATAAGGAGAATATTTCTATTGAAAGTTACTGGTGGAAGCTTGTCCCAGCTGCAATCAGTCTCTGTAAAACCGGTTACAGTTGAAGCTTCACCATTTTGAGGATATCTCAGTTCCTCTGTATTCATTGAATGGATATGTGAATAAAGAGGGGTAAGCATACGGTGTATTGTCTACCAGTTGTGAATGAAGTAACTGGGGAGATTGTCACAAGATAGCAGCTGTTTTTTTTTTTTTTTTTTTTTTTTTTTTATCAGATCAACAGTTTCTGATTACCGCCGGTCAGACTTCCACCATTAATTTGATTAGAAATTTCCATCTTATTTAAGCGCCTTATTCATGGAAACTTTCTCTCACAAATATGGTAAAAAATTTTATTTGTTTTTACTAGTGCAGGGCTTCCACTCGGTCCGTTTTTTGGACACCACTTTTATTTTAAGAAAAATTTTCTTTATAAATTTAGTAGAAACATACCAGATGCAGGGTTTTGCTTTAAATTGTTGCAGAAACCTATCACGCATTTCTTTCTAAAAAATTACTGGTTTTCAAAAAACGGACCAGTGGAACCCCTGCTAGTGGCAGTTTGACAAGGTATTATAATCTATTTCACTGACACTGACAAATGGTTGTCTAGGTGATCACAATATGGGGGAGACGCAGGACCTGACTACCGCCGAAGTAAACTTCCACCAGTAAAAATCAATATCTCTTTTTGCCATTATTTATGACTAAAAATTTGCATTAAGGAGGCGTTTAAATAAGGAGAAAAATTCTGTTTAAATTTACTGGTGGAAATTTGCCCTGTCAGTAATCAACCACTGTGAGAACGGTTACAGTTGAAGCTCACTATTTTAAGGATATGCCAGTTCCTCTTTATTAGTAGTTCCATGCTTCCGACAGCTTCAAATAGGAAGTTTAAATTCAAAATATAGCAAAATATACTATCTTTAAAATCGACAAATTATAGATGAACTTTAGTTAGAGAGAAAATATAATCATTTTAACCCTTATCGATCCTATGTTACCTCCCACGTGACATTGGTACATTGTCATATCTATCGTATGGCACGTGTGAGGTGATAAGAGCAGGGCTGCCCCATACGACTAATTTTTAATTCTATTTCGCACCATTTTTTTAAAACAAATCTTTTTTACACACACTTTGCTAACATCTGCAAAAGAAACCTACTACAAAATTTATTTTATTAAAATAGTGGTGCAAATAGAATATAAAAATAGTCGCCTGTGGGAGCCCTGTAAGAATAACTCGTTCGGGACCAGTATCTCTTACAAGAATTTTATTCGGTTAGCACCGTTTTTTTAAGCACCACTTTTATTTGCACTTTGACAACAGGTGGAAGAGAAATTTACTATAACATTTATTTTTGAAATATAGTGGTGCGAATAGAACATAAAAATAGTTGTCTGTAGCATCTCTATGAATATTCACTGAATACAGTTACAGCCTAGTAGAGAATCATGTCTGAAAAGCTAGCCTCCGATAAGGGTTAATATAATGCTTTAGTCATTATATCGTCGATTCCATGTCAAACTATCCAACACGAAAACAGTGTTGCCAATGGGCTACTTTTTTTTAAATTCAGATTTCTTGATTAGCACTACTTTTCTGAAATGGTAAAATTACCCTTGTTTTTGCCTTAATTAATATGTCATTAAATAAGGCGAATTTTACTATTTCAAAAAAGTGGTGCCAATCAAGAAATCTGAATTTAAAAAAGTAGCCCACTGGCAACACTGTTGTCATTTTGGATAGTTTGACATGGTACCGACGATATAATGTAATCGCAAGGAATCACTGTATTATTTTATTTTATTTTTAAAACATAATAAAGATTAATAAAAGGCTAAGTGTACATTTACTGTGTTGCATTCTTTCAAATTAGCAAATATTGGAATTGCTTTCAGGGCTCACATGGTTCATTCTTCTGAGTACCACAATTTCCAAATAGTAATCTTTGCTTGTAGCAGATTTTCTGTCCTTGAATATGGCGAAGATTACTAATGGCAAATAGTGGTAACTAAAACGCAGAAATTGTGCGAACCATGTGCTTTTCACAGTTCAGATTTTCAAAAATGAAAAAACTAGAAAGTTTTGAAAGACAAAATTCCAATATATTCTTTTATCCATAGAACAGTATAATTTTCAAATGTATGAATTTAATCAGAGAAAATGAGTTAATTTTAAAACAAACCTTAAAAATAAAATATATGGGTTTTATGTAGATAATTTCTATAAATGTAGTACTAATTTTAGATTAATTCTGTTAATTTATATAACTATAGTTAGATTTAATCAACTGCATAAAAATTTTGATTTTCTTCCAGCAGTGTTTCCGATTCTGATAATTTCTGTGGTTTAAGCGAGTAGTTCGATTTCTTGTTTGTTGAATTTGAGTTTTATTATACAATTTTATTATTTTTATTTATTTAATGATGAAGTTTTGACCACTTTATGGAGATTTGCCAAAGGTTGAAATGAATGCTAAATTATTATCAGGGTTCGCACGGGTACCGTTATTTTCAATGTCATATACCAGTATTTTCTTATGAAAAAATAAATCAAGTTCAAGCGCCCTAAACGTCGCCTTATTTCAGTAGAGATTTTCTATAACAAAATACTGGTATCGAAGAATTTTTTGGACTGGAAATTCCAGGACCCGTACGATCCCTGTATTATGTTGTTTTAAGCACAGACGGGTTAGTCTTTCGTAATCGAGCTGCAAACAATGGAGAGAGATTTTTCTTAAATCATACTTTAATATTATTGTAAAAGCGATAATAAATCAGTAAACTAAGAAATATTTTTTTCAAACAAATTGCATTTGAAAAAATATTTGTTTTCCTATTCGACGGTATGAAAATTGGAGTTTTTGCGACGTTTTGAAGTTGAAAAGATTTCGAAAAAACGAAATTTATTGATCAGGTCATTGCCACGTCATCATTATTCACGGAGCGTAATATAGATTTTAAATCTCGCGATTTACATTATAATGGAGTTTATTGCACTGGTGGAAATAATATGAAGCACCCCCATTAACACAGTCTCGAGCCGTAATATAGATTTTAAATCTCTCGATTTACATTATAATGGAGTTTATTGTATTGGTGGAAACAATATGCAGCACCCTCATAAACACAGTCTCGAGCCGCTACTGTATACGGTAAAATGTTAATGCATACAGGGTGGTACAGGAACTTATTTTGCGGATCGTTATTTTAGAATAACCTTATTTAACCCTGTAGTGTGCATCTTTGCATGTGCATACAGCAGTGTTTTGAATTTAATATTTTTTTTTATTCGTATATACCTAATTCACACCAGAAAATTAAAATAGCAATATTTGCTTTAATTAATAACAAACATTCCGATTTCAAATAAATCGAAATTAACCATTTAAACTTTCTAGTTTAAAGTCAGATTCTCTGAACTACGTAATTTCTAGAACGTATTCTATCATGGGAATTAACGGGTTAAAGGTTAAGTTTTATAAAATTAATAATTATAAAAAATAAGGTATTTGGAGACAAAATAGTTAGTAATTTGCAATATTTTAGCTTAAATCAGCCACACGACAGTAATTTTTACTTGTATTGCAGATGTGCAACAGAAGAAATGATTGACGTATTATATGAAAAATGATCTCTGATTTTTTTCATTATTTTTCCTATGTAATAAACCTTTCAGAGAATCATATATAATCTTTTCGAAACAAAATAAAAATCGCGCATTTAAGGGTTAACTGCCTAGTTTAGTCCTTGAATTCTTCAATTAAATAAATTGAAGATTACTGTCAGGAAATAGTGATAATTAAAAGTAAGTACATCAGCACACTTAATGTACAATGAAAGTTTAAAGTAAAAAAATCGTTTTCAAGAACTTTATTTATTATATTTTTGTTACAACTTGTAATGAATTGCTTCGAATTGTTTACCTGTGATGAAGCATTTTGCTTGCGTACTTAACACATTGTCGAAGGGCAATTTTTATCAAATCTGAATTTTAAAACAGTAGAAGCTCCTCCCTATTCTGAAAGTCTTTTGTAAATTTGTGTTCTAGATAGATTTCCCAAGTTTATGCATCGGTAAATATCTTTCAATGAACGAATTTAATATAAAATGTCTTACAATCTAAAAAAAAATGTGGACAACATGATACAAATGGATTATCTGTAAGGTAGATGCCACGCCCTTAGTCAATGATAGTAGGTAGAAAATGGGGAAACCAAAACAGTGGCGCAGTAGCGCCACGTGACCGGAAGGGGCGTGGTTATGACGTCATTGAGTTGAGTTGGGATGTAGGATGCTGATGGTTGAGTTGTAAGATGCTGTATGTATTTTATTTTAAGAAATGGCAACACCGAGTTTCGTTTGAATGTAATGGCAACACTTTAGTTTCGGAATCCAGACCTAATTTTTTCAGCAAACGGGGAAAAAGGGGCGGGGTTCAGGTATTGAAATGAGTTGAGTTGAGCTGTACGAATACTTCTGTTAAATGAAATTATTTTCTGAGATAGAAAAATATCTAATGGTTTATTTAAATTAATAATATGCAATAGTTTAACGGTGACCGGAAAGGAATGTATTTAGAGACGGTTTGGCAACATAGGCGTTTGGCAGTTGCAAAGCTCATTCGCGTGCGTGTAGCATCGTGTTGTTTCCTTTCTTTGCATAAATCTTTTATTGCTTTTTTTTTATATTTTTTAAAAATGAAACGGTCATCTAGTGCCTTGAATAACTCCGCAAAAAAGATGTGTTTTGGAGAGGAGTCTAAAATTAATCAGCAATTTCAAGCTGATTTGGTTGATATGCAATCTTTATCAAAGTATAATGACGGTTACAGATACTTGCTAACTTGCATCGACGTATTATCGAAGTGTGCTTGGGTCATTCCTTTATCAGATAAGAAAGCTGAAACAGTTGTGTCAGGTGTCGAAAAAATATTTTCTGAGCGAGTACCTTGTAAACTACAGACTGACGCTGGCAGAGAATTTAAAAATCACCTTTTGAAAAAATATCTAAATAGAAAGAACTTAGGATTTTTTACGACGAATAACGATACGAAAGCCTTCATTGTGGAAAGGTTCAATTGCACTTTAAAAACTCGGATGTGGAAGTACTTCACAGAAATGAATACTTATCGATACCTAGACGTTATTACTAAATTAGTGGCTAGTTATAACCATACCTGGCATCGCAGTAATCAGATGGAACCGGCAGCCGTATCCAAGGAAAATCAAAGCATTGTTTTGAAAAATCTATACGGTAGTAAAATACTTCTTAAATCTAGGCCGAAATTAAAAGTAGGAAATACTGTTCGAATCAGTAATGAAAAATTACATTTTGAAAAAGGGTATGAACAAAACTGGAGCCAGGAAATATTTACTACCTGTCAGATAATTCGTAGAAACCCCATCGTTTATAATTTGAAAGGTTTGACAGGCGAAGAAATTCAAGGTACGTTTTATGAACAAGAATTGCAAAAGATAATAGATAGGGGTTATTATCCCATAGAGAGGGTTATAAAGCAAAGGAATAGAAATGGAAAAACCCAATTCTTTGTCAAATTTAAAGGTTATCCAGAAAAGTTTAATAAGTGGGCGGAAGAAATTGAATCTTTATAAAAGTTAAAAGACTTTTCGAGTCGTATCAGTTACGAATATGTCTTTCTTCGTGACGCTTGTTAGTGATAACTCTAAAACTTTTTTTCCTGAAAACAAAATTTCCCATTTTTTCACACAGCTTTTACCACCTATAAATTTAAACAGTGGAGAATGGGAAGTTGGACTGGTCGATTTAATTTATCCTCATACGTGGTATAACATAACATCTGATAATAATCATAATGTTTTTTCATTCGATTTGGGAGATGAAAAAATAGTTGCTAGAAAAATCCCCCAAATTTGCTATGAAACCATACCAGACCTTATCAAAGCCATGTACGTACCTTTGCATCAAAATAAAATCGATTTTAAATATAATTCTGTTACGAAGAGGGTCAAATTTAAATTAGAAGAGAACTGTAAAGTAATTTTATACCAAAGCATAGCAGAACTATTAGGTTTTGAACCGAGAGAATTTAAAGGTCATCATGAAAGTCCTTTTATTGCGGATCCCACCACTTCATTTCCTATAATATACGTTTATTGCGATCTGGTAGAGCCTCAGATAGTCGGTGATGTGCAAGCTCCTCTTCTGAAAATTGTGAAAGTAGAAGGATAAGACGGCGAGCTGGTGAATGCGCATTATGTTAGACTACGTTACGTACCTGTCATCCGCAGGCATTTTCAAACAATCGAAATAGTTTTAAGACTACATTGTGGAGAATTGGTACCTTTAGAGAGAGGAAGAGTGATAGCTGTTCTTCATTTTAGAATGAGACAAATAGTATGAAAGAAGGTTTCATAAAAGCCATGTTTTATTAGAGACTTCGTTTTGAAGCAAGATGTTAGTTCCATACAAGTGTTGCGTTAAGGACTTTGAAGATTATTACGCAAATCAAGCCGGAAATGGTCTTGGATACTATAAAGGTCAATTGTCTCAAAACGGTTATGGAATCGGAGGCTGGTTTAACCCTTTCAGGGGCAAGGTACTTGTATTCGTAAAATGTTCAAATAATTTAATGGCATCAGTATTAACAAGAGATTTTATTTGTAAGCAAGTAAAAGTAAATTTTCGCGTACTTAATAAAGATGACATTTTCATCATAAAATTCCGGTGCCAATATGGCAATTTGGGATTAAAATTATGTGATGCCGTGACTGCATCACTGCCCTTCAAGGGGTAAAAAGCTATTTCGCTCGGCCCTCCCTTTTATAACCAAAGGCGCCAAAGCAGTCGGCAAGGAAGTTTTGAGAACAGGAACCCAAATAGCTAACAATTTGTTAGAAGGTCGAGACATACAAGAATCTACAAAAATGAGAGCAAAAGAAACTGGACGAAAATTAGCCAGAAAAACACTAAATACAGCCGATGGAATGCTGGGACAAGGTAAAAAGTATAAAAGGAAAAGAAAATTAGCGAATAGACGCACTTACGCTTATAATACTTACGCTTATAAAGCTTATATAGAGACTTTACTGAATAATAGCTATGACAGCAAAACATCACAACTATCTTCTGAACTTTATTATAAGGATACAGCAGGCAAAATGAATGCCCAAGAAGAAAGTGGAGACAATGTAAATGACGGTTTTGCGAAACGAGCAGCTCTGTTTAAAGAAAATACCGCTGTCGACATGATGAGTCGGCTATACGTAGACATATTCAATCAAGATCGACTTTTGCTTAATTTATTAGATGTTAAAATCAAGCTGATAAGAAACAAACCAGAATTTTGTTTAATGGGAGAAGGTGATTATAAAATTGTTTTCGATCACATATCTCTTTTTGCCCGCAAAGTGAAAATAAATCCAGCAGTGTCAATAAGTCATGCCAGAGCTTTAGAAAAAATATCTGCAAAATATCCTATCGATAGAGAAGTATGTAGAGTATTTGCTATTCCATAATCTAGCTACTCTTTAGTTCAAGACAATGTTTTCTCAGGTCAGATGCCTAAACGTCTAGTTATGGCATGCGTACATAACGATGCTTTTAATGGTAACTATAAAAATGTCCTTTTGAATTTAATCATTATGGTATTAATTTTATTGCAGTCTATGTGGATGGCCAGCCTGTACCTCACCAACCTATACAGCTAGATTTCGATATAAAGGCAATTATATACAAGCTTATCAAAATTTGTTTTGAAATCTGAAGGTCTCTACATATCTAGAACTGAATTCGCTGAAGGCTATTCGTTATTTCTGTTTGAATTATCCCCTGATCTGTGTGATGGTGAACATTTTAATTTGATACGACACAGGAAATTGAGTGTAGAGTTAAAGTTTAACAAATCGCTTGATAAAACGATAACACTCATTGTTTTCGCCGAATTCGAATCTCAGATTGAAATTAATAAAACCAGGAACGTGTTATTCGATTTTGATAATTAATGCATGCTACTTAGATTCATCGCATTTTCAGTAACGATAGCATGCTGGTAAGCATTTTGCGGGCGTTTTTCCCGCAGATCCTCCAATTGAAAAAGAAACAGCTTTTATTGTGAACACAGACACTCATGACCAAAAAGGTTCTCACTGGTTAGCGATGTTTATTCAAGATAAGGATACTTTAGAATTTTCGACTCTTTTGAATATCCTCCTTCGACATATCACCCGTTTTTCTCGCAGTATGCAAGTCGATTTAAGCATGTGAAATGGAACGAAACACCATTTCAAAGCCTAACATCTAACGTATGTGGGAAATACTGTACTTATTACTTACTTAAAAGATGCAATGGATTCTCTATGGATTATGTACTTCATGTATTAAAATTCTCAAAGAACAGCAATTTTGTACTGTATAAATTTTTCAAGAAAAAGTATGCTGTAAACATGATTTTAAAAAAATAAATAAAATGTGTATTTCAACTACTGGTATTGTTTAATTATTATTACAATCATTACGATTACATTTTAAAACTTTTGTTTCATACGTTATTTATTATTATTATTATTGTAAAAAATGTTCTGGTATATCCATATTCACAGATGACATGTTACTTGTAGACTCCTCTCCAAATCACATAATTTTGCGGAGTTATTCAAGGCAATAGATGACCGTTTCATTAAAAAAATAATAATAAAAAAAATAAAAGATTTATGCAAAGAAATGAAACAACACGATGCTACACGCACGTGAATGAACTTTGCAACTTCCGAACGCCTATGTTGACAAAACCCGTTTCTAAATATATTCCCTTCCGGTCACCGTTAAACTATTGCATATAATTAATTTAAATAAACCATTAGATATTTTTCTATCTCAGAAAATAATTTCATTTAACAGAAGTATTCGTGCAGCTCAACTCAACTCATTTCAATACCTGAACCCAGCCCCCTTTTCCCCATTTACGAAAAAAATTAAGTCTAGATTCCGAAACTAAAGTGTTGCCATTACATTCAAACGAAACTCGGTGTTGCCATTTCTTAAAATAAAATCCTTACAGCATCTTACAACTCAACATTCAGCATCCTACAACTCAACTCAACTCGATGACGTCATAACCACGCCCCTTCCGGTCACGTGGCGCCTCTGCGCCATTGTTTTGGTTTCCCCATTTTCTACCTGCTAATGAAGTTTGTTGAATGAAAATGAGAATTCCTGTTTACCGTCGTAAATGGGTTAAGAAATATCCCCTGTTCTTCCGAAACAAATAAATGAGTTTGGACCAAATCAAACATGTTTTAAACCAGTAAGTTTATTTAATCAATGAAATCCAATAAGTTTCGCATAGAAACGTGAAATTAAATACATAATGAAACATTAAACATTAACATTTCTGGTGCATAACATGTTTGGCGTGGGTCAAATTAATCCAGTTTTTAAGGAAAAATTACTGGAGGTTGGCAAGTACGCGTATTTCTGTATGTTTTTAATCGCTATAATTTAAGTGACCGGAGAAATTTTACGCACGTGCTCAAATGTGACGCGAAAGCTCAACTATGGGTTCAAGCTAGTGTTGCGAGGTGTCCCTATTTACACGAGACGTCCCGATTTTCATGGGTTCCAAAATCCGGTCTGTGGAACCACTGCGTGGGACGTCAAAAGTCCACTTTTTTTATGCATAAATTCCTCTAAATTTCTTTTCGCACCATGCTATTTGTTATTCTGCATCGAATGGAGATTAATGCCACCACTCTTTGAAAACTAGGCCCAAGCGCTAACAGAAAAGTGGCGGCTGTCGAAAGTGGATTTATTTAAATGTTTGTGCGGTCCCCTGAATTTTGAAACCACTATTTTGCACTGGTTTTCCTAGACTTATTTAATGTCTAAAGAATAGCCCAGATAGCGTGAATATTAGCAGCAAATTTGATTTTTTTCTGACATTCTCTCGCCGTGACAAATTTGAATTGAGAATTCGTAGCAAATTTCCCGCAAGGTGTACCATCCCCCACTTGCATAAGTAGTTTGTTGTGAAACTGATGGCAAGACTGTCTTTAATTCACAAAAGGGACGAAATCAAAAAATCTCTCTGTTGAGAGAATAGGCAATCAGCACATACGCAGAAATTGCAGAAATTTTATTCGGTTGGCACCGCTTTTTCTAAACACTAAACTTATCAAATACCAAAAAAAGGCTCGTATTGAAAAGTACAAATATTACCTTAACCTCTTGAGGGACGAGCAAAAATGTCTCTAAATATTGAATTCCCACCGGAATAATCGAAAAACTTTAATTTTAAATAAGGAAAAGCAGTTTTTAAACGATTTTTCTCCAAAGTTAAAAATATAAAATTTAGTTAAATTTTTCTGGTGAGAATCTTGTTTAAATTAGGTGGGCCCTCAAGGGGTTAACTTGTTTATGGTGATAAAAACGATGCATGCACCTTCTGACAGTGTGTTCGCATCAATAGACTTGATCAGGTCTGTGGACCCCTCAGAGGAGAATTAAACTTAAAGTGGGGCGTGGAAAGATTACTGCTTTGCAGTAAGTTTGTAGTATTTTTGATTATTTGTTTGGAATTAATTTGCAATAAATTTCATACAGCTTGGATTTAACTTGCACGACAAGTTAGCTGCAAGTTCAAAGTGTGGTAACTTCGGCGTTTGCGTTATCTTACTGGAGTCCTGCTATGAACTTTCAGTCTTGTCATGCTGAGCTTGCTGCAACTTTGCAGGTTTTCAAAGCAAGACTGCTGCAAATTTTCTGCAAATTAAAAATGCTATCTGGGAGCGTGGAATTTTTTCTTTTGGAAATTATTGGTATTCTAATTCAAGGGACAGTACAATCACTGAAAAAAATCCGCCTACGACAGCCACCATATTTTTGTCAGCGCGTAAGTCTAGTATTCAGGGGCCGGTGTTAATTACATTGAAACACGTCAAAACACGACCTGTCACCTCCAACTGAATACTGGGCCTGAGCGTTGACACAAAAATAACGACTGTCGCAGGCAGAATTTTTTTTTTTTTTTTTTTTTTTGTATGGTTCCTTGAATTTGAGTACCAATAACTTTCAAAAGTTTTTTAATAAATAAGTCAAAGAAAGCTTTCGGAAAGTACTGGTGTCTAAATTCAGTGGAGCGTACAAAGGCTTTAAAAAAATCCGCCTACGACAGCCGCCATGTTTGTGTCAGCGCTCTGGCCTAGCATTCAGGGTACAGTGGCCCTGTCCACAGTATAAAATTTTTACCGTCCTGCCGAAAGAATTATTGTATAAATCTGCTTACTAAGACGTAAATCTTTCTATAACCGACAGATTCTTTCGATACGTAGAGATTTTGTTTTTATGGATTTAACTGAACTTTGCTCAGTAAAAGCTCTGTATAAAAGAATCCTTTTATAAAGTAATAATTTCAAATTCCTACGACAAAAACACCGTACGATAAACACGTCGGACAATTCCATCGAAACTAGTATTACTGCTGAATCTTAAACCTCTTCAAAGCGGATTTTCGTTTTAATCCCTACGATTGCACTTTCGCAGATAAAGCATAATATTATAGTGCTTATTTAGTACAGTAAAATCTACTAATATGGAATCTCAAGTAACCGGAGAAAAATACCATTTTAGAAAGGTTTGGGTCTTTGCAAGTGTAATTGTGTGGTATTTCACCTCCCTCTGAATAAAAGGCTACGTGCAGACACAAAAATAGCGGGAGGTTTTTATCAGTGTTTGTTTAGTGCTTAGAATTTGGGCCATATACAAACATATGGTCCATATTATCTAAAAGATTTCTTTGCTTTTATTTTTTCTTAAAGATGAGGAAACATTTTAGAATTTACTGATATTAAAACTCAAGGGGCCGTACAATCGCTAAAAAAAATTCGCCCACGACAACTGCCTTTTTTTTGTGTGTGTGTGTGTCAAAGCGTAGGCCGAGTACTCAAAGGGTGGTGGATATTTCTTCCGTTTGGTTCACGAACTTTTTAATTTAAAGACAGAATTCCTTTACAAACATGTTCCGTTTTAATAGGTGTTACCGTATCTTTAGTCCCGATTTAGAAGCAACTCTTTTTCTCTCCCTGTCATCCCAATTTTTGTGACAGTGGGCCTTTCAATGCCCCGTTCAAGCGTGCTGAGAAATAAAAATGTTAATACCCAGATGGCATTTTTAACCCTCTGTCTACCAGAAGGGTCCAATGGACCCGACATGTACATTCAAAATATTTATTCAAACCAGAAATTTCTTCAAAACAAACTAAATTTATAAATCAGACAATAATAAGTTAAATAAACAAATTAAATAGTTTTAAGTAAAAATTCTGCTGTAGAACGTTTTTATAAAACTTGAGTAAAATTTTCGGTAGTTCTAGGGTTAATTTGAAGAAAATTAGGAGCAGTCTTGCTTTGAAAACCTGCAAAGTTGCACCAAGCTCAGAATGTCAAGACTGAAACTTCATAACAAGACTGCAGCAAAATAACGCAAACGCCACACTTTGAACTTGCATCTAACTTCTCATGCAAGTTAAATTCATGCTGTTTCAAATTTATTGCAAGTTAACGGCAAACATGTAATCAAAAATACCGCAAACTAGTAATCTTTCCACGCCTTACTATCTGTTTACAACTGTTACAATATAAGTCGAACCCCTTCGGAGGTGTCCATAGACCTGATCAGGTCTATTGATGCGAACACGCCGTCAGAAGGTGCACGCATCGTTTTCATCACCATAAACAAATTAAGGTAATATTTGCACTTTTCCAATAACAGCGTTTTTTGATATTTGAAAAGTATAGCTTTTAGAAAAAGCGGTGCCAACCGAATAAAATTTCTGCGTATGTACTGATTGTCTATTCTCTCAACATAGGGATTTTTTGCTTTCGTCAATTTCGTGAAATAAAGACAATCTTGCCATCAGTTTCACAACAAACTACTCATGCAAGGGGGGGATAGTATACCTTGCGGGAAACTTGCTGCGAATTTCTCAATTCAAATTTGTCACGGCAAGATAATGTCAAAAAAATCAAACTTGCTGCTAATATTCATGCTATCTGAGTATTCTGCTCTAACGACCATCACATGAAAATTTCAGAGTCGTAGCTTTACTGCAACGAGAGTTACCTGGCGTAGACAAACAAATATCTTTTTCATAATTTATCAAATAAAGACAAAAATATTAAAATTGCATAATTTTTTATTATTTAAAGACTTAATGGCTAAAAATAATTGAAAAAAAAATAGCTTACGTAGATCGTGTGGAAACTGGAGGATAAATGTACTTGCTATAATTATTAAAGACATTATATGAAAAACTGAAGTAATGCCTTTTTTAAATAAACAGGAGTAGTATTTTAAAATTTACAACAAATATTTGATTATTTGAGATTCTGGCAAATTATTGCAGAAATTTAAGTTTATTACTTTATTTTTTAAATTATTTTTCCAAAAACCCCTAACCCCTTGAAGGACGCATAGTGAGACGTTTTGACGATTTAGATGGACAAAATTGTTTCGTTGAAGTTTAATTAGCTTTTTTTTAATGCATCACTAATTAAATACACAAACAGTGATAAATATTTGGTTATTTAAAAGTAATGTCTTAAAATAAAAATACGGGTGCCCACTAAAGTCCGTTCCCACCCTCTTAACTGCCGAACGACAGCATCTATATTCATAAACGTGGTGTCTAGGTATAGTAAAGAGGCTATGCGCTACTAGATGATACCGATTACAGTGCCACCTGGTGAAAAATGGCGGCATTAGCGTTCCTATCGCGAAAACGGTTCGAAATATGGGAGAAAATAGAAATGACAAATTTGTAGAGCATCATCGATTTAGTTCGAAATGACACCTTGTCAACATGAATGCTAAATGAATCTCGTTCTGAGTATGAATCTCGTTTTCGAGATAGAAATACTAACTCAGCTGTTTTGCACCAGGTGGCGCTAGAAGCGGTATCATCTGGTAGAGCATAGCCACTTTACTATACCACTTTTATGAGTGTAGATGCAACCGCTTGGCAATGAAGAGCGTAGGAAGGACTTTAGTGCGCACCCTGTATAATGCAATACAAATAATGCGTTAAACATACTTATTTTACAATTAAGTAAAAAAACAATTTAATGCACACATGTAAGTTAACATTCATTTCTTTTTTGTATTTCTGTCTACTCAGAATTTCTCGAGAAATTTGTGTAGTCATCCTGAAAAATAAAATTTTTTAAATAAAATCATATTAAATAAACTTTAATGTTTTGTGGTACCTTGTAAAACATATTAATACTGCCAAAATTATTTTCAGTTGAAAAAATGGTGTTGTGTGAATAAATAACCTATACAAATGTTATTCAATTTGAAATAAAATTTCTGCATATAGACGGTAATGTATCCGAATTTTTTATGTGTCCCTGTAGACGAAATACAACTGCTACGCACTTTGTTTTCAGTTTTAAAAATGCTATTGTGTATCTCAATAACCTATAGTATTTTTTTTTTCAAATTTAATTAAATTTCTGTTTTTTAGCAACAATCTTTCCGCGATCTTTTGTGTGGCCCTATTGTCGAATTATAAGTTAATAGAATTGTCTTCAGAAAAACACATGTAGGCGAAGTTTCAGCTCAATCAGAAAATTGAAAGTAGTTTAAAATTGTCTTGCAAGATTTGAACTAATCTTTTATGTGGCCCTGTAAAAAAAAGCGTAACTGCTACGTTCCATAAATTACAATAATATTGCATTGTCATCAGAACTACATATCCCGAGCAAAGTTTCAGCTCAATTGGATTACTGAAATTGGTTTAAAATTAACTTGCAAGTTTTAATCTAAATTTTTGTTGAGCCCAGTAAAAACATTATTCTAAAAAAACTTCCACGTTCTTTAAATTATAGTAATATTGTATTGTCATTCAAATTACACATGTATTCATTGTGTATAGGAAAAGTTAATCATGATAGATAGCTATTAATCAGATCAAGTATAGTGGAAAGTAATTAATAATAATAAGATCATTGCGTTATGAATTTGGAATAGATAAAGAATTAGAATTATTAACCTATCATTTAATATTAAGAGAGATTACACATGAATAATAAAACATATATATACATTTACTGGATTATTTATTATGGCAAACATGAATTAAATAAATAAATAAGTAGATAAATTGCAATTAAACAAACCATATGCATATGATGAACTTAAAATACTCAAATTTAAAAAACACATGATCCTGAACAATTTTTGAAGAGAATAATACTTCTTGACTAATCTAATTGTTGATATCACATATAACAATGCATAGCAGGTAATGAGCACGATAATTGAAATTTTATATTGGATAGAGCAACCTATCCATTGAGAACTTATATTTTGATGTGCTCTGTTGCTGAATAGCACATTGTGCAAATCTGATTTCATCTCATGGTGATGTTTGGCGATATCTTTGCTAGAAAGCACTTTAGATTGCAGCGATCATGTACTGCTGCTCTCTCCACATATTTCATTCACCTTGTGATTCTTTTTCACCATGTTAACATATTTCAATCACTATGTGATTTTTTTATCAATTTCACTAAAACATCTTTATTTTAATCACACTTTTTTGAAGCACCGCTTGCACACTTTCAAATTGCAGCACAATATAAGGAAATTATCGATTCCTCTTTTTGTTGAACACCATCTCAAAAACTGCGAAAAGTCACACAGAACAAGTTTGCACAGCACATCGGAAAACAGGTGCAGAGTTCAGGATTTCTTCGGACACTAGTTTTACACTTAACTTTGCTTATGTTTCCTCTACTGGTTACTGGATGTCAGTCTGTTCATTAAATTAACCCTTTAAGCGTCCTAACCGGGTTTTTCCGTCACGTTATCTTTAAAATCAAGGGCTGATTTAATACAAAGCTGATATTAATGTTATTTTTTTGCAGTGCATAAGATAATTAAATATGTAAGGTAACCATAAGAAAATCCACATACAAATATAGTTTTCATAGATATTATTTTATGAATCATTAAACATAAAGTAAGAAAGAGGCCGGACGCTTAAAGGGTTAAAACCTCAGAAACAATAACTTGAATGTTTTTTAAAAGCACTCAAAAAATTGCTTGCCAACGCTGCAGCAAAGAGATATCACTATCTCCTCGTCCTCGCTACGCGCGGCTGGCGAACTCGTATTCCCGCTCAAGAAATCGTTGCCAAACCACCGTTGAAAGACTAGGTAGAAAAAACCATTCCTCTTCTACTGCTTCCCTGGTCTGACTTTGGAAGAGGGAAAGGGAGATTCATCTGTCACGTCTCCCTCTGCGAAGACTTGCTATTCCTGCGAAAACGCAGATGATTGGCTCCATTCTTGTGTGCGTTCGGAATGTGAATTATGGCTGTGTTTTTTAGAATATATGCTTTCAGTTCACTGTTTATTTTTTAATATGAAGATGCAATCTGTGTAGATAAGCTTTTTCTCTACACATTGTTTTGGCTCAATAGGATAATTAAAAATGATTTAAATTTCACTTGCAAGATTTGAACTAAACATACATGCACTGCAATTTAACCCCTTGAGGGGCACCCGTATAATATATATACCACTTAATTTTAGTTCCCAAGTGTCACATTGCCACCAATATTTACGAATTAAATTTTGCTTTATATAATGTACGTGAAGAAAAGCTTTTACTTACTTTCATAAAAATTCGTTCATAAATACCGGTGTCAATCAATAATTTTAATATTTTAGCAACAGAAGTATTTTGCCCCTGAAAGGGTTAATATGATGCTGGTTCATTAATAAAAACTTAATGATCTGCAGGAGTTTGTTTGATTTTTCAATAATACGTTAGGAATGGCACTTTGATTTTAAAAAATGTTTATTGCTGAATGAGGCTGAATAATTTGTTAAAAGTCAAGATGAAATCAGCAAACAACATCAAGGATCATCCAGAATTACAACCTTCGAAAAAAGCGGTTAAGTTGGTTTAATATCCATGATTTTCAAACAAAAATCTGTAAAATTTGACCTTGACAAACCCGTGACATATGTTCAGCAAACTCGGGCTTTCAAATAAAACAGAATAGTCATAACGTGCTTTCAAACTCAGAGGAAGATAATGAAACTTTTGAAACTCCCTCAAACCAACTGCGCAAATGGCTTCTTTACGATCATAATTAATCGACACCTCTGATTTTTTTTTTTTTTTTTTTGACAAAACTCGTACGGATCTTGAAAATACAGACATTAGCTACCAGTACACGCGGTTTTGTGAAATTCCGATATAATCGGAAAAATGAATTTTGTCCACCTAGATCATCAAAACATCCCACTGTGGAGTGGTGGTAATAATACAGGGTGTCCAGCGAATAAGACCCTGATTTCAATATTAAATATCTCAAAAACAAAGATGAATAGTATGGTGCGGCAAACGGGTTGTTTATTAGCTAAGCTGTAAAAATGTTATACGGAAGTTTCAAAATTTAGTTGCAAAACCCGCTAACAGATGGCGCTGTAATCGCAATTCCTATACATTGTGTTTTGAAGTCGAGAGCACTAGCGTCTCATTCCTAGATGGCTTCCTATGGAAGAACGAAAATTGGGAAAGACCACTTTTTCGTTGGGGTGATGTGCAGAAGTGCAGACATCTGGTCACAGAATTATTGCATCAGCTTCAATTTTAGAGAATTTCAATTAATAGAATTTTCAATAAAAAGTTTAGCAATCATTATATAAGAACTTATTAAAATATTTTATTTGGGTAATGTGCAGACGCGGAACCATGTGTTGACAGAATTGAGATTTGTTTCAAATTTTGTTATAAGCTACTTCGGTCCGGATACCAGTATCTCTGTGGTATGTCTTTTCTCTCATAATTTGTAGATCGTGGAATCGAATCCAAGTAGAGGGGGATTTGAAAAAATGGAAATCTTTACTTTTTAACATTTATTTAACTCTTTCAGGGGCGCCGTTTGCAGCCTGCAAACGGTTAATTTTAATGCCCAAACTGCCAACTGGCACCAGTATATTTTTAGTAGAATTTCGATCTAATAATATAGGTGAAGAAAAGCTTTTCAGTATTTAAAAAAAATTTTGTTCATAAATTGCGGTGAGAATTAATGATTTGAATATTTTTGGAGCAGAAATGCCTTGCCCCTAAAAGGGTTAAACTGTAAAAAAAGTTTGAATAAAAAAATCCAAAGTTTCTGGTTTTAAGATTTAATTAAGCTAAAAGAAACCCCCTTTTTAAAAATCATTGAGCATTTATAATAATGATTCATAAATAATTTTTTTAATTGTAGAGAATAGTTTGAATGAAAAAGTACAAAGTTTCTATTTTTAAAAACTTAATTAAGTTAAAAAAAAATTTAATTTTAAAAACTCAATTTCATTTTTTTTAATTGAGCACAGAAATATGGTGCAGCTTCTAGCGATAGGATTCGAAGTGTTGGAAAGGAATACAGCATCCAAAATACTTTTGCTTTGACGTTGATGATGTGACTTATCATCAATTCCTTTAAAAAAAATAATTTAATGGATAATTTCTGTCTTCGTTTTCAAAGAAAAGAAATATATGTGTTGTGCTAAAACCAAAGTGCCGTGATTTAAAAATAAATTAAAAGTGAAAAATTACTTTTTTATTTTTAATAATTGAGGTATAAAAAATAATACCAAAATATTATGCCGTGATTTAAAAATATAAAAAATAAATAAATAATACAAAATTATTTTTCTAAATATATGCATTTTGATTTAAATAATTATATGGCATTAAAGACTGAATTTAATAAAATATTTAATAATTTCTTATAATGATTTCTAAACTTTTTATTGAAAATTCTACTAATTGAAATTTTCTAAAATTAAAGCTGATGTAATAATTCTGTGACCAGATGTTTCGACTTCTGCACATCACCCCAATGAAAAAATGGACTTTCCCAATATTCGTTTTTCCGTAGGGAGCAAATCTAGGAATGAGACGCTAGTACTCTGGACTTCGAAGCAGTTTACAAGTATTGCGATTACAGCGCCATCTTTTAACGGTTTTTGCAACTAAATTTTGAAACTTCTGTATAACATTTTTACAGCTTAGCTAATAAACAAACCGTTTACCGGATAATTCTATTGATCTTTGTTTTTGAGATATTTAATTTTGAAATCAGGTTCTTATTTGCTGGACACCCTGTATATACCACTTAATTTTAATTCCGAAATGGCAAAATGGCATCGGAATTTTGGAATGAAATTTTGATTTCATGATTATGCGTGAAGAAAATCTTTTACTTATATTCAAATAACTTCGACCTTAAATCCCGGTGTGAATCACTGATTTCAACATTTAATTAACATGAGTCCTGTGCTACTGAAAGGGTTAAGCGACGCGCCCGATAAGTGTATGCTACTTTTTTTTATTCAGATTGTTTGATTGCCACCACTTTTTGAAGTAGAAATACTTATACAGCTGATAAAAAATAATGCTAGAACAAAGCCAATAACACTATTTTAAAAAACTGGTGGGAATCAAAAAAGCTGAATTTTTAAAAAGTAGCCTACAACTTCCCGTGAAAGCCAGAGGTTCGAGAATTAACCCCTTAACCCCTTGAAGGGCGCCGTTTGCAGTCTGCAAACGGTTAATTTTAATGCCCAAAATTTCAAATGGCACCAGTAATTTGTTAGTACAAGTTCGATCTCATAATAAGCGTGAAAAAAGGCTTTTGATTATTTGCAAATAAATTTGTTTGTATATTGCGGTGTGAATTAATTATTTGAACATAATCGGAGCAGAAAAGTCTTGCCCCCGAAAGGGTTAACGGTAGCATTAGATTACGGTTTAAAAATTCAAATTCCTTATTGGCACCACTCTTTTGAAAAAGAAATATTCACCCTATTTATTGACAGGTATAATGATACCATAATAAAGCCAATTACACTATTTTATAAAACTGGTGAGAATCAAACAATCTGAATAAAAGGCACAGCCCGTGAATATCACAGGAGCGAGGTTTAAGCGGTTAAGGGTTTAAACATTAACTTAACAGCAATAAAAAATAAATATAAATTTAATAGTAATAATAAAAATTCGAAGAATGCTAAGTCCATGTAACTATTAATAAAAAAAGAACTGGCATATCCTTAAGCTTCAACTGCAACGGCTTTCGCAGGGGTTGATTGCAGCCGGGGGAAACTGATACCAGTCAATTTAATTTGAAAATTTCTCCTCATTTAAACGCCTTATTAATAAAAAATTTCAGTGAAAAATAATTACAAAAACAGATATTCATTTTCACTGGTGGAAGTTTACTTAAGCAGTAGCCAGGACCTGCGTTTCCGCCATATTGTGACAACCTATACAACCTCCTATCAGTGGCAGTGAAAAAGATTACAATACCTGGACAAACTAACACCAGTAAAAAATACAGAAAATATTTTCGATATTTGGGATAGAAACTTTACATGAGTAAAGCACTTATATAAAACTAAATTTTCTATTCAAGTTTACTGGTGGAAATTTTCCACTATGGTTATCGAAATCTGTTGATACGATTTAAAAGAAACAGCCGCCATCTTGTTAGAACCTCCTCAGTTACTTCGCTCGCAACTGGTATATAATGCATTATATGCCTCCTCCTTTTCATTCATAACTCCATTGTTAAGGGGTCTCAGGACTCTTAAAATTGTAAAAAATGAAAAAAAAAGGACCATTTTCAACATTTAATATCTTAAAATGTATTTGATATTAAGAGACAATTTTAAATGGAATGAAAGATACAAGTATGTTCTTTCATTTCAAATATTTGAAAAATTGCAAGATGCAGAATTAGCATTTACAGGGGGCTCCAAACTGTCAGACATTTGACGAGCAGAAAATCGGCATAACGTCTTATGCGCACGATTACAAAATAAATTTAGCAACTAGAATGAAAATTTTGTTGCCTACTTATACCTCAGATCATAGTAATTACACTGAACCTAAATAAATTTGCATTTAAAGCATTTTTATATTTTTAATACAAAGTTGTATTTAGTTAATGCAAAATTTAGAAAATTTCAACAATATAAACACCTAAAAAAATATTTACTTTTTACAATAAAAGGGAAATTTTAGGTTCAGTTTATACAGACTAACATGAAACATATGTTTTGACAATTTCAAGAAAAAATATTCAGAAGTTTTTGAGATATCGTGCGCGTTATGCCCAAAAACGTCATTTGGAGAAAAATGAGTTCAAAGATTTGGAAACACTGCTTCAGCTATTGAGCGAGTATAATTCTAAATGCCATTAACTTCTGTTCTAATGGAAATTTAAAGATAAAAATTATATCAAAATGTTCAGAAAACATAGAAGTTTAACATCTAAAAAAATTAAATTTTCGAAAATTTTAGAGCTTTAAGAGTCCTGAGACCCCTTAACCCTCTGTCTACCAGAAGGGTCCAATGGACCCGACATGTACATTCAAAATATTTATTCAAACCAGAAATTTCTTCAAAACAAACTAAATGTATAAATCAGACAATAATAAGTTAAATAAACAAATTAAATAGTTTTAAGTAAAAATTCTGGTGTAGAATGTTTTTATAAAACTTGAGTAAAATTTCCGGTAGTTCTAGGGTTAAGTCTACATAAACGAGAGACATTATACTTATAGCGTGCGCAGTGCGTGTTGAATTTGTTAGCGCACTCTAGCTCTACTTTTCACTCTTGCGGCTGGTATCCAAAACGGAATTGACCTGCAAGCGCACAATATGTAAATTTTGTTCGTATACTGGAGCGACATTCTCGTCTTCTGCGACGAGTTGTCAAATTATAAGACGTGGGTTAACCCTCTCGCTGCGCAACACGAGATTTTCTCGGGGATGCATTTTTTCGCCTAATTAACCCTCCTTGATTGTTCCCATCAGTTATTTTTTTATTGTAAATTTGCCTTATTTAATCGGAGCCTTTTCCCATTTAAATTATACAAAAATTTTTGTTTTGAAAAACCGGTGACAAAAGATTAAAAATTCTTAAAAGACGCTCGTCGCGAACTTACTTTGATAAAACAATTACGCAGAGAGAGGGTTAAAAGTAATATCTACAAGTAGGGTTGCCAATTCGGGCTCCACTTTTAGTCAAAAAATTCGGATTCACATCAGAAAATACAAAAAGTATTTTCAGGTTTACTTAATGGAAGACTTTTCTTGAATACTTAACCCCTTAATGGTTGCATTAAATTGCGGTTTAAAAATTCAAATTGATTATTGGCACCACTTTATTGAAAAAGAAATATTCTCCTTATTTATTTTAATGACAGGTAAAATGATACCGTGATAAAGCCAATTACACTATTTTATAAAACTGGTGGGAATCAAACAATCTGAATAAAGGACACAGCCGTTGCCATCGAAATACTCAAGGCTGGAGGACAAGAGTTGTGACGTCATCACTAATCGACCGACTTCTCACTAGTGTTGGAATTCACACCGGAAAATTTTAAATAGCAATTTTCTTTTATTTTATTTGTGGAATATCTATCATCTTATAAAACAATAATAGCTATTTAAACTTACTGGTGAGAATTTGGAATCCCCCAATAAAAAATCAGCCAGATGCGACAACACTGTGGCATTCCGCATCTGTCTGAATTTTTATTTTGTGATTCCGAATTCTCACCAGTAAATTAAAATAGTTAGTATTCTTTTATAAGATGCTAGATATTCCACAAACGAAATAAAAGAAAATTGCTATTCAAAGTTTTCCGGTGTGAATCCCAACACTAGTGGTAAGTCAGTCGATTAGTGATGACGTCACAACTCGTGTCCTCTGGCCTTGAGTATTTCGATGACAACGACACAGCCCATGAATGTCATGGGCGCGTGAATTAAGGGGTTAAAGTAAAAATTCTTCTTCGTAAATTTCTGGTCAGAAGTCGGAATTCCGATATAAAAATGGAGACCAAAATGGAAACCCTGTCATCAAGTAATCCTTTGATTCCATTATCCATCTCACTGACTGTGACGCAGCAATTGGTATCAATCTCGAATCCACGTTTCATCTACAGGCGTTTTGTTAGTTGGATTAATATTTCTCAATTTCTCTTCCTAATTTTTCTGGTGTAAGCTTTCATTTTACAGCATATAAAAACAACATCAGTCTCAAGAAGGCGCTATTTTAAACTTGTGAAATTTCTTCTAATCACGTGCTCAGGCATATTATATAATAACTTTGACTTAAACCTTTTTACTTAACGTTCAATATTGGAGCAGATGAGCACAAACGGACCAACTGTCGCCACAATTTTTAACAGTATTCTTCGCCTTATTCAAACGCAGAAATACAGTCATTAAATTAGGCGAAAAATACTACTAGAAATTAGTGGTAACACTTGGCAATATGGGGCGCAGCTGTTCCATCACTGAGTATTACTTCATTTAATTACACCCCTTTTTTTCAGCGGAAAATTATTTCATTTTACTTGGTTCGAATAAAAGCTGAATATTTGAGTTATTTTATTATGTCTTTGTTACTTGTTAGCTTTTGAACTGAAATATAACATTTTGGGCTTTCATTTTATTCAGACAGAGAATCAAACGCTTAAAAACATTTTACTTTTCGAAAACATTTGTATCGTTTAAGAAGCAAAGGAAATTTTTTATTCAATTTTTTAGCCTAGAGCTTCAAAAGTTGATTTTATAGAAGTACACAATAAAATTTCAGAATAGATATCTTTTTCTCGAACAAACTGATTGAATGCTATTTTAGCCATATTGATCAATTTGTATACTTTTCTGAGCTTTTCTATAAAGAATGATTGACTGTTGCAGGTACGTATTTCTCTTAAGTATGAATCTTTTCGAAATTTTCCTTTTCTGTATTTATCCAGAATAGATATATACGCTTTTGTTCGAAACCTTATTAAATCAGGTTGTATTGGCAAGAGTATATATATATGTACTTTTCAACCCGGGAATGCTCACGCATATCCATGATATGTACGAATTGTACTTTGCCCCCAATAAATTCAAATAAAATTTCTCATGTTATTTAATCGTTGACATTGCTCACAAATTCTGAGATAACATAATTCGAAGATTACTTTCGAAAAATAGTGGAGAGAAGATAATAATCTTGTGCACCCTGGGTATGTCATACCCTGCGCGTGTAATCCCGGGTTAATTTAATTTTTATATCTACAGTATATCGCAGAGAAGGAGAGAGAATGGTAAATACACTGATATTGATTTTGTTACGTTAAAAGACAAATTGATAGATATTTATGCATGCATATCTGTAGTTAACCCTTTCAGGGGCAAGTTACACGTATTCGAAAAATTCTGAAATGAGTGAATAACACCGGAATTTACTAACCAATTTATTTCAAAATAAGCAAAAGATTCTGTTTACATACTTGATCACCCAACCGGAGCATCAACCAAATAATGGCATAGGATGTAACGCTCCAGCGGAAAATCCCCACAACAATCCCCGATGCCGGACATCGGAACGCACCAAAAATAACAAGGAAAATGGCACATATTCTGACGTACTTACATCAGTAAATCATAAATTTACAAAACAATTGATGTTGCTTTCATCGTAATAATAAAAATATAAAACGATAGTGAGATGACTTAAACGTACAACAAAAGTTGAGACTATATAGATCTTTGTTCAAGATTATGACGTGTAAATGTTCATTAAAGTTCACTGTTCACTAAAGTTCGTATGACTTCAGTGTTCGAAAAAAAGTGTTCATAAAAGTTTAATATAAGAAAAACTAACTCGAAAAAAGATCACCATAATGTTCAGACTTCAAGATAAAATCCCCGTTAAAAGAAATGTCAAAGGACAGTTACTATAAAAGGGACAATGTTGAGCTCGATTTGATGTAGTGTCAGAAATCCACGTAATGTCCGTAGCGAACCACTGATGAGTATTAATAGTATGATAGAAGCAAATAGTTACAAGCGTAATGATTATCAAAATTTATACCCAATAAATGAGTATTCCCTATTAAGTGCGTTGTACATAGCGCACAATTTTCTAAAGTTTGAACGGGTGAGGGGAACGTTTCGAATGTTCCATCTCAGTGTACAATTCCTGTTGAATTTAAATGTACAAGGCATTAACGAACAATGTCCAAACAAATAATGTTGTATACTTCCTACATCACCACAGTTGCGCCTGTTATTTGGGCGCTTTCCTACTTTAAACAGATACCGTGGAAATGCTCCATGTGAAGAAACAAAATAACATATCACCTGGGATTCACATAGAAATAAATCATCAACTTTGTTTAATATCGCATAAGTATCTCTTCCCTTGTCCGAATTTTGCCAAGAAATCTGCCATTGATCATGTAGAAGTGTTTTAAAATGACGTTTTAAAATAGAGGTTGGTGCAGGAATGCGTAGAACTTTGTCATAAAGATCATTTATAATAACTGATTTTGCCAACATGTCCGCTCTTTCATTTCCTGATATTCCAACATGCGATTTTATCCAGCCAACATATATATGACTTTATTATGTAACAGGCGCAAAGAGTTGAAGATATTAAAAAGCTGACCGTTAGATGGAAATAAGCGCTGAAGAGCGTAAATTGATGACAAGCTGTCAGTATAAAGATGAAAAGAATCATGCGGTGAGCTGATGCACCAACTGATAGCCTAGTCTATCGCAACCAATTCCACTTGAAAAAGTCCTTCCGGCCAGTGCCGGGAGGAAGAGGTAGCTTTCATAATCCTTATTTTAAAAAAGCCAACTTATATCATGCAAACACACAAAGCTCAATTTAGCGGAAACCGAATATAGGAGATTCAATACTAATTTTTATCAATATAATGAATGAGAATTTCGCGAAATTAGTCAGCTTTATCCAAGCTGCTTTTCTTTAAAGTAACTTATATTTGGCTGCCAAATTTGGCAATTTCTTAAAGTGCCTGTCATTTTAAGACAACATGGTGGATGAGGCTAAGCAGTGAACTTGGTCGAGACCTTAGTAATTGCTGTGCACATGCTCACTCACATCGGAATCGGTTAATACATAGAAGTGCTGTCGCATGCAAAAAATCAGATTTTTCAAAATGTCACCCACAATAGAAATTGAAACTGCTATATCTGAGCCATTTTTTAAGGTAAAGACAAACAAAAAATGCTCCTGAATCCTTATATCAATATCAAATACTTAAGAAAGAAACCTTTTTCAATTTCTAATTTTTTTGCACCTCACTTTAAACATATATATATTTTTTTAATTTAATGGCCGCCATTTTGAAACAAGATGGCTGATGAATCTGGCCAGCGAACTTGGTCGAGGTGTTGATGTATACTATCCACATGCCTTCTTACATCGAAATAGGCGAATACGTGTGTTATCGCGTGACAAATACAAGATCGTTTCAAAATGTTAGCCATGCTAGAAATTCAAAGTGCTATAAATCAACCATTTTTTAAGATATCAAAAAAGAACAAATTTTCAGAAACAAAAACTGCTCCGGAATCTTTGTATCAAGGCCAAACACATAAAAAAAATCTTTTTCATTTTCCAATTTTTTAATACCTCATTTTGAATTTTAAATTTAATTTTTTTTAAATGGCAACCCTTTTGAAACAAGATGGCGAATGAAGCTGGCCAACGAACTCGGTCGAGACATTGGTATGTACTATGTACAGACCAAGCTACATCCAAATAGGTTCATAAATACGTCTGTTATCGCGTGACAAAAATCAGGTCGTTTTAAAATGTCAGCCACAAGAGAAATTCAAAATGCTATTACTCAGCCATTTTTTTTTAGATATAGACGAAAGAAAAACTGTTCCGGGATCTTTGTATTAAGGTCAAACACATACAAAAATAATCTTTTTCATTTTCCAATTTTTTGGTATCTCATTTAATTTTTTTTATTTTTTTATTTTTTAAATGGCCGCCATTTTGAAACAAGATGGCGGATGAAGCTGGCCAACGAACTCGGTCGAGGTATTTGTGTGTACTATGTACACACCAAGGTACATCCAAGTCGGTTCATAAATACGCCTGTTATTACGTGAGAAAAATCAGGACGTTTCAAAATGTCAGCCACGCTAGAAATTCAAAATGCTATAACTCAGCCATTTCTTAAGATATAGACGAAACAAAAACTGCTCCCGAATCTTTTTATCAAGGTCAAACACATAAGAAGAAAATATTTTTTCAATTTTCAATTTTTGGTACCACATTTCAAATTTAAATTTTTCTTAAAAATTTAAATTGCCGCCATTTTTAAACAAGATGGCGGGTGAAGCTGGCCAACGAACCCGGTTGAGACATTGGTATGTACTATGTATAAACGAAGTTACATCCAAATCGGTTCATAAATACGCCTTTTATCGCGTGACAAAATTCAGGACGTTTCAAAATGTCAGCCAAGCTAGAAATTCAAAATGCACCAACTCAGCCATTTTTTAAGATATAGACGAAACAAAAACTGCTCCGAAATCTTTGTATAAAGGTCAAATACATAAGAAAAAAATATTTTTCCATTTTCAATTTTTTGGTACCACATTTCAAATTTTAATTTTTTTTAAAAATTTTAAATGGCCGCCATTTTGAAACAAAATGGCGGATGAAGCTGGCCAACGAACTCGGTCGAGAGATTGGTATGTACTATGTACACACCGAATTACATCCAAATCGGTTCATAAATACGCCTTTTATCGCGTGACAAATTTCAGGACGTTTCAAAATGTCAGCCACGCTAGACATTCAAAATGCTATAACTCAGCCATTTTTTAAGATATAGACGAAACAAAAACTGCTCCGGAATCTTTGTATAAAGGTCAAATACATAAAAAAAAATATTTTTCCATTTTTAATTTTTTGGTACCACATTTCAAGTTTTAAATTTTTTTTTTAATTTTAAATGGCCGCCATTTTGAAACAAAATGGCGGATGAAGCTGGCCAACGAACTCGGTCGAGACATTGGTATGTACTATGTACACACCGATTTACATCGAAATTGGTTCATAATTACGGGAGTTACAGTGTGACATAGGTCATATATATATATATATATATATATATATATATATATATATATATATCAATTTTGAACGGAGGGTGGTTTCGGGGTCTGGGGGTCATGATCGATGAAAATATACCAAAATTTTTTGAAATCGCTTTCCTCCGAACGGCTGCAATAGGTAGCTTTTTTGTAAAGAAAGCTACCTAAAACAGAGTTATAGTCATGTAATTTTAATCTCATGTCCAGTATAAAAGAATCTCTATACCAAACCTTAAATGCAGCTCCTACACTGTTCATCATACGAGAACCACCAGTATACAATATAGGATGATTCACCACTAGTACTGTATCAACCACTGGCTTAACAAATTTTATATTTAAGTTTTCAAAAAAGTAAGGATGATTTTATGTCCTCAGTTTAATCATAAAATCTTCACCTTTATAACACATATTGTCAATCAAGACTGCACCATTTCCATAAATAATATTATAACGCTTAGAAGACAAATTCAGCTCTATGTCAAGTGGTGGAGCACCCACCAAAACACACAATGCGTCATTAGAAATCGTACGATATGCCTTTAAGACAGATAGCAGACATAGACGTTGACATGAGAGTAATCTTGTTATTCCATTTTGATTTAAGTCAGGCATCCAGATCTTATGCCCATATGAAATACGTTTCTTCAAGACGGTATTGTACCACATTTTAAGATAAATAGAAGGAAGACCTCTATCACGGATTCTGGTTTGGCGCATTTTACATGAGAAATCGTTAAGCCTGGTTCGAATCATATCTAGGTGATCCATCCAGCGAAAATTGCTGTCAAGTAGAAATCCCAAATAAAGAATATTGTTCTTTACACTGATACTTTTGTCATTATGTTTAAAAATTGGTCTTCTTCTACTAAGAGTGTGGCTCCCAAACACCATTGCGGCTGACTTCTCTGCACTAATTTGCAAATGATGTATAGAACAGATATCCGAAAAGTCCTTCCGGCCAGTGCCGGGAGGAAGAGGTAGCTTTCATAATCCTTATTTTAAAAAAGCCAACTTATATCATGCAAACACACGAAGCTCAATTTAGTGGAAACCGAATATAGGAGAATCAATATTAATTTTTATCAATATAATGAATGAGAATTTCGCGAATTTAGTCAGCTTTATCCAAGCTGCTTTTCTTTAAAGTAACTTATATTTGGCTGCCAAATTCGGCAATTTCTTAAAGTGCCTGTCATTTTAAGGCAACATGGTGGATGAGGATAAGCAGTGAACTCGGACGAGACCTTAGTAATTGCTGTGCACATGCTCACCCACATCGGAATCGGTTAATATATAGGAGTGCTGTCGCATGCAAAAAATCAGATTTTTCAAAATGTCACCCACAATAGAAATTGAAACTGCTATATCTGAGCCATTTTTTAAGGTAAAGACAAACAAAAATGCTCCTGAATCCTTATATCAAGATCAAATACTTAAGAAAGAAACCTTTTTCAATTTCTAATTTTTTTGCACCTCACTTTAAATATATATATATTTTTTAATTTAATGGCCGCCATTTTGAAACAAGATGGCTGATGAATCTGGCCAGCGAACTTGGTCGAGGTGTTGATGTATACTATCCACATGCCTTCTTACATCGAAATAGGCGAACACGTGTGTTATCGCGTGACAAATACAAGATCGTTTCAAAATGTTAGCCATGCTAGAAATTCAAAGTGCTATAAATCAACCATTTTTTAAGATATCAACAAAAGAACAAATTTTCAGAAACAAAAACTGCTCCGGAATCTTTGTATCAAGGCCAAACACATAAAAAAAATCTTTTTCATTTTGCAATTTTTTAATACCTCATTTTGAATTTTAAATTTAATTTTTTTTAAATGGCAACCCTTTTGAAACAAGATGGCGAATGAAGCTGGCCAACGAACTCGGTCGAGACATTGGTATGTACTATGTACAGACCAAGTTACATCCAAATAGGTTCATAAATACGCCTGTTATCGCGTGACAAAAATCAGGTCGTTTTAAAATGTCAGCCACAAGAGAAATTCAAAATGCTTTTACTCAGCCATTTTTTTTTAGATATAGACGAAAGAAAAACTGTTCCGGAATCTTTGTATTAAGGTCAAACACGTACAAAAAAAATCTTTTTCATTTTCCAATTTTTTGGTATCTCATTTAAATTTTTTTATTTTTTAATTTTTTTAAATGGCCGCCATTTTGAAACAAGATGGCGGATGAAGCTGGCCAACGAACTCGGTCGATATATTTGTATGTACTATGTACACACCATGGTACATCCAAGTCGGTTCATAAATACGCCTGTTGTTACGTGAGAAAAATCAGGACGTTTCAAAATGTCAGCCACGCTAGAAATTCAAAATGCTATAACTCAGCCATTTCTTAAGATATAGACGAAACAAAAACTGCTCCCGAATCTTTTTATCAAGGTCAAACACATAAGAAGAAAATATTTTTTTCAATTTTTGGTACCACATTTCAAATTTAAATTTTTCTTAAAAATTTAAATGGCCGCCATTTTTAAACAAGATGGCGGGTGAACCTGGCCAACGAACCCGGTCGAGACATTGGTATGTACTATGTATAAACGAAGTTACATCCAAATCGGTTCATAAATACGCCTTTTATCGCGTGACAAAATTCAGGACGTTTCAAAATGTCAGCCACGCTAGAAATTCAAAATGCTATAACTCAGCCATTTTTTAAGATATAGACGAAACAAAAACTGCTCCGAAATCTTTGTATAAAGGCCAAATACATAAGGGAAAAAAATTTTCCATTTTCAATTTTTTGGTACCACATTTCAAATTTTAAATTTTTAAAAAAATTTCAAATGTCCGCCATTTTGAAACACAATGGCGGATGAAGCTGGCCAACGAACTCATTCGAGAGATTGGTATGTACTATGTACACACCGAATTACATCCAAATCGGTTCATAAATACGCCTTTTATCGCGTGACAAAATTCAGGACGTTTCAAAATGTCAGCCACGCTAGAAATTCAAAATGCTATAACTCAGCCATTTTTTAAGATATAGACGAAACAAAAACTGCTCCGGAATCTTTGTATAAAGGTCAAATACATAAGAAAAAAATATTTTTCCATTTTTAATTTTTTGGTACCACATTTCAAGTTTTAATTTTTTTTAAAATTTTAAATGGCCGCCATTTTGAAACAAAACGGCGGATGAAGCTGGCCAACGAACTCGGTCGAGACATTGGTATGTACTATGTACACACCGAATTACATCGAAATTGGTTCATAATTACGGGAGTTACAGTGTGACATAGGTCATATATATATATATATATATATATATATATCAATTTTGAACGGAGGGTGGTTTCGGGGTCTGGGGGTCATGATCGATGAAAATATACCAAAATTTTTTGAAATCGCTTTCCTCCGAACGGCTGCAATAGGTAGCTTTTTTGCAAAGAAAGCTACCTAAAAATTATGAACACTAGTATTCATTTTATGTTCTAGTGCGGAGCGTGTATCTGCGCCCTCTATGATGACGCTATCATCGGCATAAGAAATAATCAGTAATCCTCTCTGCTTGCAACTCTTTAACCCTCTAACTGTCTGGCGTAATATTTCGTTCACTAAGCTCCAGGTTTCACAGCAATACAAGCAGTGTTTAAGATAATATAATTCTATAGATTTGATGAATTTTAAATACATTGAAGAATAATTAATACTCTCAAGAATTACATTCATATTTGTATTTGATTTTTTTTTATAATGTTGAAAAAATCATATTTTCTTAGCATTTAAAACAAAATGCAAAGAAAACAACATTACAATTTTACCCTTTTGCAAGACGCTCGGAGGGTTAAAATCCTGTCAGCCACAAGTGTTCAGATAAACGGCCCAAGGCATGAGCCTTGCGGGCAGCCACGGAATACATGAAACCATGTTAATCCATGCGTATATTTAAAACAAATAAGTCTATTCCTCATGTAATTTTTAAGTGTTTATTTCATGTAATCAAAAATAGGTAAGATATTTATGATATCGGCTACAATACGCCAATCCAAAACGTCGAAGGCACCACTAATATCAAAAGAAATCATTGCACAGTATTTATACACTGATAGTGTTTCTCCAATGATATTCTTTAACGCAGAAAGTGCTGTCAGGGTGCTCCATCCCTCACAAAAGCCATGTTGCCCATCATCAAGATAATTAGAAGACTCCAGCATTGTAATAACTCTAAGTTTAAAAAGTCTTTCATATAACTTACCCATCATAGGGAGAAGAGTAATAGGTCGATAGGAATTAATTTTTTCAGCTGTCCTATTGCGTTTTCGGAAAAAGATGATCATCCCCCGTTTCCAACATTTTGGGGGAAGTGACCAAGTGAAAAACAAGTATTAAATAGCATCAACATGAGAGTTGTAAATCTGTTACACAAATTTTTAATAATTATTCCATCAATATCGTCCGGTCATGGAGCTTTATTTATGTCCTGAAGGCGCAGCACATGAAAAAGTTCTTTTTGTTTAAATGGAATAAAATCAGGTGATGAGGAAAAATTACGTACTTAATAAATAATTCTGTTTACGTACTTAATAAAAGAAAAATTTTCTTTCCACTATTATGGTCCCAATCTGACATTTAGGGATTAAAATTAAGTGGTCCAAAAATGAACCACCACCCTTGAAAAGGTTAATCCATTACCCGCTGGTGTCGCGTTCACGCAACGGTCAAAATAATTTCTATTGCTTAAATAAATAACTTTGTCACCACTATTTTAGAATTTAAAAAATTGACTTATTTATTGGCAGAAATTTTGCTATTTTAATAAAGCGAATATAAGCGTTCTAAATTTGTGGCGCAAACGACTTTCAACAATAATTTTTTTAATTCCTACTTTATAGTTTTGGCGGTTAATGGGTTAAGCAAGCATACATATATCAAGTCTTGGAGCGGTTTCTTTTTATAGAGACTAAATGAAACTTTTACCACCACTATTTCCTTACGAAAATTTTCGTTTTAGATTTATCTTGGAAATATCGTAAGAACCCGCTTTGTGGTGAGATTTTTATTGCAATTCTTGTAGAAAGCTGCCATAAAATAATTTTAAAAATTAGCGGAGTCTAAAAAAGTGACCGCTCCGAGGCCTGATACAGTGTTGCCAGTGGGCAACTTATTTTAATTCAGATTTTTCTATTGTCACCATTTTTTTGAAATGGCAAAATTCCTCTTCTTTTTGCCATAATTAATATGTCAATAAATAAGGCGAATTATACCATTTCAAACAAGTTAGAAATTTTAAACGTGGCAAATGAGGTGGGTTCGTACTATAGCTAGTTTTGTAAATATTTATTCATCGCATATTGTACTGAATGTATATTTTAGTGCACTTCAATAACTGCATATCAATTTCATTCTGTTCGAAAGGCTGTAACATCATTAAAATGCACTTGAAATAATTTTTTTCCCATTGGCCGTAATGTAACAGAAAACTCTTGGCTGGCCCTGTAATTAAACTATACATCCAATTTTCATAAAATTTGAAATGACTCGACAAAATATTGCAACAATTATATATTTAAAATTTCAGACCATTCGGTTGGGTAGTTTTTGCTTTATTATATGCGGACGGACGGACTGAACGACGACTATAGGTGCTACGTATTTATATAATCCTGAACGCACCTAAAAAGTGATGCCAGTCAAGAAATCTGAATTTTTTTAAAAATGCCCGGTGAAATACTAGCCTGATATATTATATATATATATATATATATATATATATATATATATATATTACGAAACAATTTAATAGGTTACGTCGAAACATCACGTAGTGCTTTTTTTTCATATTACTGGATTCGTACCACATTTTAATCAGCCGTTGGTGATGTTGTATAGCAATCCTACCACTTAGTACTAGCATTGCTAGTGGAGGTGTCAACTCTGTGAAAATTTAGCAGCTGTAGAGCGATGTTAATATTTGTAGAGTCCAATCAAACACTTATTTATTCATGATGAAGACAAGGCAGGTTAGGCCGCGTGAGTGGTGGAAAAAGGCGTATGAAGAAATCGGGGGTTTTCCCAATTAAACACATGGAAACGTAGTCATAGGAAAACTGTTTATTCCATAAGAACATACCAACACTAAACAATTCCCACAAGATGAGAAATCAGAGCATTCCACTCGAGCATAAACTAGTTACTCATGCGAAATAGATGTTAATTCACGAAATGATTATTCTACATGGCTTAGGACACCGGGTAACAGGTTATGTAAACAATCAAACAGCACAAAAATCTAGTTCTGAGCTCATGCTCGAACTATTTATTAGAATGCGCTGAGGAATTCCGATTGAAAGGGAAACTTCAGGCTAACCCAACCAAAATCACGAACGAGCTTCGAAGTGAAACTGGGATCCGACACTCAGCCAATGGAGAGCGATCAAGAAACATCACAGGAAAGAATCCCGGCGCCGCTACTGGAAGGATTTTGATATGAAAAGGCTGACGCCTAGCGGGCGGGAAAATGAGATGAAATAGAATAAAAATGTAAAAATGGCTTTGATAAACATTCGAAAAATAAGTAACTGCGTTCAGAACTTTACAGTTTGTTAGACGATAAAATTTAATGAAGGGATTAAAAGTTTAGATTACGTTTTGGAATAAATCTATTATTAAGATAGGCGTTTTGAAATTATAGGCATTTAATTAGAAATAAATAACAGAGCGTATTAAAAAAAAGGAAATAATGAATAGGCCGACAATTTAGAATAATTTAAGGAATAGTAAAAGTAAAAATTTTTATATCACAATATCCCCCCTCCCTAAAAACCGGTGAACCGGTGGCTCCGTGACCCACAAGTTTATTGGGGAAACGCATGAACTCGGATTACAATAGTGTTACCCGGTAGTCTGAAAATTTTCTCCAATTCTGTCAAAAACCAAATCAATAAGTTACTGCTTAAACGCGAAACTGTGGGAATTGTTTTTTAAAATTACAATGATAATCTAAATATTTCTCCAACATGGAGTAAATTATATTCTAAATAATCTCCTCTTGTTTTACTAACAACTTATTACTTACAATATTGACAGATATTGACAATATTAGAATTGTTTAGGAGTTTTCTTAATAATTTACATTCTTTCAACATCACGATTAAACATTAGTTTAATCTCTATAACTTAAACTCCATAACGTAGAAATTTTCCGTACAATTCACAAGTTATATAAATAAAAGGAAAAACATGAATATAATAAATTTAAAATTTATGTACAAAAATTTCAACTGAGTATCAATCTCCTAGAGTTTTTTAACTGGGATGATTATATTGCCCTGATACTATGCTATAGTCCATTGAAATTCAATTATTGCTCATTTTTGACACAAGAAAAACTGTCAAAAAAACCTAGTGCCATATGCACTCTATAGTATTGTATTGTTATGATAATAGCGGTACCATACTATTACCACTTTCCATAAATTCTCTAGTAAGTATTTTACTTTCATTATGTTCAGATGTTATAACAATATTTAATTTATGAGTATTCTCAGATATCTCATATATTGACTTCATTAATTCATAACACTTATTTTTCTTTATTACCTCTCTTTTATCTCAATACTAGTGTAAATGCCCGTCCTAGGACGGTGGGTAAAAATTGTGTTTTTCACTTAAAACTTGGAAAACGGATAAAAAAAGTAATTGACAATATGGAAGCGTTTAGATGAGCAAAGTTCGGCTAGTTTATGTTCTAATAAACACACAATTAGCATTTACAATATTTCTGGGTAAACCAGATTTTCCGGCTAAAATACTACTATAACAAAATTAAGATTTTTTAATAAAACAAAAATTTAATAAATATGCAATAAAAGTGCGTAATTAAAACAGTCTGCTGCAACTATTGAAATAATACTATTTTTTTAATAACACTTTGAAATTGTATTTTATCGTTTACCCCCCTTCCTCCCACCCTCCAAATTTTTTTAAATATGTATATTGATTAATAAATAAGTATCTCTGATTGAATCCCAACCGTCAAATCCCCTAAGCTTCTGTCCTCTTGATGCAAAGCTATAAATCAAAAATTATTAATTTTACTTTTCGTATAAATATTAATTTTTACTTTTAAAATATGGAATATGTTTAATTTTTTTTTAAGTTTAAATTTACATATACCTGTATATAGAAAAGGAAAATATAAGTAATATGTAATTTAAAAATAAGTTACAAAATAACAAGCCTAAAATATTTAAATTGATTACTTTTTTAAAAGAAAGTAGGTTTTATCAATTTTTTGCAGGAAAAAAAGGGATATTTTTAAAAATACCATATCATTGTTTTCCGTGAATCACTTTATATGAGAAATAAATTAAAATTCCTTACGATGTCGCAAAGAAAATTTAATAAAATACATAGCATACTTAATACTTGAAATAATCTCAAGTGACACTTGGCGATTTATTTTGGTAGTGTAATGCGATGTGCCTTGCACTGATTTGTTAAGAAGAAGTGTCTACTACTGCTCAATTATCAGGACTTGTAACCTTGAGAAGTAATCGCGGGATTCTTGTTTCTTGTCAACCGATGGGAGAATGGATCCGTTACCCCTTGAGTCTCTTCCTGGGAGACTGGTAAGATTGATGGATTCGCCCCGCCCAGCGTTACACTGGCTTTTATTATATAGAGATTCAATAATAAATTATCTATACTTTCTATCATACAAGATCTAGCAATATTAAATTTAATTCAATAATAACAATAACTCAAATTTCTCATCAATAATTTCAAAGTCATATTTTAATTCATCACTTCAGTAAATCATAATAAGAGATTATTGCACTCAATGATATTGTCTGGGTAAAAAGTTACATAGCATAAAAAGTAATCTCCTATCAATACTAGATTCAATAAGAAATGAAATTATACCAAATCAAAAAAAAAAATAATAAATTCTTAAATTCTCCAGCAATATCACTGAAACAAAATCTTAACAGGTGTTTTTCGATATGTGTCGAAATTTTTCGTTCATTTCCTACATGGTTACGCAATCAGTAAAAAATAAATAAGTAAGCAAGAGAAAAACAAGTTGGATTTGAAATCCAGACACTTGCATAATCAACAATTATTCGCATAAATTCTATAATGTTTTAGTATTAATAATTATAGTTCAATAATTGCTATATATATTTTTTAAGTTATTTTAATCCAGTTAACATTTATTCATAGTTTACATATACATTTAATTTTTTTTTAATATTCTAATCTAATTCAATTCAATATAAGAAATCTTTAACTCAAATCATCTCATTTACGCCCGCGTAAACAACTAATTCAAGTAAAACTTCAGCAGCAATGTTCTCGCGGATCCTTCGAGAACACACTGTCATATAGAAAAGCATTGATTGATTTAATTATAATATATTTAGTTACTTTTTATTAATTTATGACTAAATTTAATATTAAGCCAGGGCTTTAACATTAGTTTGTTGTGAATTCTCATGGGATAATTTTAATTGATCTGGTGAAAAGTAGGGGCGCAATTTAGATACATGGACAACTTCCGTATTTCTATTTTGACTCTGCCTATCAATTCGAACATTTACAGGAGATAATTTGTTAAGAATTTGATAGGGAAACAAGTTTTCACTGGTCCTTAATAATAATTAAAATTATATACTTTTTTTTGTCGAAATCCCAGTAAGAGATTCGCTCAATCCCACTTTTCCTACTGAATTTAGTTAAATTATAAGAAATTGGGGAAAACTAACCTTAACCAGAAATTCTACTCAATAAAAACGTAGAAACTTAAGTATATCTCAGTTATAATTTTTTTTAAATTCAATCAATTCTTTTATAATTAATAAATACTAGATGGAACCCGTCAAAACTTGACGGCAAACAATTTGATAGCACTAAAGAAAAAAAGTTTACTTACCGCAAAGGCTGGGCGATGTCTAGAATTAAATATCATGATAAATCGGCATCTGTATATCATGATATTCCGATATATCGATTTAGGAAAGTGCCCCCTCACAGGCCTTTGCAACGATATGTCACATGAGGTGTGACGGCAAAATTTAGAAAAAGGCCCTCCTGCGGGGGGAAAGGTAGTGGGGAGTGGGACACTGAAGGTGCATAACATCAATAATTCCGCAACATTTTGAGGGAATTTGCATTTATTCTGCGATCCTTTGACAAAATCAGTGTTTTTCTGCGACCATTTGACAAAAATCGCACTTTTTCTGCAGTCCTTTGAATGAAATTCACGTTTACTCTGCGATCCTTTGATGAAATCACGTTTTTTTTTTTTCAATCCTATGACGAAATTTGTGTTTTATTCCATAATCTTTCGACGAAATTTGCATATTTTCCACGATATTTGACAAAATTCATATTTTACACGATGAAATCAGAAAATAAAAATGACTGTCACTGTTGCACTCAGTTCCATGTACACCCAAGAGGTCGAGTGCCCGTACTCGCTATACCCTTTTAATTTTTCAGCAGGCATGCTCGTGTAAAGTTGACGGTTTTTCAAAAAATTTCCTGCTACGAACGGTTTTAAAATTTATTTTTTACTATTGATGTTTGTGCATAGATTTAAATGACAACATTATCACAAATTATTTGAAAACAGGTTTAAAATTTTGGGCAAAAAAAACTTTTTTCCTGGAAAAATTGGAAAACAGGAATATGCTACCAAAAAATATAAAAAAATATTATAAAAATTGTAGTGTGAGTGTCATAGTTTTTACGAAAGTTTTTCTTGCTTGATTACTTTTTGTAATTATGATGTATTCCACAAAGAATATAGGAAATATAAGAACGTTTAAAGTAATACCGAGTTGCATAAAGTTAACTTAACCATCGTCACAAATTGATATTACTAAAATTTTGGGTATTTTTTCGTTAGCACACCAGTCAAAAATGACTTTCCCATTAGTGCACCACCGACCCCCCCCCCCCCAAAAAAAAAACAAACAAACAAACAATAAGCTGGATGTATGAAAATTCATGCATCAATCTATAAACTACACTAAATATGTAAATGTTACAGTTGCTATTGCATGTATGAGCACTGCACGCCCATGAAAACAACAAAAAAACATTACTGTATGCAGAAGACTCTAAAATGTAGGAAATTATGTAAAATTATGTGCTGTGCTAACTTAAAAGTACCGAACTTAAGGGGGTTTCTCAAACATTTCCATCCCTACTTTTTATTTTCTAAAAGATTAGATTTTATAAAAAAAACACTAATATTCAAGCATGCCTACTGAAAAGAAAAACAACAAAAAAAGGAAAAATGCTGAAAAAGGCGGTTTCCCCCATGAGATGCCAAGAAATCCAAAATTTGAATACCATTATATTTCAGAAAATTAATATTTGCCTTAATTTTACATTTAAATGTTTGAATATATAAAGAAAATGTTATTGAACTGAAATGGTGGTATTCAAAACACATAAATCCTTGGTATCTATGTACCATGAGGCATATTTCCTAAATCAGCAAAAAAATTGAAAAAAAAAATGAAAAAGAAAAAAAAACACATACACAATACATATATACTCAGATATTTGTGTCCATTTCGATGTTATTAAAAAAGATTTGTTGGGAACATTAAAATTTTTGTCACACATATTTACAAACAGACCATGCAAAAAAGCAAGACATGCATGAATGAAAATGGATTACTAAAATTACTTTATTGTAGACAACATTGAATCTCTTAAAACCCTTCGACCTATTTGAACCTTTGAATTGAGTATACACAAACATGCATCAGGCCAGTGCACTAATGCATGTACTAAAATAATTTTCTTATATACTACGCAATTTTATTTTTAACCCTTCTTTAAATGAAAGTAAGTGAAATGGATCAGGCAAGAGTAATAGGAACACCGTAAGAAAGATCACCAACAATAAACGGATGATAAACATCCCAATTACCGACTACATGTTTTACAATGGCGTGGCGTACGCGCGGGTGATGATCTTCTGTATCATACAGGAACACAGACAGCGCCCTAAATAAGCAATTTCCGTCCGGCTCAATTTCGCGAAGATTGTAGGATGCTAGATCCATAACTAAACTAAATAAGCCTAGGACTCGCTATGAAAATTAAACAGCAGAGCAAAATAATAGAGATCGAAATGGACACAGCAAAATAAAATAAATAATAACAAATAAACTTACTATTTCAAAGCAGCACCTTACAGTAAATAATATTAGAGATAGCAACGTGCGTGCTACTATATTAACGACTACAGCATGGGAGAATAAATTATTCATTGCCTAAGATCCTAAGAATAAATCTGTATCTAGGCAGGAAGTCTTGTGCACACACTGAACTCCCATTGGACCACAGTGTCCGCACATGCGCTGTTTACCCTGATGACGATGATACACGGAGTAAAAGTTGCGATGATGTGATCATGTTTCTCTGTCTACGGTGAATCGTTCACTTCAGTGAAAGAGATCGGACAGCCCGGAAGAGATTTTGGACGCATGCGCAGATATTCATTTTTGATGCACTGAACTGACAAAAATAGCCTTTTCTTTTAATATATATGATATTTTAAAAATTTAAATTGTATACTATCTTAATTTACTTTACAGAATTTAATGAAGTTTTAAATTATAATTTATCTGAGAAAACTCTAGCACAAGTCTCGCTAATTCCATCTTTTCTTACTGAATTATGTAAATTATAAGAAACTGGGAATTAACATTAACTGCAACCAGAAATTCTATCAAACAAACCATAATTTGTTAATTTATCTTTAAAATATACAGCTTTAAACAATAAATGAAATTTACACTATTTAAAATAAGCACTCAATCCATTAACAATGAAATGTCATATATTATGACTAGGTTGTTGTTGTTGACTAGGAGGAGGAACATAAGATTGCGTAGGTTCAACATTAAAAATACAAGTTCTCTCCCAGTGGAAAGCATCCTGTATACCCCTATTCATACACATTCGACATGGTCGACTAGGATACTTATTTTGAAAATGAGTAGTAGGTAATCTAGGGCTAACAAATCTAGAATTTTGAGCATTAAGAGGGTTTTGTGGCCGGAAATTAGAATTTGTTCTTTGAAAATTCTGGTTTGGGCGAACCCAATGTCTAGGAGCCTGGTTATTAAACTGGAAAGATCCATGACTTTGAGCATTATTCCTAACATTATGGTTGTTTACATGAGAGGTGGGAATGACTACTAGTTGTTTAACCATTCTGTACCAATCTATGGTGCTCTCTGGAGGGTTAATAATCATATAATTCTGATATTCTGGCTTCAAACCATCCGTCAAACCTTGGACTGTGATGGTTTCACATAAATGAAGTTGTCTACCAATCTCAATCTTTTTTCTGAAATAACTCTCTAATTCATTAAGATCATTTAGCTTCATAGAAACAAAATCAGAAAATCTAGGAACTTGTACTTTTATAAATTTTTCTGAAAGAATTTCAACTATCTTACTCAAAGTAGTACATTCTAGACACTCATTAATGAACACTTTTAAACCTTCAAAAATTTAGAGATATTTTGCATTTTCCATGTTTCATCTTTTTTATCAGAACTGCATGCTTGGCCAAAATGTTTCATCCAGGACTGTATATTCATCTCTGACCCTGGGTCAAAAAAGATGATATTTACTTCACTTTCACTCATTTTATCACTAGAGTTCTTAACAAATCCCGATCGCATTAACATAAAAGAGGGACAACTCATTTATACATGGATTCATAATAATCATAATAAATAATGTAAATAAACTTTAAATAAAATAACAAATGTAAATATTTTCTTTTCTAATAAATAATAACAGTAATACAACAAATGAAAATAAGGAAATATGGTGAAATATAAAATAAACAAATAAATAAATAATAAATCTTTCAATACTTACGACCTTGGGTTGTTTACAGACATCGTACTTTTCTTTCTTTCCTATAACTTTTTATTTAAAAGAAAACAAAATGACTTTCTTCTATATAGACGCACATTCAGGGTAAAATGCAGAATTTCAAATCGTGGTTACCAGGTGTCATCGAAGGTTTCGATTGATTTCACAATCCCAGGGACACTTTTTTTTGAAGGTCTCTTTTTAGAAGTGTAGAGTAGAGTAGGTCGACATTATCCTATGCCGGCTTCTTATTACGAAACAATTTAATAGGTTACGTCGAAATATCACGTAGTGCTTTTTTTTCATATTACTGGATTCGTACCACATTTTAATCAGCCGTTGGTGATGTTGTATAGCCTCCACTTAGCACAAGCATTGCTAGTGGAGGTGTCAACTCTGTGAAAATTTAGCAGCTGTAGAGCGATGTTAATATTTGTAGAGTCCAATCAAACACATACTTATTCATGATGAAGACAAGGCAGGTTAGGCCGCGTGAGTGGTGGAAAAAGGCGTATGAATAAATCGGGAGTTTTCCCAATTAAACACATGGAAACGTAGTCATAGGAAAACTGTTTATTCCATCAGAACATACCAACACTAAACAATTCCCACAGGATGAGAAATCAGAGCATTCCACTCGAGCATAAACTAGTTACTCATGCGAAATAGATGTTAATTCACGAAATGATTATTCTACATGGCTTAGGACACCGGGTAACAGGTTATGTAAACCATCAAACAGCACAAAAATCTATTTCTGAGCTCATGCTCGAACTATTTATTAGAATGCGCGGAGGAATTCCGATTGAAATGGAAACTTCAGGCTAACCCAACCAAAATCACGAACGAGCTTCGAAGTGCAACTGGGATCCGACACTCAGCCAAATGAGAGCGATCAAGAAACGTCACAGGAAAGAATCCCGGCGCCGCTACTGGAAGGATTTTGATGTGAAAAGGCTGACGCCTAGCGGGCGGGAAAATGAGATGAAATAGAGTAAAAATGTAAAAATGGCTTTGATGAACATTCGAAAAATAAGTAACTGCGTTCAGAACTTTACAGCTTGGTAGACGATAAAATTTAATGAACGGATTAAAAGTTTAGATTACGTTTTGGAATAAATCTATTATTAAGATACGCGTTTTAAAGTTATAGGCATTTAATTAGAAATAAATAATAGAGCATATTAAAAAAAAGGAAATAATGAATAGGCGGCAATTTAGAATAATTTAATGAATAGTAAAAGTAAAAATTTTTATATAACACACACACACACATATATATATATATATATATATATATTTGCATACTTTTGTAATTTTAGACGGGTGAAGCTGCAAATTCAGGGTGTTCATAAACAATCTTTGCAAATTAAGAGATGTGGTAGCACTTAAAAAGACGAATCATTTTTGTAAGGGAACCAAGGTCGCAATCCACTTATTTTGTTTAGATTGGAGAAGCTGCATATTCCAGGTGTTCATAAACAGTCTTTACAAACTAAGAAAGATGATAGCACTCACAAAGATGAAAACTCTTTGTACCCAGAACCAGGATCGTAAGCCACTTATTCTGTTCAAAATAATGTGCCTCGCTCCAAAAGTCAAATATAGATTTTCATTCACAACTTTTACTATATTAACGAAAGCGAATTTTCAACAGACTAAATTTTTTTTGTGTGAAATGTGACGAAGCTCACAGCAATTATGTCGATGTGCAATCATCTATATTCTAAATTAAGAAACAGCTATTTCAGCGTTGTAAAAGGCAAACAGAGGTCATTTCCGACAGTTTTCGTAATAAAACCACGTTTCAGATGGAGGAAAGTTATTCTGTAGAAAATATTGTCATACTATCTTCTTTTTTATCAAATTAGTCAACGAAAATTCAATTCGGCTTGGATTGAGACACCCTGTATTTTTCAGAAAATAAATGGTCGCTGGTTTCTAGTACAAAAATTATTCTTTTTGATTATAACGATTACCTCTCTTATTTTGCAAATACGGTTTATATATGGACATTTTTATGTAATTTAATGGTTATGTCTTGTAAAACGAATATGTCTAACGTCATGAAAATCCCTGCAGCACTTTTACAAGGTTCCTGCAATATTTGGTAATGATTTCTGTACATTTTTGCAAAAATATCAGAAACAGCCAGAATGGCATTGAAAACACTGAAAACTTTCATGACTGGGTGGACCTAGGTTATATATATATATTTTTTTTTCATTTTAATAGAAAAACTAGCATAACCACTACGCGACATCCGCGGCAGCCTCAAGATGAAAATTAGAAATTACATTAATCTGAACCATACTTTTAAAGATTTGCCAATACAAGTAGGGCCTGATAACCATGCCCCAGTAAAAAGTAACAGAAATTTTGTCTCGTTCATGACAGAAATTCTGCATTAATAAAGCGTTTAAATAAAACAAAAATTTCTATTAAAATTTACAAGTGGAAGTTCACTTGACCAAGTCCACACTATGGTATATAAATGAATGCACACTTTAAGCTAGAACGACATGAAATTAATATCTTCCTACCACGTTCACACGGTGCAAATTTTTTTAAGTGAATCGTACCTGGTTGAAGCAACATAGAAGTAAGGGCTAACCATGGAATGGAACTATTAATAAAGAGGAACTGACATATCCTTAAAATAGTGAAGCTTCAACTGTAATCGCTTTCGCTGGGGTTTATTGCCGTCTGTGCAAACTTCCACCAGTAAATTTAAATAGAAAATTTCTCCTTATTTAAAGGCCTTACTAATGTAAAATTTCAATCATAAATAAAGGCAAAAACAGCTATTCTTTTTTACTGGTATCAGTTTACTTCGGCGGTAGTCAGACCCTGCGTTTCCGCCATATTGCGACAACCTTGACAACTTCCTACCAGCGTCAGTGAAAAAGATTACAATAACTGGGCAAACTGCCACCAGTAAAAACAAATAGAAAATTTAACCATATTTATAAGATAAATTTTTCGTGAAAAGGCCGCTAAAATGAGCTAAAATTGTCTATTAAAATTTACTGGTGTATGTTTGCCTGCGGCAGTAATCAGAAACTTTTATTCCGATGTGAAAAATCAGCTTGCATCTTGTGACAACCTCCTCAGTTACTTCACTCGTAATTGGTACACATTACGCTATATGTTTTCTTCTCTTTATTCATAACTCCATTGGTCTAACAAATCTGCTGTTTCAGCTCACTGTGATTGAATTAGTCAGTTAATGCAAAGCACTTCCTTCATACAGACAATAGCCCTAGAAACAAGCGTGGGGGACGGGGTAGGTAGGCAAACTGACACCAGTCTTTATGAATAAAGTTTTCATGTTATTTAAGTCAGAAATTCTGCATTTTAAATATAACACTTATTCGTACACTTAACGTCATCAGGAAAAATAGACGACGTTTACCAGTGTCCTCCCCTGACACTATGCCTATGATTTTGACAGGCTACATAAAATTAAGGAAATTTCAATAGGCAATCAAAGAACACTTATTGTGCTATATCTGATCATCTGTGTCGTCATGTAACTGAGATGCCTCCCACAATATATTCAGTAGACTTAGGTTTCGGGATTACTTTCCTAATGTAAACATATTATTAACCAACTATATTAAAAATGACTATTTCATTTTATCCTTATGATTATAAATTGATTTTTTTTTCCTGATGACTAGATGTATTTGTACTGCAGATAGTGGAATCTCCAGCAATAAATCTCTCCCACAGAAAAATGTCTGAATTGAATACTGATTTTAGTTATACGTAGTACGGTCAAAAAAATTTCCGGAATAGGTCAATTACAAATTACTAAAAAGTAAAACAATAATTTTACCTTATTGGCCTTCAAACTACTTTCCCCCTGCATCCAAACACTTCTTCCAGTGTTCGTATAACTGTTCAAAACACTCCTTGAACCCATTTTTTAAACGTCCTTCAAAAGTTTCGTCGCACTTTCGATCACCTCATATCTGAATCCATAAACGGTGTCCCCAATTTCATTTTCAGCCATGGACACAGGACAAAATCCGCAGATACCAGGTCGGGGAAATAAGGAGGGTGTTCCAGAGTAGTAACACTGTGTCTGGAAAAGTAACTTTTCACAATCAGAGCGCGATGTGGTGGAGCATTGTCGTGTAAAAAAAATAATCGTTTGTTGCTCATGCCCACTTTTCAGGTTGTTTTCGTCTGATTGCACTCGTAGTCGTTTAAGGATCTCCAGGTAAAGTTCTTTTTTGAGAGTTTGTCCTTCAGGAATAAATTCGTAGTGAATAATGCCCTCGTACACGCTCGACGCCTTCGAACACGCTAACATTTTCATCTGCGGTGAAAGAGGAGGGGCGCCCAGTCCATCGATGTTTATGCGACCTTCACGAAAACGCTTATGCCACTCGAACACAGCTGTTTTTTTTTCATGGCATCGTTTCCGTATCCTTTCTTCAACATCTCGAGCGTCTCATGAAGGTGATTTCATGAGCAAAAAGCAGAATTTGATGTTTGCACGCTGCTCTAAAAACGGCATTTCAAAATCCGACGAACGAAAAATGCGCTTTGCCAGAAAGGATCTGCAGCTAACGCCGGCGGTACCGGAAATGAATTCCAGATGCCTGTGTATTTTCCTTATCAGTGCTGCCAACCTCCAAAAAAGATATTTCCCCTCCAACGAACATCTGTGCGAATGTAGGCGACCAATTCCCGGAATTTATTGACTGTACTGCGTATTTATAGTTTTTATCCTGACCCAAGGAATTTATTTATAAAATTTGATCATTAAATTTTGAATTCACATGAATGCTTTTCTTCTTGTTTAATATTATTTACATTTTCATAAGTCTTGAGCAAATGCCTTATGTTACTCATTTATATATTTTTAAAGATGAAATTGAAATACCACAAAATCAGATTGTAAGTCCCTTATTTTAAAAGCAAAAAAAGTTAAATTTAGGGGGGATTTTAATCAAGATTTGCTTACAAAATAATTAAAAAACTGTTTTATCTTTAATGTAGAAGTTATAACTGCAATTGCAGGAGTTAAATTCTTCCGCATTTCGGTGGATTTTGCTTTTAAATAAAATCGTGTAACCCCATTTAAAACTTTATTTTTAACAGGGATGCCACTCAGAAAATAACAAAAAAGAGGAAATAACGCGTTAAAATGAAACTTAGGACCTTTTTCACAACATTTATGCCTAAATTTTGTGAACTATATTGTATTGAATATAAAATAAATACATTGGCAAATTTCTCGCGGAAAAAAGTTTTATAGTATTTTCTGTAATAAATGTATTGAATTTTCATAGTTATGATGAAAACTACTACCTGCCAGCACGTACAGTTTTATACTACATTAGCGTTCTTTCGCCAAATGTAGAGTTTGGTTTCATGTAATTCTAATCAGAAGCAAATATCGTGAATATTGAATAGTTAACTATCATTTTTATACGTACGAGAAAAACCATAACTTGGTTCAAATTTACTATTTTCTTCACGACAAACTATAAAATTGGCGATTTTTATACGCGACTTCTTGACGAAATTTGCAATTTTTCCGCGATCGTTTGACGAGATTCGCAATTTTATTCCGCGATTGATTGACGAAATTCGCGATTAATTTCTAGACTTGTTTGACGAAATTTGCCAGTTTTTTACGCGATATCTTCATGAAATGCGTAATTTTTTCCAAGATTGTTCAACGGAATTGCGATTTTTTTCAGCAATCGTTCAATGAAATTTGCAATTTTATTCCGCGATCGTTTGAATTTGCGATTTTATTACACGACATCTTTATGAAATTTGCGATTTTATTTCCACGATCTTTCGAAGAAATTCGGGACTTTATTTCTGTGATCTTTCGACGAAATTCGCGATTTTATTTCACGATCGCTTGACGAAATTCGTGATTTTATTCCTCGATCGTTTGACGAAATTAGCGATTAATTTCAGCATTTGTTTGACGAAATTCGTGATTAATTTCTGGAATTATTTGACAAAATTTGCGATTTTTCCGGAGTGATTGACAAAATGTACGACTTTCTTCCACGATTGATTGACGACATTGCGATAATTCCTAGAGCAATTTACGAAATTTGAGATTTTATTCCGCGATCGTTCGACGAAATCTGCGATTTCATTCCGCGATCGTTTCACGAAATTCGCGATTATTATTTACGCACTTGTTTGACGAAATTTGCGATTTTTTTACGTAACATCTTGATGAAATTCGCGATTTCTTTCCAAGATCGTTCGATGGAATTCGCGATTTTATTCCGTGATCGTTTCATGAAATTCATGATTCCTTCCTGGACTTGTTTGACGAAATTTAAGATTTTTTTACCCGACTTCTTTATGAAATTCGTGATTTTATTTCGCGGTCGTTCCACGGAATTTCCTATTTTATTCCATGATCATTTGATGAAATTTTGATTAATCTCTTTAATTGTTTGACGAAATTTGCAATTTTTTACGCGACCAATTGACGAAACTCACGATTTGTTTCCCGAGATCGTTTGACAAAATTCGCAATTAATTTCTGCAATTTCACGAAATTCGCGACCTATTGACGAAATTTAGGATCTTTATCTACAACCAATTGACGAAATTCTCGATTTTATTCCGCAAGTGATTGACGAAATTAACGATTTTTTCTGCAGTTTAATGAAAATATATATTTTTTTCGCGACCGATTGACGAAATTTAAGTTTTTTCCGTGATCGATTGATGAAATTTGCGACTTTTTTTACGTGACCTCTTAACGAAATTCACGAGTTTTTCTGCGACCATTTGACGAAAGTCACGACTTTTGGCTCGAGTGATTGACAGAAATTTGCATTTTATTCATGGATCGTTTGACGAAATTTTTTTTTTACGATTCCGTGGAAATCGCTTATCGATTTTTTAAAAGAAGCAGAAAAGTGGAATCCCTATTTAAATTTCTCCTCAATGTGGTACTTTATTGTAACAATAAATAATCAATCATCTAATTCTCCTCCTCCCGAAATTAACACCCCCCCCCCCCCCATCTAGTACTAGTCATGCAGTTTAACCTTTAGAACGCTTCAATTTAAAAGTAAATTCTGACTCATTTTTTAATATTCTATAATAACAATAAATAAGTAATCAGGGGTCGTACTTGTCCTGAAATTTCACGACCAGAAAATTATTCGCTACCAGTATTTTCTTATGAAAAAATCTCTTCTTAAATAAGGCGAAATTTCGCGCGTTTAACATAGATTTATTTTTCTATAAACAAATAGTGATATTTGTCCTGAAAAAAAAAAAAAAAAAATCCCTTAAGGCTCTCTTTCACTGACAATTTTTTTCGGACTTGAGTCGTTTCTATGCGATCGTTCTACCCCCCCCCCCCCCCCCTTCAAAACACGCCTATGCCTTTCTGCAACTGTCAACGCTGTTAGGGTCAAGCGAGGGGTCAAACAAGGTGTACAAGAAGGGGAAAAACTGCTTGAGGGCAGTCTTGGATGGATACAGAAAGAAATGGGCAACAGATATTCTTTTACGAAAAAAAAAAAAATAAAAGCCAGCTTTCTTTTGAGTGTGTGGCAAAAGCATCGGATTCAGAAAGAATAGTTTCACAGGTCGGACAGCCAAAGAGAGGTCCAGGGCTTGATATTCCTCTCTCCACCCGCCCCGCCCTCTTCCTATACCGTTATTTAAAAAAAAGCTAAACATTTTCGAAGTCTTATAAAACATATGATTGATTATATAAGTACGCACTCACACATATAGAGATAATCTTATCCTATTTTAAAAGTTCAAAATATTCATTATAAAGATTAGAAGGTTAAAATAGGCTTGAATTTTCAGCGATATGAAAATTCCCTAAAACAAAATTCCGGGGTCACTAAAATCAGGAGTGTCAGTACCCAATTCGCCTATAGCATAATCAGTCCGTAGATGAACCTGAATTCTTATGCCAAAATTAATTCCACTGTAAGCAATTTAGATCTTTGTTGTTTTCCTATATTGGTCTTATAAATTCTCAACAAATCTTTTAGCTGTTTAGGTATTATATTAAGGATAGACCGAAATAGGTATTTAAAACCGAAACAGAATTTTGGTAATCTTCCTATTTTCGGCCGAAAACGAAAACGAAAATGTCCAAAAAAATTCTTCAGTAATTAATACATACATAAATATTCATAATTATTAATTAATTATACGTGAGGCCCAAGTTGACTTTCTGTGAATCTGACCAAAACTTTTTATTTTCTTACAAAATAAAATAAAATGCAATTAATTCGTCAACAACACAGAATTATTTTCGAATTATGCAAATTACATATAATTAGAAAATGTTTTAGGTATACATACCTCGATATATCTTTTGTAATGATTTTTTAATGATCAACTGTTATACTAGAACTTTCTCAAAGAGTATTCAAAGCACTTCTGTACTTTCTGAAAATTTTCCATTACTGGTAAGTCTGCATCTTTTAATAAGAACATGAAAGGCGTCTTCAAAATTTAGTTATATAGGCAATACTTACATTGTAATTTGTACTCACGTCTTGAGTCAGTCATGACTGACAGTTATAATCAGTCAAGTTTATAGAAATAAACAAAGCTTGTCTCATTTAAGCCAATATAGCTCAAATCTCTGAGTAATGTCGACTTTCAGTTCAGCCGAATTTTTGGCAACATTTTCGGCGAAACTCTGATTTTGTAACAAAAACGAAATCGATTTTTCTGTCGATCTCTAATTATTATTATTATTATTATCATAAATATAAAATATAAAAATACTAGCAATATAAGCATATACTAGCATATAAAGTATACTATCATACAAAGCTATATAATACTAGCATATAAAGATTATATAAAGATTATTATTAATATAAGATTATGTAAAATTTCACAGGAAATTTTCTTTACTATATATATTTATGTACAAAGGCTGAAATACATATTATTTAATTATATATGTCGTAGGCTAATTGAGAAATCGAGCTCTTTGCAAAGAGCCTAGGCTGTTTGCAAAGAGCCGGACTAATTGGAGAATTATCTCTTTTTTTCTAATTAGCATGATATTTTTCAGGCTTATTGCAAAGAGCCAGGAGAGCCTTAGGCTAATTGAAAACTGACCTCTTGTTTCTGAATCAGCCTGGTATTTTTCAGGCTTATTGCAAAGAGCCTAGAAAGCGTTAGGCTAATTGAAAAATAACCAATTATTTCCCAATCAGGATGACTTTTTTTAAGCTTATTAACACATAAGCCGACCCGAACACGAAAAAAATTACAACAGACCGTACTCCGATCCGAGAAAGACAAAATAATTTTCGTCGACACGCAACTCGACCCAAACCTCAAAGTTCCATTTGAAAAAACCTGAAACCTGACCCGAAACAACCGTGATAACTGACAAAAATATAACAAAGAACCATAACCCGATCCGATCAAGAGAAAATAATTTTCGTGGACACAACACCACACGAATATAAAAATTTCATTTGAGAAAAACCCGAAATCAGACCCGAAACAAATCTGAACCCGACAAAAATATTAAATTGAACCGTAACCCGAATTAAGCAAGACAAAAATAATTTCCGTGGACACGTAATCCGACCCGAACCTAAAAATTCCATTTGAAAAAAATCCGAACCAAATCTGAACCCGAAAAAAATATTCCAAAGAATCATAGCCGGATCCGAGCAAGATAACGTGATTTCCGTGGACACGCAACACGATCAGAACCTAAAAATGCCTGAAACCCGAAGCGAACCAAATCATAACCCGAAAAAAGTATTCCAAAGAACCATAACCAGATCTGTGCAAGACAAAATAATTTTCGTCGACAGGCAACCCGATCCGAACCTGAAAGTTCTAGTTGAAGTCAACCCGAAACCAAAAGATATTACATCAGGCTGTACCCCGACCCGAGCAATACAAATTAATTTCTGTGGACATGTTACCCGACCCAAACCTAAAAATTCTATTAAAAAATGAAATCTGACTCGAACCAAATCTGAACCCGACATTGAACCATTACCCGATCGAAGCAAGACAAAATAATTACCGTAGGCGCGCAACCCGACTCGAAACAAAAAATTCCATTTGAAAATAACCTGAACCAAATCTGAATCCGACAAAAATGTCACCCGCCAAGTGTCATAAGAGTACACCATGAGGAGATAAATGAAGAAAAATTACAAATGATAAGTACTGGTAATTTTACTTTTGTATTTAAAGTAAAAATTCATTTAAATTTATTTACTGGTGTTAATCTACTCATGTGTTATTACCTTCTTTTTGTATTAATGGTAATCTAATCTTGTATTAGTAAATTTTGAATTAGTTATTAACCACTTTGTTAAAAAGGAAAAATTAAAAAATAGTCAATAACTTTTTTAGTTAAAATAAAATTATTATTCAACATTAATTATAATGTTATTTTCCATATAAGCAATTTGTTAATATGCAAATGTGTTTTTTCCAGTTTTATGTAAAAATAATATAATGCGGAATAAAAATATATATATATATAAAATATATGGATGATATAGTTAGATTCTCAGTTGATATCTGCATTGCAGATTTTTTGGGTTATCTTTACGATCAAATTTTACCGAAAAAATTAAATAAGGTGTTTATTAATCTTAATTATCAACCAGCTGCATAAATCAAATCTGTCAATACAGCAGTTTTCTTCTTTTTTTTACCATATTCATACAGCCACCCATGCGGAAAAATATTAAATTTCTTCCTTATCTGCAGATTTTATAATTACAGCTCTTTTCTTATTTATTTTTAGTGTACTAGGGGGCTCGGCCCCCTACGAGCTACGCTCGCCAACCCCGTTCAGACACCGCATTTTCTAAAAGCACGCTAATTTGATTGGCTTTAAAAAGATTTTGAAAGATTGAATTATAATTTAAAAAACAGTGTCGATCTCCCTATAAGCGGGTTTCTATTCATTTCTCTTTGATTGGGGAATTTTAAGGAAAAATCAGGTGCTATTAAAAAATGCAATGGCTGTTTTTGTCTTTGATTAAATAAAATCATTAAACATTTCAAAATAAGCTAATATAAATGAATTAAGTAAACAGCGTCTTTGTCTTCCGGTATTTTTTTACAAAGCGAAAAGAAAGTTCTTTCTGACGTAATTTTCAATAAACTTTTCTTTCTCTTTTTAATATTCACGTGAAAATACTTTTGTTAGAAATGAAATATTATTTGCGCTGTCCCAGCAAAAATAGTGGAAAAGATCATCTCGAAATGTCAAATAAATGTCTCGCGCAATTTTAAAATTTAAACTGCTTTGCAATATTATTTTTTGTTCATTTTACATAATAAGTGTATTGTGACGTAAATGTGACGTAATTTCTCCTATTTAAGACTTCTAACGCATGTTAATAAATTTATTATTTTACAATATCCTTTCTCTGTTAAAATTCACGTGTAAATATAGTTCTTCTGACGTAATTTTCAATAAGTTCCTGCTTTTTATACGCAATTATTTAATTCTAATTTAAAAGTATCTTTTCTGTTTAAAATAGTCACGTGTAAATAAATTTTTAATTTGAAGCAAACATTGTTTGCGTTGTTTATACAGTTGGCAACAGGTTAAATTAGTACAGTTTTCTAAAATAAGTAAAAAATATCTCTCGAAATGCTGAAAATTTGAATTTAAAATAGAAATAAAACCTCAAAAAATGAGTCAAATAAAAAAATAAATGAATTCTGCACACCGGGAAATTATAACGTATAAAATGATCTAAAAATTATTAAATTCCGATGTATAGTTTTTGCTGCTATAAAACTTTTTTAATGGAACGATTTTGTCCAAATTTAACATTAAATATCTCTTAAAATAATTCTTCGATTTGAAAACTGTCTGCATCAGCGTGTTTATTAAACATTTGTCTATAATACCGCCGATTTTCATATTTTTGTATGCAATATTTTTCTTAATATTAACGGAGAAAGACCTCCGGTCACAAAAAATTCAAAACCGGCGGCGGCGGCGGTGAGCGTAAGTTACTTTTTTTTTAGAATAGAGAGATTGTTTTCATTCAGTAACCTATCTTTTCTACATAAAGGTGAAAAATAACATAAAGTCTACCTCATCTGAAAATGCAATTATTGCAAATATTTTCTAAAATATATTTTATCATAAATGTAATTGGATACGGATCTTCTCAGCGTAATACTGGAAAAACTTTTAAAATATGCCTCATCTGTAAATTTCATTATTGTAGGAATTTTCTTATATGATTATTTTTAATAGCAACACACCTTCGCTGTGTAATTGTGCGATCTGCAGATGAGGCAGATTATTAATGTTTTTCCAGGATTACGCAAAGAAGTTGGGCTTTATTTGGGCAATACTCAAAAAACATTAAAAACCTGCCTCATCTGCAGGTTTTATTATTGTAGAAATTTTCTTATCTATCTTTTTCTATTTTCATGATCAGTCGAACTCATCATTATAATGACGAAAAAACATTAAAAACCTGCCTCATCTGCAGATGTAATTTTTGTAGAAAATTTCGGATATTTTTTTTTTCCAATTATTTTCGTTAGCAACCAATCTTCTTTCGTAATACAGAAAAACATTAAAAATCTGCCTCATCTGCAGATTTCTTTCATACTTATTGCATCGGTTGTTAACAAAACATAGACCCTTGCAATAAAAATGAAGTATTCACAAAAATTATATTCTAGCCGTGATGAACTCTGTCAACAATCAACTTTGTCAACTCTCAAAACAATTTTATTACATATTTTTATGTTCCTGCTTTTATTTTTTCAGTTCCTACTATTAGTTCACACTCTCCCTATATTTATTTATATATCTTGTTCAATTTTTCAATTGTTAATAAAATACTTATTATTCATCCTATCGAGTTGAAATAAATTTTTTTAAACTTGTACTGGATGACAATTGATGTTAATACAGATTTTTCAAATATTAATTCATTAATTAAATTTTAATTAATTTTAGTTTTATATGGGAGACAAAATGACGGCCATTGGTTATTGAACAGCATTTAATGCATCTTCATATCTATAAGGGGAGTTACCATAGGGGGGGACCCTGTTCTGTCGTCAAATACCGCCAAGTTTGTCTCCAACTTGGTGATATACCGCCAAATTTGGTGACCAAAATGAGCCGCCAAAAGTGACGCCAACTTGGAAATTATTTTGTCTTGCTCGGATCGGGTTATGATTCTTTGGAATATTGTTATCGGTTTCAGATCTCGTTCGGGTTATACTTCGGGGGGGGGGGTAAACAAAATTTTTATGTTCAGGTCAGGTTGCGTGTCCACAGAAGTTATTTTGGCTTGCTCGGATCGGGTTATGGTTCTTTGGAATATTTTTGCCGGGCGCAGATTTGGTTCGTGTCACATTTCGAGGTTTTTCTAATAGAATTTTTAGGTTAGAGTCGGTTTGCGTCTCCACGGAAATTATTTTGTCTTGCTCGGATCAAGTTATGGTTCTTTAGAATGTTTTTGTCTGTTATCGTATTTGGTTCCGGTGAGATTTCGTTTTTTTTTTTTAATAGAACTTTCACGTTCTGCTCGGGTTGCGTATCGACTGAAATTATTTTGTCTTGCTCGGATCGGGAGTGCGGTCTGTTGCATTTTTTTTTTTCGGGTTCGGGTGCCGTTATGGGTTAATAAGCCTAAAATTACACGCTGATTGAGAAATAAATAGTAATTTTTCAGTTAGTCTAACGCTGTCTGGTCTTTTTGCAACAAGCCTAAAAAACGCCAGGCTGATTGAGAAACAAGTGGCCAGTTTTCAATTAGCCTAATACTCTCTAGGCTCTTTGCAATAAGCCTGAAAACTATCAGGCTAATTGGAAAAAGGTAGATGATTCTCCAATTAGCCCGGCTCTTTGCAAAGAGCCCGATTTCTCAATTAGCCTACAAAGTATACACCAGATTCCCTTCTTTATTAAAAATTTCAAAGACAACTAGCGACCGAAAGCTTTAAAGGTCGGTAATATTTTTATTATTGGCTTAACAATTCAAAATTAATATATTTTTTTTCAAAATCCATTAAAACAATGTCGCGATTGTCCCCAATTTTACTACTTTGCAACATTAGGTATAAAATTTTAATATTTTTGTTAAAATTATATTCGTTGAAATTAAAGCTTCTTTCTCTTTTAATATTCACGTGTAAATATATCATTCATTTGAAAGGATTTGGCAATATTATTAATTGGATTTTTTAAATAAGACAATTTCTACAGCTTAATGCTTTTCTCAAGTGATAATTTAATTAATTTCAAGTTTTCTTGTATTGGATACATTTTTAAAGAGGCAAAAATATTTATAAATAATAATTGGTAATAAGTATGTTAAAAAGTTTTACTTATATTTAAAATTCTAGTATTTATCGCATTGATATATAATCAGCAAATCCAATGAGAAAATATTCTAATAAATTATCAACAGAATACTAATAATTGATCGTAGGGCAATAATTAAGAACGTCTCATGAAATTCTGTTGAATAAGAAAAATGTAAAACAGTAAAACTATGCAATCGACCGTTTAAATACTTTTTTTAAGACAGAAAAACAAAATTTAAAAATAGTATTTTAATTTTTCAAAATTTCGTTCAAATCGTTCATAAAATGTCTTTAATCCTTTATCTTCTGACGGTACTTATAAGTATCATTAAAATAACTTGTTATAAAATTCATTTAATGCATCGATTAGTAGTAATACAGTTTAGAATGAGTTATAGATATGCATTACTTTATTTTGTTACTAAAACATTATATGTTACACAAAACAAAAGTATTTTTAAAAGGATGATTTCTTTTTCCTTTGCATTTTTTCAGCTTACTTGACGTTGGGGGGGGGGGGGGGGGATTTTTCAATTCGGAAATATTTCTATAGCATGAACATTTTATTTGTACATTTCTTAATAATTCCCTAATAATTTGTACATTTCCTTTTTTTTTCTTTTCTCGTTAAAAATTATCCCAGTTGTAGTTAAATAGCATATTGAATTGTTATTCATTCAAACAAGTTTCATTTTGAATTTTTCTATTTTATTATTCAGGATGATTTATAATCTTCTAAACTTTGTATTTAAGTATTTAAATGAATTCTAGACAGAAAGTAAGTTTAAAAAATTTTAAATAAAATGATAAATTAATGAAATAATGAAAATGATTACTATAAATCTGTTAAATGCATTTTTTTAGACATTCTGAATAAGGTATAAATTGCATAAGAGTTTTTTTTTTTCTTCTTGAAAATGCAAATAATGTATTTTTCTGAAAAAACAAAAGCAAAAACGTTAAAACTCACTTGTTTCTTTGAAACCTAATAAAATCTGAAATTTTCCATGCATGTAAAAAAAAGAAAAGTTTTTATAAGTATGTCAAAAAAAAAAAAAGAAAAGAAAAGAAAAGAAAGGAAAAAAGTACAAAAAATTTAACTGTATGTATGTATAGTGTTTGATGCAGTTTTATTTCCGAAAAATTATATGTAATTCAATGAAAAGACATTGAAGCAAAAAAAAGCAGTATTCAGAGGGGGAAAAAAGTGTTTTACTGCCCTTTAAATACAACTGAAACAAAATAGCTCTTTCTCTTTATAAAAATAATCAGGAAAGCCCAGAAAACTATACCAGACTTCCTCCTTTCAATTCACTTGATTGTGCATATCTCTTGAACCCCCCATTGTGACAGTCTGCATGTCAAAGGTCAAACTCAGCTTCCTCCTGCATTGATTTATGTTTTAGTGGGGGAATGAAATTTTTAACATTTTTGTCAAATATCTGAAGTTTAAATAAAGCTAAACGAAAAATTTTAATTTGTATGAATAGATGAAAATACAGGCTTTCTTGTGTAGTTTTCAAAATTTTAAAACTCCAAATAGAATTGAAGTTATTTAATGTTATTTACATTTCGCTTACTTCTTAAGACTTTAGCATTAAATTAAAAAATAAGTATACATTTTAAAATTATTTTGTCAACTAAAACAGAAAGCGACATCTTTTAAGAAGTGCACACAGAAAAAACGAGTTAAAAATATTAATTTTCTGACGAGATATTAGACAAAAAAAGAGGCATTAAATGGCCATTGGTTTAACATTGGAGAGGGAAACCTAAAATCTGAGTGATAAGGGGCCTTAAGGGTGTATTCGAAAAAATACTTTTCCACCCTCAACAGCTCGAAATTTTCTGAGACATTTTCAGACTCATTTTTAAAAGTAAAAACATGAAACTTGCTGAGCTGATTTTTGAAGAGATGTATGAGATGCCGTGTGATTTCATTTTTCGCTCAATTCATTAGAATTTGATTTTTAAACAATTATTTTCTCAGTATGACCATTTTTTTCATTCCCAGATCGCCCGCTTCCGAAAATTCGGTTCGAAACGCCTACTTTGACGTAATTTTTTACAATATTTTCTGAATTTATTAAAAAATCGAGAAACACGGCACATTATGTAGTTTCTAAATAAGAGAATTTCCCAGTTTGATGCGTTTGAGAGTAAAAATGAATCAGAAAATAACCAGTTTGGATCGGAATACACCCTTAAGCAGGGCTCCCAAATGGTTCGCCAACTGAATACCAATATTTTTTTAGAAAATTTTTCTTTTTAGATTTTTCTTACAAACTGCCCCGAAACCACCTTTGAAAGTTAATTCTAGAGCAAACCTACCATAAAATTTTCTGGTATTCAGTTGGCAGACCATTTGGGAGTCCTGCTTAACAGTACGACCCCTGAATAATCTATCACCTAAATTTTCCCCTCATTCGAAAATTTCTGATTCCCTCACTTTCTCCCCAAGTCTCAAAAAGTTTAAAATTCTTTCATTTTTTTCTGGTCTATTTGTGATTTTGTTGTAACTATAATTAAATAATCACCTTAATTATCCCTTCCTCCCTAGCACATACAATTTCAAATCTTTTTTAAAAATTATTTTTTTTGGCTCTATTTATAACTTTCTTGTAACAATAATTAAATAATCATCTAAATTACTCACCTTCACCATCTCTCCCAACACACAAAGCATAAAATCTTTAAAGCTATTATTATTTTTTTTTTTTAAGATTTTAATTTGTAGCAACAACAAATAATCCTCAGACGGGATCATTTCAGGGATGTGGGTTTTGTAATGAAGATGAATGCACATTTACTTGTTACTGAAGACCAATAAATGGGCCAGAAGAATTTTTTTAATTTCACAAGATTTTTAACTTTTTGCACTGCGGAGGTAACAAAGAATGAAAGCAGGCATTTCATGTGTTATGGCAAGGAGGAAGGGGAATTCACTGAAATCTAAAAAAAATTGTAGAAATCTTTCAAAAGGTGAAAGATTCTCTTTTTGGATTTGTTAATCAACATTTTCCACAAGTTCTTTTTTTTGGGGGGTGGGGGGGAAGAGAGGAAGGGGGTGGCATGGATTACATTTGGAGGTGGAAAATAAAATAAAAAGTACTTTTGAATGTTTAAAAAAGTGCTTATGCAAAACAATATTTTAAAGCAGAGGTTTCCAACCTGTGCTCTAAGGGTTCTGTGTGCACTTTCCAGTGGTTCTACTGCACATGTTGAAGAATAAAGAAAATTTTAACGAAATCAACACATTTCAAGTAGGAGATTTTATTGTCACAAAAATCAGAGGTCTGCATCTATGGGCCAATTTCAGCAATCGATATTGCACAAATTTCCTTAATGAAAATGTTTTTAATTTCAGGGATGAGATTTCCGACTTTTTACATAGCAGTATAATCTTAAAGAAAATGTTGTTTTGTTAAATCTAAAAAATGTTCCGATTAAATCAAATAGCATTTTCTCTAATATTATACTGGTATGCTAAAAGTCGGAAATCTCATCCCTATAATTTATTATTGAATATTTCTTTTTTCAAATAACACCATTAACTCGTTCACGCCGGCGGGGTGGATCACACTCAACTGTCTCAGAGATGCCAAGTCTCCGGCTTTTTGGATACCAGTATTTTAATGCAGAAAATGTTTTATTTAATTAGAACAATTGGGCGATTTAAAGCAACAACATTTTCTCTAAAATAACAGTGGTGTGCAAAAAGCTGGAGACTTGACAACTCTGAGACAGTCGAGTGTGACCCACCACGCCGGTGTGAACGTGTTAAAATAATTGATATGACTGAAGACATAAAGCAAACACTTATCACTTTAGATATACAGTAGACTCCCTCAAATCTGCAAATCTAAAATCCATAAATGCCTAAAATCCACACAACATTGCAGACATAAACATAGAAATTTTCAGTTAAAATGTAGGAGAAAAATTCAAAACTTTTATATTTCTATATTATATATGACTTTTATATTCCATACATATTTTAAGATGTAATATTGGTTAATATGACTAAATTCATGTTTTATCATGAAGGAAGTTTAAATTAATTTCTGGAAAAATTAAAGATAGTGGCGATCACAATCTTTTTACTAAATACATTTATGTATTAATCTTTTTTGGTTATTAAGTCTGGCTAAACATGAAATAAAACATCGCTATTTTATAATTTTGATGTAAATTATTAGTGTAATTTTATGAGGCAAGTTTCACTGAATAAATTAAGAAAAATTTATCTCTCTCATCATTGTTATGCATATTTAGCTATGTATGTAATTATGTATATTAATATTTTAATCCTTTATTAATTTTTATATTTTATTTAATTACTTTATTATTTTATGATTTTATTTAATTATTTTAATATTTTACTATATTTTTTATTGCATTTGCAGGGGTGTAAAAATCTAGGCGCCAGTGGGCAATCTCTCACCACTAAATTTTATTAGTTTTCTTCTCTTAAATTTTATTAGCATTCTTGCAAAACATTTAGACAAAATATTAGATGAAAAATAATGAATAAAACTTAGCGGTGAGAGACTGCCCACTGGCATCTAGATTTTTATACCCCTGAGCATTTGTTATAATTTCGAATTCATTATTACATTCAAATTACTGTTTAAAAACTGTAAACAAGGCAATGACTAAAATTCTGCAAAATTCTAAAATCTGCATAACCTCTCGTCCCAAGGTATGCAGATTTGAGATAGTCTACTGTACTAAATTTTCTCAACAAATGGATGAATTTACCAATGTTACTGGAGCAGGAGTTTTATTAATATTTTTTCATTACATATACTTACAAATGTATCAGAATGATGTTATTTGAAGACTACTTTAAACCAGAACAATATGGGTGAAATATTTTTGGATGAATACTTATTGTCAATGCAATATACCTTGAAAAACTATCATGCACATGTGCGCACTAATGATGGGTCATAATGCTTGAGCTATTGGAAAAATCAAAGATAAGGCTGTAGCAGCATCCATTGAACTCTTCATAGACATGCATATTCCTTGAGAAAATGTCTTCCAAACTTATATAAATACTGAATGAGGACATTAAAATAATAAGCTATATAAAATTCCGACTCTTAAAATGAAAATTTTTGATTTATGTGTGAAGTTATTGGGAGTCAGTATCCACTCCTCTTCCAGCATACCGAAGTAAGAAGGTTGTACCCAGAAAGAGCACTCACGTGTTTGAGGAAATTGCAGTCAGAGATGATATTAAATGAATCATAACACTCAAGTGCAAAACTTTTAAATTATGAAACTAGGTAAAAAAAATTAAAGATTGTATTTCAGAAACCTAGTCTATTGAAATTTTTATATTATTTGTCAGGTGAATTTAAATCCTTGCTTGATAATGCAGTTAGGTTTGTTGCTTTCCTCATGACATATGTCTGTGAAGCATGACTTTCAGCTTGCACAGCCATGAAAATGAAATACAAAAAACTTACAAATGCAGAATCAGGCATTCACCTAGTATTTTAAGAAATTGAACCAGAGCTCAGACATTTTGACAAAAAAATCAATCATACATCATTTTACATCAAATGTTTATGTGTCACACTAAGAATGTAATATTTACTGTAAGTCAAATGTTACAATTTCTTGAATGCTGGAGGATTTTTCAGTAGGTAAACTTTTGGTAATATCATCTGTATTGGAGGAAAATGAAAATAAATTGAGCATTACAAAAATTTTTAAAATATAATTTTATTCTTTGGACAACTATTTAGAGTACTATGCATTCCTTCTTCTTTAGCTTTGTAAGCTTCTTTGTAGATTTTGCTTAAAATGCATTTAAAAACCCTTACTTTCTAACATAGGATATCATAAAATTAAGTAACTCTGTCACATAAATTCATCCTGTAAAGAACTCAGCAAGTCAAACTGGTTGGGAACTGCTGTTTCAGAGTGACTGGAAACAATTACATAATGGTTTATATTAGATATCATATTTTTTTAATTAGAACATTAAAATACACAAGGATTGCGGAACTGAAATGATTGCCAGATCTTCAAAGGTTTATAATATATGTCCTCACAAAAAATTTTTGTATAAGAGACCAGAATCAGGGTACAGTTTAGTGAAAAAACATTTCTATTTTAAAGTAAAATAAATATATTTTGAACTAAACATTTTAAGTAATAAATGAAGTCAGTTAAGTATGACATGGAAACAAGACACATTTTATTAAATAAATTTTTTGATTCAATATACAGGGGTTGGACAAAAATATGGAAACACTTCATGAAATGCATGCTTGAATGTAAATGTTGATTCTTCCCAATCCTGTCAGCGGCTCTGTTATATTTCCCCACTAATGCCATCTGTACAATGCCCTCAATACGTTGCAAGTGTCAGTCATTGTCAGAACAGAGTTCTATATAGTTGTGAGCACTTTGCGTCTGAGCTATGTGAATTCGAACTTCAACAAATTGTTGGTGCTCGTATGATGGGTGCTTCCGTTACCAAGGTAGCTGAAGTTTTTCATGTTTCAGAAGGAACCATATCGAAGATTTATACCGCATACAGGAAAAGTGAAAAACTTCATCCGTCATCAAGTCACAATGCGGACAAAAGTGTGTGTTGGATGATCGTAACAGACGGTCATTAAAGTTGATTGAGAAGAAAAATAAGAAGATGACAGCTGCAAAAGTCACTGCTCAACTAAATGTCGAGCTCATAAAGCCTGTCAGCAACAAAACAATAAGAAGGGATTTTTAGGGCATTATAATATGTTTTTTAGATGTTTCTATATTTTTGTCCAACCCCTGTATGTTTATTTGATTTGAAGACAATCAGAAGGTTGTAATGTGTGAGGTTATCTCCCACCAAATAAAATCCACATTATCATTCATAACTCTTAAACCTATGAAGATATTATAGCTAAATCTTTAAAAGAATAAATTTTCTCTCAGTACAACGAAACTCGATCATTGACACTAAAGTGAAGGAAGACCTTACTTGTCAATGGATATAATACTGAGCCAGCCTTTTTACTGACTTTGGCGTTGTAGCATTTCCATACTGGGAGATATAGCGATGATTTTGGCGTGCAGAAAATCCTTTTTTGGATTTAATTTATATTATTTGTTTACTGCTGATGTATATTCTTGAATTGCCAGATTTGGTTGTTTATTGTTGTTTGGAGGAAAAAATTTCTGCAAGTTGGTGTTACCAATTCTTTTTTTTTTTTTTTTTCCCTGTTCCATGCAGATTTTTTTTATATTCCTGACAGACTTCTGGTTGCATTAATTTAGCCTACTGTACTAAATTGTCATCTGCGATTTCTGAATTTTTTCAATTCTTATGCAATTTAACTGGGTCTTTTGCATTTCACGGCGATTTTTCGACATTATTGAATATAAATCTGGTTTTAAACTTTTAGTCCAATACTACAACCCTTCTTTCAATAAAGTTTATTTGGAATTCGCACAGTGATTTTTAAAAAAGTTTAGTTTTTTTCGTGTTTGCATGGCGATTTTTAAACGATATAGAAATTTTTTTATTCTGCATTTTTTGAAGTTTTAGTCATTTTTAATGGCAATTTCACCTTTTTCCGTTATTTTTCTATATTAATAAAAAGAAACTGGTTTATATCTTCCAGCCGAATTCAATAAATTTTGTTTTCTTTTTAATAAGTTTTATTCAGAATTCGTACAAATTTGAAATTTTTCGTGACAGTACAGGACAGTAAAGTTTATTCAAAAAGTGTGCGAAAAAAATCCCTGCTGGCCCAGCCTACAGGCGGAGGTAGATTTCGAAGTTAAGTATACTAATTTCACAAACAAAAACCAAATCATGATTAGAAATAAACCCACTTTAAACATTTTATCTGGCCACTTTTGGCGAGTTTTTATTTCATTTTTATATAATAACTGGTTTTATCAGAATCATGTTAGGGCGGTATTCAAAAAAATACATTTCCATGCTCAACAACTCGAAATTTTCTGGCATAACTCCAAATTCATTTTTAATAGGAAAAATATGAAACTTGTTGACGTGATTTTTAAAGAGATTTATAAGCGACCTGTGTTTTTAATTTTCATTCAATTAACTAAAACTTGATACATAAACAATTATTTTCTCAGTAAGACAATATTTTTCGTTTCTAACCCAATCGCTTCAGGAAATTCCGTTCAAAATGCCCACTTTGACATCATTTTTGAAATATATTCTGCCTCTGTCAAAAAATCGATCATTACGATACATTATATAGTTTCTGAATAAGCGAATCTACCAATTGGATGCGTTTGAGAGCAAAAATGAATTTAAAAATGAGTCAGAAAATAAGCAGTTTGGATTTGAATACTCCCTTAATACGATGATTTTTCCAACACAACCCGCTTCGGGAAATTCGGTTCAAAGGCTCACTTTGACAGCATGTTTTAAAATATATTCTGCCTCTATCAAAAAATTGACCATTACGGTACATTATATAGTTTCTGAGTAAGAAAAGGTACCAATTGGAAACCTTTGAGAGTAAAAATGAATTGTAAAATGAGTCAGAAAATAAGCAGTTTGGATTTGAATACACCCTTACTAAGATGATTTTTTTCTTCAACCGCTATGTATTTTTAAATTGTTTTTGCTGTAAGAATTGGTCCTATTCAAAACTTGTCTATATAGATGTTGTAGACAATATTAAGAAGATATATGATAAATTCATGGGGATTTTATATCTTGTGAATTGACGGAGTTATGGATTTTTTTCTTCTTCAAACCCCCTTTTTTGTTTTTAATTTTTTTTGTGGTACAAATTGGTCCTATCAAAAACTTGTGAATATAAAAGTTGTAGATAATGTTAAGGAGAATCAGGATAAAATTAATTGGATTTGACATCTTGAGAATTGATGAAGTTATGAATTTTTTTCTCCCAAAAACCCTATTTTTGCACCCCTTGAGCCCATTTTTAACTTTATCAAAAATCTGTGATACATAAATTTTTGGCCCTATTTTTAGAAGTAATAAAAACTTTAAACTGATTCGATATGTACAAAATTTAAGAAGTTATGGGATTTTTTCGGTTTTCACAAACCCCTCCCTATTTCCATCCCCTTGGTCCGATTTTGCCCATTAACGAACTTGACCGAGATTTTATGTATCAGTTTCGAAGAGATTGGTGCAGAATTGTGGAAGTTATCATGTCCAGAAGAAAGTGATATATATAGATACATACATACATAGATAGATAGATATATAAAGTCTTTTACTGAGGGTGGTTTTGGGCTCTAGGGGTCATGATCGGTGTAGATCTGCAAAACTTTTTCAGAAATTCCAACATAGGAACGACGCCAACAGGTAGTACTTCATACGAAATCTACCTAAAAACCCATGGTATATCATATTAAATTGAACAGTTTTTTAATTCATTAACTTTATTGAAAATCACATAGAACATGCATAAAATAAAAATACCATTCTTCATATTTCTGTAATAAAAATAAACCATGTTTGTTGTTTTGTTTGTAACAGAACTGTTCTTCGGAAAATGATAAAAGAAAACAGGAATGTTCTCACAATGTTCTTAAATAATCGCAACCAAAAGCACATTTTCAGTCACATTGAAAAAAACAGTTTTAAATTATTCCAATATAAACAGATATTTTGCAATTTCATTTCCAGTTAATTATTTTAGGAGCATGCAAAGAGAAAATTGCTCATGGGGCAAAGTTCCAATTTGGCACCCCCCTTGTTATTTTGCATATTCTACCCATATGCTTCATATTTACTTGACGTGAAATTGTCCAATCCACCAAAATTTTCTATCCAACGTGAGTGTCCAGTAAATTAAATTAAATAAATAATAAAAATCTATTCTTAGACAACAATTGCTTGTAATTAATTTACCGGAAACTATATCTGTTCAATTTCAAATCTCTTCAAATATCATGCTTGCAAGCGGAGTTGGACAAATTTGTAATCTTAATTATCTGCAATATAATTACAAGTTAATTGCATGTAATTTTTTACAGTTACACACATTCAAACACAGAAATTTCCTCAAATAGTGGAACGGGGGCTGTTTCAGCTAGTGCAAAAACAACTTTTTATGGCATGTAATTTTAACTATAATTACATACAATTAAATTGTAATTACATTGCAAATAATTGAAATTACAAATTTATTGAACTCTGCCTGCAAGTATCCTGTTTTTATGTTTAAAATCAAGACCTAAAATAGAAAGTTTCCAGTTGTTGAGAGGGGAAAATAATTTTTTGAGAACAGCCTTAAAATAAAGAGCTTCTTTTATTTGTTTTAATTTGCAAAATAAATTTTTCTTTGTTATTTTAAATATTTCATCCATATGCTTGGTATGTACTTCAGATGAAATTTTCTGAAAAATTTGAATCCATCAAAAATTTTTCTCTATATTTAATAGTTTAAAAAAAGAAACTTTTGATTGGACCAAAAATCTACAATCTCTGATAATAACAGGAGGATATAGCTATTGAATACCACTCCGCAGAACCTGGGGGAGGGGAGGGTCTATGGTTACTAGTCATTTGCTTCTACCGTGCCAAAATCCTTTCGTGCAAATAAATACATTTCCTTGATTATTATTAGATATTTATCATAAAAAAGAATATATGTTAAGCTCAATCGATTTTGATTAATGGGTCAATCATTTGATGAAATCATTTTATTTTGAATGAAAATGTAGAAAAAAGAGATTTAATATGCTATTTCTTTCAGATTCAGTACAGAACTATTTATTCTTATGGACTTCCACTCCTCTCTAGTAGAGTAGACTCCCTCAAATATGCACAGCTTGGGACCAGAGGTTCTGCAGATTTTAGAATTTTGTGGATTTCTGGTCATTGCTTTGCTTACATTTTTTAAACAGTAATCTGGATGTAATAATGCAATCCAAACTGTAATGAATGCTTGGAATATAGTAAAATATTAAAATAAATATTAAACTAAAATAATAAAAAGTAAGAATTTTAAAAATGGTTAAATTATTAAATGTGAAGGTCAAATAAATAATAAATAATTAAGTATACATAATAAAGATGAGATACATTTTTCTTGAATTGTTCAATGAAACTTTCTTCATAAAGGTACCCTATTAATTCACATCAAAATGATGGAGTAAGAAATTTTTATTTGAGGTTTAGCCTGTATTAATAACCAAAAAAAAGCTTGATTAACTAATACATAAATATATTTGGTTAAAAGACTGTGATTACCATTGATATCAACAGGAGTCGTATGTGTCTTGAAATTTCCTCATCAGGAAATTCTTCAGTACCAGTATTTTCTTGCAGAAAATCTCTTCTTAAATAAGGCAAAATTTCATTTGCTTTACCTAGATTTAATTTCCTATAAAAAATACTGATATTTGTCCTGAAAAATTCGCTGAAGCGTACGACCCCTGTATCAACAATATCTTGATTTTTTTCAAAAATAAATTTATACTTCCTTCATGAAAAACCATAAGTTCAGTCATGTTATCGAGAATTACATATTAAAATACATGCAGAATGCTACAAAACTAAAAAATTCTGTAACTGTGTCCCTATTCCTGAACTGGAAGTTCCATTGTTTACATCTGTGATGATGTGCAGATTTTAGGCATTTGTGGATTTGAGGGAGTCTACTGTATAATTTCTATTGTCAACTAAGGTCTTCTTTCCCTTTAGATGGAATATCACCCATCTACAAAATTTTGGAGCATCTAGAACAGTGTTGCGTGGATGTTGACAATACCCATTTCCTAGATGCCAAGATTACAACTTTTTCCAAATCCAATAACATGTTTTAAACCAGAAATTTATATAAGAAAACGTGCCTATATGCGATACTTATTTCATTTCATTAAATAAAATTTACGATTCAAAATGTTTTTAAAATAAAAAATAGTCATGTATTGTGTATTTTTCATTAAACAAGCCGTTTATGATCCATGTTTCCTCCAAGAAACTGTTTACTTAACATATATTACTTCTTAGAGTATTGTCTTACAGTTCAGATCCCTGTACAGGATAAGTGCTCATATAAAGTATTAAGTAAAGTTCTTGTAAATTACAACATAAGAAAATTTTTGAAAACAATTCAATTTAAAATAATTACTAAAATGATAAAATTTATTTAATTGGTTAATTATTACTGATGTTTTAAGTAATGTCCAATATCTCTCTACTTATTCATAAAAATGCCTGTCAAAAGAAAAATTATGCACCTATGATGAAAAATGTTGAAATAGTTAGAATCATTGTATTTAATGAAGAAATAATGGAAGAAAGATTATTTAAAATTGAAAAATAAAGGTTAAAGACACAGGCCAATTGAAATGGTCCTAGAAAAATACAATACTTTCAAAAATCATAAAGTTGAACTATCAGCACATTATTTTTGCATTACCCACAATACTTTGAAACCAAAACTTACAAAAATAATAAACTTTATGAGGAGAACGTTTTAGTTCTGAGAAAAAAAAAAGAACTCTTTAGATAGACCTTTTTCATCTTTCTGAAAAATATGATTTTAGGCAAGTGTTCATTATGTTGAAAATCCTTTAAGTAATTAAAATTTACCTTAATGTCTGAGTGCACTCTTTGATACTATCATGTATTATTCCCATAACCAAAGAAAGATTACTGAAAAACTAAATGTGTTTAAATTTGATTTAACCAAATAGTAACTTCTGAAACAACAATTAAATATTCAAATAATTTAAATAAAGCCTCTTAGACAAATTCTAATACATTTTTAAATATTAAATGTTCTAGCATGAGATAAATCATTTTGGAAATCTGAATTCCATGTTTTAGTGAAGAAAAAGAACATAAAGAGGGATTTTTTAATGTGCTAACATTTGTTTGTGTTTTTACTTAATTTATATAATTTCCTAAAATATCTATGATTGTATTTGAGATACATAATTCACTTTCATCATAAAAAATATAACAACTAAAATTAAGATAAAATATTCAACAAATTTTTTAAAAAATCTGCTAACATTTAAAAGTTAGGTATGTTCCTGAACATTTATTAGATAAGCTTAGTTTAACAATGGTTCAGAGAAGTCTGAAGATCACATCAGCTACTCATTACCTGTCCAATACTAATAACAATACAAAAATCAAAGCAAAAAATTACTTGGAAATTTTCTAGTGCCTAAATTTAATTAATGGGTAATCATGTATTATTGTTCAGGTGTTAACAGTGAAATGGTTATATATATGCAATGATCCTGCAAGATGAATAAGAAAACCAAAACTAATAACAGAATAAGCACAAAGTAAACAATTAAAATAATTTTATTGTAAGATTTATAAAATGGATTAAAATGTACACAATAAAATACATAAAATGATAAAAATGTTCCAGTACACAGGCTAAATTCATTTCTTGATTGGAATGTTGCTTTCTATTTCATTGTTGTACTGTTCAATTACTTTATCATCATCTTCTATATATATATAAAAGAATAAAAGCCAAGGTTTAGCATGAAGATGGTCAGGATTTTATTACTTTTTTTTTTTTAAATTATCAATCTGAATTGATTATTAGAAAAAAAAAATTCCTTAGGTAGGATTTTTTTTTTTAAACACATATACAGATTGCTCAAAAAGTATCTTTAAACTTTAAAAAGAGAATTTAAAAAAGAAAAGAAAAATTTTCTCTTAACACTTTTAAGTGTACTTTTTCATATAATAAATAAAACAATTTTTTTTTTTTTTTTTTTTTTTTTTTTTTACAGAAATGAACAACTGATGGTACTTTGTCAGTTGAAGACATTTAGGCCTTTGGACATTTTAAAAATGAAAATATAGTGAGTACTTGTAATCCAAAAAGTACATAGGAATGCAAACAAAGAAATTCAATTCTTCTACAGAAAAATTACCAATGGCAATTTTATCATTATTATCTGATATATATCATCATATTATCTATATAGTAGTTTATAATGATAGTACCTATAAAAATATTTTATTTATTTAATCCAGACCTGCCAACCTATGAAAATGAGAAATAGTAGCACACAAAATTCAAATTAATCTGGGGGTTGGTTGGTGGCTGCTTTTTACACTACAAATCAGGTTAACTCTAATTTGTTTTCAGTTGGGTTTGGGTTACCCTGATTTTTCAAAAGTTAGATCTGTTTATTCTTTGAGATTAAAAATGATATGTATTATAAAAATAAACATAGATGTTTGTGTGTGATGTTTCCTGAAGAAAGCACAGAGCTGCAAGATATGGCAGGAAGGAGAAAGGTACCTCCATATCTGAAGTTATGTACTTCGAAGCTAGTGTTGATTTTTTGATTTTGAGTTTTCTTATTCTAATTTTTTTGAGACAGCCGGCAAATTTTCTACATCAGTAAAATTAATCCAGAATTCTTACAACTATTTTTGAATTATTTGTAAATTTTTATGCAATTTTTAGCATTTTTCCATGTTTCACAGCCATTTTTTTTTACATTCGTATTAGGAATCCGGTTTCAATCTTTCAGCTCAATTTAGTAATTATTTTCCTTTGCAACTTTTATATGATTTTTATAAAGTTTCTTCTCATTTTGCAGCGCTCTTTTGACATATGTAAAAGGAACCCAGTTTCAAACTTTTAGCCCAGTACAATAAATTTGATGAAATTTGTGATTTTTTCCACAATCATTTCACATTCACAATTTTTTTCCACAATTGTTTGATGAAATTATGTTTTTCTATTGCGATTTTTTGAAGAAATCTGTACTTTTTACTTTGAATCTTTGATGAAATATGCTTTTTCTTTCCACGATCTTCCACTGAAAATAGCATTTTTTTTGTCAATCTTTCAACCAAACATAGCATTTTCTTCCCGCGATCTTTCGACAAAAATAGTTTATTTCCCACGATCTCTCAACAGAAATAACATTTTCTTTCAGTGATCTTTTGATGAACATAGCATTTTCTTTCAGTGAAAATAGCATTTTTTCCACGCAATCTTTTGATGAAAATAGTTCATTTTCTGTGATCTTTCAACAGAAATAGCATTTTCCTTCTGCGATCTTTTGATGAAATTCGCATTTTCTTTCTGTGATCTTTCAACAAAATTCACATTTTCTTTCTGCGATCCTTAGACAAAATTTATTTTTTTATGCATTCATTTGTTGAAATTAGCAATATTTTCATGCAGCCGATCGACAAAATTTGTGATATCTTTCCGTGACCAATTAACAAAATGCGCTACTCGTTTCCGTGACTTTTTGATGAAATTTAAAATATTTTTCCTCGATCCTTAATTTAAATTGCAGATTTTTTGTGCAATCTTTTGACAAAATTCACGATAATTTCTTTCTGTAAATTTGAGATTTTTTTTCAGTGACCAATTGTAGAAAACAACTATTTGCTTCAGAGATCTTTGATGAAATTCATGAATTTTTCCAAGATTTTATGCTACACGGACTGAAAAACAGCATCTAAGAAAAAAAATGTGTGCGTGTTTTACAGAAAATCATAGTTTTAGGCCGATTTTTGTAGCATCATAGTTGTTAATTCCAAATGATAAAAATGATTTTTTTCATAGCAGTTGGCAGCTCTGGACACATAAGGTACACTTTAAAACAATTTTCCTTTTTAAAAAATATTTGTCTTAAAGAAAATAGTTACTTAGACAGTATATTTAATCTTGCATCTAAAAATAATTACAATTTATAGAATTTAAAATAAAAACAATTATTTAAAAGCCAAGCATTTAATCACTCAAGCCAATGATAATAAATTTTAACTAGGAGTATTGAATTTTCTAAAAACAAAATTTTGCAGCACGCCTGGCAATTATGGCTATTTATGGACTGCACAATAAAATATATATACCAATATTTTTAATAAAAACAACTATTGATAATAGATTTAAAAAAAATAGAAATTATTTTTTAAATAATTCTTGCTAATTTTTTATATGTTTGAAGTGTGTAATTTGTTTATTTTCAAGCATTGGAAAACAAAATTTGTCCATAAATGAATAGCAAAATTGAAAACAAAAGAATAAATAGAATTTGTAAAATAATAGTTTTGAACCATGTTATAAAAAAAGTTTTCAGCAGAATTTTTTTACAAATGGTTTTAACTTCATATGTATAATAAGATAATCATAACAAAATAAGTACACATAAGTTTTTCATTATAAAACAGATGGAACCAACTGAAACACAAAATGCTTTAATAGTATTATATTCATATTACATTACAATATAAAATAAATATCTAAAAAAAAATTACCATATAAAGCCAAGTCAAATTGGAAGTCTGTGATGCTTTCATTTAAAGCATCCAACTTGTTCTCAGGCAGAAGGCCTACAATTGATGGAAGTTTGAATAAATTAATATAAATTAATGTAAGGCAAAACAAGTATTTTAACATATACTGCGATATTAGTCAAAACTCCAGTTTTTGAAGAATTATACCTTATGAAAAGAGACATCAGAGTCAGGACTCTCACAGGTCTGTTTTTTGAAAACCAGTATTTTTTAAGAGAAAAATTCATGGTAGGTTTTTTCAACAATAGCAACAAAAATGTTTTTGAGGTAAGTTTCAATAGAAATTATACACAGAAGATTTTTTTCTGAAAAAAAAAAATGGTTTTCAAAAAGCAGATTGAGTGAGAGTTCTGCAGTAAGCATTCCTTATGTCTATTACTTCTAAACATGTAAAAAGAAAAAAAAATGAGCAGGCTGTTTTTTTTCTCTCTCCTGAATTACAATTTAAAAGTTGAAAATTTTCAAAATTCAGCATTTTAGACACCTTAAAACTCAAAAGGCGGGAGCGGTATTCTTAAGCAATTTGGCAAGGAAGGACCTCTGTATATACAGACTGCAATCTGGAAGTCTTTTTCTGTTTTTCCATGAGATACATGGTGTTGAAATTGGAGAAATAGCAGCAAGACTTGACTAAAAAGAACATTTAGAAACAAACATTTTATAAAAAAATTATCTGGGTTTAGTTAGTTACAAATACAGTACAGGACCCATTATCCGGAATTCCAAAATCAGGAAGGACCCGAAATCAGGAAAAAAAAATTTGAAAATTTTTTTAATTTGTAAATTTTTACTAAAATTTTGCAATTCCTGAAATTTTTCGAAAATTTTACAGATTCCTAATTTTTTTTGTCTACTGAGTTGCAATGTGTAACCACTAAAATATGTTACATCAATGATGGGGGAACACGGTGCCCCCCCCCCCAATGAAATTAGAAAAAAGTCTTTTTTCTGACAAATTTTAGTTTAAAATTAATTTATATTACGATTTGTTTTTTAAAAAAATCATCAGATATTTCACACCCTCCCTCTCACTTCAATAAAATATTATGGCTACACAGTTGTGTTACTTGAATCAGGGGTGATTGAGTAAAAAAAAAAAAAAATTCTGAAATTTACAGCAAATTTTTTTAAAGTTTACAAAAGAGGGGAGGAACCTCTCGACACTAATTATGCATTTTTTCCGCAATCTTTTGACGAAATTAAGGTTTTTTTTTTTTGCAATCCTTTGAAGACATTTTTTTTTTCACTATCTTTTGACGGAATTTGCATTTTTTTTAATGAGATTTTGACGAAATTTGCTTTTTTTCCCTGCGATCCTTTAACGAAATTTGCTTTTCCCCTGCTATCCTTTGACGAAATTTGCTTTTTTCCCTGCTATCCTTTGACGAAATTTGCTTTTTTCCCCGCTATCCTTTGACGAAATTTGCTTTTTTCCCCGCTATCCTTTGACGAAATTTGCTTTTTCCCCCCGCTATCCTTTGACGAAATTTCCTTTTTTTGCTATCTTTTGATGAGATTTGTGGGTTTTTTTCGCAATCTTTTGACAAAATTTGCAGTTTTTTCGCGATCTTATGATGAAATTTGCCGATTTTTTTGCGATCTTTTAATGAAATTGCAGGGGGCTTTTTTGATCCTTTGAAGAAATTTGTTTTTTTCGCTATATTTTGACGCAATTTGCATTTTTTTTTTGCAGTGCTTGGAAGAAATTTGTGTTTTTTTTGTGATTCTTTAACGAAACTTACTTTTTTTCCAGCGATTTTTTGACGGAATTCGAGAGGACCCGAAATCCGGAAAATTCTAAAATCCGGAAAGCTTTCGATCCCGAGGATTCCGGATAATAGGTCCTGATAACTCACACCTGATAACTTATGAAATATAAGTTTTTGAAAATTAAGCATATTTTGACCAATATTTCAGCATTTTTTAAAGTACTCGAAAAAAAAAGAGATAAAAAAAAAAAAACATAAATCTGCAGCAATTATGTGATCCAAAAGGAAAAAATACAGATTCTAGAATTTTTATTTTTTGTTTTCATTGTTTATTTCTATTAGTTCAAAAAGTATGGTGAATACTGTAAAATCACAGTTTTTGGTCTCCTCTAATCAAAATAGAAACTTTTTCAACTGGATTTTAACTTAATTTCTATATAAATATTACATATAAAGCATAGCTGCCAACTCTTCTGCTTTTTTGTACCACAAAAATTTACTAGAAAATTTTGCCTTATTTAATCAGCAGATTACAGCGATTTAAAAAGGTAAATTTTACTATAAAATTTTTGTGGCACAAAAAAGCATAAGATGTTGGCAGCTATGCATATAAAGTATAGGAAAAATGAAAAATGGTGCAGGAAATCTTATTTGTTGAAATTCCGTGAAATGATTCAATATAAAGCACTTTTAACACATTTAGCAAAGCTGACATAAAAGTAATCACACTGGATACCTATATACTGATTACTTATTAAGATGCAATGCATCTCTCATTTAAATTGATATATCTATATCTATATATATATATATATACATATAATTTAGATTTTGAAATTACTTATAGTATACTTACTACAGATATTTTTTTTTCCTTCACAATTTTACACTATTAAATGTTATATGTTCACAATATGCAAAAAATTGTTATGCAAGTATAATAATTAGAAGACTGTTTTCTTGGATGAATTTTTAATTCAATATCTCATTTCTTAATCTATTCAAATTTTCAATGTGATATTCAGAAAATCATTGTTTGAAGAATGTTGTTGTTGAGAAGAACCTTGTTGTTGAAGAATCTTGTTGAGAAATATGTAAATATCTCTAAAAAATTTGTTTGCCACAGTATATAAGATGAATTATAACAAAAGAAATAGATCTGTGATGTTATCTAAAAAAATTAAATGGTATTTATAAGAGCAATTTAATTATCAATTATTTGGAACATAACAAATTTTAATTAATAATAAAAAACACATTCTGAATATCCTTGGTATCTTTAGAACTAACAAACAATGTAACTTTTAAAAATGGTTAAGATATTTTTTCTAGTACAAACAACAGGTCTTATAAATTCAAGGTTTGCCCAGACTTTTCAAATAGGTCCTCTTTTTTTTGTTGTTAAATTGTGAAGCTTTAATATATTTGATAAATTCTAATCAGAAATTTCTCATTTGAAATTCATGTTCTTGTTTAAATCATTTAACATGATCTTTTATACATAAAAGTTAGATGATAGGTTCTTTATAGACTTAAGTTTTTTTTCAGATCTGTCATATTTTATTTTAGAATTATTAAAACTGTGAAGCATTTAATTTGAAGATTAAGAGTTTTGTGAAAACTATATTTAAGACAGAAGTTTGAAAATGGCCCTATTTCAAGGTAAATTTTTTAAGGGTCCTAATTTAAAATTAATATTTTTTTTATGAAAGATCACTGAACTATCTAAAACTTTTCTTAAAGAGATCTGTGAGATTTAGCGGGAAATTACAAAAATTTTTAAAGGTTTCCACGAGATTTTAAGAACCAAATATATATTTTAAAAACCTCATATGTATATATGTGTGTGAGTACGTATATATATATATATATATATTTCATTATTCCATATGGGTATAGATGGCAGCACTAAAAAATATTTTAGTTAAAAATGTAGTTACAATATAGTTTTCCTTTTTCACACAAGATGGCAACAGTATTTTTGCTTTTATTAACAATCTGCTGGTTTAGTAACCACTTTCAAGCCACATATTAATAGTCTTAAATCTGATTGCATCCTTACATGTTATACTATCATGGGTCAAATTACTGGAGTTTTGGATTTTTGTCTATTACTGAGGTTTTTGTGCTCTAATCATTTTTCAATTTTAATATCTTGTGTGTGGCATATCTTTCTTTAGATCTCTTGGTTTTTTATCTTTTATTTTGATCTTTGATGCATTATAAGGAGCTAAATTTTGTCATTTTAGGCCTAATACTGACAAAATTGGATAAAATAACACATCTTCACTATGAATTAAACCTGCTAGTTCCTCTGATGATTCTGTGGGTTATTCATAGTTTCTTATTTTACATATCTGGTTTCCAATGTTTATATATTCATCTTTAGAATTTTACCAATTTGTTCATATATTTGTGATTTCATCTTAATTATAGATATATACACGTCTGATTTTCGATTATTTCCAGATTCTCAGAAATGTATGAACCCTGTTAAAAGTGCAATACACATGTATGATAGCACATAATATGAAAAAAAAAAGAGAGTAGGTTTATGAAAAGGAAAATCATACCTTTTTTTTCTATTAAATCACGGGCCTCCTTCAGTGTTTCCAGTTTTTTGCTAAACTGGCTCTAAGGAAAAATAAAACACAAAATGACATAAAAAAATCTTTTCTTAAAGAAAATGAAATCATGCCTGTGAAAGTATCTTAGAAATATACAATATAACAAAATACAAATTATTTAACTTGAATACAAAATTGGGAATGACAGAAATATAAACATACTTAGGGCATTTAAAATTATTAACAGGCACCTTTTCTTCAAATTAACTCTTATGGTTAAGAGGACAGTTTACATTTTCAACATTTTTTTTAATATGCTTCAAATGGTGAACTCATTGCATTTCAATATTCAACTAAAAGTAAATTTTGAAAAAAAAAAAAAAATAATAACTTTATATTTAATAAAATTTATTTTTAAGTTTTTGTTGATTTGAACAAGACTTTATCCAACATGCTGATTTTGAATTTTATCATAATTTTAGCCCTCATAGCATCATATTTTTTATTAGTCTGGCCCAGTCCATTTGAAAGTTTGCCTTTATTTTTGCCCAGCCTACTGGCCAGGCTTGGGACTATTTTCATTCATGAGACAGACCAGGCCTGATCCTCACTTTTTTCAGGACAGGCCAGGACCAGGCTTTAATTTTTCTGAAGGATTGAGCCTGGCCTACCATATTTTTCTATAATGAGCCAGAAGTGGCTTCACTCTTCCTAGTTCTGCATGGGTTGAAATTTTCAATTCCTGTCTCGACCCAGCTTGTATGGTGTGGCCTGGTCCAAGCAAAAATCAGTAAAATTTAGTGGAACCAAAAATTTTTGCAAAAAATACAGTTATTTAAATTGCCATTATTCTTTTTAAAGAATAGTAGATTTCTAGGTAATAAAATTAAAGTACAGTAAAACCCATGAAAAAGAATTTGCCTATGACAGAATCCTGTCTTAAATGGAAAAATATGTTGATTCACGCAAAATGAATATAATAATATGTGAGAAAAGAAAAGAATAAATTTACACCTGCTAAGACGAAGAATTGTCTATAAAATATTTTTCTGCTTTCTTATTTGATTCTGCCTTAGATTTTACTGTATAGCATTTTTCAAAATCATAGAATATGAATTAACGATATTAATGATACTGAAACATTTAAATACAAATAGAGATTCATTAAAGAAAAATAAATATCACAGCCTAGGGAGCTTCTTTAAAAATGAAGATTACAAACATGAAAAAAAGGCTAAAATAAGAATTTTTGCTCAGAACTACTCGTACAAAACAATTTTTAACCATATTGAGATAAAAATCCATGTTTTGTAGAAATTCAATTGGGCTGGGTCAAGATTTTAACTTTTTCTGTACCGGACCAGTCTCAGGATGAACTTTTAGCTTTTATACCAGCTGGGCTTGGGCCTAACTTTTAATATTTATACTGTTCCAGTTAGGGCTAAACATTTTTGTATGGGTCAGGCTGGACGTGGGCCTAGAAATTGTAGCTTGTGCAGACCTCCAGCTAATTTTGAAAGCACATTTAATGTAAAATCTATATGCTGCTATTTTATTTCCAAAAGGAGAGGCACTGTCTTAATTTGACTTTTAATAACGTATAATCTGTGGATGATTCCTATCTTGCAATCCAAATGCATCAATATTACGCCGCTCAGAGGTATACTTAAGTAGTGCAAGTGATGAATTTTTTTTTTTGTGTGTTTACTTCAGGAAGGATAAGGAAAATTTTCCTAATTGGAAATTTTACCCTACAGAGGGCCGTATAATTTTTTTTTTAAATAGACCCCTCATGGAATTGCAACTTATGTGATCAAACTTTGCACCCCCCTTTTTTATGAAACTTTATAATTCAAAGTATGTGTCTAGGGATAATATTTAAGGAAATAGGCTATTGTTTCGATCTTTATAAATCATACTGCATTGTATGTATATATCACTGCCCTTCCTTTTATGGAAATTGAACTTCTTTATTACAATGGTGGAAAAGATGCACAAATGTAGATAAATCGACACCATTAAATTTTAATAGTATTCATTACCTTATTAAATCTCCCATTAAATAAGGCTATTAAAATTTAGTGGTGACCTTCAGCTCCTTGCTGCACACTTTTTCTGCCATTGTTATTACCATTCATTTTTTCTTATATTTTACAGACTTACATTGATTATTTGTGCAATATGCAACAACATATATTGTTAAAATATATGATGGAAATATATGGTGGATGTATATGATGGAAAAGTATTTTTTAGTTAATTTTTCTCCAATATAGCATATATTATTGTACCATGATAAATCATTCACAGGCTACAACAGAAACTAATTTATTAACAAAGAGAAAAACAGAAAATGCATCTTTACCATACAGATAAAAAAGTTCATGACATGACATAGCAGACATTCCATGGAATGCCAACGTGGCATGAAATGCCACTGCATGTAACCCCCAAATGAGCTTGAATGGGAACATAAAGGTAAATTTTGAAACAAAGCATTGTCAAAAAGGTATAATTTTGAGAACTCTGGTGGAGTAACTGAAGGCCATTCCAAAGCTGGAAGCACAAGGTTAAATATAACCTCCAAAAATAAGGCGCATAGAGCATCCAAATTAATTTGGTTGCCCTACAACACTTAGATGTCACTTCAACAACTGGTGTAGGTAAAAAAAGAGAGAATGTAAAGAGAGTAGGATACCAAAAAGCACAAAAAAATCATATCATAAGGTAACCAGAGGTCTAATTAACACTAAACTGAAAACTCATAAAAAAAAGGGGAGGGGCTACATAGCTCACTAATTTTGAATGGCAGGTACCTAGTACCCATTACCCACCGAAGTTCTCCAGGATGTGCTTGGATGGTTTATAAAGTTTATAAAGAAAAAGGCAAAGGAAGAAATTATTTAGTTAAAAGAAGCAAAGAGTTCAATCAAAATACTTACAAACACTTCTTTCTCTTGAGCTGCTTTTATATTAATCTTCTTATATATTTTTTTTGTTTTGTCTGCAATAAAACAAGCAAGAAATACACATATAAAAATAAATGAAATGAAAATTTCATTTAAAAGAAAGGTTATCATATTCTAATATTTATATGTTTTAAAACCTAAAACATAATTTCAGATACGTGCATAATTTTATAATGGATAAATGAACTGAAAAATGCACTTTCTATCGATTGTTGTACAGAGTGCCCACTCTCAACAATGTCCAATGGCTAATTTCTAAACCATTAGTCACAGACATATAGTTTGAATTACAAAAATGTTTCAAATGAGGTAAAGAAGTACTTTAAAAGTGATTTGGGTCAATAAAAATATTTCTTAAAAAATTACAAGATTGAATATTTTATATGGTCCCCTGCTTTTATAAGTTATATTTAGTAAAATTTTCCTATTACACTGACAAGTAAGACAAAAATAAATCCTGTTCATCTAACACTAAAATTGATCAAGTTATAAAACTTTGAAATGTATGACTTATACCACTTTTCTGCATCTGAACACAGATGAGTTCAGCCATGCTTTGAGGGGTTATATACCAAGTGCTTAAAGTATTCAAAGAACTTATTTCACATGCATCTGTGCTTTGAAAAAAATCGTACAAGTATTACAATTGCATTAACTTTTAAATTACCTTCATTTTTAACTATCACATTAGAATTTTCTGCAAATCGTAAATTTCAAAGTTAAAATACAGCGAAAATCTGATACTATAAAACAGATGCAAAACTTTTTTATTTAATTTAATTTTATTTAATTTTTTGGCTTATACTGGTTTCTTACAGCTAAACGCTTCGATGAGGTGGAGAAGGAGATTCAATTTTAACTTTGAAATTTACGATTTGTGAAAAATCCTGACGTGATGGTCAAACATAAAGGTCATTTCCTGATTCAGTGGCAAAAAGTACATACAAATCAACTATCAAAAGTTAAAAACACAGCAATCACATCTATTTTATAGTATCAAATTTTCACTATTTTTTGAACTTTAAAATTTATGATTAGCAAAAGATCTTTACACGATGGTAAAAAAAGAAGGTCAATTTCGGATTTAGCAAAATACATAAAAATCAATTATCAAAAGCTAAAAAACATGACATAACCCAAATTTTGCAGGCTAGAGCAATCTAAAACAATTTAAAATTGTGTATCATTTTGTAAAAAATTGAGGCTGTTACTTTTCTTCATTTTATTTAACAAACATTCTGTTATTTCACTCCTCACTATATGTTCAGTACAAATGGTATATTTTGCTTTAATATGTCAGAATGATTAAAGGTTTCAAATTATATTGCAATGTTAATGTTACTCCCAACCATTTTTTTTTTAAATATATCTTTTGATTATCTGTATCTCTACTAAATTTGTGAATGACCCCTATTTTGGAGCAAAAAATATGCTCCAACTTTAAAAAGCTAATACTTGGTCAATTTTAATCATAGAATAATGAAACTTTTTTATCTTACTTGTCAGTGTAATAGGAAAATTTTATTAAATGCAACTTATAGAATCCAGGGACCATATAAAAAATATTTTTATTTTTTTAAGGAATGTTTTTATTGACCAAAATCACCTTTAAAATACTTCTTTACCTCATTTGAAACATTTTTGTAATTGGAACTATATGACTATGACTAATGGTTTAGGAATTAGCCATTCGACATCTTTGAAAGTGGACACCCAGTATATTTACTTTACATGTGCCATACTGCTAAGATGATTATGATTTATAATTGTAAAAAGTGAAAAGGGCCATTCTATGTCAAGTCAACTGGCCTACAGTCTCCTTCTTGAACCCCATCAATTTTTATGTAATTTTTACAGAACATTATAGATGTAAGATGGGCATCTGCAAACTGACAGTGTCAGAATCAGAAAGAGTATAGTTAACTCACCAGTGGTCCATCTGAAATGTGTACTATTTTACATTTGCAGAGAAATGATCAAATCACCAAGTTTGTCATCTTATTTTCTCATAATACAAAGAAACCTTACACATTAAAATATGTGGTCTAGTACAACTTTTGTGCTAAAAAACCTAATTGCAATATAAAAGATCAGAAATCAATACATTCATCACCACTTGGCCTCAAAGTCGGCCATATGGCATGTCATGATGAATTTTATCTTTAAGTTAACAATCTGTAAGTATAAACAAATTACTTTAAATGTTGATCACTTTACCAATCAGTTACCTATGACAATACCATAGAGATTCTGCAGTTGTTTTTCTCCTTCTTAAATTTATTTATCTTTGAATTCTCTCGATAAATTTTTTTTCACAAATTCAACCCATTTATCAGAAGCCCATATCTCAAAAGGAACATTTCTAATTTTATTCATTTTCATATAAGTTAAATAAAGTAAAGTTTAAAATACCTACTTTGCATGAGATTTGTAACTATATCTGCTGTAGAAATTAATTCTAAAAATGTCTCCGGAAGATGGAGAACATTGCAGTAGGGGAAGACTAACACAAAAGTCCATGAAATAAGTGGACCCATTTCAGCTGTTTTAGGGGCTTCTTGCTGGATGTTCCAGGCAGGATGCAAAGTAATGTCCCAAAACATACAAATATGTCCTGAATAGATAAAGCTAGGTTTGTAGAACAAGTGTCTACCTATAATAAAATAATTATGTGCAATGTGTTAATATACAAGAGAGAGTACAGCATCCTTACTTAAAATTGTAGACGCTATCTAAAAGAATACAAGATATAGTAAAAAACAGCAACGGTTACAAAAGTTTAGAGAATCCTTAATTTAGTATAAAATGCCTTATGTAAAATTAATTGTATTATAAGATCTGAAATATAAACTTTTCGATAACTAAACACTGGCTTAAGACTAGAAAACTCACATGAGTCATATGAGGGTGATTCTCCAATAAGCGAGGAATTTGTGTCCCTTGGAGTTATATGCTAGATTTTATCATTTATATAATTTTCATTAGCATAAAATGTACTCTGTTTTGCCTTTCTACAATCTCAAGAAGAAATTTCAAGAAAATAACTGTAAATCTTACTCCAATAATATTTTAAATATTCAAATTGTCACACCTGTCCCTTGTCCCTCAATTCATGTGCACTGATCTTCTGGAACAAATCTTTAAGTGTAATGGATAAACTATTTTTAGAAATTTCACTATACAAAATAAAAAGTTACCTTCTAAAGTATAAAATAAATAATTTTATTATAAATTATAAATAGTTTTATATTTATTCTGGCCAGAGAAATGTTGTCTCATAGTTTTATGTCACTACAGTCTCCTTGCATAAAACTGCTCATGTGAGTGTCATGAGGTCAGATAAAATTTAGAGATCAGTTATATTTAGTGGAAGCAGCATCCTTGATTGCTCAGAAATTCACATGGTTCAATTATCTGGACTTCAAGAGCAATTTACAAGCTGCAAAATGGATAGAAAGATAAGAATATGTTTATTACCTGTCACTATTGTCCCCTCCTTAAATTTTCTTTATTATTATTTTTTTATTTATCATTTTCTCATGATGTAACATTCTTTTGCTTAGTTCAAAATATACTGCAGTCTTACTAAGATTAACTTTTGTCACTACTGTCCTTCTCTTCAGTCTCCTTTCAATGAAATTGCATCAGCTCACTACCCTGTTGAAATTCTACTCATCCTTGATTAAAAACATATGTATCAGAATTTTTATTTAAAATTATTCGGCATATTAATTGAACTTATTTTTATGTGGCTTTTATTTAAACAACTTTATGAAGAAATTTCTGGTTCAAATTAAATGCAATAAATTACAGGAACAGGTTGATTAAAGGTAGGTAGATTAAAGAAAAATATTGTTTAATGTTTAATCAAGAATATTGTACATTACTGACTACCTTATGTCTCATCTATTTCCTTAAAAAAAAAGTTTAAAATTTAATTTTTATTTTTCCCTAAATCACAGAGTGAAATTGCTCACTGATTGGAGAATTGCCTATAAAAATCAACCTAATGATTAAATGTTGATACACACCAGAAAATTTCTTCATAAAATAAGTGAAATATAGAGCATACAGAAATAAGTTAAATAAAAATTCTGATGTGAAATATTTTTATAAAGCTTGAGTAGAATTCTTACAATTTTGAAAATGACATTTTTCAATTTTTCAAGATAGGGTCAATATTTTCCAAATTTTGTCATTAAAAAGTACTGAAACCACTCTCATATGACAGTATATACTGATTGTACTATAGGTAGACATATTTTCACAAATCTAGCTTTATCCAATCAAGATATATTTGAATGTATCGGAACAACATTACTTCGATCTGGCCTCGGACACCTGGCCAGGGCCCTAGACCAGATGACATGGAATGACCTACTTGTTTCATTCCCACTGCAGTGTTTGCAGTCTTCTGAAGACTTTCAGAGAAATTATTGGAATCAATTGCTATTTTAAATATAATTGCAAATCTCACCCCAAAATAGGTGTTTTGTACATATGGGCCATTCTCCCAAAAGTGTACATTTTCAATACAAATTTTTTCCGTAAAAAAATTTTGCTTTTCAAGACAAATGTTATCAGTTTTAGAAACTTATCACTTACTGCAAGTAAAAATCAGTGATTGCTCAGCTACATTATATCTCTTTTTTTCAGCAACACAATTAGTTTTATTAGCATCATTCATGGAGGTGAACTTTATGCTACAGTTAATGTTTGTACAGTGCGACAAAGCATAAAACACTATTTATTCTATTAGATATATAACTAAGGAGCAATTCTATATAAGAATGCATAAAGAATTTATTTAGAATGAATATAAAAAAAAAACACAAAAAATTCATCTCCTATCTGGAATTTCTTTTCATCACCCATCTTTTATATGTTAATCAATTCTTCTCTTTTAAAGTTTTAAAACAATCTTTTTTGATTTATAGTCATCGTAAATTCTTGTTAAGCATTTTTCTCTGAAATGTACATTTTCAAAATTAAGAGATTCACGGAGGTGAGGAACATGCTCTAAATAGGAACCTACATATTTATTTTTTTGAGAAATTTATTTTTTGTTCTTTAAATCAACATCTGTTAATATAAATATATAAGCAAATATCTTAGTGTTGATTTAGTCACCTTGAATCATAATTCATGGATGTGAGAATCTCCAATAACCATTGTTGCTTTTTTATAACAAATTCTAATACCTGAGTATAAAAAGAAATTTCTGACTTATAATTTAACAACAGCAAACTTACTGGCTAACTTTAGCATCATGGGAAACAAAATCTGGTGATAATTTTGCCATTTTTTTAACATGAAAATACAACTTAATGTTTGGTTCATGGAGGTGAGAATTTATTGTGTGACACTCCTTTTTGTACTCAGAAAACAAACAAAAATACAAAGAAAGTAATTAACTATGCTAAGTCACTTTGCTCTTGAGATACTAGGAGCTAGAATAATAATTATTTAACTTTTTCATTTTCAATTAAATAAGTAATCAATCATTTTCCATAGTAACATTGGGTGTGTGACATGACACAGAGGTGAGATCTCACATACTGCAAAATAATAAAAAAAAAAATGCTAAAAAATAAAAAAGTATAAAGTCATCATAAAAAAATGTATGCACATAACACATTTAGTCTTCTTTCCCTTTCAATAGCAAACATAAATTAATTCAAAAATGTTCATGTCAAATACTGAAAAAGGCTTTGTGACTATAATGGATTGAATTTATGAAATTTTTTTTTGTAGAGGTTCCAAAGATGAATAAATTAAAGAAAACTTAAGAAGAAAAAAAACAACTTCAGCAGCTCTATGTCATCTTTATAGGTAATTGATTAGTAAACTGACTAACATTTAAAGTAATTTGTTCAATGGCTACAGCTTTCTAAATTAAGAGTAAAATTCATTGTCAAAGGCTGTATGTGTATGGCCTACTTTGAAACCATATAATGATGAATGTATTGATTTCTGATCTTTAACACTACAATTATGTTTTTAGCGCAAAGATTTATACTAGAAGACATATTTTCAATGAGTAAGGTTTTTTGTATCATGAGCAATAACATGACAACCTTGGTGATTTGATCATTTTTCTGTAACTGTGAAACAGCAAACTTTCCAGAAGCATTCCCAGGTGGACCAACCATACTACTTTTTGACTCTATAAGTTTGCATCCATCTTAGATGTAACCAATTATACTACTTTTGACTCTATAAGTTTACAGCCATCTCTATATGTATGTCCTGTATAAGTTAAATTAAAATTGAATGGGGTCAAGCAGGAACAGTATCCAAAATTAGGCTACATGGCATAGAATGACCTGTAAGTAACATATAAGGGGGCTGTCCAGACTTTTCTCACAAGGTCCTATTCTAGTGAAATTGTGAATTTCTCCTAAGATTTGTTAAAATTCCAATCATAATTTTGTGAATTGAAATTATTGTTATATTCAGGTTCTATCCTTCACATACAAAAAAAAAAAAAAAAAAAAAGCTAAGTAATATGTTATTTGATGAGTTAAGCTTTTTTATTTTTTACAAGTCAGATTTTATTTTTAATTGATTATATTTGTAAAGGTTCAATTTCAAGGTGAGAACATTTTATAACAGATCTACTTATAAGTTAAAGAATTTTGTGAAGGGTCTGGTTTTGGGATAAAAATTTTTTATGAAGGGTCCTGCTTAGGGATGAAAAATTTTGTGAAGGGCCCTTAGAACTTAAAATTTTCCTAAACAGATCCATGCATGTAGTAATACAAAATATTTGAAATAGAATGAATTTTCTTTGTGTGCAAAAGACAAACACAGATCATTGGATAAAAAAGCTACAGAAACCTGAAGAGATTTATGAATTAAAAAAAAAAAAAAAAAAAATCAGGAATGTTTTCTTTCAAACAAATATGCAAATTTTAATGTTTGAAAAGATTATAATGCAGAAAAAATAACAAAATTAAATGATATATTCTTAAAATGGCAACAACAATAACATGAATAGTGTAACTTCACCCATACAGTTTTAAGAAATCTTTGATTTGGTAAATAAACTTTTACAGTATTATTTTCTTGAGAGAAACTTAAGCACAAGAAAGGGATTTTTAAATATGCTTCTCTATTTCAAACATATTTAGTAAACTCACAAACAGGTTTATTATAAATAATTTACTGATTTTTGAAGTGTGTTAGCTCAGGGCTGGTTTGAGGGTCTGGGAGACAAATATCACAGTACCTGTTTTTCAAAAATTGATAAGTTTCTTTATTGTGGCATAACTATGCTTGCAAAGGTCGATACCATAGCTGGATTTGTGCACTCTTTTAATTTCTATTATTGAATCCAGGAATAGAAATTTAAAAATATATAGTGGTAAGTTTTATTTAATAATTATAAATCATTTGGATAAAAAATTACAAATCCTACAACTTTTATCTCCAAAATAAAATATTTGATTGAACTGAGAGTAGTGAAATTCAAAACCATGTTCTCTTCTGATAATCATAGGTTAAATTTTATTCCCAGATTATCCGGCTATCTTCATTCAACTTTGCTCTGAAATGAGAGGAGTTATGGAACTGTATTCATACATGCTCAGATCTGCTAACTTTAAACTTTAACAAATTTTTGTCACCACAATTGCTAAAATTAATTTTTGTCTCATTTCTTCATTAAATAAGGAAAATTTTCTTTTTAAAATAGCGGCAGCTTGCTGGCTCACAGACTAGCAGTTGTGCAAACCTAATTTATTACATATAGTCGCCTCTCACAGCAACAGTAGGACATCTAATAATAATAAAAAATATGATGTCTGACTAACTGCTATGTATAAATGTGTTTGAATCTAGTGAACAACTTCTGAAATGGAAAGTTATGTTTGACACTATATCTCAGATGTGTTTTATAAAAATTCCCTACTGTTCCACTGGATGCAGACACAATTTTTCATAAGTTAAGTCAGACATCTCATTTTCGACTATTATTAGATGTTCTACTGTTGCTCTGGGGCGACAATATAACAATACAATATTTTGTAAATATAATTATTTATGCTCCTGTTATTTTAAAAGGGTTAAAAAAACTATTTTTATTGAAACAAAAATCTAATTTAAATCAAACTAAATTACTATTTACATAAAATAAAATGTAGTTAATGACTGACTTTGGATAATAATATAGTTCTTATTACTATTTTATATTATTTATGCAATTTATTAAAAATAATCAATAGTCTTAGTGATTTTTCATTATTATTCCAAGCTGTTTCTTATACTTCAAACTCTATTACTTACTCCAAAGTTTAAACCAGAATAAAATCAATATAAGAGCTTTTATGTTTATAGAGGGAGAGGAGGGGCATATACGGTATGTCCCACCGAAATAAAGCCACCATGATTGTGTGCTGCAATTGGATACAAAACAAAGCAATAAGAACGAAACAAATATATTAAGAAAGTTTATATACGAATACACATTTACAAGGAGTAACTCACTCCCAGCCCCATCTGGGCAGGAACAAAAATGAATGTGTAAAAAAAGAGGGGGGAAAAGTGTCCCGCCGAAATAAAGCCACTACTGTTAATAGAAAATATATCCATCATGGTTATATATGACTTGGAATACAGGACATGGCATACCATTTAACAATCCTTCGAGGACAGTAGCATCAATATTCTCTCAGTCTTCAATGATGATGACCTTCAGTTTTGCCACAAACTGAAACTGCCTGACACTGGCATATACAGCCCTACTGAGGATACCTCACACATTTTCTTGGGGATTGAGATGAGGGAAAAAGGTCAGGCTATGCCATGACATGCATCCCATTATCCAAAAAACATTCCCAGGAGGATTTTGCATGGACGTCTTGTTCTGCTGGAAAAACCAACTTAGTCCATCTGTTCCCTTTGCAAATGGCAGTAAATACTTTTCTAGCATTTTTTTGCTAATCAGAAGTCTTCATGCGGCCTGAGAGAAAAGACAGGTTATGTTAACCTTCATAGCTGAAGCCTCCTTACACCATTAATGAGCCTCCACCTTGCTGTCTTTTGGAGAAAAATTCCTCTTCTTTCCTCATTTCATACCAATATAAAACAAGGCAGTCTGGACCATCCAAATTAAATTTTTTCTCATCTGAGACTATAATACAATATCACTGGTCCTTCCAGGTTTGATGATATGTGGCCCAATTGACTCTCCTTTGCATGTGGATAACTTTCATCATGGGATGCTGATTCTTTTCCTCATATCACAAGTTGCTTGTACGTTTTTCAATTCGTGACAGGGTTAATTTTGTCACAAAAGATGTTATCCTCTTTGACCAACTGTTTTAGGGAAATACCACCTCGTGAAAGACGACACAAAACTTCTCTTTTCGGCCTGTAAGTCATTTTTCTGCATGTACACCTCCTTTTTTTGTGCCCGTACACATTGTCCTGATTTACAAAATTGCCTATTAGTTTTAGATCGTTTGATTTGCTTAGATATTGGCCTATGTGAAAGACCTTGTTCCTTTAAAGCTGTTATCTGTCCTTTCTCGAACTTTGATAGATGGATTTTCTTTCCCATTGCAATACTGCAGGAGAAACAGAAAATACAACCTTCTAAAGTCTATACAAAGTTCGACTGGTACAGAACAAGTATTTGACAACGGCCTGACATCATAAACATGTTGAACTGCAGCAGCTCGAATGTCAGAAGTTAACAATAAATACTAATATTGGCAGTGGCTTTATTTCGGCGGGACACTTTTCCCCCTCTTGTTTTACACATTCACCCTTTACTCCTTCCCAGGTGGAGCAGGGAGTGAGTTACTCCATGGAAATATGTATTTCTATATAGACTTTCTTAATATATTTGTTTTGTTCTTATTTATTTCTTTCGTGTCCAGTTACGGCACACAATTATGGTGGCTTTATTTCATTGGGACACACCTTAGATGCCACCTTTCATTGCTCAGAATGAAAAAAAATATGTTCGACATTCGAAATAAGCATTAAATAAATTTATCACTCTATTGTCATCTTAGATAGAGATTACAAGTCAATTCAAGAAATTTCTTCTATATTGCCTAGACCTAGATAACACTAAATGAAATATATCCTTTTTAACACTTTCAACTAAAAGCAGGTGCTTTGGTTGCTTAAATGTTATTACCAAAACACTTTGAAGTAGATAAAGTGGGCTTTTTCAAGAAACTTCCATGGTATAAGAATGCTTTATTTAGTGATGTAAATCTGATTCCTGGAATGACAAGGGATTGCAGAAATACTTATCCATTCAGAAAGAGAAAAGCCGCCAACTTCTAGTTTCCGAGAATTGAGGTTTATTTCTAAGAAATAATTTCAACTAACCACATATTGTTCAGAAACTCTCACGTCACTTATAACATGATAGAAAAGAAGTTTACTCACCCTTTTTCAGTACAGTAGACTCTCTAAAATCTGCAACCCTAAAACCCACAAACGCCTAAAATCTGCACATCATCACAGATGTAAACAATGAAAACTGCCAGTTCAGGTGTAGGGACAAAAACAGACTTTTTTATTTTTATATCTTTCTGTAAGTATTTTAATATGTAATTCTTGTTAATATGACTGAACTCGGACTTTTTCATGAAGGAAGTATAAATTAATTACTGAAAAAATTCAAGATATTGCTGATATCACTGGTAATAGTAATCTTTTCACTGAATACATTTATGTATTAATCAAGCTTTTTTGGTTATTAAGTCTGGCTAAATCTGAAATAAAATGTCCTTATTTTATTATTTTGATGTGAATTAGTAGGGTACTTTTATGAGGCAATTTTCAATGAATAGTTCAAGATAAATATATCTCATCTTTATTATGCATATTTAATTATACATTATTAATTATTTATTTGACTTTACTTATAATAATTTAATCATTTTTAAAATTATCTTAATTTTTATTATTTTAGTTTATTACTTTACTTAATTATTTTAATATTTTACTATTGCAAGCATTCATTATAATTTTGATTGCCTTATTACATTCAAATTATTGTTTAAAAAATATAAACAAAACAATGACCAGAAATCCACAAAATTCTAAAATCTGCACAACCTCTGGTCCCAAGCTGTGCAGATTTGAGGGAGTCTACTGTATTACTGAGTCCCAATCATGTATGTGAAATTATTAATATTTATTTAACTGTTTACAAAGTACAAATCAGGTTTCCAAATTTCAGAGGAAGAATTTAGAAAGTAAAACAATTAAGAGGTCAAAAAAGTACATATTAATTCTGAAAACTATTTAGTTTTTAAATTTTAAATACAGTATGTTAATATATCAATTAATTATTCTTAGGTATTATAGATAGATATATGTCCAAATAATTTTTAAAAAATTAGAAAATTAATAAATTTTGGATAATTTTAAATTTTTGATTAAAATAAGGAATTTTTTTTATTGGTTTAATTCATTAAATTTTCTATAACCAACTTTCAAATTCTGAACAGAGTAATGTTTTTCTGTAATTAAGGTCTGTAATTCTTTCAAGGGTTGTGATCACAAATGTGACACTTTATTTTAATAAGAAACTGCCAACCGCAACCAGCATCAAGAATATTTTAATAAAATTTTCCTTTTATAATGAGCCTGAAGAAAGGCAAGTATTTATTTAATAAGAAATCCGAATGTGAATTCTGATGTGAATCAATCATTTTAGCATTTTAAGAGCAGAATTACTCTGCACCTGAACAGAATTATTCTGCATCTGAAAGAGTTATTATCTCAACTGTTGTCCAAATAATAAAAAGTACAGTTGAACCTCGATTTCGCAAATTTTTCGATATCTCAAAGAAAAAAAAAATTCTCTTCAAATTTCCCACACATGCAATATTAAAAAAACTTGGTTTGACGAATTTTTTTGGCTCATCATCATATAATTTGCATTTTTTCCCACAAATAGTGCAGAAATGTTTTATCCGAAACAAAAAAATATTCCAAAACATAGAAATTTTTAAAGAATAGAAAAACTATATTAAAAAATTATAGTGGTAAACTTTGCATAAACTTGAAAATGAAGGGATATAAAGACACCAGTAACACAATGAAATTCCTTGACTCACAAGATGGGAGTTAAAATTCTTGTTTTATTGTTTCCTTAATTCTTTTCAGTCAGTTGCCATTGTATATGCAGTGGCCATCTATCCTTTCTTTGTCATTTTATTCTCTAAGGTTATTATCTTGAAGGGTTCAGGTGGTTTTAATGAAAACAGAAATGATAGTAATGAACAAGAATCAAGAGGTAGGTCGCTTGTAAGAAGAATGTAGAATTTCTTATCATTGCAACAAGGGGTGAAAGAAGCATGTGAATGCCCTAGTGACGTCCAGAAAAGTTTCCTTTCTTAGTTATTTCAGAAAAAATTTGAGCATTCTGCAAGTCATCTGTTCAAAATGGCTAACAAACGAAAATTGAGTACGTTTTCTATTGGAGTGAGGAAACAAATCATTGACGAAGTTTTAAAAAGATTGAAAAGGAAAACAGAAATTGTAAATGAGTTTGGGATTCCAAGAAACACATTGTCAACAATTTAAAAAAATAAAGTAACTATCCTACAAAAGTTCGAGGACAGCTTAGGCAAGTAAAAGAAGTTAAAAACCAGCCAATTTCCCGTCATGGAGAAGTGCCTTATGATGTATATTACACAATGTAGAGCTTAAAACATCCCTCTAGATGGACTTGTAATCAAAGAAGATGCTGAATCTTTTGAAATAGAATCAGGCCATTTAAATTTCAAAAGAAGTAATGGTTGGTTCAAAATTTTCAAAAAATGTAATAAATTTCATTTTTGAAAATGTGTGGTGAAAGTGCTCGCATAGATGAGGAAGTTTGTGGAGAAGTTAGGAAGAAAATAAGCTTGATTGTGAAGGATTACAGTGAAAAAGATGTGTTTAATGCGGATGAAACTGGACTTTTTTTTTAAAATGCACTCCAGAGAAGACTCTGCATGTAAAGGTTGAAGCATGTCATGGTTTTGTGCAAATATAAATGAAACAGAGAAATGAAAACCGTTGATGATTGGGAAATCGAAAAATCTAAGATGTTTCACAGCATAAAATTATTTCCTTTGGCTTATGAAGCTAACCATAAAGCTTGGATGACATCTAACATTTTTGAAAGCTGGTTTAAAAATTTAAATAAAAATATGAAAACAGACTTGCAGAAAAGCGTGCTTTTCATCGATAACTGTGCAGCGCATAATACCATATCTGAAATGGAAGCGTAAAAATTGAATAACTCCCCCCAAACACTATCTCAAAATTTCAACCACTTGATCAGGGCATCATCTAAAGATTTAAAGTAAAGTATCGTCATCATGTGGTTAAAAAAAATGTCCGAAATGGAAGATTGTATTTCACCATCTGGTGTTAATGTTCTAGAAGCTATGCAAATGGCTGACAAAGCATGTAACAATGTGCCTTCCTCTATGATAATAAACAGCTTTAAAAAGACTGGATTCATTGAAAATCATGAAAGTAGTCAGACAATTAACGTTGATAATTCTGATGAAAACTGCACTGAAAATGATTGGAACAGATTGACAGGCCTCATGAAGCTTGTTCGGATGCAGTAACAGTATGCGGTCAGTGGGATGATAATGATATCATCCATCAAATGAAAGCAACTTATGAAGCAAGCAGAAGAGGATGAAGAAATCGGCGAATTACCACCAAATGTGACAAAAAGACAAGCCCTTTCTGCAGTGGACCCTTTTGAGGAGATACAGGGCTAGCACACAGATTTTTCAAAATTTTAGGGAGGAATTTTTTCCCCCAATTTTAGGAAAATTTTAAGAGCAATTGCGATATTTTCATTATTTATTTAAGTATGTAATGACAGTATTTTTGTGCTAGTGAGGCACATGTGGTACACTGACAAAGAATATTCCCATCATTCCAATGACTTCATCCAATGACTATCATTCCAGCGCGTGTTCTATGTACTTGTCTTGTTTGGGGCGATTGAGGGCATTTTAATTTGAGCAATAACTGGCTTTATATTACAAACCATTTTGACGGCTTAGGCTTACTGCAACTGTATTAATTAGAATTTTGAGTTCCCACATCACTGAGCTTAACCAGAATGAATGAATATTCTCCTTCTCTCTCTTTTGGATGTTTTCAGTGAACCTAGAGAGCAGGGTGATTGATTATGAGTAAAAAAAAAAAAAAAATTCTGAAGTTCACAGAAAATTTTCTGAAAGGTTTTTTTCATGATTCTTTGTCAAAATTTGCGTTTTCCCATATTTTGACGAAACATGCATTTTTTTTTCACAATTGTTTCACAAAATTCACCTTATTTGCATGATTTATAGACAAAATTTCACTTTTTTCATGATCTTTTGACAATATTCGCCTTACTTGTGCAATTTATAGGCAAAATTTCATGCATGTTTCGTGATCTTTTGATGATATTTGCATTTTTTTGCGATCCTTTGATGAAATTCTCATTTTTTCGTGATTCTTTGATGAAATTTTCATTTTTTTTCACAATCTTTTGACGAAATTAACATTTTTTTTTATGATCCTTTGACAACATTCACATTTTTTCTGCAATCTTTTTAAAAAAATTGCAATTCTTAAATGAAATTAATCTTTTTTTCTGCGATCTTTTGACAAAATTTGCATTTTTTGCGATCTTTTGATGAAATTCAACTTATTTGCACGATTTATTGACAAAATTTCATGTTTTTTGTGATCCTTTGACAAAATTTGTGTTTTTTCACAATCCTTTGATGAAATTAGTGTTTTTCCGCGATTCTTAGATGAAATTATCTTTTTTCGTTATTTTTTGTCGAAATTTGAGTTTTTTTTCCACGATTTTTTTTTATCAAAATTCACGTTTATTCTGTGATTTTTTGAAGCAATTCTAGGTTTTGTATCTTCGAGATCTTTTGAAAAAATTTATAACCCTTTGAGGAACTTAGTGGGGTTTTTTTTTTTTTCGTGATCCTTAGATGAAATTTGAATTTTTTTCCTGAATCTTTGTTGAAATTCGCTTTTTTTCCTGATTCTTTGTTGAAATTCGCTTTTTTCCATGATCTTTTGATGAGATTATTGTTCTTTTTTTCATGATCTTTTGACGAAATTCACGTTATTTTAGCAATCTTTTGACGAAATTCACATCTTTTTTGGTGATCATTTGTTGAAATTCACAATATTTTTAGGTGAAATTTTTGCGGTCTCGAATTTTTAGGAACAAGAAGAAAATTTTAGGAATTTTAGGGGGTAAAATTAATAGTTAAGAAATTTAGGAGTAATGCAAGCCCTGGAGATATGTTGAGCATCAGCCAAATATGTCAGAGGTTTACAGCCATTGTCCACTTAGAAAGTATAATCGATAAAATTTCATACTCATCTCTGAAGCAAACAACAATTGAATCTTTTTTTCAAATAAAATTGTTAAAAGAGTTTATTACAATAAAAATGGATTGCTTTTTAAAAAGGAATGTAAAAAAACTTTTACCTTTATTCTACTATAGATAGTATGCAATTTTCGATAATTTGAATTTTCAGTATTTCAAATTTTTTTGTCTTTCGATTCAAGTTCGAGATATCGAGGTTTGACTGCATATACAGCTTTGAAACAAGAAATTAAAATTCTAGAAAGTCAGTTATAATTATAGAAATTGAAATAAAATCAGTGGCATAAATTTACCAATCAATTGGGCACATCATTTACGTTTTATTTCTCCCTATATAGTGTCCCAAAACTGATGGGCACATTAAAAAAATTAATTAAGGAAAAACAGGAAGTGATGGAAACTTTCTGATATATTCTTGGAAACTTCTTTATACTTAGAGGATTAAAATTTGCAGGCATGACTATCGAAATGATTTAGAATTGAAAAGCGTTCCTTTTATCTATAAACACTGACATCTTGGATTAAAAAAAACTCTGTGAAACATGGAAAACCTAAAAAAATTGCACAAAATACTCATGAAAAATTCAAAAATCCACAAATCGTAGAAGAACAAAATGTTAAGTTAAAAGATTGAAACCAGACACCTTTCACAAATACGCATGGAGTGCAAAAAAAAAAAAAAAAGAAAAAAACATTGAAAATCACTGCATGAATACGATTAAACTAATTGAAAAGAGGACAAAATTTGCTATACTGGGCTAAGGGATTAAAATTTAATATAAGTTTATTTTTATGAATGTGAAAAAATCCCTTTAAATACTGAAAACCACCTAAAAATTGCATAATAAAAATCCAAAAAATTAAAAAATACCTGTAAAATTCATTGAATAGAGGACAAAATTTATTCTAGAGATAAAAGATCAAAGATTTCTACTGCAAATATTGTAGAAATATGCCACAAAGACTTCGATAAATCAGTGTTTTGCTCAATGCGAAACTTCTTATTTTTTTAATGTACGTATGTTTTTAATGCATCAGCAGAAATTTAATTAATTTTGAATAAGGTTTGATTGGTCTTGAAGTTTAAGAAATGTGCGCACGACTGCTGTAGAACAAAATAGGACTACATTTAAAAAAGGTCTTTTGACTGAGAAAATTGCATTTAAGATGTTTTAACATAAATTAATTATTAACAACAGATTTCATCTTCTTGTTAAAATATGTAAAACAACACAGAAGATCTTTAATACCTTTTGTAAAAATTTCAATTACTTTTATAAATACTGATTAATTATTATGTGTCTCAGGCCCGATGCAAAAGGTAGCTGGACTAAAATGAGGCCCACAGGTTGAGTATGGCTGGTCTAGATTCTTAAAAGGTTTCACACTGTTATGTACACTTTTAAAAGTGCTATGATTTCATGCTACAATAAAAAAAAAGATTAACCTTTTTTTTTTCACATCTCCTGTGAAATTTACTTTTGCTGAGCTATGTAACATTTTCTTATAGATGAACAACATCATATGTTCATTATATATTTAGTTCAAGGCAAATTTAATGTATAACAAAATCATTCCACACACTGTTCCCTCATTTTGTAAGATTTTCTTGGAATGAACTTATTATTTTGATTGTTTAAACCAATATTCTGCTACTGTCAAATACCCAACCCTGATTTTCATAAATTGTGAAACTTACCTGGTAAGCATGACCAAATATGTCTGAAAAATATCAATATACAATAAAAGATCTTTATAGCACATACCCTAGAGCCAGACATATTATAGATTTTTGCTTAATATAGATTATTTTGCACATTATAAATTTTATCTTATACATGTCATTCAAATTATGCCTAGACCAAACATTACATTAACACTTTAGAATAGTTTTAAAATATAAAAATTGCAAATTTAATATAATTTCTTATTCACATAAATGAATAGAATACAAATAAATTAGCATTAAGCATAATACTTATAGTTGTTGTTTAACAAAATTGTCTATAGTAATTTGTTTCAACAGTTTTGATTTTCCCCAATCAGTTTTTTTTCAATTCTGTGAAAAGTTAATACTTTTAGTCCTCTAGATAGTAAGGATATCAATATTTATTAATCCTTTCAAGGGGCGGTGGTCACATAGCATGGCCACCTAATCTCAATTCCAAAACTGAAAAACGAGACCAAGAATATGTTAATAAAAGTTTGCTTTTATAAAAGTGTAGAAAAGAAGGTTTTTATTTTCTAAGAAATTTGTTTTTAAATTCTGGTATCAATCAATTATTTTATCATTTTATGAACAGAATTTTTCTGTCCCTGAAAGGGTTAATGTGGAATGCAGGGGCCACCTGCAAAATTCACAGCTTACACATCAGAAGTTGCACATTTTATAGACAATTCTCAGTTAATGATTGGCATTAAAAAGATCTTCTATTGTATTTTAAATTATAATAAAGTAAAATAAAATAAGTAAGACTTACTTTGTTTTTCTTTAATAGCTTTCTTTATATCCGAGCTGAAAATAATAAAAATCATATATATGATATATAATAAAAGTCACATCATTATACGTTTGAAACAAATACATTTTTTGCACAACAATTCTATAAAAGTGAAGTAAGCACATTTTGATGCCAAATGTAATACATAATATACATGCCAGTTTCAAAAGCATAATGATTATATTACATATAACATATGAAACATTATGCATCTCAAAATTTATATTTGATGAATGTGAAAATACTTCAAGATTGTTTTTGTAAGTCAAAGAACAAAACTTAGGATATTCAAAGTTGCCTCTGAACTATATGATTTTAAAGAAAATCATGTATGTAAATATCATTAGTCTAGAATATTAGATATTGTTTGAAAATTTCAGATTTAAAAGTACTCACTGATTGGAATTTCATAAAACTGTATTACTAGAGCTTCCAGATGTGCCATTGAAAGAAAAAAATGTAAAAGTATGCAATAAACATAATGCAATTGTAGGTTTGTATAGACATGAAGGTATAGATAAGATGTTTAAAGACTAATGGATCGAACTTTTAGGGGGTTTTGAAGTCATTTAAATATTTTTCAGCTGATTTTACATTGCTGGAATTGCACTGCTAAGGCAACGAAAAGGACTTTGTAACTAAGAAAGACCTATCCTATTTTAAAATATTGAACAAATGAAATCTGATTTATGTTTTTAATAATGTTATTCAGAAAATATTAATATGAAAATTTAAAAGGGAAAAAATCAAAGATATAATTAAATAGTTTTTATTCTATAAGTGAGAAGCATGGATATTTTTTTATGACAGCAAGAATCTCTCGAACATCATAGGGAAAAAAATAATATTTTGTTTAAGTTTGCCCATGGCATAAATTTTGCTCAATTTATTTTTAAAAATATCTTGTGTATGTATATAAAGGCTGTCACTTTTTATCACTGACTAACAACTAATTCTAAGCCATTAGTTTCAGAGATATACATTCTAACAGGAAAAATGTTTCAAATGTTGGTTTTCATCACATGAAAATTCATTTATGTCAAAATAGCTATTACAGGGCTCCCAACACATTTTAGTCCTCAAAAAGGGAAAAAGGGGACCATTTTTATATAAAAGGGGGACTTTGGGGGACCATTTTTATTTAAAAAGGGGACTTTGGGGGACCATTTTTATTTAAAAAGGGGACTTCGGGGGACTATTTTTATTAAAAAAGGAGACTAAAAAAGAATCATGAGTAAAAACATTGCATTAATTTTCCTAAATATGCTAGTAAATTTTTAAAATTACTCCAGAAAATATGTTAGAAGGTTATCTTTATAAGATGTCATTAAACAATGTACACAGTTTTATAGAAATACATTTAAATATCCAACTGCAATAATATAGAAAAGTATTCAATATTTCGGCATTCACCTTGATAATTCTCTTTAAAGGCAAAAAATAATGATCAGTGAATAAAAAGAGCACAGCATAATAACGATTCCTGTTGAACATTAAAATTGGATTAAGATATATATTATTAATTATTAACCTCAAACATAAAATTTAGTTTCTTTCTACACAATAGAAGCTAGGATAAGCTATAATGTTCATAGGAAAAAGCCTAGTATGGCAAAGCTCCGTGGGGAGTGATCAAAACCAATATTGAATCATCAGTTATTCATAATCATCTTACATATCAAATCTGGTGAAATTTAAGCCCAACCATGCTGTGATCTGGCTTTCACAGAAATAATTAAAATTGAAACCTAGTAGTGGCTGCCACCTATCACGAAATACACCAAAATCTAATCAGTGCCAATTTATCTCAAAGATTAAATGAATGTGAAGCTTGATGGAATTTCACCGTAACGATGCTAAGGTATAATTATTGTGTAAATTATGAAAAATGCAACATAGCAATGCCACCTGTTGGGCCATATATACCAAAACCTAATCAGCATCTATGTGTGCTAAAGTCTAATTAAATATGCATTCGATGAAATTCTATGCTTTAGTTTTGAGATAGAGTAGCTACAAATTTTGCATCACAAATAGAGAGAGATTTTTTTTAAATAGTCAAATCGTATTGAAGGTCAATCTAAAACATGTAAATCCATCAAAAAAATGGAATTTTTTTTTCATGATTCCAATACCTTCTTCTGATAAAATAGGGGGCTCTGCTCCCAACGAGCTATGCTCAACAAATTCCGTTCAGACACTGCAGACTCTAAAAATACGCTAATTTGATCCACTTTAAAAAGATTATGGAAGATATGAATAATAATTAAACAACTAGTGATGATCTCACTGTAAACAGATTTCCATTCATTTCAATTTCACTGAGGGATTTTAAGATATAATCAGCTGCTGTTCAGACATTTAATGGCTGTTTTCGTGATTGATTATATAAGATCAGTAAACAGCATTTGAAAATCAGCCTATATAAAATGAACAAATCAAACAGAGTCGTTGACTTTTGGAATTTTTTAAACAACGTTATAAGAAAATTGTCTTAAATAACATATTTTAAATATATTGTTTTAAATCTGACTAATTTTCACCAAAAATTTATTTCTCGCTTTAACGTTCACATGAAAATACATTTGTTGTTTGAAAGGGAGAATTATTATTTGCGCTGTCTTAGACTTGACAACAATAGTTAAAAAGATCATCACAAAATACGAAATAAATCTCTCGTGTAAATATATTTTTTAATTTAAACTCTTTGGCAATATTATTATTTGTGCATTTTAAATGTTATGTAATTTCTCCTATTTATTGCTTTTAACTAGCATACATTATTGTTAATTTTTAAAACTTTTCTTTCTTTTTTAACATTCCCGTGTAAATACAATTTTTGTGACGAAATTTTAAATATTTTCCTGCTTTTAAAACGTGATCATTGAATTCTTATTTTAAAGTTTTATTTCTATTTTTAATAGTCACATGCGAATACATTTTTAATTAAAAGGAAATAGTACTTTTTGTGCTGTTTTTACAATTGGCAACAATTTAAAATAACTTTATCTAAATGTGAATAAAAATATCTATTAAAATGATGAAAATTCAAATAAAAAATTGAAAAAAAATATATCAGTCAAAAAATAAAATAAATGCAGTCTGCGTACCACAGGCTTGTAATCATGGGCGTAATCTGGCGGGGACAAGGGGGGGGGTTATGCCCCCCCAGTTTTTTAAGAGCAGGGCAAGACATGTATTTTGCCCCTCCAGTTTTTTGTCTTGTTTTCAAATTTCTGTATTTCCTTTTTCGCTTTTTTTTACCCCTTTAGTTTAGTAATTTATATTACTATCTTGGGTTTGAACTAGAATTGGATACAGCAAAATCAAAATAGCCAGAATTAATGTTTTCACGTTGACATAAGTAATTTTTCTTATGTCTTGACAAAACCTTCTGCTATAATAACAGTTCAAGAGAATTTTTTCCCGTCTCCTTTTTTTTTCCTTTTTGTACAAAGTACAAAACTTATTTTCCTCTTCATTTCCAGGGATGTTTTTTTTTTTTTGGGGGGGGGGGGGGTGCACGTGTGGGAATAGATATCACGATTACTGTGTCTTGACTCTGACCATTGTCCTTTTTCGTAAGATAATAGAAGCACAAAACAAGAACTTCCTGGCCCTCAGGGCTCTCGACTATAGTGATGCTCCTTGAATATACTCGTAGCGTCAGTCCAGTACTGGTGAGCTGAGGAAATTCTCATGGCGTCTGGATATACAGATGCACACACATTCCGTTCTCTCGCGTACATCAGGGACTAGAGTCTTGCACATGTCGCGTTGTACCCGGTTGCACTGTTCGGCGTAATCTGGTGAGGGCAAGTGGGGATCACATACCCCTAGTTTTTCAGGAACAGGGCAAATACCTTTTGCCCCTACAGTTTTTGTATCGCTTTGTAGTTAAAGCCCAGCTTTGTATTTCAATTTTTTTTTTTTTAATTTAACCATTTATATGCTATTTTGCGCACGAACTGGCATAAGCATTGGATAATTCAAAATAACCAGAATTAACGTCTTCACGTTCATAGGAGTAATTTCTGATGCAGTAGTCAAAGCTCAAGTAAGAATATTTCCTCTGCTCTATTTTTCAGAAAAGCGGAACCATTTTTCCTTTTTTATTTTCATAGAACTATTTAAATGCATATGTGGGACAGATTTCTTGATTACTATCTTTTGATTCTGACTATTGTCATTAGAGTTTCCTTCATCTGACGAAACCCTATTCGTCTCACTCGTCTGTCTGTCCGGCTGTCACAGTGCTCGTAACTATATATGTTGGAGACTTGAAATTTTGCATACTTATAGCTGAAGACCTCACATCAAACGACAAATCGTAAAAATTTGAAAAACTAGTAATTTAAAAAAACCCAATTACAAGATCTGAAAGGCATTCATGATTCAACAAAAGCATAGATTTTTTTTATCAAATTATAAAAACTATCTCTTCCATCGATTAAAACCAGGTGTCATTTTAACGGCAGATAAGGACTACACTGTAAAAAAAATACTGCCAGTTTTCTGGTAGGAATCGGAAAAATAATTGCCCTTATCGTACCGGAATAATTTCCAACTCAGCTCGGAATAAAATCCGTAAAATCGGAATAAAATCCGTAAAATACCGTTTTACTGACTATTTCCTTATTTTTACGGATTTTATTCTGAGCTGGGTCGGAAATTATTCCGGTACGATAAGGGCAACTATTTTTCCGATTCCTACCGGAAAACTGGCAGTATTTTTTTTACAGTGTAGCGATTGCTTTAAGGCGCTTTTATTTCTTTTCTACTCATCCCAGAAATTCGAAATTAGTACCACAAGACGGGGAAAAAAATCAGTTTTCAGAAATTCTAAAAATTATCTTGATCGTACCATAAAAACTTTGAAATTCTTTAAAAATCGAGAAAAAATCTTTTATTTTCCTTCATTTGTGAAGGCGACAGATGTCTGATGAATTGAATTTTCGGCGATAACCAGAGAATGTAAAACAGGTGCGGTCTTGCGGTCAGAAACAGACTCAAAATTCAGAATTTTTATATAAGACAAAATTTAAATATCGATTTTCGAGCTATGATTTTTATGCCATCCGAGGTAAAATTTCATTCTCTTTCAGAATATGTCTTTATTTTTTAATTTCGACAATCAGAAGTGAAGATAATTAATTTTTTGGTAATTAAAACCAGAATTGAATTTTTTGCACGGCAGGCCAAGTGACACGGAAAGAAAAAGAGTTACATTTTTACCCGGTAGCAGAAAGTGCGTGACGTGCGTCGCAGATTTATTTTGGACCTTGCAGATAAATTTGCCAACTTGAAAAAAAAGGATTTCCTTAAAGAGAAAAAGAAAAATAAGTACGAAAATTCTGACAAAAAATATCGTGAATTCGACAAATGGTCGCATAAAAATCGGTAATTTATAGCCAAAGGATGTCTGCAAAAACGCAGATTTCGCCAAAAGATCCTGGACATAAACATGAATTCCCTCCTAGGGTTGTGGAAAAAATACAAATTTCTGTTACAGGATCGCGGAAAAACGCGAATTTAGTCAAAGGATCGCGGAAAGAACCTGAATTTAGTCAAACGATTTTGGGGGAAATGCACATTTAGTCAAACGATCGCAGAAATAAATGCAAATTTATGTCAAATGATCGTGAAAAAACGCAAATTTATGTCAAAGGATTGCGGGAAAAAACGCGGAATTTCGTTAAAAGATCCCAAAAACCGTAAATTTCTGCCAAAAGATCGCTGTTTAAACTTTAATTTTATCCAAAAATGCCAGAAAAACATGAATTTCGTTCCATGGGCGCGGGGAAAAAAGCAAATTTCTATCACAAAATCGCAGAAAAGGCTTGAATTTCGTCAAAGGATCGAGGAAAAAACAGGAATATAGTCAAACGATCGCGATAAAGAAAAGCAAATTTAGTCAAACAATCGCAAAAAAAACCGCAAATTTCTCTAAAAGGATTGCGGGAAAAAGCGGAATTTCGTCATACGATCGCGAAAAACGCAAATTTCTGCCAAAGGATCGCTGTAAAAGCGCGAATTTCGTCAAAAGATCTCGGGAAAAAAGTGAATTTCGTCCAGGGGTGCCGCAAAAAACGCAAATTTCTATCACAGGTTCGCGGAAAAAACACGAATTCCGTCAAAGGATCGTGGAAAACGCGAAATTTCATCATAAGATCGCGAAAAATGCAATTTTCTGCCAAAGGATCGCGGTAAAAACTCAAATTTCGTCAAAAGGACGCCTGATAGATGTACAGAATTCCTAAATTTTAACTTAGTTTATTCCTGACTCCTGCTCTTGTAATGATAAATTCTTATCATTAAATTAAATATCTTTTTTTTTTTCCTTTCAGTTAAAGAAAAAAATAAAGCTCTGTTCTCTTAATATATCTGTTATTATATATGAAAGATCTGATAAGATTTCTGTGAAATAGATAATCAATGTGGTCACTATTTTCCTTATGTGTTTATTCTATGCCATTTTTATGCACGTATCTAAAAGTGTGCTGGAATAGTATTTGTTCTCCAGTATATGAACCATGTTACATATTCATTATTATTTAATTATTCATAAAATATTAATTTTTGCTATTTACTTATTTAGGTTAATATTATAGTTGGAATGTAGTTCTATTTATTTTTTAGTATTAATCAGTAAGAACCCTATTTATTTTAACACTTATAATGTTTGTACATAATCGCAGTACAGATTTTTTTAACTATTGATTTTACAAATTTGGTTCTTTCGCATCCGGATGTTATTTCATACGCTGATTCGTAAAATCTAAATTAAAAAAAAAAAAAAAAAATCGGACCACAACTTTCCGGTTTATGAAAAAATCGATTTTTAAACATAAAAGGAATGCTTTTTCGTACAGACAATTGGCGGGAATTTGTTAAAATTAGGAAAACTAAAGAACCAATCGATTTTAAACTTTGACATAGTTCATAACACATAATAAGAATTTTATGAATTTAAGGTGAGCTGAATTTGTGTGTGTGGGGGGGGGGGAAACAAGGGCTCCGTGAAAAAAATGGCTAATCTGATTTTTAAAAAAACTTTACGCATTTGGTTACGTCTATTTATTAATTACATGCATTATCATTTAGCTTTTTTACTATAAATTACATAAAATTTTGTATTTAATATTTTGAAAGTAAAAACATATAAAAATACTGAATATTTTTATTTTGGTCTTTAAGGGGAGCCCACTTAGAAAATGTGAAAAATTGAAAACATTCGAATTAAAATAAACATTAAAATCAGTGTTTAATTTAAATTTTTGTATTGCTAAATTATCTGGATTCATCTTAAACCAGAATGAATGGGATCGTATCAAAAGTGTTTTTCGCTAAGAATGGCGGTTGACTTTCAGAAGGTTTCTCTGATAACGGGTTCTGAACTCCCCAATTAATTACTTTTTTCACACTACATTTGAGGTTGTTTCAGAGCTTTGATAGTCAAGAACGAAAAGAGTTGGAAAAACGAGTTATCTAGAATTTCCCTGGAAATTAGTGGACTATAACAGTTTACCGCCAGTTGAAAGAAAATGAACTATTAATGTTACTAGATTTAAACAGCTCTAAAATCTAACCGATGATTAAGATGTCGCATACGAATTATTTTTTCAATCAATCCCTTTCAAATTTCTCCTGTATGATAATTTTGTTTTTTTCCCCTTAATAAATGTGTATCAGTATGAAAAAGAAGAAATAATTATCAAATGAATTATTAAGGGGAAATGTCAAAAAAGCTCGCCCAATTTGAGAACAATCTATAGCTATACTAATAAAAAAAGTTTCACTTTGTGTGTGTGTGTGTGTGTCTGTCTGTTTGTGTATGCGATGGCTAGCAAAATCTAGCGTAAGTACGAAGATGACAATTTTTATGAAAGTAACCCAAAGTCTCTTCTGAGACTTCAGAATTTTAAAATTCTAATAATTAGTTGAGTTATTAATTAAAATTCGCAAATCACTCTCATTAATAACTCATCTCGGCCCTTGCGAAAGGGAAAAAGTGATGGCGCACGCGCAGAAGCCTTATTTATGCATCGGGAGAAAATGAAGTTCGAAAAGAAGGAATTTCGGGAGTATTTTGTCATTATTTATTAACTTACATCAGTCAAACTGCTTAGTTAAGTTAAAAACGGATGACATGTTCTATAAGATCGTACTCTTATGTCTCAAATGCCGCAATCAATGGAAAAAAATATCACAGTTAATCCTTCGAATTTTTTTTTCCAAAAAGGCTCGTTTTTTCCGTAAAGCGTTTTTCTGTCCTGTTGCGTTCCCTCGAGGACGCAATTTTAGAGGTACCGACAAATTAAAAATGTGCTCTCAAAGCTAAAACCTTCTAATCGATGGTTTTAAAAAATATGAATTTTAACCTTTTCAAATACACTGGCGAACTCAGGTCACTTCGCGTTTTATGGAGACGATATTTTTTTAACCCTAAAAGTAAAAAAACGTCCATATTTTAACACACTTTACTTTTTACTTTACACACCATACTTTTTTTTCTGTTTAGAGCATCTCTATAGGCCAGATTTACATAACCTACAAAATTTTTGAAACGTTCGGACGGGTATAAAATATTTTTTACAAGATAAAATATGTGAAAAATTCGATGGAAATAAAAAATCTGAGTGTTTGGTCGCGGTTTCGCCCCTTCAGGGCACAATTTCAGAGGTACTGACAAAACCAAAAATATTCTTAAAGGTGAAGCATTCTGCTAATCGATGTTATAATCGGCTTTTAAAAATAAGGATTTTAACCCTTTCAAATATACCGACACGGAGGCTACTTCGCGCCTCACGGTGACGATATTTTTTCTATTCTAAAAGTAACTATACGTGCGTATTTTAACAGAAACTTTTTAGAGCATTTCGATAGACCAGATTTACATCACCTGCAAAAATTTCGAAATGTTCAGACGAGTATAAATATTTTTATAAACTAAAATATATGAAAATATCTACGAAATCAGTAAAAACCTGGGTGTTTTTGCGCGGTAAAAAAAAGACGTCTTAATTTAAGTATATGTGTGTGGTGATAGGGAGGGAGGGTATAAATATTTTTTAAAAAATGGCCTTAAAATTTTTGCCCCCCCAGTCTTAGAGCCCAAGTTACGCCTATGCTTGTAATGTATATCCTTAGAAAAAAGGATTAAATTCCTATGTATGCTTTTGTTCAGCTATAAATCTTTTTTAATGGAATGATTTTGACCAACTTTAACATTGAATAGCTTCTTAAAAAAGATTCTTCGATTTAAAAACTGCCTGCACCAGCGTGTTTATCAATCATTTCTGTGTAATATGAGTACTACCAATGTTCATAACTGCAGTGGCAGTGACAGAGTTAGTTACTTTTTTTTAAGAATATAGAAATATAGACTGAAGAGAGCCTAAGGGGGGAAAAACAAAAACAAGAAGACATTGTAATTAAGAGTTTCTTTAATAGATTGGATATACCTCTCCATCAAAATTGAAAACAAAACTACATCTATAATAATAAAGTTAAAAGTTTGCGTACTAAAGAGATTGGTGCACGTAGAGCTACAAGATTTGGCAGGAAGATACTCCCTGTATATCTAAATTAGTTTTTGGATTTTTTTTTTTTATTACATTTTATGAAATTTTTATTTTTTAGCCTAATGCAATAATTTTTTCCCTCTTTTCAATAAAGTTTATTCGAAATTTGTACACCATTTTAAAAATCTTTCAGAAATTTTTAATGTGAATTTCAGCCTTTTTTTGCATTCTGTGGCAATTTTTTGACATTCATAAAAGAAATTCAGTTTCAAACTTTTAGCCCTAATGTAATAGCGTCGTCTTCAATTTGTAACTAATTTTAGACTTTTTTTTTTTTTTTTGTACGTATATATGTGTGTTCTGCAGAGATTCTTTCCACATTAGAATCTGGTTTCAATGTTTTAGCCCAATATAGAAAATGTTGTCCTCCTTTTAATGAAGTTTATTCAGAATTTGTACAGAAATTTTCAAATTTTTATGCAATTTTTTAATTTTTAAAAAGAATCCAGTTTCCATATTTTAGCCCAGTTTGATAAATTTTGTCATATTTTGAATACAATTTATCCAGAATTGGTATGCAGCATCTTTTAATTTTTATGCAGTTTGAGGTTTTGTTTTTGTTTTTTTTGTATTTTGCGATAATTCTTTAACATTCGGTTGCAAAAACTGGTCATGTGAGTAACAGGTCTGGCTAAGACAAGTCTATCCTTGATAAATGGAAAGCGGGTAATAATAGAAAAGTCTTCCCCACATTTTGTTTTGTGGAGGATAAATAGGAGAATTCTGACAATTTCGTATTGTTTCCAAGAACATAAAAAAGGATTTTTCTTTTTATGAGGTAATAAGCTGTTAGCAGGGCCGGCGCAATATTGAACAAGGAGGTTGAAGTAATTTTTTTTATTTTGCGGTGATTTTTTTCAGTCTCTGAAAAGGGGACTAGGGGGACCAAAATGCATAAAAGGGAACTAAAGGAGACCCTTTTTTAAAAGGTGGACTTTGGGGGGAAAAAGGGGACCATTTGGGAGCCCTGCTATTATTTAAAAAGTTACAAAATTAAAAATTTTATAAGGTACTCTGGTTGCATAAATATTATTTAGTAAAACATTTGCCATGCTCTAACAGGTGCCAAACTAACAGGTGCCACAGGCTAACCATGCTCTAATCATCAAAATATTTCTTTTTATGAACAAGCATACTGTGTTATGATACTTTGAAATTTACACATTTTGGAGCACTAAAAATGTCTATTCTACTTCTTACAGACATATTTATTATGAATTATGATTATTATGAAAAAGTCTGCTATCCACAAAGCTCTAGAGCCAGTATGATACCAAAAAACAAAATTTCACTTTTACATAACTCAGGTGATGCACCCCTGAAAAAGTAAAAAGCTAAGCATTTCATGAATAGTTAGTGCTTGTTATTATACTTTACCCGTAAGGCATGGTGGCGTCACGGCGACGTCGTTGTGAAGTCACACTGTGATTTTGTGACCGTCGATGTGACGTCATAGTGACTAGAATGCAAGGTCGTTATGGCCGTTTTAGAGGTCATTTGTGACGTCACATTGTGACCACTCTGTGAAGTCACGGTGTGACAAATTTGTGAAAAGTGTGTCATTTGGGACTATTTTGGCATTAACTTTGTGAAATATGTGTCATTTGTGACGAATCTGTTATAAACACTGTGATGATTTCAAATGAAAATCAAATTTCAAATTAATTGCTTAAAAGGTGCAAAGGCGAACATAGTGAAAAAGATTCCATGCTGGGACTCGAACCCAGGCCATCAGTATAGTGCACTGACATTCTACCGACTAAACCACATGTAACGATACCCGGCCTGGAAAATTTCTCACTATTACATGTTGGCAAGGCTACAAATGCAGCACAAGGTGGAATATTTATCGTGAGCCATCGACATGGGGCAAACACGAAACTTAATTAAATCGAGCATCGATTGAAACTATATTAATACTTGGAAATTTTTCCAGAGAGAACCATTCACCTTGCATACAATATTTCAAATGAAAATCAAATTTCAAATTAATTGCTTAAAAGGCAATTTTAATTTGAAATTTGGTTTTCATTTGAAATACTGTATGCAAGGCGAATGTTTCTCTCTGAAAAAATTTCCAAGCATTAATATAATTTCAATCGATGCTGGAATTAAGTTTCGTGTTTGCCCATGACGGTGGCTCACGATAAATATTCCATCTTGTGCTGTGTTTGTGGCCTCGCCAACATGTAATAGGGAGAAATTTTCCAGGCTGGGTATCGTTCCATGTGGTTTAGTCAGTAGAATGTCAGTGCGCTATACTGATGACCCGGGATCGAGTCCTGGCGTGGAATGTTTTCACTATGTTGGCCTTTGCGCCTTTTAAGCAATTAATTTGAAATTTGATTTTCATTTGAAATATTGTATGCAAGGCGAATGTTTCTCTTTGGAAAAATTTCCAAGTATTAATATTGTGATGATTCTTGTCATAAACACTATGATAATTTTAAAGTAAAGTTTTGTTTGAAATATAAAGTCTTATCTTTTTACTGTACTTTTAGCAAGATATCCCTATTTTGGAGTCCTATTCTTCTAAAATATTTTTAATTTTCCATTTAAAAAACAATCCTTATCAACTGACATCTTTTTTTATTAAGTTCTAAGCTTGATCTTGAATTCAAGCTTAATATTAAGAATGTGTAAGCTTTTAATTTTTTGTGATTTGTCATTGCTTTACTAAATACGAACATGGAGTCTAACGGACATTAATACAACTGTTATTTATAGAACGACATGATAAGCCCTATTTATTTAAATTTTTTATTCCCGTATATATTGTATTTTGTGAATATGAGCTAATTAGATTTGGTATGTTTTATAGGAAAAGACTGATATGGGAAATAGAAACAACAAGTAAGATATATCATGCGTTAAGCCTATATTATAAAACACTTTCCAACTCTTCCTGAATGTTTTAACAAGACATCAGGGCAAATAACGTAAACAAGATAACTAACTAAACATGAAAACGCATAAAACATTTGAACATTTTCAGCAGTTACCATCCATAGCCAAATATGTTTTCCAATTCTTTTAAACAGTCCTGTATTTGATCTGTAGATTGATATATATACTATAAAATGGAAAAATTTAGTTTATCAAGGAAACGCATAACAGGTTGAAATTCTCTTTCAGCAATTTATACTAATATATGGAATCATACTTAAGTAATTTTGTACAACCCTGTAGTTTACCTAGAACCTTTATTACACGCCACTATTTAGTTAAAATTTAATTCAAACTAAAACACTTTTAAAACTGCTGAAATCACATTTCCAGAAATTATAATTTATAGACGGCAATGTATTCAATTCTTTGCGTGACCCTGTATATCATTTTATCTATATACTACAAACATTTCTTAGTAAATTAAATACAGTGCAGCATAAAAATGCATAACTTATTTAAAAAACACCTTTAAGCAATACCCAGTAACCCTTACGAATACTTCTGTATAGTCCTGTATATGAATTATAGCATATATATATATACACCATATACTTTGCATAAATGTAGTGAATCATAAAAGCACATATCATAATTAAAAATGCATTTCCAGCAATCATCGCTAATGAACAGTACTTCGGATACAATATAGTATCTGAAATATTTTGTGTGTCCCTGTAAATGCTATATACACTTCGTATTATACATGAAATAATTCATAGTATGCAAACCTCAACGACGTATATCAATTTCATTACATATCAAATAGATTAACATAAATATAGTACGCTGCAAACAATTCCCTCCACCCCTATATCATTATGTATTGGAATTCCTTTTTTAGCCCTGTAAATAAACAATAAGTATTCTCTGCATTGCATATTCTACAGAATGCACATTTTAGTGCGCTTCATAAATGCATATCAATTTTATTCTGTTTGAAAGCGTGTAAAATCATTAAAAATCATTTGAAACGATTTTTTCTCCCACAGGCCGTAATGTAATGGAATACTTTTGACTGTCCCTGTAAATGAACTAAACATGCTACAAACTTCATTACAAATAGGGACCTTGCTATGGTAAATGTCAATAACATCCAAAAATTTCAAGTTAATCCGAGTATATTTACGCGAGTTAGAGCGTGGACAGACGGCCAAACAAACCAAAGTCATAAACACTTTTCAACTTTATCGGGCTTGAAAAACACTTTATTTCAATGCTTAAATATTATTTTTTATTTTTTAATGCCAATAAAATAAATATATCGAAAACGTAGAAAATGAGTTTACAATCAAAGAAAATTTAATAACTGATTCTGAATGTCTACAATTAAATGTTCGATTAAAATCACAAACAGCAAAAAAAAATGATTAAATAGAATAAAAAAAATAAATATATCAATTTGAAAAACACTAAATAATTAGTATTTATAATTGTACTAAGCAACAACAAACTACAATAGATGAATTAAATGCATTTAACAATTTCTCAAAAATCTTTCCATATGTTATAAGGAATTTCTACTATTTTATAATTTTGGCAAATGTTAAATCTGAAAACATTGGTATGAAGATTTAAGATTTTAAATACTAATTTAAAATATTACTAACAATGAAAAAAAAATCTTTCAAAAGTTTCACTGCTACAATATGTAAAAAGATATTTTCCCAGTATAATGTTAATTTCAAAATTGAAACAGTTTCCTAATATCATTATAATTGAATATCATATTTAACTCCAAAATATTAATGACGATAAATACTGTGTTAGAATCAGTCTCTGCATCAGCTTTTTTTTTTTCCCTTCTAGCAATGCAGATTAAGATATTTTACAGCATTGAATCGGAAAAGAATTGCAGATCAGTCTCATTGCATATGACATACTACAACTTATTTAACTTTAATCTATCAAACGGGAATAAAAAATTTAAATTAAATAAGACATACCTTTTAAGTTCCATAAATAGTTTAATAATATCCGTGTTTTATCCTAAATTGTCAGACATATTTCTGACAAAATGACAAAATTGTCAGACATACTTCCCGCGTCAAAAGTTCTGATCCTTATTTTATTCTACGGTTTAATCGAGCACAGACGATAGCGCACGCGCAAGCAGGTGCTTATACTGTATTATTATAATTTTTGTCTGTAATGAAAATTTTCTATTTGAATGAAACACCTGCCCTTTTTCTTTTTTTTTTTTAAAAGTAAAGTTTGTTTTACACGTAATAAATACAAATTAGGCATCTTAATAAATGAAAAGAGAGTATACAGGATAAAAAAAATTTTCTTTGTCAATCTGTCATTTTTTTATATTCATTTTCTGTAGAATAAAACTATTTGTAAAATAGCTTTTTTTAAAGTCATATTTCTAAAACACAAATTTAAAATATGAATAATTATATCATGGGTTTTGTATAAAATTTGTATAAATATTTTTTCGGAAAATGGTAATTTTATTTAAAAAGTCTGAAAGAAGTAGAATTTTTTAAAAAATAGTTATTTAAAATAGTTAAACACTAACAGGAAAAAATATGACTTGAAAGCAAATTCTAAAGCAAGAAACTCTCTGACAACAACTCTGAATACTCTTTCTATGTGCTCATTAAAAGCTGCAGACTTAACTGTAACAGAAAATTTTAGTTTGAAACCACAGAAGTGTTTCGAATAACATTGGTCGACAAAAAACTTCCTCCCTGCAAACTAAATATGTAAAGTGTACAGATTTAATATTCCTAATTCTAAATATGTTATCCAAGTTGCTTCATAACGTACCATTTTTCCGAGAAACACTTTTATAATAATAACAATCGGTGAAGGATTAAATTGCAATGGTAGATAAAATTGAAATCATAAAAAAAGTATACTTCACTGTCTTAGATAACAAATTGATAAAATATAGCATGAAAATCTAGTTTGTTGATACTTGTACCGTGCATTTTCCTTTTTATGCCCCCCCCCCCACCACCTCTTTTCGTGTCCGAATTTACTATTTCCTATCCACTAATATGTTTTCATTCCTTATGTTGCTGTAACTCGGGCATGCTTAAAATATTTCTGTTCATTTTCAAAGATTTTTGATGTTCATATTTTTGTCACACTGTGACTTACAATATGGTGGTTTTTTCGTCACATATGTGACGTGACGTACGTTACATGCAGTGACATAACAGGAATGTCACAATTTTTTTTTTTATTGCCAGAAAATATAATTTTACATAAATAACATGTTTTGAATATTTTTTGTAATTTATTAAATTTTTCTAAGAAGTTCACATCTCAGTCACAATGTGACATCACTGAGTGGTGGCATTTTGGTCACAGATGTGACGTGACCACCGTGACTCACAGTGACGTCACAACAACGTCACCGTGACCATGCATGCTATGAGGGTAATGAAATATTTAAAATTTTTGATATTAGGTGACACCAGTAACAAAGCTAATTTTCATATATCTTTTGCCAGTGGTTCTATTACTGAAGCAGAATTAGACTCTTCATTTAATTTTTATTTAGTTAAAATTGCTTCCTAAATCTAGTTCTGAGAATTTAGCCTTTTTAAAAATTACTGGAAACTAACATTCTTTGAGTTTCATAGAACCAGAGGAAGCACACAAAATTTCAACAACTGCATGAAGAGAAATTATTTTTTCAATGATAGAGCATTTTTAACTCAATAAAACACAAATAAACAAGTCAGTTCTGCTTCAGTTATAGAATTTCAAGCAAAGAGTATGCAAAAGTTCCCTTCATTACTGGCAGTGTCACCTATTTTCATAAAACATTATTTATCTATTTACTTTTCAATTTTCACATTGCACATCATTTCAGAAACTTACTAGTGAAATTTTCTTTCATTTGGAACCAGAGAACTGCAGAGCATTCTGAATAGCCAAATCATGATTGTAAAACTCTAAATATATGAACAGTCGTGGAAGAAAAAAAGTAAACACCCCTACTAACTCCTCAACAAATTATCATAGAAGAACGTTACTGGCACCGAACAATTGGAAATAAAGTCTACTTTTAAATGATGTATATAAAATTTGCTTAGGGGGCCATCTACATATTAAAACGAACCCAAACTTCATTTTCTTCAATAGCAACACCCAATTTTAACAAGACATTTCAAATCTTCGGTTAAAACTATGCCTAAACACCAAATTTCAAGTCATTTGAACAATAAATTTTTGAATTATAAACATTTAAAATTTAGTTCTTCTAATGTTAAATTACATTTTCATATTTTTATTAATATCTCCTGAAATTATACTCCTAATATGCTAATTTTTTGTGTAGCAATAATACTAAAGTACCCAAACATAAATACATCGAATTTTCAATTTTAATAATTTTATGATATGAGTTATGAAATTAATATTAAAAAAAATTATGAATTGCAACCTACAATTTTTTTGATGGATTTAGATTTATTAAGTCCTGCTTTATGAAAATCTGAAATTTCACATTTTTCTTCCAAGTAGTTTTCAAATTATGATTAAAAAATGGCAAAATGGGGGTTTAAGGGGTCGCCAATGATAGAAGTGACCAGATATTTTGAAATTTCTTAGGCTATCCTGCAATCTAGCAGTCTTCAATGACAGCTTGAATTGTGCCTTGATCAAGAAGGTGGCTCTCTCGGTCAACAATCGAGTACCAACTTCAATTTGGATACAGCCCATAAATTATGCTTGTTTTAAAATAATTTCTCGGAAACTTATTGTACAAATTGCAAAAATATATATATATATATTTTTTGGCTAATTGAAGGGTGTAGAATTTATATATGCTGTCAGAATTGTGTATTGCTATTGAAAAAAAACAATGTTATGGTTCGTTTTAATATGTAGATCGCCCCCTAAGCAAATTTTATATACATCATTTAAAAGTAGACTTTATTACCAATCGTGTGGTACCAGTAACTTTCTTCTACGACAGTTTTTTGCAGAGTTAGTAAGGGTTGTTTACTTTTTTTTTCCACGACTGTACATATGGACTGCCTTCAATCAGAATTTTAGAAGTCAGGGATGAAATTTCTGACTTTTTGCATACCAGTATAATCTCAGAGAAAATGTTATTTTATTTAATCAGAACATTTTTGTGATTTAAGAGAACAACCCTTTTTCTAAGATTATACTGGTGTGCAGAAAGTCGGAAATCTCATCCCTGTAGAAGTATACAAAATTTGAATGACAACGCATAATGATTTGAAAACAAATCTTTTTAAAGAAAATGTAAGGGGTAAACAATATGAACAAATGTAATTAGCTTGCAATAGATCTAACAACAGATTTTTTTAAGATTATTATTGTTGCTGAATTTAACTATGCTAAAGAAAAAAATCCTATTGTTGTAAGCCCACTATACACATGCAGAGTTGTATAATATAGACACACACGCGCATACTGTGCGCGGAAAATTTTCAGCAAAATTCGGAACTTTGCAGAAAATTTTTTTGAAGGGGGAAAAAAAAAAGAAATTTTTTTTCTTGTAATGTATTTTTTTTTAATACCGAAATATTAAAAATATTTACCAATTTTTTGCACGATTTATTTATTGATTGCCAGGGGTGATTCTGTTCTGAAATTTCCGTAAATTTAAAAAAATCGGCCATTAGCCCGAAAATTCAGGCATAAAAAAATATTTCGAATTTTAACAAATGGTCACCGAAAAAAAACAATTTCGTCAATCGTTTCCAGAAAAAAATCACCACTTTTGTCAAATCATTGCGGAAAAAACACGAATTTCGTCAAAGGACTATGAAAAAAACGCGAATTTCTTCAAAGGATGCTAAAAAAAAGATAATTTTGTCAAAGAATCGCAGAAAAAACGCAAATATCGTCAAAGGAGTGCTGGAAAAAGCAGGAATTTTGTCAAAGGAGCGGGAAAAAAAATGAAAATTTCGTAAAAGAATAGAGGAAAAAAATTACTTTCGTCAAAGGATCGCAAAAGAAAAACGAATTTTGTCAAAGTACTGCGAGAAAAGCGCGGATTTAGTAAAAAGATCGCGAAAAAAATCCACTAATTTCGTCAAAAGATTGCATAAAAAACGTGAATTTCGTCAAAGGATCACGATAAAAGCGAATTTATCAAAGAATCGCAAAAAAAAAAAAAAAAAAAATTCATAAAAGGAGCAAAGGAAAGAAAACAAATTCCGTAAAAGCATGACAGAAAAAGCAAGAGTTTTGTCAAAGGATCACGAAAAAAAAACTAATTTCGTCAAAGGGCCGCCGAAAAAAGCACAAATTCCGTTAAAGGATCGTGAAAAAAAAACACAAATTTCATGAAAAGATCTCTGAAAAAACGCGAATTTCGTCAAAAACCACAAAACAAACAGAAAATTTCGTCAAAATACCAGGAAAAACATGCAAATTTCGTCGAAAGGTCGTGAAAAATATAATAGGTGTACCCTCAGTTCTTATTTCTGTACACATATCTGCCAGCATTTACTTTGCATAATTAGTGTACCTACTGGTGCACATGCTAAGCATGTTTACACCCTTTCAAACCTAACCTGGTCATGGCTATATTCTTATTAACTTCATTCACTTTTCATTATACTTCATAAAACTTCATTCTTTCATTCATTCTCATTCATTTCAATAATTGTGTTTTATTAAAAGATCGTTCTGCTTTATTTACAATTCATACAATAGCAAGTATAACTTTTACTTTTATTAAAAGCACTTTCTTTATTAAAGATAATAGATTACTTACTTCTTAAATAGACCTGTGTCATTATCTGGTATCACTCATAGTTAATCTTCTTCCTTATTTACTTTTTATAAATCTTTATATTTCCCGGCATTCTGTTTTACATTTCCACCACACACCTCTGTTGGGCACACTCCGATGAATGACATAATTTAGTTATTCAGATCGCCATCAGGTGGCGTGATTGGCTTGTGTCAGTGACATCTTCACTTACGTGAATCGACGGATGACTTATTGACCAATCGTATTACTGAAATTTGTAGGTGTGTCTTGCAGGGTGTGATAGGAGGCTTTTCAATCCGGTGAGTCATTTATATACTGGAGCTTTACCATGTAGCAGTAGCTTCGTCTGTTGAGTTTATTTTGTTTATCCATTACGAGTCGTAACGTTATTTCTGGAGGATGTTTTCGTTCATTTAAAATCAGTCTCTCATCTAACATATTAAAGTTTCGGTCTGTTTTCTTCAAGTATTTAAAGAATATGAAATAGTGTTTTATCCTTAAGTTGTTTAATCATCTGTAAGCATTGATTGTCGGTCGCCGAGTTTCCGTCGATGTTCATGTGGTCATCTGTGTTATGGCGGTACGATGTAGCCGTTTGAAGGACCGTTTCAGTATTTTTAAGAAACTGCTCATTTTGGCTTGACGTGTATCCAGTGAAGTGAAAAAGGGGATTGACCTCATCATGATTCGAGTGGGAAAAGGTGACTGCATTGTGGTTTACTCTAATGACCATTGGTGTTCTGTTCCATCTGCTTGGTTTGAGAAGGTGCTGTTGATTTTTCTTTCCTGATGCTGTAGTGTTTTACTTTTATGGATGTGGTTCAGTAAAGAACATTGTGTCATGAATTGTGAGGGTATTGAAATATTTAAAGAACACTTACGATACGCCATAATGACTTTTTGCTCGGGATGGACTCCAACATTATTCTCAGCTAATTAAATCTCTAAAATGCCTTTTACAGATCATTAATAAGCTCCAGAGCATCTTCTTTATAACAATAGTAGTTTATTTTATTTTATGTTTATTTTTATGTGATCAAAGCAGTTATGTTTATTTTAATTTAAATCTTATTTAATAGAATTATCGTGATGTTTTAAATTTAAAATGCATTCTGTTTCTCATGGTTATTATTTTACTTTATCAATATAATTTCCTGTTTTTATGTTATGAACTAATAAAATGTTATTTTTGATTTTAATCAGTTGTATGGTTTTTTATTCTTTTGATTTAGTTTCTTTAGGTTTTTATAGAATCGATTAAACACAAGATATCATAATTTAAATATTTCTTTTGGGGGTGATAAAATCAGCTATTCGCTTCTATCCACTTTAAGCAGCTCTGTTATTATTTAACCCCTTGGATACTACGTAAGTAGTACTCAACAACTAATTCCGTCAAAAGACCTTGAAACAAACAGCAAATTTCGTCAAAATACCGGGAAAAACATGCAAATTTCGACGAAAGATCACGAAAAATACACGAATTCCATCAAAAGACAGTGAAACAAACAGCAAATTTCTTCAAAATACTAGGAAAAACATGCAAATTTTGTTGAAAGATCGTAAAAATACACGAAATCCATCAAAAGATCGCAAAAAAAAATGTGTATTTTCTCAAAGGATCGCTAATTTCGTGAAAAAAAAACGAACAAAACGCTGTCAAAAGATTAAAAAAAAAAGAAAAACTGTAAATTTCTTCAAAAGAACGCGAAAAACGCAAATTTTGTCCAAATATTGCGAAAAACACGCTAATTTTGTCAAAAGATCTCAAAAAGTATACGAATTTCGTCAAAAGACCACAAAAATACGCGAATTTCACCATAAGACTGCAAAAATATGCGAATTTTGTTAAAAGATCACGAAAAATAAGTGAACTTAGTCAAAAGATCGCGAAAAATATGCAACTTTCATCAAAAAATTGCGAAAGGCACTCGAATTTCTGTAAAAGATTGCAAAAAAAACCACTCAAATTTGAGTTTATCAAAGGATCGCGAAAAACATGCTAATTTCGTGAAATGTTTGCGAAGATTTTTTTATTTTATTTTGTGATTTGCTGAATTCAGGTCCCTAAAGGTTCCTTTTTATGCGAAATATATGGTCTTTTTTTGGTCCCTTTTTTTGAATAAAATTGGTCCACTTTTACCATTTTTTAACTACAAAACTCGAGTGGGAGCCCTTATAGGTCAAAATAGGGAAATTTTATTAGCGGCCACTGGCCAGTAGGACTAATTTTTTAAGTGGCCACTTTCTTTAAACTAGCGGCCTCTTTTTTATTTCAAAATGCTAAACAGTAAAATGTATATAAGTATTAATCTAAAACTGAGTAGCCCAAATGAATATGTTAATATAAATATATTGGAACCAAAAAAAGTAGAATCCTTGATGAAATGCAAGAAAATTTTATTATCTCCTTGTAAAAAACTGGCCGCTGATAGACAATTTTTTACTAGCCACTTTTTTTCCTTTACTGGCCCTGTGGCCGGTGGCTAGTGCTAATTTTGACCTTTAGGAGCCCTGTATGTTGTATTCATAGGCTTTTCTTTGATTACTTAAAATTACTGCTCTAAAATAATATTTTTTTAAAGGCAATAAACTGATTTTTTTTAGTTCCTGCTGCTAATTTTTCATTATTGCAATCTTCATCTGAGCAATTATTCTTTCAAATGTGAAAATATTTTCAAGATAGCAATCATTTTAATTTTAGGAGCATTAGAATTTCACTCTGCTCCAAAAACAGAATTTTAATTTTATTACTACAAAATTAGATTTTTGCTGCTACAAAATCATATTTTTGCTGCTCTAAAATTGGATTTTACTGCTCCAAAATCAGATTTTTGCTGCTCCAAAGGTGCTCCAAAATGGCTTTAGTGCACTTTTATTCCTGCTTCAGTCTGTTTAATGATGATGATAGCTATATGAATAGACCTCTCCAGTGATGCCGCTGTACTTGAAAAAACCTGGGTCCCCGGGACCCAGGATTTCCAAAAATCTGGGTCCCTTTTTTACAAAAGCGGGTCCCCATCAATAATAATTTATATTTTAAAGGAATAAATGAAAGTTGTTTATAAAGATAAATGAAATGCATTAATTATTGTTTTAACAATAATTAAATAATGAATTAAAACCAGCATTATTTGCACTCAAATAAGATATTTTAAAAAAATATTAAGAGAAATTTTCTTTACTTTTTTAAAAGTAAAAATGCAAGATACAATTTTAATTGTAAAATAATGTTTATTTGAGAGTAGAAGATACCAAGTTCCACTAACAAGTATCACTAATGTTCGCATTCTTTTAAAAAGAGGCAAGGCGGGTTTATTGAAAAAGATATTTTTGCTGAAAAAAAGAACACTTATGTTAAGTAAAGGTGTACTTTTCGTTGAATGAATGGGTGCTTTCATTATTATACTTCCCATTGAATTATTTGTCAGCATAGATCTGTGTTGGAATCAGACATTTTCCTTGGAAGGGAAATTTATATCTAAATCACTAATAAGCATGAAATCTTAAATGTTCTGAAGGCGGGAGACATTTCAATGCAGTAAGAACTGGGGGGGGGGGGGGGGGGGGGGGAGGATTTTTCACTGGTCCACCTAATGAATATAAATAGCGTTTTTTCTGCTATATTTTCACGAAATTTGTGCTTTTTTTGCGATCCTTTGACGAAAATTGGCTTTTTTACGTTATTTTTTGACGACATTTGCTATTTTTGGGGGATCCTTTGATGAAAAACAACTATTTTTTCGCGATCCTTTGACGAAAATCGGCTTTTTTCTGCGATTTTTTGACGAAATTCGCTATTTTTTCGCGATCTTTTAACGAAATACGCTAATTTGTCGCGGCCCTTTACGAAAATCGCGTTTTTCGCAATATTTTGATGAAATTTGCGCTTATTTCAGCGATATTTTCATGAAATTTGCGCTTATTTCCGCGATTTTTTGACGAAATTTGCTTTTTATTTCGCGATGCTTTGACAAAATACGCTATTTTTTCGCGGCCCTTTTACGAAAATCGCTGCTTTTGCGCAATATTTTGATGAGATTTACGCTTTTTTCACGATTCTTTGACGAAAATTGTCTGTTTTCCGCGATTTTTTCACGAAATTACGCGTCCCACGGGACGCGTAAGAGCTATTTTTTTGCGTCCTGTATCCGATTTTTCGCGTAATTTACGTGCTATAGCGCGTCCGCGGCATCGCTGCCTCTCACTATAAAATGTGATTCAGTTATTTCAGAAGCAATGTCCATTATTTCTGTGAACAGAGTGACTGGCATTTTGTGCAAAGAGGTTACAATATTAAGGATTGGACTGTTTCTAAATGCATTGACAAAATAATTGATAAGAATTCACTTTTTCTTATCATGGATTTTTAGCTTTATTATTTTTTTTTAACTAAAATAATTATTCTTTAATTAATATCAATCAATTTTTAATTTAAAGGGTAATTACTTTAAAACTACTGTTTTTAATTAATAACGTCAAAATAATATAACACATTATTTTATTAAACATTAAATTAATTTGCAGAAAGTTTTTGACCCAATATTTGCATGCACAGAAAGTTTTTGGTTATATACAAGTCTGCACACATGCCAAGCAATGCATATAATATTAAAACAACATATCAAATTTATTTGTAAATAAGATGTGTTTAATCAGGTTTAATGATAATCAGAATTTTTGCCATTTTTACTTTTAGTTTTTTATATGGTAAACAATATTATAATCATTCCAAGAAATCCATCACTACCAGTTTAAGACTTCTATTTGATAAATTTTAAGGTATCAACAATTATAATATTTTTTTACCCTCACACAGGTATATCCATTCTGCTGCTGAAAGGATTGACTACCACCTACCTATCTACCTACCTACCTCTCTCTCTCTCCCTCTCTCTCTCTATATATATACAGTGTGTGGTCTAAGTTTGTCCAAACTTAAAAAATTCATAATAAGAAAAGCAATGCTCAGAAAAAATTTTGGTTTGTAAGAATATGATCAGAAGAACATTGGATTTTCTTTCCATGTATAAAATATTATTCCAAAAGTAACCAAAAGAGGGCACTCCCACTTCATATTGAGACATTTTATGCAAATCAGGACAACACAAACAGACAAAGAAACAAATTACAATAACATGACACTGTACATTATTTTAAAGTAAAAGATATTCAACATGCTGAGGTCAAGTCTAGAGATGTGAAGGCCACTCAAACTTACAACCGTGACTTATCACAGTCTTCACAGAAAGTGCCCAACAGGAATGTGGATGATCCTCCAAACTCCCCATTTCCTTGAAATGTTGTATTAAATTCAGTACCCCATTCAATGATATAGGGGTTTTTTATGCCTTCAGTCCTTTCGCTGTCCAAAACTTTTGCAATGCAATAGTTGTGAATTCACCATTCTTGTAGAAAAGTTTAACCAACCCTTGATCTGGTTAGGATAGCATGCTGCCGAGATCAAATGACAAACCCATTTCTAGCCAGGCATTTTAATGCCAACCAGATTTATAAAAGAGTCTTAGTATGATGTGTGAGTGCTGTCTTTCAGTTACTTTTGGAATAATTTTTTATACATGTAAAAAAATTCTAATGTCCCTCTGATCATATTTGTGCAAATGATTTTTTTAAAGTTTGCATGGACTTATGACGCACCCTATATACACATAGAGTGTGAGACCCGTTTTCTGGAATACCGTATCGACAATGCTCTGAAAACCAGAAGGCAAAATGCTAAACAAAACAAACTGTTTCATTTCAAAAACGTAAAAACTAAAGATGTATTTCACATCAAGCATGGGATACAGCAGACAGATGTACAGTCGTGGAAAAAAAAAGTAAACACCCCCTACTAACTCTTCAACAAATTAACGTAGACGGAAGTTACTGATACTGAACGACTTGAAATAAAGTCTACTTTTAAATGATGTATATAAAATTTGCTTAGGGGATCATCTACATATTAAAACGAACCCAAACCTTATTTTTTCAATGGCAATACCCAATTTTAACAAGATATTTCAAATCTTCGGTTCAAACTATGCCTAGACACCAAATTTCAAGTCATTTGAATGATAAGTTTTTGAATTATAAGCATTCAAAATTTAGTGCTTCTAATGTTAAATTACATTTTCATATTTTTATTTATATCTCCTGAAATTATGCTCCTAATGTGCTAATTTTTTGTGTAGCAATAAAACTAATGTGCTCAAACATAAATATGCTGAATTTGCATTTTTTTTTATAATTTTATGATATGAATTATGAATTACAAAATTAATATTCGAAAAAATTATGAATTTCAACCTACAATTTTTTTGATGGATTTAGATTTATTAAGTGCTGCTTTATGAAAATCCAAAATTTCACATTTTTCTTGCAAATAGTTTTCAAATGATGCTTAAAAAACAGCAAAATGATGGTTTAAGGGGCCGTCTATGATAGAAGTGAACAGATATTTTGAAATTTCTTCTGCTGCCTTGTTATCTAACAGGCTTCATTGACTGCTTAAGGTGCCTTGATAAAGAAGGGGGTTCTCTCGGTTAGCAATTGAGTACCCAACGTCAATTTGGATACAGCCCTTAAAATACACTCGTTTTAAAATAATTAATTTCTCGGAAACTTATGGTACAAATTTAATAAAAATTTGTTTTTAGGCTAATTGAAGGGTGTAGAGTTCATTTATGCTGTCAGAATTGGGTATTGCCATTGAAAGAAATGAAGTTATGGTTCGTTTTAATATGTAGATGGCCCCTAAGCAAATTTTATATACATCATTTATTAGTAGACTTTACTTCCAATCGTTCGGTACCAGTAACTTTCTTCTACGATAATTTGTTCCAGAGTTAGTAGGTGTTAACTTTTTTTTTCCATGACTGTACACTCATGGACTCATGCATGAGTGATGCAATTTGTTATCATCTGCAATATGTCTTTACCATGTGATTGAAGTTGAAGACTTTAAAATTTCCAAGGAGAAAGAAATTATTGCAGGTCTGTTGGATTAAGCTGAAGGGCTTTCATGTTCAGAAGTTCAATTGCTGGATCAAGAGGCAGTAGAAGACTGCCTAATTATGGATGATGCTATTCCTCTTTCACTGCCATCAGATGACTGACAGTGAGATTTGTGACATAATGATAAATGATATGTTTAATGAAAGTGATGATATGACCAGCAGAATGAGATGGGTAAAAAATTTTCAAATGAGCTACTGATATTTTTCATTTGAACAGGTTTGTGGAATGCACCAAGGAAGCTACTTCTGTGAACAGTAAATCATGTCAATATACCGATTAAAGAGCAAGTAGTGCAAGAGACATGCCATAGGCAACAAACCTTAATAAAATGTTCCAAAAATTCATGTCTTCAATCAAGAAACAAAATATTTTTTTTTTTTTTTTTTTTTTTTTTTTGTTAGCTGCATATAATCTTTCATTCTAAAACCGGTTATTTGGTTGTTTTTATCACACATATTTAATGGACAGTAGTAAATAATTTGGCAAGCTGACATTAACAAGAACAACTTTTCAGAGATATTCATACTTAAGAGAAAATGTACTATGAAACTAGTATCAAGTATAAGTTTATTGTTGAATACTGCAATAAAATTTTATAAGACCTTTTGGACAAAATGAATGTCCTGACCAGTCTACTTTTTTAAATGCAAAACATATGCAGTGGTTTAACTAAATGGATAATACTATTAAACAAAGTACTTAATACTTTAATTCAATAGTACAATTCTGCTCTCAAGTCTTAAAACTAAGTTTCATATTTTGATGTATTTTTTTAAACATTTGAATTGTAATTTAGAGTGTTTTTTTATTTTGTATAATTAAGCTATTAAATTAATAAATTTGTAATTATGTATTTACATATATTATTCATATTTTACACATTTCATACCATTATTTTGTACAATTTTTAATACTTATCATAAAGTGTTCTGAATTACGGAAAAACGCCTTATCCAATAAGCCAGTTAAATAAACATACTATGTAATTTTTCTAATTCAGTTCTGCCTATTCATTCTTTATTGCAATATTCTGTTTACAGCATTTCTGATACCATGGTAGAAATAAATTAATCTTTTAATATTCTTGATTTTAAACATAATTTACCTTAATTTCTAAAGTATAATCCACAAATCAAAAAAATAATGATCAGACACAGAAATTTTATTTAATAACATGCAACTTGTTAGATTGCAGTAAACACATGTCTTCAATCAGTAAATAAAATTTCACGGTCCAAACATGATTGTTTGATCCACAGATTATAAGAAAGAAATTATGGTAATAGGTTTGCCAGTTATCAAGAAACAAAATCATTTTTTTTTGTTAACTGGATATAATCTTTCATTCTAAAACCACTTATTTGGGTGTTTTTATCACACATATTTAATGGACAAAAGTAAATAATTAACAAGAACAACTTTTCAGAGATATTTATACTTAAGTGAAAATGTACTATAAAACTAGTATAAGTTTATTTGTTGAATACTGCAATAAAATTTTATAAGACCTTTTAGACAAAATGAATGTCCTGACCAGTCTACTTTTTAAACATAAAATGCATGTAGTGTTTTAACTAAACTGAGAAACAATTAAACAAAGTACTTAATACTTTAATTCACATTTGTTCAACCATAAATTACAACCTTTTTTGCTAACAATGTATTTCTCTTTTCTAAATGCAAATGTTTTATTTGACATGCATTTGAAAAAAACTGCTTTATCTTAATTAAATAAATTTCTCAATTCAACATCATTAATGAGCTCAAATTATTTTGAATCCACTTATTATTTTATTAACCCCTTGGGGATGAGCGACCAATATTCATGCTGAGTAAGATGCTCAGAATCGGTCATCATTCTCACCAGTAAATTTTTATTATAAATTTTGCCTTATTTAATCCGCACATTTTCCCGACTCAATTAGGCAAAAATTTCTATTTTAAAAAACCAGTGATTAAAGATCAAAAATTCTATAAAAGATGCTTGTCTCGAAGGGGTTAATCACCCACATTTGACATAATATTTTTTTTCTCTTGTGCTTATGCTGTCTTTTGACAGAATATTATGAAATGAGCTCATTTGTTAAAGTTCCAAAAAAAAAAGAAAGTTTCAGCCTGTTATTTTTATTGTTAAAGACTAAAATCTGTAATGAAATTTATGCATAAAAATGCTAATACAGTTTGAAATGAGTTTCAATGTACTATAACTTCATTCAAAACTTAGATATTAATAATAAGACAATTTTTTTTCTTGGGTTCAGCTTTTTGGCTGTTTTCATTATTGTCTTGATGATAATGTACTTGATAAAATGAATTCTTATACAAAATGTAATTTAGAATCATCTTGCAAAAGAATTTTTTTATTTAACAAATCAAATGAAAAAAACTTACATTTCACTCTTTAAAGAATCTGCTTCTTCTTTATTCTTTAACTGTCTTTTAACTTCACCTTTATATAATCTGAGATCTTTCTAAAAACAAGAGTTAAAAAACATATGAGGCATTTTTAAAATTTAATCAAGAGCAAATCACATTTCTTTAATTCAAAACAAATAAATCCTTTTCTTCTCCTTATATTTAAAACAGGACTGATTCACAGTAAAAAAACATTTTTTGAAATGTTTCAGTAAGACAGGGAGGAAAGAGGGGAATTCCGTATCTGGTGCTAACAGTGTTTGTTGCAGGTCAGATTAAATCTAGTTGTTTTCGGCTAATGTTGGTTTCAGGCTGGGTTTAAATTCCTTCTGGTTGAGTTCCAATTGTTCGACTCCCGACTGGGCAAGGTTCACTCAGCCTTCCATCCCTTTGGGGTCGATAAAATGAGTACCAAGCTTGCTTGGGAACTAAACACCGAGGGTCTCACGTTAGGTTGACCACCTGGCCGGGGCGCATGCTGCACAGCACCTCGGGGCCCAGGGTCAAGAAAACAGAGATGGGCACTGTCGGCCTAGATCCTTCTTGGATTGTATAGCCACAGAGTTTAGTTTTAGTTTTGAGTTCTAATTAACTTGACTTTTGAAAATTTAGTTCAGTATATTCAGATTAAAAACAATATCTATAATAATAAGAATAGATATATGTGTGCATGCTGTTTCTAAAAGAGATGCTGTTCATAGAGCTACATGATTTGGCAGGAAGGACTAGTATATCTGAAGTTATGCACCTCAAAGCAAGTTTTTGGATTATTTTATTAAATTTTCTTAATTTAATTTTATATGAATTTTTCAGCAATATGTTTTGCAGCAAATTTTCTATGTTAGTACAAGGAGTCTAGCTTCAATCTTTCAGTCTTATGTACTAAATTATATTCTCTTTTAAATAAAGTTTATTCAGAATTCCTACAACTATTTATGAATTTTTTATCCTTTTCGGATGTTTTGCGTTGATTTTTTGACATCATAAAAGGAATCCATTCCAATCTTTCAGCTCAATATACTAAATTTTGTCTTCTATGAATTTTATACGATTTTTAGTGTTTCTTCTCATTTTTTTCTAAAAGAAACTAGTTTCAATCTTTTTGCCCAATACAGCAAATTTTGTTCTTTATAATTTTAAAATTATTATTATTTTTTTCTTGTTTCAAGGTGATTTCGACAATTTTTTTTTTAACAGAAAGAAACCTTTGGTAAATTTTTTTCATCGGAAAAATATTCAGGATTTCTTTGAAAAATTGGGTAAGCACAATCCCACTCGCAATAGTGGAAATCCAACCCAAACTCAAAACAAATAATGTCAACCCAACTGGCATTGAAAAGAAGCAAAGTTAACTGACCCAAATGACTCTACCTGAGATCAAGTCATTCATAGATTTCTGAATTTTAAATAATAGTCTGAAGAGAAGAAAATCATTAACGAAATATTTTATTGACATAAAACCATTAATGAAAATATTCTTATCCTTATGGAACAAACAATTTGCAAATTTTGTAACCTATTGACAGACCAATTCACGAATTTTTCAGTAACACAGACAAAATTTGTGCTTTTCTCTGCAATCCTTTGCCAAAATTAGTGAGGTTTTTTTTTTTTTTTTTGACAATTTTTTTTTTTCTAGACTGGTTGACAAAAGAGATTTTTTTTTCATGACCATTTGTTGAAATTTGTGATATTTTTGTATGCCCTATTGCCAAAATTCATGATACAGTGATCTCTCCCTTATGAACATTTTTTTCGAGGTCCCAGCCAGGGATATAGGAAAATGTTAGCCTAAATAGACTTTCCTTATTCACTTATACACTATTTAATTACTTTATTATTCATATCTTTAATCTAAACTTTCTTTTCAATTTCAACTCAAAGCAGCTATTTTTATTTTGTTGATCCCTTTTTAATCTCATTCCATCTAACTTGAATTTATTTCCAAACATCTCTTCAAAGCTCACTATGATGCCATTCCATTTTCATTACATCACTTCGATCTAGTTACGAAATTCAAGTGATGATCATATTCAAACTAGAGGTCTGCACGGGCTGAAATTTCCAGGCCCGACCCGACTCATAGAAAAAAATTTCAGCCAGGTCTGGCCTGATATAAAAATTAAAAGTTTGGCCCATAGAAAAATATAACGGCCCGGCTCAGCCCAGTATAAAAGTTTGGCCTGAACCCAGCCTGACCCAGAAAAAAGTTAAAATCTTGGCCCGAGTGAATTTCTACAAAACATTGATTTTTACGTTGATTTGGTTAAAAATTTGTAAAATATTTATGTTAAATTTTTTTTTCACATTTATAATCTTCATTTTAATAGAAGTGCCGCAGGCTGTGAAATTAATTTTTTTAATGAATCTCTATTTCTTGTATGCAAATGTTTCAGTTATCATTAATATTGTTATTCATTAATACTGTTTTATTCATTAATGTGCTGCACTGAAAAAAACCCTCTCACTTATGTGCACCACAAAAAATTTTTAAGAATTCTACCCTTATAAACTAAAAATGAAAAAGTACTGAAAGAAAAACAGAATTAAAGAAACAATCAACACAGATTTGATGGCCAAATTCAACAGCCAATAGGGTTGCAGAAGGGTATCAAATTGCTGGAAAATTTAGAAGACTGAGAGTTCACAGTTTCACTTTCCCATGGAAAAATAGAAGGCCCTTTCCTGGAGAAAAGTCACTGTTGGATTTGACGAGCAACTTTAGCAGCCACTGGGATTTCAGTAGTGCAGTGAATCAATTATTGTTCTGATTCCAGGAACATTCCTCTACCTTATACACAGGGATGTACATTGGAGGTGGTTCTTGTGATTGACAAGAGTAAAAGTTGCAGCCAATTAAAGCATTTAGTACTATATGTACCACATGCATTGAACGCTAATGGAAGAAACATCTTTGATGTTTTGGTTGGATGGCTATGTTTTATATAGCAAAAGGAACGAAATTCTCACTTTCATTTTAAAAGGATGTTATAAAAAAATAGAAGAAAATTTTTGCACATTGAATAAAGCTTTAGCAGAGCATTTTAATGTCCATTGCATTGATTAATTGAATGTATTTACGTTGAGAGGGATTTTAGTAGCAATAATAGTAATATAATAGCGATAATAGTAGCTTATCGAGAATGTGGGATTCAGTCAAAGAAAAGAAGCAGATCTGAAGGCAGAAATTTCGAAAAGTTTGAATAAGTTTTTTTACTATGGTTTAAAGAAACTCGTGCCTCAAACATTCCTGTTAATGTTAAAATTCTAAGAAAGAAGGACGTACAGTTGTCAAAAAGTTTTGAAATGGAAAACTTTTCAGCATCACAAGGATGGATTGAAAAATCCAAAAAAAGGACATGGCTTGGCAACTCATGTCCTTTCTGGGAAAAGTTCGAGTGTCAATGAAGGAACTGCAAAACAATGGAAATAAGACTTCACCCCACTGAACTGAAAAACATCTACAATTGTGACTAAACTGGACTTTTTTATAAAATGTTCAATGACGAAAACTAACATTCAAGGGAGTTCCATGTCATGATGGGAAAAATAGTGAAGAAAGCCTAAATATCTAGCTGTGTTGCAATGACAATGGTTCGAAAAAATCATCACCAGTGGTCATTGGAAGATCAAACAAACCTCACTCTTTTAAGAACATGAAGAAGCTTCCTTGCAACTACACTAGTAATGAAATGGTGTGGATAATCTTGCTCATTTTCTTGGATTTCCTTCATAAATTCGACATAAAAATGGAAAAAGAAAAGTTCTCCTATTCATGGATCAGTATCCTGCTTACCCACAAGATCTTCCAATTTTCAACAACATGAAAATTGTATTTTTCCTGCAAATTGCATGAGCGAACTTTGGATCTGAGTGTGATTTGTGATAGAAATACACTAACATTGTGGTTCTCATCGCCTGCTCTTTCTATATATATCATCATCTCATACCACATACATCATTTTATTTATAAGTTCATGTTTTACATTCACTCATTTATTTACTTTATTATAAGTTCAGTAATGGATATAAATTAACTTAATCTTACCTATTTATGTTGTTTCCAATCAATATCCATTTGTTTTAAATATCACTTTAATCCTTTAACGTCCATATGAATTTTTGCCATTTTTTGTTTCTTCAATATTTCTTCAACCTGCATTGGCAAAATCTATTGATTTTGATTTTCTGAAAAGCTATTTTTCCTGCCAGATGGCAACTGTGTATATCATGAGCTTAATCAATTTCTTCATCGATTCGATGCCATTCCATGATTGATCTGTTTGGTGGGCGTAGCTCCCAAACGTTGTTTTCAATCTGAGTCTTTTCAGATAAAAACGTGATGCAGACGCCATTAAGACACATTTTTATCTTCCTTAATGGAAGCAATGGTTCTAGATAGTGGAAGGTCCCTATCTCGTAAGTACTTATTCGCAGTACTTAATATTCTAAGTTTAATTATAAATGTTTTAAGTGGTTTTAAATTAAGTAATCTACTATTCTTGCAAATATATCTTATCTCTGTGTTTCAAGTATATTGCCATGTTTATGTGTCAAGATCCTGCTTCTGATTTAAATAAACTTTAAGTTTTGTTCAAGTAATTTTTTGTCTCTGTTTTATTCATCTAATCGAAATATCAATTTGCATTTATTTATTCAAGACATACTTATTCTTCCGACATTCATATATCCAGCTAAAGCTCCTACAGTGCTAATCTGCAAGTTTTAATGTATCCGTTTTTCAACTTATATAATTATCTAAATTATATAATGTACAAGAATTCGTTGTGTGAAAATGCATTACAGAAAAACATCAATCTGTCAACTTCTGGCTGCGTTAAAATCAAAATGTGCAACGAAAGATGAATTGAAGTAAGTCACCATCCTTGATGCAATTCATATGTTGCACTCATCATGGAGAAGCATCACTGACCAGTGTATTCAGGGCTGCCAGTTGGTCCCTATTTTCCTAAAAGGTCCCTGAAAGTCCCTTTTTTTCTCTATAATTGTGTCTAAATTTTTTTCTGAGATTTTTACAAAATTTATCATGAAAATTTAGATTTGTTAAAATTCAATGTCCTAGGTGGCAGCACATAACTGGACATAGTAGAAGAAAGGACCGATCATAGCACATTTTGTTAAAGATAAGTTAGGAACCAATAATATTCATAGGTAACCACCATCCTGTAGCCTGTAGGAACTTTTCTTGTTTTAGCAATCTGATCTGTCTCATTCTGTATTAATTTGTTTTTTAATAATAATTATAAAAAGTTACATGAACAGGTATCTGTGACGAGAAAGTACTGTGAGAAATATCTTCATAAGCTAAAATTACATTCCGAATGAATGTTCCCAATGTTGCATTGTGTGCGGAAGTGAGAAACTCTCTTTTGAGATCAAAAGGAACAAAGCTGTGTGAAGCAAAAAGGACAGATGGAAACAAAACACGGCAGATTGATGTAAACTGCCAGATATTTTTGAAAGGAATATAAAATATTTATGACGATCCTTTTGCCAATTTGAAATCATGCGAGAACCTTTTAACCTTTTTCCAAGTGAAATGCAGCATGCTTTCATGTGATAGACCAGTGAGAAAGATAATAAGTATCTTTTTAATAAGGATACATTGTAAAATAAAACTTGAACCCAGAATTCAAAATTACTCCAAAAAATATAAAATATATTGCTAAACTTGGATGAAAAATGCTTATAAACATTTAAATTGATGCACTCTTAGATGAATGGGAAATTTGCAAGCTCAATCAAGGAGAATCAGGAGTGAATAGAATAGATTCATTTTAGGCCAGTTTATCAATGCAAAAGAGGCAAGTGGAGGACTAAAATACCCGAATCTCTCTCTGTTTTTGAAGAGTAGCCTTAGTTTGTACCCATGGCATTGCAGATGTAGCGCAGGGATTTTCACTTCAAATCAAATTCTTTCTGAAGACCAGACCTCTATGAAAGAACAGATGCTAAATGCTAGGCTAAACATAGTAGATGTTTTAAAACATCATTATGAAAATCATGCAGCCTTAGTTCCGATAACTAGTAAAATGAAAAAAAAGGTTAAAGTTGCATATCGAAACTATCAGTTACCTAGAAAATGAAAAGAAAGAAAAAGGAAAAAAAAAAGGAAAGTACAACTTGAGGTACAGAAAGCTACAGAAGAGGAAAAAAAAATCAGAAAAAAGCTGAAATAAATAAAAATGCAATTATAGATCTTGAAAAACACTTGGAAGATTTAAACAAAAATGTGAGTGAAGAAGTAACTGTATCAGACAGTTTGATCACCGAAGGCAACGAAATGTTGAAAATTACTTTAGAGAAAGGAAACTTAACTGAAGCTAAAGTTTCACAAAATTTGATTACTGGTATAATAGCTAACAAGGAACTGAAAGTAAAAAAGGATAAAGCTGATAGCTTGTCTAGTGTTATAAGTAAAAGAAAAAATAATTTAAATACAAATTTTATGATTAAGAAATCTAAGAAAGTTAATTTGTGAGAAATCTAAATATCTTTTTGAATTAAAAAAAGTAAAATATATATGTATATCTGATGATATATTATTTGATTTGCCTGAAAAATGTGCAAATATTTTTCAGGTCCCTAATTTTTAATCATTAGGTCCCTAAGTACCTACTATTTTGGATTAAAGTTGCTGGCAGCCCTGTGCATTAAAAGCAGCTTTAAGAAAGCAGGATTGTCGTTTCCAGCAGAAAATGAAAGTGAAAATTGTGAAAATGACATAAATGAAGAAGACTGGTGTACTGTATCTGGTGGGCTCCCTATGTGTACTTTCAATGAATTCGTTGAGGCAGATGAACATTTAATCACAGCTCAGTTGTGGGAAATTAGAGAAATTGAAGCTGAAATAAATAGTCGCGACAAAGATGAAGAGAAGGATGTGGCAAATGTTCCCCAACTCACACAAAAGTGTTAGAAGCATTGGAAACTCTGCATGACTACTTTCAGTTCCAGACGTCCTTTTTCATGAAATCTTGATGAACTTGAAGAGACTCTTTTGAAAGATCTCAAAACTAAAAACCATCCTAGATTGTAAATTATTTTGTAAGAAAGTAATAGAAGTAAAACAAAATTTGCGTTCATAAGAATTTCAATTTTCTTAATGTTCTTAAAAATAATTAAAGGAAGTTATACACGTATTTGCATTTTGAAACTTTTCTTATTAACATTTTTCAGTAACATATATAGTATTAATTAACAATATATGTACGCTGTATTGATGCTTCACTTTTAAGCTCCCTTTTGTGATTTTTTTTCCTTATGAGCGTTTCTCACTTATACACATTTTTTTTTTTTTTTTTGCTGCCCCCTGCACCTGTGCATAAGTGGGAGATCACTGTATTTTTCCATAACAAGACACAAATTGAACACAAATCTAAATTTTACTTCTTGATATATTTGACCATAAACTAAAAGTATATATGAAAATAAGGTATGTAACGGAAAATGACTAATTTTGATAACATTACTACCTCCTTAATACCTTTTTATAGTGTAAAACCAGAACATCATAATATGTGCAAAAATATTATACATCTTACAATCTGTTCATAAGATGCAAGAAGTTTCCTTAATGGTTTTCTTCATGCAAAATATTAAAGCAAATGTCTACTAAACCTTGAAAGTTGACAAATACTTATTCATACTTGACCTGATATTACAGGTTTTTGTTGCTGATGAAAACATATTCAATTCTTCTAAACATCCAAACTTTTTTTTTTTTTTTAATGATAATATTTTATAAATTTACCTTCTTTTCTTGGGAATGAAAATTAGGAAGACAATATAAATAACAAGATAAAATGAAACAAATAAAAGAGAAATTTTGCAATAGCCTATCTGCTTTTCTTATTTTTGTTACAAGCAGTACAAAAAAAAAAATTAACAGATGGAACCAGAAAAATAATATAATGCAATTTTCAGTAGGATTGTAAAATATATAATTGTAATTTTATAAGTAATTTTGAAAGAAAAACTCCAATCACAAACTTTAAAATTGAATTAAAATCGCTACCTTTTTCTAAGAGCTGTAAAAAGATAATGGTTTGATTGTGTTATTATATGCCTTGATATTTTATACATCAGGGTAATTAGAAATTTTTTTGTGTGTGTCACAGTATCTTAAGTTTATTGAGATAAAGCAGCATCGCACACATTCAACGAATTCAGTATGGAATTTTACCAATCCATTAAACATGCTGATTAAAACCAAACAGATATGCAAGAAATTTGGTGGTTTTCTTTTATGTTTCAGATGTTATTAAAAAGAAGTTTAATACACCATGAGACATTGTGGTTGTGGATGTAAAAGGACTGAATAACAGCAAGATTCATAGTGATGTTTGATTGCATATAATTAAGGACAATTTTCTTTTCCTAGTGGAACAAAAAACTCATGATCAATTGAGAAAATTCATGATCTTTTATGATGAATTTTGTGAATTTACTTTGTTTATCCCCCCCCCCCTCACACACACACACACACACACACACACACACATATACATGCACCCAACTGCTGAAGTTACAGAAAATAATTGCAAATGAATATGTTTTATAAACCTAGAAAGAACTTTTTGGGTTTATCTTGCATATGAATTAAAACATTAGCAGATTTTAATATTTATTTGGGATTTCGGGAAATTGACATAAAATTTGTGTCTCACAAATTTTTTTAAAGAGTTAGCAGTTATGCTATTGTATCAACATCTATATAGTAGCTGTATTTTTCTGTAAAACTTCATGTGGAGAATGTGATATACCATGTAGTGCACAGAAAATATTCCTAATTGATACAATAACACATCTATAGTGATGAATAAGTTAAAAACCATTTATTATCACTTACACTAATTTCTAGTAATGAAAATAATAGAAAATAGTAAATACTTCATTTTCTGCCAGTTTCTCTTTCAGTTCTTCTTGAATCTTCATATTAAGTGCTACTTTTCCTTGTATATCTTCTTTATCCTGAAACAAAGTTATATTTTTGCAAACATAAATATATTTTTTAACAGCAGCAACATTTTATAATGACTTAGCAATAAGAAAACGGTGGACATAATTATGACCATACTGCTTTACAGTCCAGTGAGAAAATATGAATCAGCATTATTTGTGGAGAACTTAATAAAATAATAACTTTATAAAGTCTTCAAAAAAGAAGTTTTGTCTATTGTATAATAACTCAAAAACTAAAAGCAATATTCCCAACACTTTTACATTGTCAAAGCTCATTATTAAAGGGCAAAATTAGCACTAGCCACCGGCCAATAAATGAGAAAAAGCGGCTATTGAAAAATTGTTTGTCAGCAGCCACCAAGCTTTCCTACAAGGAAAGAATAAAATTTTCTTGCATTCTATTCAGGATTCTACTTTTTCTGTTTGAAATGTGTTTATATTAGCGTATTTATTTGAGCTATTCAATTTTATATTAATACAAAACAAAATTTTTAAAAAAGTACCTTCAAGTAAAAAATAATTATATTTTTTATTATAAATAATAAAAAATATGGCCACTAGTTAGAAGAAAGTGGCCACTTCTACAACTAGTACTACTGGCCACTAATGAAATTTCCCAGTTTTACCTTTTACTCATTATATTAATTCCGACATTGCATTAGTATTAAAACCAGAATAAAAGTATTAAAAGTCATTTATAGCTAGGAAATCACTTAATATAATTTCCAGTCTGTATTTTTCAGATTAAATAAAATGTTTTGAATCAGAAATTTTATATTATGAACATACCACCAAAGATTAGGTTACATTACATAAAATTTCTTATTAAATTTGTTTATTTGATCTTATATTATCATTATATCACATTTCAGAGTTCCTCCCAGACAGTTTCAGGAGGGTGCTGCACCCTGCCTGCCCTTAGGATTACAAAATAGCATCCCTCTTGTCCCTCATCCAAAAAATTAGCACCCTTCTTGCCCCTAATAGAAAAAGAAATGTCTTTACTCATTTGTGTATTAAAAAATTTACTTGCATAGTAAAAGTTAACTCATTGCTGACTTTAAAAGAGTTCCCTGACTATTAAATATTAAAAATAGTTTTAAAACTCAAAAGAATGCTTCAAAAAAAAAATAAACAAGAAAGAAAAATCATGCGTTACACATAAATTATGAAACACTTTCCAACAGCTCCTGAATGCTTTAACAAAACTTTGTTATTTAGGGAAATAAGGTAAATAAGATAACTAAGTAAACATTTTAGAAAATGCATAAAACATTTGAAAAACTGATTTTAGCAGTTACCATCCATAGCCAAATATGTATTCCAATTTGACCAGCCTTGTATTTGATCTGTAGGTTGATATATATACTATATAATAAGAATATTTAGTTTAACAAGAATATGCATAACAGGTTGAAATTTCTCTTTCATTTATAGACCGCCATGTAACCAATTCTTTGTGTGACCCAGCATATTATTTTATCTATATTCTACAAACATTTATTAGTAAACTAAATGCAGTTCAGCATAAAAATGCATAACTCATTAAACCACCTTTAAGCAATTTGCAGTCCTACCCAGTAACCCTTACGAATTCTTTTGTGTAGCCCTGCATATGAATCATAGCATTTATACACACCATATAGTATGCATACATATAGTGGAATATAAAAGTGCCTATCATAATTAAAACTGCATTTCCAGCAATTATCGCTAATGTGTTTGGATATGATATAGTATCTGAAATCTTTTGTGTGTCCCTGTAAATGCTATGCACTTCATATTATACATGAAATAACTTATAGTAAACTTCAGCGAGTATATCAATTTCATTATACAGTCGAACCTCGTTAACACAAAATTGAAGGGGCTGCAAAATTTTTAATTTAATTAAGAAATAAAACAAATTGGTCATCATTTTAAGCAATAATAAGTTCATTTACCTGCTAATTATTTTTTTAAAAAGACCGTTATTGACTTTTGTTTCAATTTTTGTAGACTGCTTTGTTCTAGAAACGTATGGACCTCATCTAATTAGTCCAAAGCTCGGGAAGCATTTCTTGTTCCATAAGGAAACGTTGTACAGTTTTTAATGCTGTGGTAGCTTCATTTAATGACACTGAACTTTTCAGTTCTGTGTCGAATTCTTCATCCTCGTCTGAGATGTCGATGTTGTCATCTTTTTTTTTCAGTTAATGAAGCAATTATTTCTTCATCTGTCACCACATCCGAAGTCAGCACATCTTCATCTATGCAAATATACTTGACAAACAATGTCTGCAAAATAATTCTCCGTTTTTGAGCTTCTTCTATTAAATCAGTCATCATTTCATATTCTGTTTCATTAGTTTCTTCATTTATCTCATGCATAAATCCAGCGTGTCGGAAACAATTTTTCACAGTTCCAGTAGTGATACTGTTCCAGGCACTTCTTAGATAAGTTATAGCTTCTAGTAAATTTGCAGAAAATTCTGTTTTATTATCAAAACATTGAATCATTTTATGAACAATTCTTTTTCTGTACTGCACTTTTAAGCATTAGATAATTCCTTGGTCACAAGGCTGAAGTTTTGCTGTAGTGTTCGGAGGAAGAAAGATTCATTCAATTGCTTTTAATACTGGAACATCTTTATGAGCACTGCAATTGTCTAGCAATAAGCAGATTTTTCTCTTTTCTTGGTAGAATTTTAAGTCCAGATCAAGTAACTATTTCGTAAAAATAGTATTATTTATCCATGCATTTTTGCTGGAAGTGTAGCAAACTGGCAAAGTTTTAACGTTTTTGAAACAACGTGGTTTCATCGACTTACCGATTACAAGCAATGATAATTTTTCACTGCCATCCATGTTGCAGCCGACCATAAACGTAATTCTTTCTTTGCTGAATTTTCCTCCAGTACATTTTTCGCCTTTTAAAGTAAGTGTTCTTGAGGGTTGTGCTTTGAAAAAAAGCCCCATTTCATCGGTGTTAAAAATGTGACAGGGTGCATAATTTTTTTAATGTCTAACCACTTTCCTAATAAAAAAGACTGTATAGAATTCTCATCTATGGCAGATTCTTCTCCACATATCTCTTTGCAGACAATTCTATGATGCTCTTTAAATCTTGTCAGCCATCCATTAGAACATGGGAAATCGTTGTAACCGAGAGCACCAGCAAAAGCCTTTGCTTTTTCTTGCAAAACTGCACCAGTTAAAACAATGTTCTGGCTTCTTGCTTCTTTTATCCCCCATAAGAGAGCAATTTCAATTTCTTCATTTTTTCATATGCACATCCGTTTTCTTGCTGGTTCGAATTGACCGACAGCATAAGCCGCTTCAATCTTTTCATGATTCTTTAAAATTGTAGAGAGTGTGCTATGTGTTCATGAGGGTTGTGCTTTGAAAAAAAGCCCTGTTTCATCGGTGTTAAAAATGTCATGGGGTGCATAATTTTTTTTACGTCTAACCATTTTCCTAATAAAAAAGACTGTATAGAATTCTCATATATGGCAGATTCTTCTCCACATATCTTTTTGCAGACAATTCTATGACGCTCTTTAAATCTTGTCAGCCATCCATTAGAACATGTGAAATCATTGTAACTGAGAGCATTAGCAAAAGCCTTTGCTTTCTCTTGCAAAACTGCACCAGTTAAAAAAATGTTCTGGCTTCTTGCTTCTTTTATCCACCGTAAGAGAGCAATTTCAATTTCTTCATTTTTTCCTGTGCATATCAGTTTTCTTGCTGGTTCAAATTGACCGACAGCATAAGCCGCTTCAATCTAGTCATGATTCTTTAAAATTGTAGAGAGTGTGCTATAGGGTATTCCATACTTTGCCGCAATTTCTGATTTTTTCAGCACTTTATCGCTGACTTCATTTAAAATCTTTTGCTTTGTTTCTAAAGATACGGCTTGCTGTTTTCGACTCATCTTTCAAAGAATTCTACAGAGCAACTGCGAACAGAGTTTCAGTGGTCAGGTACAGAAGTAAGGATTGTCACTTCTTTCGCTCAAAGATATGGGATTTCAGAAACACTGTTTATGGTTTATGTCACTATCAATAGAGTCAAACAATTAATGGAACAATCACATGGAAAAAAGAAACTCCTTCACCCAAACATTCATTGTGGCCGATCTGTAGCTCAGAGAGGGAATATGTCTGCATAAAGGACCAAACAGATAGCTAACAGATATGATTTCTAAAGATCATAGGTCAAGAGCAGGAGCCCCTGACAGTTTGGACACCACCTCTTTCTATTGATCACCTCCCCTTTCTTTTGTTCACCTCTCCTTTCTTTTGTCAATGACCACAAAATGTAATTAGAAAAGAATAGGAAGACATATGATTGATTGCCATCTCAGGCATACTTGCTCAGGGCGTCTATTCTGGTGTAATCGAGTAAATACCGTGAATCGGAATCGGAATCGCCGTCTCATAGCGACCGCCGGGCGATGAGCTATTCTGGTCTCCCATCGTTAGCCCTTAGTGGAGGATGAAACGCAGAATATCCCCTGCGTGCGATCGGACACAGTTGTAGCCAATCAGATGAACGCGTTCACGTGTTTTTATTTGTTTGGGAGAGGGAAACAGCTGTCTTGCTTTGTCCAATGTTATTGTTATTTACTTGAAAGGAAAAGAATGTTTGGGCTATCTATATTTTAAAAAAAGAGTTGAAGGAATGAATGCCATTGTTTTACAAGTTTTAGCGTTTGCGTGTCTGTAACCTGTTTAAAATTTCCTGGCCTAAGAAAAAATGTCCATTTGTATTTTTAATTATGCATAAAATACTATTTGTTATTATTATTGAATCAATTTTTTGAAAGAAACTTTGTTCTATTTTAATATCAGAAAATGATTAGTAAATGTTATGGTGAAATAGACAGATTTTTTTTCAGACTTCAAAATATTTTTGAAAAATAAAGGGGGAGGGGGGGGTGTGTTGTAGGTTCTACCAAGCTCCACATATATATTTGAAGCCGAATATATAATGGATTAAAAAAATAAATAAATAAACATTAAATAACTTTTTATTTATTTGTATCTTTAGACCACTTTTATTTTAAATTAATTATATTTATCACACCAGTACTGAAAAAAAAAATATAAATTAGGCCGAATATTTAAATATACTTTATTTTAAAAAAATCTAGGTTTGCTTATAATTGTTCTTAATCTCAAATCTACAATAAACTTAAAGAATATATGCATAGATAATAAGTATATTAATTTAGCTTTGTAGTTAAATGTCTCCCACCTTCCTTTTTAAATTAATTTATAAATTCACAACGATTTAGTTATTTTCGTGACCGTAAAAATATTCTAAGGAAAGTCTCTCAAATTTTATTTTCCCTTAATTTTATTTATTAATATTTTAAATACTTACAGAGATCATCAACGAGTTTTATTACTTATTAAAAAAAAAAAAAAAAACTAAATATGCTAATGAAAAATTATTGTTGTATCTTTATCAATTCACTGAAAATCTTGGTTCTTTGTGAAAAATATAATTAGAATCAATTAAATCATTAAATGTAAAAACAAATAATAAAATGTTTTTTAAATTATTATTATTATTATTGTGAAACGGATCTAAAATATATTGTTTTCCCCGCTTAACAACGCAAAATTTTCGAACACAAACACAGGGGCTGATTAAAAAAAACCTTCCAACTGGGCCGTGGCACTGAACCTCTTTGATTTTAGGGGGTGCCGAACTTGGTGAAAAAAATTTTTCAGAGATAATATTTAAAATCTAATTCGATCTTGTATAAATTATACTGCATATTTTGTGCTATTGGAGTCAGGAGAGATTAAACACAAGTAATATATTTATCTAAATATGTATTTATATATCCATGTCTGTATTTTAAGACATAGAACATGTTTAATTTTTTGTGACAGCATAGGAAGGGGCATTGAATGAATACCAGGCCTTCATCCTCTCCTCTTTTGTTTCATCAGGCCCTGTACATTCACAGACTCATTTTAAAACATAAAAGCATGAAATTAGCAGATATGACAATTGAAGTGATTAGGAATTGAAAAGCGCCTTTATTTATTTTTATTTTTGAAGTATATAAATGTATTATCTTGAGTTATAAGCAATTGTTGTCTTTTGACGACCTTTATCGGGAGTCACTTTCGTAATTTCGGTTCAAAATGCCTACTTTGCCCGCATTTTATGAAGAATCCTTTGCCTTTATCGAAAAATGGTATATGATATTCGAGTTCGCAGTTTCTAAATAACAACATCGAGCAATTTTCTGCGTTTTCGAATAAAAATTATTTCAGGAATGTGTCAGAAAATAGGGAGTTTTAATTTGAGAACAGCTTTAATATTATACAGAAAAAAATGTGAACTGTCTTGTCTTTTTGCCGAAACTTTTGGTTTGTTTAAAAGGCCGAAATAAAAGCTTTTATTTCAGAAATTTTTCCATGTTTAAACTTTAAACCTTTCCATGTAAAATGAAAGTATTTTTTTTCGATCTGAATTAAATTTGTAAGTAAATTAGCTGACATTTTTTGCAAGAAAAAAAGAATACACAGATTTCCGAGTCAAAGAACTTTTAAAGAATCTGTAAAAGAGCTTTAAGTAAGAAAATAGTATTTTGTAATTAACAGGGCTCGGTGATGTAATATATATATATCAGTGAGTATATATATTTATATGGGTATATTTAGAAATCGAATAGCTTATCCTTGAAATATACCATGATATATATCCGATATTTCTTTCAAAATGTCAAGACGTTTGATACTTTCGATATTTTATATTTTATTTCAAAATTTGATATTTTCAGTGAAAACAAGTGTAAATGAATTTTTCGACTGTTATTAAAGGTGTCGTTCTGTAGATATAGAACTTTTGCTCTGATAGTGACTTTTTCCCCCCACCCCACACCCACCCCCTCTCTAAAAAGAAACTTTACGTTTGAAGCTGAATTTTTAGAGGACAATAATTACGTCAGACAATATTTCTTACGACACCCATTGAAAGATAAACTATCTAATTTAGATAAGTTATTTACATCTTCATTTAAAATGATCTTTTCCAATTTTGGTTTACCTCAATTTAAAATGCACAACACATTATGAGATTGAAAAAGCAACAAAATTACAATTATGTTCATTTTTTTTTTATTAAAACAAATTATTTTGTATTTCAAATTGTGTTTTATACAACAAAATTTTCTTAATACTAAATCTTACATCTTTTTTTTTTTTTTTTTTTCTTTTTTTTAAGCAAATTGTTTCTGTTTTCAATTAGTTGATCTACTATTTTGTTACTTAAGTGAAGCAAAAAAGAAAAAAACACACATTTAGAATAATATTTTATTAAGTTTACATGCTAACTGCAATATATTTTAATTTCTTATTTATATTAAGTCTGAAAATATTTATAATTATCAATAAGTTGACTATTTTGAAAATATCTGATAAATATAAAAAAAATTGGATATTTTTTATATTTTTGAAGAAATTATGATATTTACGACCCCTGGTAATTGAAAAACTATGCCATCTTTCTATTTTTTTAATATTAAACAAGCGCCCAAACCCTCCAAACAGAGCAAAAATTCTTTCCGAACCCTACCCACTGCGATCTCGACCACCTGGAAGCAGTCGGAAAAAAAGCAACCCACCCCGACCGGCGAAATTTCGACTCTACTACACCAGAATAGCAAATAATCGCCAAGGCGGCTCTTCCCGACCGGTTTCAGCATTCCTACCACACCAGAATAGATCCCCAGGATATGAATAAATGCAACTTAAGCAAAGGGGGGGGGGGATGCAGAATATCAGAGGATAAAGAAAAGCAGAGATTAGCCAAATATTCTATCATTTTTGAAACCCTTTTCCTCTTTCTCATTTTCAAACAGTGAGAAAAATTCTATTTATAGTAAATAAGATGTGACATGTAAGTTTGAAATATTGAAAACTTCACTTAAGAAAGTATGCTTTGATTTTTGAGCAAAAAAAATTTTTCGCCTTACGCGGGATTTTGCAAAATTCTATTTCGTGTTAAACGAATTAATTTACATTGGTTTTCAGGCATATCTGACGGGACCTCAGTATTATTTCGTGTTAAGTGAAATTTCGCGTTAAGCGATTTTGTGTTAACGAGGTTTGACTGTATATGAAATAGTTTAACCCCCTAGGGATGAGCGCCCGGTATTCGGGCTGTGTATATTGCTCAGAATCGGTGATTATTCTCACCAGTAAAATTGTATTGTAAATTTCACCTTATTTAATTCAAGCATTTTCCCGATTGATTTAGGCAAAAATTTCTGTTTTAAAAATCCGGTGACTAAAGATTAAAAATTCTGTAAAAGACGTTCATCCCGAAGGGGTTAATATAATTAAAATATGTTTCAAACAATCCCCCCCCCCTTCCTATATCATTATGTAACGGTATTCTTTTGTGTGGACCTGTAAATGAATAATAACTATTCTTTGCACTGCATACTCTACAGAATGCATATTTTAGTACACTTCATAAATGCATATCAATTTTATTGTGTTTGAAAGCATGTAACATCATTTCAAATGATTTTTTCCTATTGGCTGTAATGTAACGGAATACTTTTGACTGTTCCTGTAAATGAATAAGCATACTACAAACTTCATTTGAAATAACATCCAAAAATTTCAGGGCAATCTGAGTATATTTATGAGAGAATGCGGACAGACGGCCAGACAAACCAAAGTCATAAACACTTTTCAACTTTGTTCGAAAGTGTTAAAAAAGTGCCCTTAAGAATCCAAAATGTTCCCTTTGTAATCAAAAAGTGCACTTTTCTAAACAAGAAGTACTCTGCCCTTTTTCAAACCTGGGGGAAACTCTGATATCTTATATTATTACAGTATAGGATCTATTATCCGGCATCCCGATATCCAGAACGCTCTAAAAACCGGAACGGTAAACGATCCAAAACCGAAACTTAGTGAAAACTTTCATTTCATAAAAAATTGCAGTTTTTTTTTTTTTTTTTCATATTTTATTGAAGAGTTAACATGCTTTATAAATCGATATTTTAAATATTTTAAACTTTTTCTCATACACCTCAGGTACCGTAATATCCCCTTAATTTCCTCCCCCCCCCCCCCCTCCAAACGCGGCAAAAAATCGTAAAGTAATCGGAGAGGCCGCTTACACGGATTAAAAGTGGCTATCAAAATCTACCGCCTGTTGAAATCCGAAAATGTTTATAAGAATAGTCCAAAGCCTGCCCTGATATTCAGATTTTCCTTTTTTTTTTTTTTTTTTTTTGTTAACAGAGATAATTAAAAAACAGAACTTAAAAAGCGCGAACTTAAAAGCGTACTCTCTCCCTACGATCCCACTATGACGCTCCCGTGAAAGATAAGAATTGAATGTACGCAATCATCGGACATAAGTTCTCTTTTTGATCATTTTTATGACTTCGCATCGGCGTAACCTTTAGAAATATGGGAGAACTAACTACATATTCTTAAATTTCGTATATTCTGCTTCAAACGCTAAAATCCATTATAAAAAAATTTAATTTTAACCTTTTGAAAAAAAATATTTTCGAAACATCACTTAGAATTTGAATGCGTTTTCCGCGGTCGAAAACTGTTAGCAAGCTCTGACCTTTGACGTCATCTAAAGGCGCGCCTACAATTCGGCCAATTAGGAGAATGAGAGAAACGTTCGTTTTACCGTTTTCAGCTGTGTCCATCGAACAGTAGAAAAGCAGAGATTCAGAATCGGATAAGACAGAAAGGTGGTACGGCGCTTCGCGCAATATTTTTTTTTTTTTTTTTGGAATGGGAGGGGGGGGGCTTTCGTGGGATTTTTTTTTTAAATATCAAATTTGTTTACAAAATAGGGGAGGGTGGGTTAATGGAATATTACAGTAATTATGCATTTCTTTATCTCCGCGAATTTGCGGAAATCTGCATTTAAAGTGTTGATAATTTTGCCTCTTATATTTTTCTGTCCACTTTCCATGCGATAAATTCATAAACAAAACAAAAATAAATAAAAAGTCAACTTTCAATATATTCCCCTCCCTCCCTCCCCAATTATTGGATGAAGATGCAGTTCAAGTTTGTTTCAATATAGATAATAATGCTCCACTTAGTCATCAGATGACATACAGTGAAATTTGTGAAATAATGACTAAAGATGCATCTGATGATCGTAGTGATGATGATGACAAGAATGAGGAGGTAGAAAAAAATATCTAATGAACAAATGATATTTTACACTCAACAATAAATTCAAGGCATGGAACAAAATAAGTAATTTCCATGAACAACAAATAATGTCCTTATATAAAATTCAAGACCAGATTGTAAAAGAGAAACGTTACAAGCAGCCAAATTTAAAAGGATTTTTCCAAAAAACTAATTCCCAAGCATCTGCATCTGAACCCCAAAACTAAATTTTATTTTTGATCTTGTTCATTTGTAAGTTTTATTATAATTTAAAATTATTACTTAACTTTTTGTAAATAAAAATTAAACTTTTCCTTAATTGTGTTTTATTGAATTAATTCAATAAATGTGTAATACAGTATTTTTAATATTATTTATGCTAACCAGTATTTCATATTTATGTACATTAGAAAATATTTGTGGTAGTGTTCCGAATTACGGAAAAACCCCTTATCCGGAATGCCTCAGGTCCCAAGGATTCCGGATAACGGATCCTATACTGTATTATTATATTACATTAATTTAACAAAAATTTGGACATTTGAGGTTTGTGCAGGAACTTTTGTAAATAGCTCTGCAATTTCATTATGAATTAAACAGTTTTATCTGTATTTCATTTAATATTGTTTTTCATTTCTCTTGTTTAAAAAGATTCTAAATTTAATAAAATTTCAATTTTTTACTTCAAAATTGTTTGTGATAATAACTTGTTCATCTTTCTGCTAAGTCACTCATGCTGAAATCTTCACCATAATGTTCAGCAGAGTTGTATAATATAGATGCACGCGCGCACATTGTGCGCCGAAAATTTTCCTCAAAATTCGGAATTTTGCAGAAATTTTCTTAGGGAAACAAAACGTAATTTCGACCATCAGTACGAAAATTCAGACATAAAAGAATATCACTGAAATATATTGTGGATTTCAACAAATAGTCGCCTAAAATAAACAAATTCTGTCAATCGTTCGCAGAAAAAAATAACCAATTTTGTCAAAAAATCGCGAAAAAGACGCGAATTTCATCAAAGGACCGCGGAAGAAACACGAATTTCGGTAAAGATTCGTGGAAAAAAATAATTTTGGCAAAGAAACGCAGAAAAACCGCAAATTACGTCAAAGAAGCGCAGGGAAAAAAAGAATTTCGAAAAAGCATAGCGGAAAAAGCGCGAATTTTGTCAAAGGATCGTGAATAAAACCGCAAATTTCCTAAAAGAATAACGGAAAAAAAGTAATTTCGTCAAAGGATTGCGAAAAAAACACGAATTTCATCAAAAGGCTACAAAAAAACGTGAATTTCGTCAAAGGGTCACGAAAAAAGGCGAATTTCGCCAAAGAATCGCAGAAAAAAGTGCAGGAAAAAATGAATTTTGTAAAAGCATAGCGGAAAAAGCATGAATTTTGTCAAAAGATCTCGAAAAGAATGCAAATTTTGTCAAAGAACCACGAAAAAAAAAACTTATTTCGTCAAAGGATCGTGAAAAAACGCGAAATTCGTCAAAATGCCTTGAAAAAAGTGTGAATTTCTTCAAAAGAACGTTTTGTAACAAAAAAACGCACATTTTGCTCAAAGATCGCTAAAAAAGCGTGAATTTCGTCAAAGAATCGCAAATTTAATCAAAAACGGAAATTTTGCCAAATGATCTCGGAAAAAACGAGAATTTCGTCAAAGGGCCGCAATAAAAACTCATCGGTCTCTTTAATGATGATACCTGTGAATGGACCTCTCCTTACAAAATGTGATTCAGTTATTTCAGAAGCAATGTCCATTATTTCTGTGAACAGAGTGACTGGCATTTTGTGAGAAAAGGTCACAATAATTAAGGATTGGGCTGTTTCTAAATGCATTGGCAAAATAACTGATAAGAATTCACCCTTCTTATCACAGATTTTTAGCTTTATTATTTTTTTTAGTCAACATAATTATTCTGTAATTAACACTTTTTAATTTAAATGGTAATTATTTTAAAACTACTGTTTTTTATTCATACCAGCAAAGCAATATAACATGTTATTTTATTAAACATTAAATTAATTTGAAGAAAGTTTTTGATCCAATATTTATGTGCACGGAAAGTTTTTGGTTTTATACAAGTCTGATGTTCAGTTGCAACAAAATGTAGATGGGGAACATGTTATGGAATAAACTATTTTAGTTAAGAATTAAAAAATATTTTTGTTTCTTTTGACAGCACAGATCAATTCATAGATACTATTATCTATCATTTTTATGTGTGCAACTAAATTGTTTGGTTAATTCATGCAATTCATAGATTTTTAACACATTAGTTGAGTTTCAGTTGTTAGACTATTATTAAAAAACAAATGAATACATAAGCATTTATTTAAATTCATACAAAAATCAAAATAATTAAAAAATCATTTTAATATGTACTAAAAAATTTGCTTTTCATTGCACTTAAAAAAAAAAAAAAATTGCAAATTTCTCTGAAATCTACTTCTGAAACTGAAAATATATAGCCTTCTTCATTGGCATCTTCACCAGTGGTGCACCCAGGGAGAGGGCCAGGGGGCCCTGGTCCCCTCCAAAAGAAAAGGGAGAAAACACTAGAAAAATATCTAAAATATTTATGAGACCAAAGTTCATTTTTTGTGTGTGTGCGTTTGTGTAAAAAGTTAATTGACGCCCTATAAATACACAGGTTTACCCAGCCAATTTCAAAGATGCACAACCAGAGAAACGCGTTTGCTTGAGACCACATTTCTATGTATCATTGGTGATTCTCATTACACGGCTAGCTACTCTTGTACGTATTGTGAAAAAACTGCAATGTTACCATGCAGTTAAAAAAAAAGACTTCAACAGTTTTTTTCCCCATTATTGCATGCAGTTTTAGAAAACTTTTTTTTTTTAATTGCGAGAATGAAAACAGAAAGTTACCAAGAAAAGCTATCACCACCAAAAAATGACATCCTTTTTGGTGATTAAAGCTGAATCATATTTGTTTCAAGTTTCCCCAGTCGAACAAATGAGATCCAGGGGTGCAGAATATGCTTGATCCGGCGATCTAGGATCGGGGGGAAATTTTAACCCCCTGGGGAAATTTTTCAGAAACATATACAATTGATTTCGATTTTAACAACGAATTCCATAATTCCCTGAGATAGAACAATTTCAGTACAAATAAAAATATCCGTATGGCGACCTTCACAAAATCAATCTCAGAATAATATGTACCATATATCAGGGATGATTATGTTCTGAATTTTCCGAAAGTTTAAGACATTCGGTTCCTAAAAAAAAAAAAAAAAAAAACGGTCATCTGAAAATTCGGACATAAAAATACCGCGAATTTTGGCGAAGAATTACGGAAAAAACGCAAATTTTGTCACAAGATCGCAAAATAACCGCACATTTCGCCAGAAGATCGCGAAAGAACCGCAAATTTCATCAAAAGATTGCGAAAGAACTGCAGGTTTCTTCAAAAGATGGCGAAATAACCACAGGTTTCGTCAAAAGATCGTGAAATGAACTCAAATTTTGTCAAAGATCGCAAAATAAATGCGCTTTTCGCCAAAAGATTGCGAAACAATCGCAAATTTCATCAAAAGATCATGAAATAAATGCAAATTTTGTCAAAAGATTGTGAAACAACCGCACATTTCGTCAAAAGGAGCAAAATAACCGCAAATTTCATTAAAATATCGCAAAAAATCTCCAAATTTTGTGAAAAGATCACGAAAGAATCGCAAATTTCGTTAAAAGATCACAAAAAATCTCCAAATTTTGTCAAAAGATCACGAACCACAAATTTCGTCAAACGATCGCAAAACAACCACGAATTTCATCAAATGATGGCAAAACAACTGCGAATTTCGCCAAAAAGAAGGAGAAATAACCACAAATTTCGTTGAAAGATTGCGAAATAACCGCAAATTTCGCCAAAAGATCGCGAAAAAACGCGAATTGCGTCAAAAATCCATGAAAAATACATAGTGTTGGGAGTGGATTTCCCCCACTCTGCTGTAACCTTTCAGAAAATTTGCTGTGAATTTTAGGAATTTTTTTTTCACTCAGAATCACCCCTGCCATTTATACTCGCACATAAGTTGAGAAATATTTGAAAAATAAATTTTCTATACCTACGGTAATATAGCACTTACCTATAATATACCGTAAAATTTTGGGGAAATTTTCATGTGAATTGGGGGAAATGTTGGGAGTAGAAACATTTTCTGCACCCCTGATGAGATCCGGCATCTAGATTCAAAAGGTCCAGATGTAATATAGTGAATTTCGGTTTCTATCATTATAGTGCAAAACCTTCACTTGGTTCAGTTGCATCCTTACCCATTCCTTTTCCTTTTGCTTGGACTTAGAATACTATACAGAATTACATGCGAGTACACAAAAGTTACACAAAAATTTATTTTGTATTTTACATGGCTATTTTGCAGTGACTTTATTGACAATCATATATTAATCTTCAAACAAGTTTTTCAGCTGTTATAAGTAATCTGCATGGAAACTCTTAAGTGACATTTGCAAATTAAATTTGTAAAATATTTTTTTGAAATTGAATTATTTCAAAATATAAAAAAAGGATGATTTAAATGCTAGTTGTAATGATGTTATTAACACTATAAATACCAATTTGGATTCTGCTTCCCTAGTCGCAAATCAGCCAAAGCCATCGAATAACCATGAAGAATAGTATTTCCTTAGCTGATAGTAATTAGCAAGACATCGTATTGTTGAAAGAACAAACATTCAATACTGACAATAATTTAAATATTATGAAAAAGTTGTGGGAACCAGAAAAAAAATTTAATTTTTGCACAATCTGTGCTACAGCTGCAAATCACAAAGTTTTCAATACACATGGTTTGAAAAATATACTTGGCTTGAGTATTCTCAAATTGAAAATAGTGCACATTGTAAATATTGCATATTTTTTGCACCTCCTAACGTTGGAAAATCTAAATTGGAAGTAGCTGGGTAGTTGGTCATGCAAAGTTATAATAATTGGAAGAAAGCCATTGAGAAATTTAATAATCAACAAAAAACAATATCATTTCAGGGCTATTGCAACTTACGAAAAGCTACAGAATATTCGAGAAGGAAATACATTTCAGTCGATCGAAAAATTGATGTGGGTCAGGCATCACAAGTTGCAATAAATTGGAACCAATTATAAAAATTGTAACTTTATGCAATTGAGCAGGTGGCAACTGCCAATGAAGCCAATTTTCGAGCTTTACTAAGAACAAGAGTCGATGTGGGGGATGAAAAACTCACTGAACATTTTAAACATTCGGACAAAAATGCAACCTTTATTAGCTGGAACATACAAAAACAAAGTATAAATGTGAGTAACAATATCATCTTGAATCATTTGGTAGAAAAAAATGAATTCGGCAAAATGTTTCTCATTTCTTGATAATGAAACTTGTGATATTCATACTACTGAACATCTTTCCTTGTGTGTCTGATATATAGATGAAGAGAATGCCAACAAAATTTGTGAAGAATTCTTACAATTTATTCCTGTAGGAAACACTGGAGGTAAAAACTTGCCTGGCAAAATATTAAAAGGATTAAAGACATATGATATCGATTTGTCATATTTACGTAGGGCAAGGTTATGATGGTGTCCCATCAATGGGCAGAAAGTTTAATGGATTTAGGTCTTACATATAAGTTTATATCCGCAAGCTTTTTATGTCCATTGTGTCTCACATAGTTTAAATTTAGCATGTGAAATGTTGTATCTGGGACAGAAATAAGAAACTGTATTTGCATAATTGAAATGGTACACAATTTTTCAATACTCCTAAATAGACAAGATGTCTTCCTTAACAATATTGACAAACATACACTGGAAATTAATAACCAAAAGCTACAAAAAGTTTGTCTAACTAGGTGGGTGGGATGCCATAAAGCCATCATGACCATGGTAGAATTATAACATGCAGTGATTGATCGCTTTGAAATAATTGCATCTTCGGAAGACAGAGATTCGTCTTCTAAGGCAAACTTTTCAAAAATTCGTTATGTGAATTTGGTTTCCTAATTTCTTTATTTAGCTTACAGAATATATTTGTATACACATTATCATTGTCTAAATTATTGCAAAAATTTGTCAGTGACCTTTTTAATTGCCTGAAATTTCATTAACGATGTTGTAGCTCACTTAAATACTATTCGTAAAGCCCCAGATATTTCTTTCAAGGATATTTGACATGAAGCTTGTATGAAAGCCAATAACATTCATGTTGACATTAAAATGCCAAAAACTGCATCAATACAAACACAAAGATCCAATGAACCAGTCATTTCTGTAGAAGAGCATTTCAGGAAAAATATTTTTATCCCATTCGTTGATCAAATGTTCACTCAACTTAATTTACGTTTCACTCGGCACCGCAACATTTTGATTTTTTTTTTTTCTACATAATAGAAAAAGTGCTCCAACAGCTAGTGAAATAAAAGATTTTCGTCAATTGTGTGAATTTTATATGCATGATTTGCTTTCTACAAATTCAGAAATTTTAAATGCCACATTCAAGTTCAGCTACAGAAAATTTGAGAAATAGCTTTCAGTAACATGATGCAAGAATGCCATTGAAGCAGTTTCAAAATGGGACAAGATGTTGTACCCCAACATCTACAAATAACTAAAGATATTTGCAACACTTCCCGTTACAACCTATCTCAGTGAAAGGTAATTTTTGACATTACACATTTTAAAAACTTACTTAAGATCCACAATGACAGAATCAAGATTAAATGGGCTGGCTTTGTTATATACACACAGAGAGATTAATGTAACTGCAACTGAAGTAATTCAAGAGCTTTGTAAAAAAAGAAAAATAGATTTTATGTGTAACAATATTTTTAATTGAATTTTATTGAATTTTTGAAGTAATTTTTTTATCCATTTAACTCGGTCCCCATAGTCGATTAAGCCACGGTGGCTGTAGGGCATCTACCCTTTCCCCGACTAGAGACAATGCCTCTACAAGAATTTATTATCATACCCCACAAGAGATTAAATTCTCGATTAGTTTATTAACTCCCATACAATTCTGCATGACGAGTTAAATTTAAATGAACTAGCCCAAAAATTTGCATCCAATAATTCATCTCGTCAAAGCTATTTTGGATATTTTTCTTAAACTAGAATATGTCTGACAATCAGATAGATATAAATAGGAAATTCTATAAATGTTTATTTATGAAGCCTTTAAATGTTTAACTTCTGCACATTCAAAAATTAGTACTTTTTAAAAATTATTAATAAAATTAAACTTTAAGTATAATAATTTTAATCAAAATAAATAACCAAATAATTTATACTGAATTAATTACGGTATTTTTAAGATTAATTAGTGTCTCCTTGTAATTTCCTACTGTAACCAAAACTTGAGAAATTTTGCCCCACACTAATTTTATTTTGTTTTGCTGCCAATGTTCGGCCCCCTCCAAGATAAAATCCTGGGTGCGCCACTGATCTTCACTGATCTAATTTTGAAGAATATCAACTTTATATCACAACAAAATAAATTTAAGAATCCACAAGCAATAAAAGAATTTAAAACAGGGTTCATACAGAGTTGGGAAGAAAAAATCCAAGGAGTCAAAAAAAATTTTAAAGGATTTGCCTTTTTTTTTGTTGCTTTTATGCGCTTTATCGTTATGTGGTATGCACACTCCAATTTTTAATGCCCAATTTGGAGACAAAAACAAATTTTACTCTATTAGAATCTAATTGTTAGTGCTGGAACTGCACAGTCTTCACAAAATATTGCTAACTGATTCAGTAAGTTTAAATACAAAATAGACAATCAACTTTTTTATGCAACGACCAACGGTCATATAAACAGAGATTAGTCAAACCCCAAACACTTATTATGTATATCACATACATGATACATCTTAAAGAAAATTTTAAAAGGTAAAAAAAAAAAAAAAATGCTAAATGCAACATACAAGAAAAAATATAACAACATATATACTATAATATAATATAACTATGATGAAGTTTTTGGTCCGGTTGTTAGTTTTTCAATTATAAGATGGTTCTTTACTATTTTTATGTGTTTTTTCAAGTGGTTAAATATACAAGTAGATGTAAATAATGCCTACTTATATGCAGATTTAGACAAGGTAATCTATATGCGGCAGCCGGAGGGTTTCATAACTGAAGAAGGTAAAGTTTGTAAATGAAATAAATCTTTATATGGTCTCCACCAGAGTGGTAGACAATGGTTTTTCGAAATAGATGGTGTACTTTTAAAATTGAATTTTATTAAAATTAACTGGTGCAATTGTGTTTATACATATAAAAATAAACTTCTTGTTCTATTATATGTAGATGATATAGTTATATTTGGTAAAACTAAAAGTGATTTGGAACTTGGTGTAAGTTTGCTGCAAAAGTTTTTCAGCCTGAAAGTTTTGGGAAAAATAAAAAAGCTCTTGGGTATTGAGTTTGAGGAAGTTAGTGACAAGCTGTACATTCATCAAAGTACTTACATTGATAAAGTCTGTAGCATGTATTCAAAATATAAATTTCCTATGAGCAATGTGCCAATGCCCAAGGGGCTGATTTTGTCAAAAATGGACTCTCCAAGTAATCAAAATGAAGTAAATGAGATGTCTGAATACCCTTATAGAAATTTAATAGGTTGCTTAAGTTTTATTGCTGGTCGTACTCGGCCAGATATAATGTATGCTGTAAATCTTTTATCACTGTTCCAATCAAATCCAGGTATGAGGCACTGGCAAAGTTTACTCATATTATTAGGTTATTTACAATATACTAAGCATTTTAAATTAGAACTATCTAGAATTAATGATTTGACAATTTCTTGTTATTCTGACTCTGACTTTGCAGCAAATAGAGATGATCGTGTTTCCATAGGAGGTTTTATTTTGTTTTTAGATAAGTCACCAATTTCTTGGAAAACTTTCAAGCAGAAATGCATTAACCTTTCTACTATGGAAGCTGAATATGTTACTCTCAGTGAAGCTGCAAATGAATTAATTTGGATTATAAATGTTCTAGAAAATGAAAGTTTAAATTTAAATCTAAAAGAATGTTCATTATTTTGTGACAATCAGGCAGCTATTGCTTTTTCTAATTCACCTGTAGAGAATCAAAAAATTAAGCACATCCATATTAAATATTTGTTTTTGAGAAATTTAGTATATGATAAAATATTTAAATTAAAGTATATCTCAAGTAAATTAAATTTAGATGGTCCATTTACAAAGCCATAGGTCAAAGAACAATTAATGAAATTTTGTAGACAAGTTTTTGAGGTTTAGGTTTGGAATTACATTTTTGATCACTCTTTTCATTGCCATGTCATTTGACATGACATTGATGAGACTGTCTATTTTATAAAAAAAAAAAAATTAAATATTTTTGAGAATATTCATTTTGAGGCCCAAGTTTGAAAGTAGAGAAAAAAAAAAAAGTCATACAATTTTTGGTCACTTTGATCAGTGCTTGGCCAGTAAATTTGTTTCCCTGACCTGGTTATGATTAGACGGACTTTTTTTTTGAATGAAATGTGTATTTTTCATGTTTAAATTTTAAAGTGTATTTTTTTAATGCTTTTTTGTAAAGCCTTGGGGATGCTAAAAAGGGGGCTTGATTGTTATGTCATGTTTGTTTAAAATGTAAATTAAAATTAACTTTATTAAATTCTGTTTGACATACCTTTTATTTTTACCATCCCCAAGTCTATGTTAAAATACGACCGAACGCCACTGCTTCACATGTTTTCTGCCGGTAAATATGCAATTCAGTCACACCGTAACTGCTGTGATCTTGAATCACCGTTACTCACTGTTCTCGGCTTGCGCAATGTTTCCTGCATTCTAATTGGTCGATGTTTGACGTCATCGTTCGTGAGTTACTGGCGTTCTGGGTACGTATTTCTTTTCATGTAATGGCAACAGCTTTATGCAGATTTCCACAACAAGCTGGTGTATTTAATGAGATGTAGCGTTGCATCTTTCTCTCTCTTCTGTTGTCTTGCTTGTGAGCAACGTCTGTTTAGATTTTTTTCCATGTAATTAAGGCGTCGTAGCTTTCGCTACGTATGTATGAAGTCTGCTGGCGGTTCTTCTTATTACAAACAGATGTTATTTATATTTTAAGTTACTTTAAGTTTAGTTCAGCGAAGCTATGCTGACAACATTCTTTTTTAAGTGTAAATAATGTTTGCTCATCATTAAATAATTAGTTTACTTCAATTGTGTTATTTACTGAAATCTTCCACTTACATGCATTTCCATAATATCTAGATTTCACTGTGCATTATCTGCTATTAGTAAAGGAATCCAACAGATATCTTGTTTGAATTTAAATATTTTTAAATGATTGTTTTTCATTGAATAGTTGAGATTGATCTGTACAAAGACTGTTGTTTACTTTTCGATTTTCTTTACAGGTATTTTTAATGAGGACACTTTCATTTTGAAAACCGGTTTCGAAAGTAAAAGCATCCTTATAAAAAAAATCTGCAATCAAATTCGAAAAAGTAAAAAACAGCCTGCATACGATCGATCTCAGTTATCCAATACAAAAAAAATCATTTAAAAATATTGAAATGCGACTGAGATATCTTTATAAATTTCTTCCATAGGATTAGCATTAGCGAACGCGTCTTTTCGTTTGACTGAAGTAGGCTCTTAAGAAAAGATGAACATAAAAACTGAGATTTAAATATTAATTAACATTGTATGAATCTTCTGTTTTTGCTTTGGATTTGCTTGTTTTACCCAACTGTTTGCAGAAAAGGAGAGTAATGTTTTTGACTGTGAATAATGAAACATTTTTTTTCCCTGATGAAATTAGAACAGGAGGATACATTTTTATAAGTGTAGCCCAAATGTTTATCTTCACTCTTTGGATGTCATGTTACGATATATATAGCCTGTGTTTCCTGGAATAACCAGATGCCTCCAAAATGGTTGTTCTATTTAAAAATGTACTTTAAAGTTATAAAAATGTAATCATTTTTTTAATAATCATAATAAAATGCTAATAAATAAATAATAAACAAATTAAAGAAAATTTAGGGATGAAACAGAATTGTATGGCTGTAAAAATTGAAATAATTAGATAATATTATAAAAATGTAATCTTTGTGCTTTTTTTTTTTTAATTTTGGTTTAGCTCAAATTGAAGTAATTGATATGTCATGCATTATTTTTCACAATCTGTTTTATATATATACATATATAATAAATGCTTATTTGTTTTTGTTGTGTTTCTGCCTGTACATTTAAATATTTTTGAAAAGAGAAGCGAGCATGCATAATATGTCAAATAAACCTAAAAGTAGAAGAATAGTCTTAAAATTTAGGCACACCTAATTGTCCAGAACACAATATATATTGGAATTAATGGAAATTAACAACTGAAAAAAATTAAAGATGGGCTAAGAAGGCGCTAAATTTTAATGGAAAGTGTTAAAAAACACTATATGTATGAACCTTATTTTATGAAATATACTTTCCATTTTAATTCTATAATAAAATACTGAATTTATAATAAATTGCTCATCTTCACTGCCATTGTTGAAAAATAATTAAGAGATTCATACATGTGCACGCATAAAATGTGTACCAGTTAAATTTAAATGTTTAAAATCATAAATTCCCAGGAAAATACAATTATATTGTATGATATATTTTCTTATTATGTGTAACAGAAATTTACTAGAATGATTAAAATCAAGAAATTTTTGCAAGCTGCAAAAATGAAAATTATAATATTTACCTCTTTTAGACTTGTCATTGCTTTTTCATATGACTCTATTCTCTTTTCATAACTGGATTTTTGACTAAAGAAAAGGGTTATCTCAGAATTAATTTTTTTAACATTCATGAAATTTCATCATTAATTTTTATACCTGAAAAATCATACAATGATTCAGTCATAAAATATTTTTATACATTCAACTTTAAAAACATAATGTGAAAGAAGAGGGAATATCCATGCATCTTGGATATAAGATTTCTATCCAAATTTTCATCATGTTATTAACATAAACTTGCATTTAATGTAGAATGAGCAGTATAAAAGCCAAACTTTTCTTAAAATAAAAACAGTTTAAAATTTGAAAGGAAAAAAATATTCATGTATACAGAAAATGTAAACCTTGTAGTATGCAGATAAATTTTGTTACTGTAACTGCAATTAGTCATATTACCTACTATTTCAATCTGCAAGTTTCATCAGTTGTTCATGCGAATCCTTAACTTTCCGTGAAAATGAGCACCGAAAGATTTGAAATACCAATTCATGAAAGAAATTTCATCATAAAACTGCGTGACAATATAAAATCAATGCATAAAACTAAAAAAAATTAGAACAAAATCATCTACTGTGTAGTATATTGTAAAAAGGTCAATCGTTCTTTGCACAAACTTAAAGCTAGGGGTTTTTCAATTTTGAAAATATATAAATAATTCTGAATTTTATCTGACATGTTTACTACAATAAATGATGTTTTAGATAAGCTAATCCAGTAGCGAACTTTTTTTTATTATTATTTTTCACTTCATAACTGCCTCCTATGTCACCAAAATCTGAAATTTGTATGATGCAGTCACCTAGGTTTCAGTATTTTCCAATCACCACAGTTTGCATATCACTTATGTTATCAAGACAATGCAAAGATATTAACAACTATTTTGGAATTTTGTGCTGATAAAGTGTAGTTCTAGTTATTCTTCAAGTCAACAAAAACTACAAGTAATAGATTTTAAATATTTTTATTACATTTAGGCTTTAATACCTCAAAAGAAAAGAAAAAAAAAATAGAATCCTTATAGTCTCACTTTGTTGTTGATTTATCTGTCAAGACCTTTTTTTCTCCAAAATGGCAGTGGGTATTAAGTTGAATTTAATATCCTATTATAGTGTATAAATTTTGAGCTTTTAACTTGATGCAATAAAAAGTTATGGCCTCAAAATAATGCTTTTGTAAATCCAAACTGTGAAAAGTAATGTAATAAATCGACATAGAATTATAAATTAAAGATTTTCAGATACTTTGATTTACATGAGCTATAAGACATTTCTTCGAGCCAAATTTCAAGGCCAACATGCGGAATCTATAGGTTTTAAAAATAAAACCTATGACACTTCCTGTTGAAGTTGATTCTTGAAATTTGGTACAATGGAAGGTCTTATAGTAAATGTAAAGAAAAAATCATTAATCTAAATTTCTAGGTTGTATATTATGTGACAAACTTGTGAAACTTGATAATCGGGACTAAAGTTAAAGGTCTCCATAAACAGGATAATTTTGAGAGTTTACAGAACATGATTTCTCAAAAATTTTCTTTCATTGTTGTAACCATTGTCCCAACTCTCATATGCTTAAAATTATAGTCATACCTGCCAGCATCAGATTCTTTTGGAGAAATTGTCCAAATTTAGGAGACATAAAACAGGAGATAATAAATGAAGCTAACTTGACAATAGATGATTTATTTTATTAAATTTCCATTCAAATTTAACGTGGATGAAAACTGGGAATATTTTATAATCAGGTTTCAGGCATTTTAGCTTTATCATGTTTGTGAGATTGAAATTAGCTAAATTTTTAAAAACAAGGAATACAGAAGCTACCTTTTCCTCCTGGTACACACCAGAAAGCCTTTTTATAATTCTAGTCTATCAGAAAGTGACTGAAAAATTTATTATAAAATTCTACCTTTATTGTAAGTCCAGAAACATGATATGTCTGACTACTTTACTTATACATAAAATCAAAATATTTCAGACATTGTAAAACAGTTAAAATATACATAAAAATTACTAAAAATGGCAGCTCAATTTCAGGACTCCTCATTGGTACACACATAACAGACATGAAAACAATGTTAAACTGTTACTGTGTACAATGTTAAAATGTTATTTTGATAAAAGAACCTCTAAATCTATCAGTAAAAGTAAAAAAGATCAAATCAAAACTGTATACTCTGGTGGAATGGAGTTTGCTTTTTTTAGAGGGGAGCCTGTCAATTTCATATATCATCCCTCAAGGAATATGAGACTTGTGTAACTGTTGCACTTTGATTTAATTATATTAGCAGTCATAAAGTCCAGGATATGATTAGTTTCTAAGGCATGGATAACAATTTTTGTGTTTAAAGTACCTGGTATGCTTGTTCTTTTCAATCTTACATATAAAGTGAGGTCTGTTTTGCTATATAGACTGAATTACAATTACAACAGTGTATGCTGTAAAGAGCTCCCTTTTCTTGTGTCTAAAACCACTGAAGAAACCATGCAGTAAATTTTGCAGTATAAAAGCAGTAGTAATAGTGACAGTTTTAAGCAACTGTGAAATCCTTTCTGAAATATTTTTATAAGGTATGAATATGTAAACCTTTGGAATTTCACATTGAAAAGGGGGGAGGGAGGGAGTGCTGTAATTGGATTAAAAATCTCATAAAAGATCCACCTAGACCAGTGTACTGAATAATAATTATTTTTCAGATCCATAAGGATACATTTTTTTCTCAATCTTGAATACATTACTATACATAAGCATTGAACCATTTTTAAATGTTATATGAATTTTTAATTTAATCCTAAATATGAATACAGGTGAAGCTAAGGTTTAATAAAAACATTTGATAGCAATAGAAGGCAAAGACAAATAAAAAAGATATAAAAAGTATTCTTACCCTACAAATCTATTGCATTCTTTTTTCAGGTATAATGTATTTGCCAGGATTTTCTTGACTTCTTTCTTTTCCTTTTCAGCCATAGTTGGCCAATAAGGGCGCAGTGAAAAGGAAGTTAAGGAGAAATTAGAATAGTAAGATGTATGTAACTATAAATGTAAACAGCTGCCAAACTTCGAGTTTTTTCAAGTCAAAGATAATTTGGATGACAAAAATTATTTAATGAAATGTTTCCTGCTTCTATGTAGTTATTTATTAACTTCTTTTATTTCATAAAATTTCTGGCATTATTTCATTTGTAAAAACTGGAAAATTTGCAGTTATGAATGGCAGTCCTGGGGAAAAAAAGGTATCATTTCCAATTAATTTTGCTAAAAATAATCGTATAAAAATCTATAGGTAGCAATTGACAGGGAACTGTTTAATGCTATGCATAAATTATATTTTAAGGCCATTATATATAATAAAACTTGCATCATTTTTCAAATGGTAACAACCATTTTTTGACATTGAGTTTTTTTGGATCACAGAAGACTGGAAAAACATAGTTTAAATACTTTTTCTTAAATCTTCATAGAATTGTAAAAGAAAATGTTAGGGTTTTATCCATACTTTTTCAAAATTAAAATTAAGATCTTACAATGGAAAGTGCATGGAATATACAATGTTAAAAGAAAAATTATACAAAAAAAAAAAAAAAAAAAAAAAAATAGAATCACACACATTTTGGATGATTGTGGTTTGATTTAGGTTTAAATGTAAGTTGTAAGTCATATTTTTAAAATACAAAACAATAATTTTCACAGTTAAAAATATATTTTTCAGTTGAAAACAGCTTCTTTTAATTATATGAAGATTTAAGAAAAAGTTAAACTTACCTTTTTCTCAACTACCTTGATCCAAGGAATTCAAATATTGTATCCAAAATGGGTGTTTTTTTTTTTTTTTTCTTTTTATAATTCAATGTTGATACAATTTTTAATATGCAAACACTCTCCAAAAGGACAATTAATATATGAGGCATTCTCACATATTTTTGACTTTTATGACTCTGAATAATATTTTTTATTTTAGCACATATTCTTGTTTTTTTTTTTTTTTTTTCTTCTTATACTGGAAAACATCTGATTGAATGCCTGTATAACAACATTAATTAGATAAATAAGTTTTGGTTGATGTTGAGGGTTCAAATATACCACGAAATTCCTTACCATCCCATCTCCCCGATGCTGATTTTTAAGTTTGGAGCTGTCTGTATAAAATTGTTTCAATAAAAGTAATTCAATGTAATTTTTTCCAAAACGGACTATTGTTTTATATAAATATTTAGCAAAAAATTATCCTGCATACATTTTTATATGGGCTAATTAACTTCTAAACTTAATCAATCCACCTTTTTAATGCAGGTTCAAACGGACCTTCTCCAAATCATCAGAGTTTCTCCTAAGGGTTGCCAGTAAAATCAGCCGATGCACGGTTACCACGGAGAAAATTAAGCCGAAAAATGAAGTGGACATTTTAAAGTGAAATCGCATATCAGAAAATACTGGTCCGAGAAATTTGTAAATGGTATAGACAGACGCAGAAAAAAATCTATTTTCATTTGGTATAAAGTTCCCATTTCTGTGATGTGTATAAGTTATAATATCCACTAAAAATCAATCGATAAAAATTTAATTTCTTTAATTGGAAAGACAAGGGAAAAAGATTTCATTTCGGTGGGAAAGCAGGTGTCAGACATGACGACGCTGCGGTTTTCCATAGTAGCATATTTTAATACGAAATTTTAACTGTTTAAATATTAAATTTTTTGGCATCCTAATGTGAAATTTCTCGCTGATTTCATTGATACCCATTTCTAAGTTCCATCTTAATTACAAGCTGAAATATTAATTATTATTTAATTAATCAGTTTATTGCTATGAAATGCATTGATTAAAATGGAGGCATGTGCTTTTTTAACCACGAAATAATTTAAATTAGAAAATCTAACAATTTGCGTGGAGTTTTTGAACAGCGCTATGAGATAAGTATAACTCATTCATCATCAGAAAGTTTACAAGTATTCATACCACTATTTTCGAATAGTGATTTCAGGAAATATTTTAAATTATTGGTTAAGACTGCCACTCAATCTGTTTGAAACTTTAAGATAGTTTATAACACATAAGAAAAAGTGTAAAAAAGAATGGAGTGTGATATTTCGAGGAGGGGGAGAGCTAGATTTATTTTTAAAATCTTAGCATTTGTTACTGCAGCAAATGTTTTAAATTCTTGGTTAAGACCGCCACCATCCTGACACATGTATCTATGGAAAGATTGCGTGAAGGAGTTTCGTTCAGATTTGCTTTTGTTAAGAATAGAGTGCATTCTCTGGTGGTGGAATGTGGAACTAACATAACGCGATTTTGTTAAAATTAGAAAATCTAACAAGTCGATCTGTTCAGGGCTAGCACTAGGATTTTTCAAAATTTTAGGAATTTTTTCCCAAATTTTAGGGGCATTTGTGATATTTTTGACATTACAAGCATGTAATAACAGTATTTTTGTGCTAGTCAGGCACATGTGGTACACTGCCAAAGTATATTCCCATCATTTCAATGAATTCAGCACTTGTTCCATGTGCTTTTCCTGTTTGTTGCGAATGAGGGCATTTAAAATTGCGCAATCGGCTTCATATTACAAACCGTTTTGACGACTTATGCTTACTGCAATTGTATTAATTAGAATTTTGAGTTCCTGCATCATTGAGCCTAACCAGAATAATTGAATACTCCTCTACTCTTTCTTTTGGATGTTCTTGGTGAACCTAAGGAACAAGAGGTAGGAAGCAGGAGTGATTATGCAAAAAAAAAATTCTGAAGTTCACAGAAAATCTTCTGAAAGGTTTTTTTCACAATCCTTTGTCGAAATTTGCATTTATCCCGCGATATTTGGACAAAACATGCATTTTTTTCGTGATCCTTTCACAGAATTTGCCTTATTTGCACGATTTATTGACAAAACTTTTTATGCGATCTTTTGACGAAATTCATGACTTTTTCACGATCTTTTGATGGAATTCACGATTTTTCTGTGATCTTTTGAAAGAATTCGTGATCTTTTGGTAGAATTCGCACTTTTTTCACGATCCTTTGGCGAAATGAGCGTTTTTCCTGCAATCTTTTTATGAAATTTGCAATTCTTAGGTGAAATTCGCACTTTTTCTGCAATCTTTTGATGAAATTTGTATTTTTGTATGATCGTCTGACGAAATTCAGCTTATATGCACAATTGACAAAATTTCGTAATCCTTCAATGAAATTGGTGTTTTTTTCACAATTTTTGATGAAATTCGCATTTTTCCACGATTCTTAGACGAAATTATTTTTTTTTCCTAGATTCTTTGATGAAATTTGTGGGGTTTTTTCATGATTTTTTTGTTGAAATTTACGTTTATTCCGCGATCTTTGGAAGAAATTTGAATTTTTCTCCCGCGATGTTTTGAGAAAAATTGCGATCCTTTAAAGAAATTCGTGTTTGTCGCGATCCTTATATGAACGAGTTTTTTTTTCCACGATTGTTTGTTGAAATTGGCTTTTTTCCCCCCCACGAGATCCTTGGATGAAATTTGAGTTTTTTCCCCGATTCTTTGTCAAAATTAGCTTTTTTCTGGGATCTTTTGACGAAATTTACGGTTTTTTAACGATCTTTTGACAAAATTTGCATTATTTTAGCAATCTTTTGGCGAAATACGCGTCTTTTTTGGTGACCATTTGTCGAAATTCATGATATTTTTCAGTGAAATTTTGGCGATCTCGAATTTTTAGGAACAAGAAGAAAATTTTAGGAGAATTTTAGGGGATAAAATAATAGTTAGGAAATTTAGGGGGAATGCGAGCCCTGTCTATTTGAAACTTTAAGATATTTTATAACACATAAGATAAAGTGTAAAAAAGATTGACACATGAAATTCCAGGGAGGGGGGGGGGCGCTAGATTTCTATTTAAAAAATTAGCATTTCTGACTGCTTTAGGTGCCTTTTTTAAGAGAGTCCTGAGATATATGCTACTTATTTAATATAAAATTGTCTAAAGTTTAGTTACCACTATTTCCGAATAGTAATTTCAGCAAATATCTTAATTTCTTATTAAGACCATCAACACCTCAAGTAACATATCTATTTATAGGTTGTTTAACGGAGTTTCCTTCCGATACAGTTTTGTTATGAATAGAGTGCGCTCCCTGGAGGTGGAATGTGGAACTAACATAATGTGATTTTGTTAAAATTAGGAAATATAACAAGGCGATCTGTTTGAAACTTTAAGATAGTTTATAACACATAAGAAAAAGTTTATAAAAAATGGCACATGAAATTTCGGGCAGGGGGGTCGCTAATTTCACTAACTGATTTATTTCTATTATATACTTATTTTAAAAGGCAGTCACGTGATGTTTCATTGCATCATACTTCTGAACGGTGTTCGATTTTTAAAAATACAGCATAAATGTTACTTATGCCAGATAAAAATGTCAGCAGTATTGATACCACTATTTTCGAATAGTAATTTCAGCAAATATAATAAATTCTTGGTTAAGACTGCCACCTCCCCGACCCATGTATCTACCGATAGGTTGTGCAAAGGAGTTTTGTTCAGATACACTTTTGTTAAGAATAGAGTGCACTCCCTGGTGGTGGAATGTGAGACTAACAGACCATGATTACATTTAAAGCAGGAATTCCAACAAAGCTATCTGTTTGAAACTTTAAGATAATTTATAACAAATAGTAAATGATTAGAAAAAAGAACGGCCCGTCACATTCCAGTTGGGGGGGGGAGGGGCATGAACAAAGTTAGGCAGTATAAGAGACAAAGCTAGTTAAAATGATTTAGAATATGGATCTAAAGAAAGAAACAAAGGTTTTCTTCTATGCTCATCCTTTCCCTGGCTCAGTTGTAAATCTTATAACAAGGAGATATTTGAAACATTCAATTCTTGCCCAATCTTTCAAGACTTCAGAACATTCTTTTGCATTTTCTTGTGAGAAGGAAGTCTTCTTGAAGGTTTAAATTCTGTCTGGTAAAACTGATAAATTATTGACAGACAGTTGTAATGTAGATATTGCATCACTGAGAGAGAACAGTGTTTGATAAGAATGGGATTCCTTACTTAATTCTGCCATACTTTTCACAGAAAATCTCTTTGAAATGAGCAGATGCTTTGCTTGTAATATAATATTAAATGTTAACCTGGTTTTGTAGCTCATAAAAAGTGTGAACATTTTTATTAGTTTAAATAATGAACCATTCTTAAAGTGCAACTTTCTCATTTAATAACTGTATCCTTGTTTTAACCATGCTTATATTAAACGAGTTTAACTATAGGGGAGACCAGGATACAGTGGACCCAAGTACACAGTGGACCACCCCTTATATTTTATTTATTTTTAAAGCTTTTCTTTTAGGCTAATTGATAACAGCACTGGATTGATTACTTATAGCCTTCAGAACACATCGTTAGCTCATAATGAACCCTTTTATCATGACTGGTTGTTTTGAGCTCCTAAAAGTAAACATTTTCATCATCATACTTTTCTTTATTGAGTAATTAAAGGTTATGGATAAATAAGATAAAACAACTTTTTTGTAAAGGTAAAACACTGGCCTTTATTTAATTTAAAAGTTTTCATGCTTAAAAGAAAATTTTAAATAATATTTTTATGAGTATGTATTGAACTTCAACATGGGGCACAGTGGACGCCCACTGCTGGGGGACAGTGGTCCACAATGAATACTGCTCCTGTAATGAAGAATTTTCAAAATATTTAATAATTGCTTATTCTCTATAAAGAAATATTGTTTTAAAATAGTTATTTAACTATAAAATAAAGTAAACAAAGAAAAATGACTATTTAACCCTACAATGCATAGAGTAGCCATTTGGCTCACTTTAAATTTCATGTTATATGTTGTTCAGATTATAATGTAGCCATCTGACACTTTAGTTTTCTTCTAAATTATGGATAAGAGTTCACATGTGATTTTTAAAATAAGTTTTCTTGTTCGATATAGCAGGGGATTTTTTTTTTTTTGGGGGGGGGGGGGGGGGAGGGAGAGAAATGAAAATCATGCATTATAGAGTTAACATATTAAGAAATATTTTGTTTTGTATTTGCTGCCTTTGAAAAATATAACTGTAGCCTAAAAAGTAATAGATGACCTCACTGGATTCGTTATTTATAGCTTCAGAGCACATGGTTAGCTCATAATGAACTATTTTATCCTGACTATTTTGAGCTTCTAATAAATTTTTCATCATCATATTTGTCTTAATGTTTGCTGATTTTTTTGTACTTAATAACTTATTTGCAATCACTCCTGTATCTTGTATTGTTATTTTCAAAATATAATAAATTTTTTGATAATTCTTTAATTTTATGTTTTTTGTTTCAAAATGCTACTTGCAAATTTGTATTATTATATTATTTTGGAGGTAAAGGGGAAATAAAAAAGAATTAGATTAATTTTAAATAGATTTATATTGTATTTTAGACAATAACTAATAGTGGACCACTGTGCCCCAGTGAGTGGACCAGTGTACCCCTCTTCCGGGGCACACTGGTCCATTTGACAGGTGTATATAATTTTTTTTTTTTTTTTGAAAAATGTATTGTGAACTATGTTGTGTGAAAATTATGAGGCATCTAGAAAGGTTTAAAGAATATTCAAAAATATTTTCAAGTAGATTGGTCTCTCCGTTAAAGAGAAAAAAAAAAATGTTAACTGCAAAAGTGGACCACTGTACCCTGGTCTCCCCTACTATACAAAATATGTTGCCAACTGCAATAAACTTGATGAGTTTGTTGTTTTTAAATTTATCTTTAAAAGATGCATAAAAACTTTTTCTATGGTTCATGTGAAAGGTTTTTTTTACTGTAACAGAAAAGAATAGTAAAAGTTCAACATTAAAGCTATAAGATTTGTGACAAACATTTTTAAAGGATATTTTCTGCGGGAATGCGCTTCTCTAAATCACTGGAATGAGAAAAGACATATAGAGATAAGATTACAATGAAAAACATGTCATTACATAAAAAGAAAGACAGCAAAACATAAAACAAAACAAAACAGGGTTCCCAGCAAAACATGACTGGCAAATCCCCTGACTTTCCATGACCAAATCTAAAAAAATTCCCTGACTAAATGGGTATATAATGTGATTTGCTACTTATTTTTGCAATCCTTTGTCAAAATTAGCGATTTTTTTCCCCCAAGACTATTTGATGAATTTAACGTCATTTTTCTGATGAATTCAGAGCTGCCAACCATTACGGATTCTGCGGAATTATTCCACATTTTAACTTTAGATTACGGGATTACGGACATCTCTACAAAAATTACGGAAATAAAAGTTTTGTGATTATTTGAGATTGTGCTAATTTTAACTACTGAAACAGTTGTTTATGCATATTTTGATAGCATATTAAAGCAGAAAATCAAATTCAAGCTGTAAGTGACGCGATAGCAAGCAGAATTCGGTACGTAGAAAGCAGAAAATGAAAGTGCAGAACATAAACACGCTCATTTCTTCCTGTACTCGGCGCAGACACTGAGCTAACAGCTTATTGGGCAAAGCTAACTGCAGAAGGCGTGGCTTATGACGCGCTTATCTGAGGGAAGAAAGCAAAGGGTAGGTACAATCCATGGGCAACACTGATTCAAGCCAGTTCAAAATTTGCGTTTCTAAATTGGCAACAGCTTCACATTTCGCACGCGCATCGCCTATTATTATGATAGACTTGTTACACGTTGTATTTTGTTTAAGTTTTACGACTGATCGTAGAATTTCAGTGATGGAGCCGGAGCCAAAGAAAATGAAGGTTTTGCAACGATACCGTGTTGAATATACTAAGGAGTGGCCGTGTATCCAAAAATCAGAAGAATCTGAACATTATGTGTTTTGCACGGTTTGCTCCAGTGAGTGAATCAAAGAAGCATGAGAAAAATGGACTCTCAAAAAAATATAAGCCTGTTACTAAATTTTTTGCTGAACAGAGTGACGAAAATGCCATCATAAAAGCAGAAATGCTGTTTACATGTTTTGTGATTGAACATAACGTGCAGATTGCTAGTACTGACCATGCTGGCAGAATTTTCGGATTCTAAGATCGCCAAAAAGTACGGCTGTGCACAGACTAAAACATCTGCAATCATTCAAGACATGGCGAAATCAACGCAATCCGAAATTGTGAACGATTTGAAAAATCGCCCCTATTCCATTGCTACCGATGGCAGTAATGACAATGATGATAACAAACTAGATCATATTGTAGTATCGTATTTCGACGAATCTGCCGGTAAAATCGATACCGTATTATTGTCCTTGTGCCAGACGAGTATTAACACTGGGGAAAGGCATTTTTAATATTTTAAATGAGGAACTGAGCAAGAAACAAATCCCATGGACATGGTTTATCATTTTCGTTAGATAATGCATACACGAGGACAGGTCAGTACAAGGGTGTTATTGCCTTCCTTCTGAAAGTGCAGCCTTCTATTATTCAGCTAAAAATGCTACTAAGTTAGCCCTTATGGGTAGTGGAAGTTAGTCTTAATAAAAATATTTTGGAAAGAAACTTATTTTTATTGTGTATCATTTTTATTGTCATATACTGTGTTTTATTTTATTAAAAAGAATTCATGTACAAGTCAATATTCTTATGGTACTTTAAGAATTTTTGTGATATGTTGAGGAATTTTGATTACATGAGTGAGAGTTTTTCTCAGTTTCAATTATTGTTTCTTAAATTTCAAATATGTTTAATTCATTAATTGCTTTATTATTTTTAATTATTAGACTAATAATTATCTATAATTTAATTGTTTCAGTTTTGATTACGTTATGTTTGTATGTTAACATCTTGGTAAGGGTGTAGGACGGTCCATGGGTGGGTACGGCTGATTACTGATGGCTTCAGTTAAAAGTTGGCACCTCTGTGAATTTCGTGTCATTTTTCCTTTTTTCTCCAAGATTTTTCCATGACTTTTTAGAAAATATTTGTAAATGCCCTGACTTTTCCTATATATTTTGAAATTTCCCTGACTACTTTGAAATTCCAAGATTTTCCAGATTTTCCCTGACTTTCCATGACGCTGGGAACCCTGCAAAACCTAAGAATTTTTATATTAACAAAATTCCAGTTAATGTGTAATTTTTTGAAGCAACTAAATAAAATCATAAGATGACACTTAGAGATCACATTTTTCTCCTAAATTACAGAAAGTTCAAGAAATTTGATTCACAATCAACAATTGACTTGCAATTTGTCAAAACCACTTACACCCCCCCCCCCCCCAAAAAAAAAGAAAAAAGTTAAAATACTCTTTTACAAATACAGTATGACTTCAAAAATCCGGCATCAAAACCATCTTTTCTCTTCCTTTTTCTTTTGCACTTTCAAATTATGGGAGAAGAAAAATAGCAATTCTTTATGAATTAAAAATTTCAAGATTGAAAGTAAAAATGCAAAAACAGAATATTTCACTTTTTTTTCATTTGCCAGAGGGGATTATTTTCTGAAAAGATTTTCTGGGAATTGCACCATTGGTTAGCAAAGTGAACAACTTTGGCAAATGCATGGCACAATACATGACCAGAACAAATTTTTGGCAATGGCGATATCAATGATGGGGCAGAATTTTCAGTCTTAACATTGTTACAGAACCTCCCCTCCACCAAAAAAATAAGCAAACAAAATTGTCATCAATGTTTCTGAAATTACACGAGAAGAAATAATTTCACTGTTAATTAGATTTTTTTTCCTGTAACATAGAAAATATAAATTAAAGTAAGTTTTTGTTTATATTTTTCTCTTTTTCTTTCATAATTATCACTTAATAATAAATTAAGGCTAAAGGCACCTACTTTGATATTCCTTAAAAAATCCGGAATTTTCAAAAATCCAGCATAGTGTTGGTCCCCATGATACTGGATTTTTGAAGTTATACTATACTATCTTAAAGTTACTCACCTAAACCACATTTCTAATATTAACTATTTTTTTTATCTGCAATATAAGTAAATAGGGAATGTTGGTTGATTTTAGTTGTTGAGTTGTAAGAGGAAAGTCTTCTAAAAATCCACCCAACTGCAACATATATTTTTAAAGATTTACTTTGTTCTAATTTAGTTTTCTAAAATTAATTCCAAATATCCTTCCTTCAATGAAGAAAATATGTAAATCCTTTCAAAGTAATGCTATTGGTATTTAGTCGAACCTTGTTAACACGAAATTGAAGGGACTGGGAATTTTTTTCATGCTATCCGGTATTTCTTGTTAACTGTCAAAAGAGTAGCACCGCCCATGTTAGATGTAAATAATAATTAAATGAACTTAAATTTTTAAACCTACTAAAAAATTATCCCTGCACTTAAAATAATAAAGACATAAAAAATTTAATTAAGAAACAAAACAAATCGGTCATCATTTTATTCAATAATAAATTCATTTACCTGCTAATCAATTTTTTAAAAAGTGCTTTATTGACTTTTGCTTCTATTTTTGTACATTACTTCTTTTTAGGAACAAAAGTCGAAAAGAGTGTGCTATTTGGTATTCCACACTTTTTTGCAATTTCTGATATTTTCAGCACTTTCACTAACTTTATTTGTAATTTTTTGCTTTGTTTCAAAAGATACAGATGGCTCTTTTTGATTCATTTTTCATACAGTTCTACAAAGCAACTTCGAACAGAGTTTCAGTTATGCTAGTGCGGTAGTAGAGTAGGGATTGTTGCTTTTTTTTTACTCGAAGATGTGACATTTCAGAAAACCCAGTTTATAACTTATCTCACAGTCAATATAGTCAAACGAGCAATGGAACAACTACTTTCAAAAAAGAATTCCCTTCACCCAAACTTTCATTGTTATCTATCTTTAGGGTCATTGTGGGATAACTTCTGGATATCAGAGGACAAAGAAAAGCAGGGATTTTAGTCAGAAATTCAGTATTTCACCATTTTTTAAAATCCTTTCCACTTTAGGTCATTTTCAAATCATGAAAAAAGCTCCATTTTTAATAAAAGCATGTAACATTTAAGTTTGAAACATCCAAAACTTCACATTAATGAATTATGTTTTGACAGAAAAAAAAAAAAAATTTCACCTTAAACAGTATTTTGCAAAAATCTATTTCACATTAAATGAATAAATTAACATTGATTTTCAGACTTACCTAACGGGACCAAAATATTATTTTGTGTTAAGCAATTTTTCGCATTAATCGATTTAGTGTTATAGAGGTTCGACTGCATTAATATTTCAACTGATTGGGCATAGTATAAGAGACAGCATTGTTACAGTGAAACGAAACTCAATCATGGATACCAATTGAGTGAATTTCTCAAAGAAATGAGCTTACTATGGTCAACAGAGAAGTTTACAAAAATCGAAGCATTATATTGAAGGAAAAATTACATAATTCTCTTTTGAAATAGAACAAAGTAAGAAAAGTTTTGTGATAATCATTTATACAATTCTAATGATATGAAAGACTCTCAGACAATGAACAAATTATAGTGATTTTAATTTCTTTAGATTTCGTATATAATCCTTAAAATTATCTTACAACTTTAAACACTATAAATTTGTAAAAGAACACTAAGACATTTCATTTTTAAAATATTAATTTACTGATGTGGATACAGAAAGGAAAGATTTTGGTATATTTAAAAATACAATAAATCGGTAGAAAATCTAAAATTAAAAAATGCATACCTCAAGTTTGCTGAGTTTTTTTTTTTTTTTTTTTTTTTTAAATTTCAGGCTTGCATGTACTAGCATCTTGTGCTTGTATCATGCGATTAAGCATGTGAAAATAGTAATAAAATGGAAAGAATATTTTTAGTGCCAGAAAACACTGAAAATGCATAAAATTAAAATTATCAAAACTCAGTAAGTTATGGTCATAGAAGAATGAAATTTTTAGTATTTTACTCGTTAGAACATGGAAAAAATCTTTCTAAATAAAACTCATAAAGACTTAGGTACTGCATAAAAGTTTAATTTTGTAACTTATAAAAAATAATTATTTTGACATAAATGGGTTTTCATATGATGAAAAACATTTTAAAAATTTTAAAATTGGAACTGTAACTCTAAAACAAATAAAAATTGGTTATTGGTCAACAATAGGGGAGACTTGGGAGAGTTGATCCCTGGGGAGACTTGATAGGTCTAAAACCAGAGAAAAAATGCAATGAAGTCTTTGAAACTGGAAACATTAATAAAGTGATTCCTTATTAACAGATCTGGCAACATAATTTCATTCAGTCATTTTTATTTTTGTTGTAAGAAAGGAATCTGTTTTCTTACAATCAAACTTCTTTTTGAGTAGGTAGTTTGAGTTTCATATTTTTAGCTAAATATAACTAAATTACTTAATTTCATTGATATAATATACTAACATTTCTCACTGCTTAAATGTTGTTATTTTAATCCAATACAGTTTCTTTATTTTTGATTTAGAATTTTTTTTCACAAACATGCACATTAGGGACACTTGATCCCTGCTGTATGGGGAGACTTAATCCTGGGGATCAAGTGTCCCCAAACCAAAGTTAAGCTAAATTAATGTTAAATTTCATTAATCTCTTACTTCTCATTGTGACAGTTAGATATTATCTGTATTAGTTAGAATATGGTTGCCTTAATTTTAGATGGTTGACAAAGATAGAAAGTTAATATGTGGCTGCATATGATGGTTAGCAAACACATGGTGGATGAATGCACATGTGGAGACATATGTCTAACTTTGCAAAATTTTTACAGCACTTTGTAAAGAATGTAAGATATTATAATCAAAAGAGTAAAGTGTTAATCATAAAAAATAATCATAACAATATAAGAATTGAAAGTTTGAATTATGCCAAAGAAAATGTAATAATTGTTAAAAATATCACTGCACACTTCTCACAAATTGCAGCTTCTGGATCGTACTGTATATGGACCACTTAAAAAATATTTTAATGTGGCTGCTCAAGACTGGATGACTAATCTTCCAGTTCATAGGACAACAATTTATCAATTGCTGAACTGAACGGAATTGCCTATCCTAAAAGCCATGGTGACAACTAACCCAATAAATGAGATTAAAATCACTGGAATATATCGCTTAAATAGGAATTTCTGAAGATGATTTTTTATCAACTTTCATCTCATATCCACCATTAACTCCAACTAGCAGTAAAAAAATTACAGTTAAACCAAACATAGTGACACCAGAAGACATACAAGCCTTCCCTAAAGTTTCATTACCAAAAATGGAAAAATCTAAAGAAATTAAAAAAGGTTCTTTAAAAATTTTGACAAGAACACCAACTAAAAGACAGAATGAAGAAGAATTACAAGATCGTCCCCTGAATAAAAAACAAAAATCGAGAAAAACTCATTTCATCTGAAGAAAAAAAGTAAAAACACTAAAAATGAAAGACCTGAATCTTCAGAAAGTTATAAAAACAGTTATAGTATTTATGATTCAACTGACACAGGTCCACTTGATGAACATTCTGATGAAATCATTGAAAATCCAAAAAATTTGTCGATTGATGAAAATGACTTTGTCATAGTGCGATTTCTGGGAAAGAAGAAAATTAGTAATTTCGTAGGAAAAATTTAAAAGAAGATTTTATAATCTGAATGTGAAATCAATTTTCTAAGAAAATGAGGACTTAATTTCGACCAATTTATTTATCCAGAAAATGATGATAATAGTGTTATGGACAATGACATTGCCAAAAAAGTACCAAAACCAACCATGCTTGGTGGAATTTTTCGAACTACAATAACTTTAATATTTACATTTGATTTTTCAAACTTTGAAAATGTTTTTGGATCATTAATTGTGTTTTTCTCCCTTTTTACATGTTAGTCAACAATAAATTTGATTTCTACCACTTAATTTGAATCATTTTAATGCACCTGTTTCAAGGATCAAGTCTCCCTTGGCAAGGGATCAAGTCTCCCTGCAACTGGGGAGGCTTGATCCTTTCTTTATTTTTTGGAAAACAATTTATTTTTACTTCAAAAATGGTTTTTTAAAAATAAAAAAAATACTACAGTCAGACCTCTATTTAACGAAGTCGCTAAATCCCGAAAAAAAGTTCGTTATGTGGAAAATTCGTTAAATAGAGATGAACCTTTTTAAGTACTTTAAACTACACAAAACAGATTTTTAATTCATAAACACTAAACATTACTAAAAAAATTAACTAATCACACTTTTTTTGTAAATCATATATATTTTTTTATTATTATTCATTTTACCCATCAAAAAGAAATCTGTAAGGACAACAACAATTTTTTTAAATATTGTCCGGAAATACACTGTATTTTCCGTTTTAAGAAAATATTTACATTAAAATTAATGAATTTTAATGACATTATCGTATTTATTATAACAAGTAATTTTAAGCATTCTATTACTACATGCGTCCTTAAATTTAATTACTAAAACTTACTTACTACAGAACAGCCTTTTAAGTGTGAAAGGGGGATATTGAAAGTTTGCATTTCCTGGATGAAATGCAAAGAATGACAGGGATTTTACTGCTCCCATTGAGTTAGGCACCTGATAAAACTAATTCAAGGTTATTGAGCATTGTAAAATGTGTAAAAGAAAGAATAAGTTTGAAGTGTCCGGAAATATTTTGAGAAACAGGGAGAAGAAAAAATTATATCAGAAGAAAAAGTTCGTTAAATAAAGAATACACTTCACTATTTGGAGGTTATTTTATGAAGAAATTTGCAAAATGTTGTTGGGTCCGAGGAAAAGTTCGCAAAATGGAGGTCCGACTGTACAAGAAGAAAGACACATGAGCCTTTAATAATAACTGAAAACATTTTTAAAAAGTTTTGTTTTTTCAAAATTATTATTTTTATTAAATAAAAAAATGAAAATTGAAAACTAAAAAAGGGATCAAGTCTCCCCTAAGAAGAGATATATATAAAGAAAATGAAACTGTTTGGCAATTAAAACTTCATTTTAAAATTCAACATGTTTAGCCTTTTAGCCTAAAAATTATTATTAAAGCTCTGATATTTGTCACAATAATGATAAAAAAAATTAATCATATATATATTTTTTGAACTATGGTATGAACTAAATCCACATACATGGTTGATATGAAAAACGAAATGAGTAAAACAATTGTATATAAAATGTACAAATAGCAATTTATTTTGAATTGAACTTTCCACTTGTAACATGAGTCATGCTGGATTAGCCATTGGAAGTATTTATGAGAAAAGTAATTTATAGCTGAAACAACATTATGTTCATGTGATCACAGAATATATTAGCTTCTTTTATACACTATAGTCTGCATGTCAATTCATTAAAATATAATTTTTACACAGTTCAATTTTACATATTTTTCCATTTTAAGATATTTATGCAAAAGTTCATTGTTAAATAAATATATTTAAATCACATGTAACAATGGCAATAAATACTTCTGCACTATACTGTCATGCAAATAAAGTTTTAAATGAACATACGCTTCAGATAAACGAACAGCGCCTTTGGCCGAAGGTATACGGCCTAACCTTTTTTTGGACGATCCTGCACTCTGTAATGAGAAAAAAATAAATATACTGTTTTAAAATTTGCCTTTCATGTCCAAGATTCATAAACTCAAAAAATGTAGGGAAGTCATAAAAATTGGATTAGAAAATGTCTATAATGAATGATAATAGAAAATAAAAATATAGAAATTTGGTCCTTTCATCCCCACCCATGGGCCTGAATGGGTCATTGAAGGTAATGAATGGGCCACTAAATGAATTCAATGAAAAAATGTGGAATTAATCTTTTATTCACCAAATATGACAAAATGAATGGTACTTGACATGATATGATCAAAGCATACTGAAATAGTAAGTAATACACAATGCTTATCAAATTTATGAACATCCAAAGTGATATTATTAAACCACATAATTGTAGCAAAAAAAATGAGATTATAAGAAAGAAAGAACATAAAATATACATAAAAATAATAGATAATACACATTATGATTTAACGAAATTTAAAAAATCAACTACCGGCACTAATTATGTGTTTTTCTTGCGCACTTTTGATGAAATTTGGGTTTTTTCTCGATCTTTTGACGAAATTTGCCGTTTTTTCGCGATCTTTTGACGAAATCTGCTGTTTTTTTGTGATCTTTTGACGAAATCTGCTGTTTTTTTTGCGATCTTATGAGGAAATTCCTTTTTTCTTTCGCGATCTTTTGACGAAATTTGCCGTTTTTTCACGATCCTTTGACAAAAATGAGGTTTTTTTTCACGATCCTTTACGAACTTCGTGTTTTTTCCTCGATTCTTTGACGAACTTCGTGTTTTTTTCTGCGATTCTGTGACAGAAATTTGCGTTTTTTCGGCACCTCCGGGACAAAATTCACGTTTTTCCCGGGATCTTTTGACGAAATTCGCGTTTTTACAGCAATCTTTTGGCAGAAATTTGCACTTTTTGCGATTTTTTGACGAAATTCCGCAAATTTAATTCCGATCTTTTGACATAAATTTTCCTTTTTTCGCGATCCTTTGACAGTAATCTGCGTTTTTCGTGATCCTTTGACAGAAATTTGCATTTTTTCGTGATCGTTTTTTTTTAGAAATTTGCGTTTTTTCGCGATTGTTTTACAAAAATTTCCGTTTTTTCGCGATCGTTTTACAAAAAATTGCGTTTTTTCACGATCGTTTTAAAAAAATTTGCGTTTTTTCGCGATCGTTTTACAAAAATTTGCGTTTTTTAACAATCGTTTTACAAAAATTTGCGTTTTTTCGCAACCGTTTTACAGAAATTTGCATTTTTTCCGCGATTGTCTAACTAAATTCGTCTTTCTTCCTCGATCCTTTGATGAAATTCAAGTTTCTTCTGCGATTTTGTGACAGAAATTTGCGTTTTTCTTGCTCCCCTGGAACGAAATCCGCGTTTTTTCGGGATTTTTGGATAAAATTCAAGTTTGTACAGCGATCTTTTGGCAGAAATTTACGCTTTTTGAAATCTTCTGACGAAATTCCTCCTTCTTTCCGCAATTCTTTGACATAAATTTGCGTTTGCTCGCGATCCTTTGACATAAATTTGCGTTTTTTCGCGATCGTTTGACTAAATTTGCGTGTTTCCCACAATCGTTTGTCTAAATTCGCGTTTTTTCCGCGATCCTTTTACTAAATTCGCATTCTTTCCGCGATCCTTTGACGAAATTTGTGTTTTTTCTGTGATCCTGTGACAGAAATTTGCATTTTTTCTACAACCCTGGGACGAGATTCATGTTTTTTTCCTGTCTCTTTTGACGAAATTTGCGTTTTTATAGCGACCCTTTGGCTACAAATTACCGATTTTTTATGCGAACGATTGCCAAAATTGATATTTTTCACGATATTTTTTGTCAGAATTTTCGTACCTTTTTTTTTTTTTTTTTTTTTTTTTTAAGGAAATACTTTTTTCTTTTCTTCAAGTTGGCAAATTTATCTGCAAGGTCCAAAATAAATCTGCGACGCACGTCGCGCGTCTCGAACTTTCTGCTACCGGGAAAGAGGGTGTCTAAGAAAATCCAATACAAGTTTTGCTTTTTCATACTGTACTTACTTCACTTTACCAAGTGCTCGATTCATAAACTGAATGTGTGAAAACCTGCTCCTTTTATCCATTTTTACTTTCTTCTATCTTCAATAGAAGAAAGTATTGTAATCGAAATTTTTTTTTTTACTTCCGGTTTTTGATGGATTTACACGTTTTAGGGGTCAGAGATCCCAAAAAACATGTTTATAGAAAATGCCTGTCTGTCTGTGTGTCCGTCTGACTGTCGCCATTGTACCATCAAAAAGTGCATTAAGTTATGCATAGAATTTAACCAAAAATTTCTTTTTTTAAGTTTTTGGCTATCACAAACAGGTCCTCCCTTAAATTGGAAAAAATCCACCTGAAGGGGGTGCTGTAATAGCGATTTTTGTGTGATTTTGAATATTGTACCATCGAAAAGTGTATGAAGTTATGGATAGAATTGAACCAAATTTTTTGTGTATGCTTTTGGTTAAGGCAAGAAGGTCCTCTCTGCATTTGGTAAAATTCTGCCGAAAAGGGGCGCTGTAATAGCGGTTTTTGTGCCATTCTCAATATTGTACTATCGAAAAGTGTATGAAGTTATTATGCATAGAACTGAACCAAAACTAGTGTTTGGTTATATTGCTTTTCCAGATTGGCAACAGTTGAAATTGTATGTTACTATTTACATTTGCGATATATTAAAGAATCATCATGTCTTTCTGATCCGTTGAAAAAAAAAAAAAAAATCACTCGCGAGATAAAATTTTTGGTATTGATCTTGACGTGCGTGCCAAAATTTTTTTGTGCGGAGGGCACTTTCTCGGGATTTCTTGAATTAATCGGAAAGGGCAGATTAATGGGATTTTACGGTAATTGAAAAATCCAGAGTCTCCGGCCAAAAGCCGAAGATTTGGCAAGTCTAATAAATAAGTGATCAATTATCTAAATCCTTCCTTGAAATTTTTATACCCAGGGGTGTAACAATCTAGGCGCCAGCAGGCAGTCTCTAACCACTAAATTTTATTCGGTATCTTCCGTCTAAATTTTTTGTAAGAATGCTAATAAAATTTAAGCAAAGAAAACTAATAAAATTTAGTGGTGAGAGACTGCCTGCTGGCATCTAGATTGTTACACCCCTATTTATATCCATTTTGCCTTTCATAAAAATAGGGAAATGGGCACAGAAAGCTGCACATTTTTTTTTTGTAGCATTTTCATTCTTGACTTCAGATACCATTCCCACGGAAAAATTTTGGTTTTAATAAATTTTGTTACAGAAAGATTAATCATTTTTTTTTTGCCCCAGTGGTGATCACAATTCTGCAACAAAGAGATCAGTGTTCTTTCTAGTGTTGCCAGGCCCATTATGGATGGGATGTTGAAAAAAGTGGGTTGAATGCCTCTCAATTGGGACATAATGCCAAAATAATTCAGTTTTCTTTCCTTATTTTAAATTTATATGAATTAAAAAGTCTTTAAAGAATACAGTAAGAAATTGGTTAAATCTAGCTACACTTGAGTATTTTTAACAAATGTTATTACACAAATTATTTTTCATAAATGATACTACTTACTCAACAAACATATAAAAACATAATATACTGCTAGCTGCAATGCATAGCAAAAGCTTAAAATATTGAGAATTTTTTTTATTAATTAAGAGTATCACAATAAATGAAACACTGATCATTCTTACTTAAATTTTAAATTGTACAAATATTTAAATATACATTGTTATAGCTTCAAATGCTTTTTTTTAAACTGCAGATTTCATATCACTTTGTAAAAAAATTACATAAAATAGAATGCTTGTTTGTAGTAACAACTGTTGATTATTAACTGTAGACTGTAAAAAACAATCTGTCATCAAAATTCCATACAGAAATCTATGTAGATTGAATCATTAAAAATGTAACATCTTTACTTATTTTTCTAAAACTTTTCAGTATTTTAAAAATTTACAGGAAAGAATAGAGACGGAATAGTAATAGGATTGAAAGCCCCAGTAACTGACACTTTAAGGATTCTTTCTTGTTTAAATAACTATTACAAAATTTAAATTCCATGTTATGCGGTAGACTCCGTTAAATCCGCACAGCTTGAGACCAGATGTTGTGCGGATTTTCGAATTTTGTGGATTTCTGGTCATTGCTTTCTTTACATTTTTTAAGCAATAATTTGAATGTAATAATGCAATCAAAATTATAATTGAATGCTTAAAATATACTAAAATAATTAAGTAAAGTAATAAACTAAAACAATAAAACTTAAGATAATTTTAAAAATGATTAAAATATTAAAAGTAAAGTTCAAGTAAATACTAATTAAGGTATAATTAACTATGCATAATAAAAATGAGATACATTTTCTTTGAATTATTCAATGAAACTTTCCTCATAAAGGTACCCTGTTAATTCACATTAAAATCATAAAGTGAAGAAGATTTATTTCAAGTTTAGTCAGTCTTAAAAAATCAGAAGAAGCTTGATTAATACATAAATATATATTTGGTAAAAAGATTGTGATTACCAGTGATATCAGCAATATCTTGATTTTTTTCTGAAATAAATTTATGCTTCATGAAAAATCACAAGTTCAGGCATGTTATTGAGAATTACTTATTAAAATACATATGGAATGATATTAAACAAAAAAATTCTTAATTTTGCCCCTACATCTTGAAATGAAATTTTCATTGTTTACATCTGCGATTATGTGTGGATTTCAGACATTTGTAGATTTTAGCATTATGGATTTGAGGGACTCTACTGTACTTATTTTTCATTTTGAAAGGATAGTAGAAATGCATTAAAAATTACTGTTCACAAAATTCTCAAATTATACATTGTATTATCAAAAATTAATTTCTTTCATAAATATGGTCTATAATTTCAGTAACTGACACCAACCCCATTTTGTAAAACCAATAAATAACTGACACAAAATGAACGAGTGTCTCACACTTTACTTGCAAAGTTTAAAAAATATATTTTTTTTTTATATTTCAAGGAATTTGTGTTTTAAAAATACTTTCATCTTTATTATAAAAACAAAATACTTAAAACTTATTTATATATGGTATCATACTAGAGGGACATGTATCCCTTTATTCATGTTTTAAATTAGTATTAGTAATGCATATATCCAATAACTGGCGTATAAATAACTGTACGTAGGCCTAACATTAATGTACTCAATTTTAATTTTTATTGTAGAAAGTTCAAAATATTAGCAGTCTGGAGGTTCATTCTGTGCCTAAATAAGTTCCAGAGTGAGAAAATAACAATTTATTCAACTCCAAATGTAAAGTCATATTTAAACACAAAACTTGTATATTTCTATCAAAAACTCTGGTGGATGAAGAATAGCTTTGATTTGGTCAGGATCAACTTATGATATATCATTCATTTCAAGCCATTTAAATCGCATACCATCCATTCTTCTTGCACACTGAATAGTAAGACTGTCAGAATTAATTTCAAGAACTTTTTCCAAAATCTTCTTGTATTCCGTTTTCCGCAATATTTGACAACTTTTAATATTTATTATATTTACTTATAATATTTATATTTATATGTTTATAATATTTAATATTATAATATTTTTAATTCATAAATAAAACATGCTAAATGCATTTGAATAGTACTAATCCTAATCTTGGGTCAAGTATCCTTAGGTGACTTGGGTCAAGTATACCTAGTTGCATATTTACTACACAACCCTAAAATGCAGCCATTTGCTAATAAGTAGATTAATGTTATTATACATGTTATTGTAGCTAAAAACATGTATAAAACAAATGACCAATTAAAAAAGTCTTACCTTTAAACAAAAAAAATTATAACATCAGAGTTTACAGCACAAACAAATTACTTTCAGGTCATGAAAATGTATTTTGTCTGATAGTTTAACCCGAGAGTAGTCGTGACATGTTTTAGAACGTTAGTAGTCGCGTTCGGTCCATTTGCCGCCGTTACCAGCAGGCCGAAAACGAAGGGGAAACTTGCCTGTGTTATCAGATGATCGAAAACGGATAACGTAGGGTGAAAATATTGACTGAACTTTAAAAGATTACAGCAATCATTCATTTTACAACCTTTTACAGCAATTATTTATTTCGCTTAAGTATATATTCAGTTGGCATCTAGATAAATGTTTTTAATAACTCTTTCTTTGATTTGCATAAATACTTAAAAGTAAATAGTAAATGATTTGATTGAATTTCTGATGTTACTATGGATCAATAATTAGTAGGAAAACATTTACTAATATGAATCTAAATTCATGATATGTTTTTTTTTTTTTTTTTTTTGGAAGGACAGAATCAGAGTCAGGTAGAATTTTTTGATACTCCGGCACTCTATATCCATTTAATAAAATAAAATTAATAAATTTAGCATCAATATATTACACTGACATTAAATTGAACAATTAAACTGAAAATAAAAATGGAACCTATGACATGCAACAGAAAATCAAATACAATACCACTAATTTACCCCCATATTGCGGACGATTAATTCATTTGAAACATATCAAAAACCATCAAATTTGATGCCATAAACAATTAAAGACAATACATATATATAAACTTTCTGTATAATAATACCATTGAAAAATAAGGAAAATGAACAACAATTATGAAATCACAAATACCACATAAACTAAATATTATTAAAAATGCATAATTATATATATATATATATATATATATATAATAAAGAAACAGGTAAAAAATACTTAACTTCGAAATTATAAATGTAAATGTTGTAACTACGATTTATTTATTTTGTGGGGTGTCTGTGTGTGTATGAGGGGGGAGAGAAGGGGGAGGGGGGCTCTCGCGATTTTGTGATTTAATCCATTTTTCAAATGAAAATGCACGATTTGTAGTTTTTCTACTCATTTCAGGGTGGGAGCAGCGCCCTTGAATAAAAACTCTGGATACGAACTTCGCTTATGTAAAGTAAATAATACATAAGTTATTGAAATTATATATTTAATTTAAATACATTTGCAATTGTAAATTTAAATCCTAAGATGGATAAATTATTTTAATTAATAGAATCACTGAAAGGTTCATCTTAATAGGGATGTATTTTACAGAAACTGTTTAATTAAAATAAATATTCAATTGTACATTTCATAATATAGGGTTTAATCTAGAAAAAACGAGATTTTTAGCTTTTTGGCTAATTGCAGCCAATAACTTCTAGCCAAATAAAAATAGCTTTAGCCAAGGAAAAAAAAAAAAGCTTTATGCATACAAATTTTCGATATACATGAGTATTATTTTTAGTTATGCAATATACAAACAAATACATCACTCTGTAAGATTGACCCTTCCAGATTTGGCTGTATACCACACAGCAAATGCTTTTTTTAAATGGAAATTCTTTTCAAAATTCCCCTTCCAAATTAATCATCATTAAGTTACCGTATTTTCGGGTGTATAGCCCGCGGGTTATACAAGAAAAAAACATTTGGAACAGCCGCTGCGGCTTATACACGGTTCGGACTATACAAAGATTTTTTTTAAAAAAAAGAAACGGAAAATCGTGATTTTTCCATAATTTTTAAACCCGAAAAAATATCAAAAATCGTCGAAATTTGTAAATTTTTTTCGCTATGCCGCGAAATTTAAAGAATTTTCCCGTGTTTGTAATGTTTTTTTACTGTTTAAATGCTATTATTATTTATTTCTGTCTTTGGAAATAGAGATATTATTGGTTTGTTTATGACGGACTCGGAATCTTTCGATTTTGAAGGATTTTCCGATTCCAATGATTAAAATAAATATTTTTGCGCGAATTACTGTGTGCCTTTTTATACAGTAGTTTTATATTACTTATAGTAATTATTGTTTAAAATAATAATAACATATTTTCTAGAAGGTAAAATGCCATTAATGGCTCCAGTTGTATATTACATCCAGTTCTCTCAAAGTTACTGTTGTGATAATTTACCTATTATCTGCTGCTGCAATTCAAAAAATTAAACCGAGATAAATGGTATTTAATGTTTGCCAGAAATGTATGCAATTAGCACAATAATTACATTTACTTTTTGACATGAAAAAAAAATATTGTGGAAAAATTTGTGTATTGTGTTGCTTATGATAGCTAATTATCTACGAAATGGGCCCGGAGATGCTCTCCGTGGGGGTCTTTCTAACGGAACCTAACCCGTATTTACGCACAAAAATCCAAGTTTAGAAGAAAACTCCGAACGATTAGGCCGACGGGCGCGATTGGGTTCGAACCCAGGACCTCCCGTCTACCAGCTTTTGAGAGCAGAACCTCTCGGCCACTGGCGGGGCGTAGAAAAACGAAAATATTTGTCGAATTACCTCTGACAATAATTTTGTTATTTTTAAAGGGAAAAAAAAGTGACTTTTTTCCAGATTAAAAATAATGATAATAATAAATAAGTTAAAATCTGGTTTTATTATTATGGAATTATTAAAAAAAAAAAAAAATAGATTTTAGTACCGTAATTTACGGAAGAAACGCCGCGGCGTTTACGTGTTTTAAATTGAAATTTCAAGCGATGCGCCGTTTACGCACGATTAAATTTTTTTTTTTTTCACTCCCAAAAATTCAGATACCAAAGATGAGAAATTTCATATTAATAAGATTTTAAAATAATGCGCGTGATCCGAAATTTTTAGACCCAGGCGATCGAAATATATTGGCCTGGGCTAAACTTGAACCATTTATGCTAAAAATTTGGCCCACCTAGCCAAGAAAAATCAATTAAATCAAGTCCGGGATCCTATAAATAAAATTATTTAAGATATATTTTTTACATACTCATGCGAACATTTTGAAGCTTAAACTAGTATGTCCACAATCTATGAAATATGGAATGGCAACATTATTGATTACTTAGAGAAATTCGTTTAAATGATAACTCATTAGAAATATAATGTAGTTTAAAATGGAAGAAAAATATTTAAGAAAAAATAATTTTGAAGTTCTAGAAAGATTTTTTAAAATATATTTCTCTATAATTTAATAAAATGAAATAAATTTCAAAAGATTTCGTCGAACAAAGGAAAAATTTCACTGTTATTTTTGCAAAAACCTGCCGGTTTAACATGGCTCCGAAAAAAAAAAAGTACTTCTCCAGTCCCGGCCCGGAGCGACCGCAGATAAAAATTAAGTTTGATCGCGGTCCGGCCCGAGTCTAATAAAAAGAGATTAACCAGGTCCATGCGGATCTTTAATGTGTACGTTTTAAGTGAAAATCCTATAAAAATGATTTAAAACAATATTCATAGGATACATAAAACAAATTAGTGGATATAATTTTTTTTTAAATGCTTAATATTCCATATTTTCTAAGAAAATAATCTATTTGTAAAAAACGTATTTTTCTAGAAAAAATACATCCCCCCCCCCCCCCTCTATCCATAACAAAACAATAGCAGGTAAAATCAGATTACAAGATCAAATGTTGGACTCTACTCTGAACCTGAACTGCAAGGTCCGGATTGTATCCTATCCGAATCCGAAAATCCTACTTAAAGTCAACTCGAGACCCGACAAGAACAAATTTTGTCAACCGAAATATTAAAACCAGAAACTAAAATGAAGGAAAATTAATCCATATTTTAATGCATTTACAGAAAAGTAGTCTATAATTATGTTTTTCTTGTATCAAATTATTTCGGCTTTTACCATTTTAACAAATATTCAGCATCATCTTTTCGAGAGAAAAAAGAGTTAACTCGAACGAATCAAATTCCAACCCGACCCACGTCAAAAGAAAGAAAAAAAAAATCCCGCCAACCCGACCCGAACTTTAGTTGGGTTCGGGTACTATCCGATTACCCGACCCAATGCAGGATTCAATTCTGTACCAAGTGATTGAAATAAATATAAAATATAACTTTTAAATGTTCATGCAAGAAGTATTTTTTAAATATCTACAATAACGCCAAATATTCTCAAAAACGACCATAAAATAAATCAGATTAAATTGCATTGTTAAATCATCTTGTATTTAAGAAACAGCACAGTGATGGTAAGTATTTTTTTTTTTTTCTTCTTGGTAATCACTAGTGATGCAACGAATAGTGGTTTGGCCGAATAACCGAATACCGAATATTCGGCCAAGTTACAGCCGAATATTCGGCCGGCCGAATACTGAACTTATTTTTGCCTAAAAACAAAATATAGTATGTATTATATGAACAATTCTTGTATATTTCACAATTAAAATGTATTGTTTTCTTTAAAAAAATTGTTTATATACAAATTTTTAATTTTTAAAGCATTATTTTACTCTGAAAAAATATTCGGCCTAAAAATTGCCTCAATAATATAATTCGGACCCCCAAAAAAATTCTTAGCAAAAGTTACTCATCAGGTACTGTCTAGTTACATTTTAATAGATATTATGTGTGTTGTTGTTACATTTTAAAATAATGACAAAATTTTAAAAGTACTAGGAAACATAAGTTTCAGCTTTCAGATGAAATAAAATAAAAAATAAGAAATCTTAATATCTTAAGAAAAACCACTGATAGAAAGGGTGAAAGGAATATCCTCTAAAATGGCAGAAAGAAATCATTGTAGACTTTATAAAGCTCACAATTAACAAAATTTTTATTTATCTTTATTATTTTTTTTCTTTGCTGTCAGCAGTGAAGCCTCTGTAGAAAGTGCCCTCAATGTGAAGAAGTAAAAGAAATTAGTAATTTTCTTTCCCAGCCACTACTAGAAAGACAACAGTGTCCTTTGGAGTGGTGGGCGAAAAATTCGGAAGACTTTCCAAACCTTTCACAATTAGCCAAAAAGTACCTTTCTGCACCAGGAAATACCATATATAGTGAGAGATTATTTTCAGAAGCAGGTAACATTTACGAAAAAAAAAAAAAAAAAAAAAAGAAATAGACTATCACCTGAGAATGCTGAATTATTATTATTATTTCTGCATCACAGTCTACGTTTATTGAAAACATTTTAACTGTTGTTTAAGGCATTACAATGCTATTCTTGAAAAAAATATCTAAAACGTAAATGCATACTAATTAAAAGAATTTAGTATTTACATTTCTTTCATTATTTAATAAGAAATAGTAACAGACTTAAAAAATAACTTAAAATATATTTAACTTTTAAGCGTATTTTACTAAAAGAAAAAACCCTTAAGTATTGCAACATATACGACTTAAATATCTTATACATATAATACATCAATATCTAATCAATCATATATTTATGTTCTTTATAGGTATAATTCAAAATATTATTGAAAAAAATATTTTTTTATGTAACAAGGGTTAAATGTTAAACTTCCCATTATGATAAAAAAAAAAAATTGAATTAGCTTGTACAGCTGTATTAAAACAATTTTGAATAGATTAATTTTAAATTTAACAGATTATTTTAGCTTATTACAGATACTTTTTGTACTTACTGATACAGCATAAAATTTTTTTAACATGATTCCTAAATTAGCCTCTTATATAAAAATGGGTAGATAAAACTTATTCGGAGTATGAAAGTTAATGGGAAAAAAAAGTGTTAGTTAATTTCAAATAAAATTTTCATTATATATGATGAATATAAATTGTCAAATTAAAAAGTTATACTGTGTAAATATAAAAACATTTATTACAGTATTATTCGGCCAAGGCCGAATAATGGACTTGATATTCGGCCGAAGCCGAATATTCGGCAGACAGGCCGAATGGGCCGAATATTCGTTGCATCTCTAGTAATCACTTCGTGTATAAATGCTTTTAAAGCAAAATCTTCTAATTGAAATCTATATTTATTTCTTCGAGATTCTGACAGCTAAAAAGTTCCAAACAGAGCGATAGAAGAAGGGGAAAAAAGAAAGAAAGTAGCTTTAGGATCGCACGTGATATATTTTCGTAGTGGTTAGCATGAATCATATAATGTTTATAATCCTTATCGCTCCACGTGCAAAGAAATAATAAAAGTAGGTCATAAAATTTCTAGCAAATTGATTGGAATTAAATAAAACCGTTTCGAATTAAATAAAAAGTTTTGTTTCTGATAACTTTATTATAAAACACGCATACACACATAAATAACGGCTGCATTCAGTATAAGTCATTTTTAATTTTAAATGTATAAAACTATTGCCGCATTTATTAATACTTAACGAAGTCGAACAGCGTTTTTCAGTTTTTGATAAGGGAAAAAACATTTAGAAAATGCTGAAAGTTAATTTTTTAATTGAATTCCAGATGAGACAGCTCGGGAAAGGTCATCATCAATTAGCAATCGCTTATAACTTAAGATATAATACATTTATCGAAAATGGAAAAACGCATTCATTTTCAAATCACTTTGATAGATATGCCAGCAGATTCCATGCTTTTCCGTTTAAAATTCTTGATGAATTATTGTGCGAGGTTTCTTTTTAATACCCCCCCCCCCCCCCTCTTAAAAAAATCCGAAACATCTGCATTCCCGATCTACAGATTCTTTTAGAAATGATTAAAATGAGAATTTTTATATCTTATTCAATTGACGAAAAGGGATGTGATAACGTTATTTTATTTGTACATAGCGCTAAATATTAAAAATAATACGTTTATTATCTATTTGTAAATAATTTTAATATATGGCACTGTGAAAATAAATGTCATTTTAGCACGTCATCATTTTAATATCGTTCGAACACGCTATTTAAGATACTTAATTAAAGTTGAGATTGCTAACGCCCCATCGTTCTCATGACGCTCTTTAGTGTATAGAAAAGTTTACTCAATTTTAACGGGATTTTTTCTTTTAAATATTATTTATAATGAATTATTAATTTTGAATATCGTACTTATATTATTTATATCAAATTAATAATTTCATATTTCCAGAGCTCCCACTCAACTTGTGTAGTAAAAAGGGGGACCAAAAGGGAGCACATATTTTGTAAAAAAAGAGATCAAAAGGAAACTTATTTTCGCAAATCGTAAAATAAAATAAGCAAGGAAACCCTCCTTTCCTTCAATTGTCACTAATTAATAAATGTTCAAAGTATAATTTGTTATAAAGAAAACGCTTGCTCCAATTCAAATTCTGAAATTCATTATCTTAAAGCTATTGTTATTGGTAGAGGTTACAAACCTTCTAAGACAGATTGAATTTCACGAATTTTTCCACGACTGTTTAAAGAAATTTGCGTGTTTTTCGGGATCCTTTGATGAAATTTATGTTTTTCACTATCTCTTGACGAAATTAAAGTTTTTAAAATCTTTTGACGAAATTAGTTTTTTTTTTTTTTCGATTTTTTGACGAAATTCGTGCTTTTTCCGCAATCTTTTGACCGTTTTTTTTTTCGCGATATTTTGATGAAATTCGCGTTCTTCTCGCAATCTTTTGACGAAATTCACGTTTTTTCGCGATCCTTTGACGAAATTCGCGTGTTTTTTGCCACCTTTTGACGAAAATCGCGTTTTCCGCGATTCTTTGACAAAACTTGCGTTTTATTGAGAGATCTTTTGATGAAATTCGCGTTTTTTTTTTCCAAAAACGCTATCTTTTTACAAAATTCTCGTTTTTTTCGCGATCCTTTGCCGAAATTTGCGTGTTTTTTGTGATCCTTTGTTGTAATTTGCGACCTTTTGACGAAAAACGCGTTTTTGGCTATTCTTTGACAAAACTTGCGTTTTTTTCGCAATCTTTTGAGAAAATTAGTCTTTTTTGCGATCTTTTGACCGCTTTTTTTTCGATCTTTTAACGAAATTCACGATCTTTTGAAGAAATTTGCACATTTTCGCAATCCTTTGACAAAATTGGCGATTCTTTTCGTGACCGATTAACGAAATATAATGGTATTTTTTGGAATATATTTGCGAAAAGCGTGATTTTTCCGCGATGCTCTGCTAAATGCCAAACATCGGGAAATTTTAAATAAAAGTCGGTTAAAAGTGTCAAAAAACGGACTTTACGGACCTAACAATGAAAAAACGGACCAATACGGACTTTGACCAAAAAAACGGATCTAGTGGGAGCCCTGTAATTTCGGTGCTTGTGGTTTTTAAAATTTCAGTTTAATTAATTTTTTGTTGCAAAATCATTCGCGATATACCAAGGTAATAATGCGCGCCATATGCCGGAATTTAAGCTGCAAATTTCACGCAATTTTAGTGTAGTTTTTCGTATTTATATTATTTAAATTATATTAATAATTTCGAATTTTGCATTTAAATTATTTATTTCTAATTAATAATATCATTTTTATGATTTCTTAATTCTTCTTATTAATGTGTTTCTGTTTAGCACGCCATTCGCGATTACCGCGGAAATTTCACATGCGGCGTAAACCCTGGTCGAAATATACATTCGTAGATGGTGTATAGCCCGCGGGCTATACAACGATGCAGCTCCGCGGCTTATACACGAACTTTTTTATGGTACTGCTCGATTTAGGGGTGCGGGCTATACACTGGATGCAGGCTATACACCCGAAAATACGGTACTTAAATTCTTGATTGTCAGTTTGTTTCTCAAGTCTGTTTTTGTTATATTCATGAGACTGAATCCCCCTTCACAGTCTGATGTAGACAACAAAAGTGGTGCAACAAATTCATACAAAGAAGTCACATTAGGAAACATGCAAGCAATGCCATTTTTATGAAGAAAAAAAAATACAATAAGCTAGTTTCATTTCTTTACATGTTGTAGCCAGTACACGCATAAATTCAAGTCTGAAAAGTTTATACGACATGCATTTGGCACATTAATGATTCAAAGCTAATGCACATAATATCCCATGCTTATACAATCTGTGATTTTCGTTTTCGCCATATTATGCTGGAGTGATGTCTGATGCAAATAACATCAAACTGTTTGAAGACACTTGCATAGAGAGCACGAGACAAATTTTGAAGTGTTGCCGCAGCGCGAATGCAGTATGAGATTTTTCTTTTTTTTAGTTTTTGTGCAACAGCAGTAGGTTTACGAAATGGGAATGATATAGCGTATTTTTTTTTTGGCTGCAGCTATTTTGGCTAATTCACTAAATGCTTTGGGAGCAAAAAGCACTTCCAGTTAGCTTTTTGGCTATTTGGCTAGCTCTAGATTAAACCCTATAATATGGTATTAATCTTATAATTTATTGTTTTATAATAACGTTCATTAAAATAATAAAAACAAATAAGAAAATTTTTCCGAAATTATAAATATGCAGCAATAATTTAATTTAAATGAATTTTCTCTCATATTCTGGAAAACATTATTCTGAAAAATAGTTTGAACAATTGATGAAGGACAACAAATTTAAATTTGTTAGATACTGTCCCCAAGTCTCTATTGGATTTCAATAATAATAAAAAAGAAAACATTTTCTGCGGCATTGTTAAAAAAAATTTTTTTTCTTACAGTATAAAAATTTAAAAATAGATAAATTTTAGAAAAATACTTAAAATATTTTTTTTAAATCGTAGTATAAACATTCACTGAATTATCCAAAAGAGATTTTTATTTGCTTAATTTCTAAACTACATTATAAAATTTTCATTATTTTTCTTATTGTACAAATTCGACTTTTTGAAATCACAAATTATATGTATGTTCTTCGAAAATATACACACTACATGTCTGAGAGAATTGTTTTATCTTTCGAATTTGTTTTATTGTACAAAAACGATACTTTTCAGATTTTGGAGATACGGCAATTTTTTTTACTGATTCCCACAAAATTATCTTCTCTTTTTTTTTAATGGTTTGGCAGTGTTATTGTCTGTTTTCTTTCATTTATATGTTCGGGTAATAAATGGAAAGCAAGTTCTTTCAAATAATGATGATGAATTTCCTTTTTTTCCCCATATTTAAATGATTATCAATTTGAGAATTTATTCCCGCAATATTTGACAATGAAAAAAAAAAAAAATGTAAGTGACCATCCATCAGTTTTTTGTGCGAACTGACTTCACAACTAATATAATAAAACAATTTTAAGTCACATTCTAAAAGTAAAAAAAGTACTCTATGAATGGGTAACTTAGCAGAGAGTCCGTACTTCAAAGAAACTTTCCCCCACAGATTTCGCAGAAATGGGAAAGGATGAACACGAGGGGGGAAAATTCAACTAACGTAAGTGGTCGCAACGCGGTCATTTAGACCGATTGAAACTTAAGAATGGGATAAAATGCTAAGAAATAGCAGGAATGACTTGCAATTTTACTACACAAGAGTGTGAACACTCAAGGTCAGCTACACGGAATTTTGCTCTCGTAACTTTAACGGAAAATGAGTTACAGGAAGATAACGAATTTTGGGCGGGGAAAAGACCAACGCGCGACTATTAACGGGTTAAAAACTTACAGAATGATTCAGTTGTTATTTTCACCATGTGGTCAGCTAACTGAAAGAAAGGAAGTGTTGCCACTTCCAACTTGCAAAACTTTTCCAATTCTGAGAAACAGGCCCTGAGTCAAGTATCTGAAGTTCCCCCTACAGTAGGCTCCTTCAAATCCACACAGATTGGGACCAGATGTTGTGCAGATTTCTGGTCATTGCTTTGTTTACATTTTTAAAACAGTAATTTGAATGCAATAATGCAATCGAAATTATAATGAATGGTTGCAATATAGTAAAATATTAAAATAACTAAGTAAAGTAATAAACTAAAGTAATAAAAAGTAAAGTTCAAGTAAGTTATTAATAATGTATAATTAAATATGTATAAAGATGAGATACATTTTCGTTGATTTATTCAATGAAACTTTCCTTATAAAGGTATCCTATTAATTCATATCAAAATCATACAGTAAGGAAATTTTATTTCAGGTTAGCCAGTCCTAATAACCAAAAAAGCTTGATTAATAGATTAATATATTTGGATCTTGATTTTTTTTTTCAGAAATAAATTTATACTTGCTTCATGAAAAACCATGAATTCAGTCATATTATCAAGAATTACCGTAAAATCCCAATTGTAAGCTCTCCCTTTTTCAAAAGAAAAAGCAGTTAAATTTGGTAGGGGGGCTTATAATTGAGATTTTTAAAAAAAAGTATTTTAAAACCTGTTTTTATCATTAATTTAGAAGTAAATAAAGTAAATACAGGGGTGAGAATCTACCGTATTTTGACAGCTTTCCAATTTGTAAAAAAAAAAAAAAAAAAAAAAAAATCTAAATTCCCCCCCCCCCCCTCCAAAAAAAAAAAAAAAATCCCTCCAAAAAAAATCTAAGCAAAATTTTTAAAATTTAGTTTTTTTTTTTTTCAAATGCACTACTTTATTATTTTACTGCAACAATATTTAATCAATCATCTAAGCCCCCCCCCTCCCTTCCAAAAAAAAAATATTGCTTCTCCCTTTGTCCTAAAGGTTCGCACGGGCGAAATTTCCAGGCCCGGGCCGATTTATAGAGAAATAAATTCGGCCCAGCCCGGCCAATAAAAAAAATTAAAAGTTCGGCATAAAGAAGACTTGATACGTTGATGACTCAAAGCTTCATATATTTTAACTTTAATAAAATCACTGAAGCACATATTTATAACTAAAGAAACAAACATGCAATTTCATTTTCTTTTGATTGAACTGAAAGATAAACACACTTGATATAGACCCCTTGCATTGACGTCACGTTGCTATTAGCAACGACTGATACTATCGTATCTGGTGCACACACGTGGAGCACAGAACTGCACGTTTGCCGTTAAAAGAACATGTTATCTTTCTGTTTAATTTAGATCTTCCTTATTTTTATTATTATAGTGCAAACAAGTCTAATAAATCAAATGGAGAGCACCATATTCGCCTTATATTTGGGCGCCATATAAAGCGATTTCAGATGTGTGACGTCATGTGCAACCCGTCTATAGTCACTCTATTAACACCTAATGATCAACCTAGTGACACATTGCCCTATGACCTTGACACGTACCAATGTCAATGTGTTGTTTGTTTCAGTTTTGTTTCTCTGAAAAGAACTTAGAATGCAGTAGGAAAATAAGAAAACAAGATGAGTTTTTTTGCAATCATTTGACAAAATTCTCGTTTTTGTACTCTTCCCGCGCAATCCTTTGCAAAATTTGCTTTTTGCGATCGTTTGACAAAAGTGCCAATTTTTTTCTGCAATTGATTGACAAGACTGTTTTTGGGCGATTGTTTGTCGAAATTCATGATATTTTTCCATGACAGACTGAAAAAATACACTATTTTTTTCCTCACTCTTTTGACGAAATTTGGGATATTTTTCTTTGATCTTTTATTGAAACTCTTTTTTTCTACAACCATGACGAAATTCGCGATTTTTCTCAGCAAATAATAGACAAATTTGACTTTTTTATCCCTTTAATTTATTATTAAAATTAGCAACTTTTTACAGCGATCAGTTGAAAAAAAATTTTCTGATTGCTTCTTAGATATGTGACGAAATTCACGATATTTTTCCATGATTGAAGAACTTATCTAAAAATATTCTCGAAAGAATCATAAAATTTTACATGTTACCTCAAAGAACACCCCCCCCCCCCCCTTTTTTCATGAAACTCTAGAAATGGTACTAAACCTTCTCAGATAAAGAATTTGTGATGTAACTAAACTATTTCACTCATATTTAACAGCCATTAAGAGGATTTTGTGCTAAGAAATTTGTTTTCTTTTCCCGATTTTTTTTCTTCTGAGGATTTTTTATGTCTGATTTTTCGGACTGATGTCCAATATTTCTTTAATTTTCGGAAGCGAATGACTTAAATTTTCAGAAAATTCAGAATAAAATCACTTCTGTATTATCTATTGTATACTGTATTTTAATTTATTGTGTTTTAAATATGTATATTTTATTTCAGCGTAAGTGTTATGTTTTAGTGTATCATTCCTATTTTATAACTTAGTGCAGGAAAAAATTGCATTTTGTATGTTACTATATTGCCATGAAAAATATTTTTTAACAGACCTCCAAAATCCAGAAAATTTGAAAATCCGGAATCGCTGCAGTCCTGCCAATTCTGAATTTTCGAGGTTCAACTGTAAGAAATAGGGCAGAATTTTTTTTAGGGATGCACCAAATATTCGGTATCTATTCGGTATTCGGCCATGTTACCGAATATTCGGTTTGGCCGCATATCAAACTATTCGGTATACCAAATATTCATCTTGGCCGAATAGCAAACTATTCGGCCTGCCGAATACTTACAAAAACTTTTAAAACATATTTTTAAAAATCTTATACAACTTCTACGTTGTTTAACAGTCAACTTATAAAGATATTCAGAATAATTAGAAACAGAATCATATTTAAATAAAAAATAATATTTTTACATTATTTATTTGCTGTTTGATGAGTATTATTTAAGAAAATTAACCAATCACGAGTATTTTCATAGCAATTAATTATGTATAAATGTAAGTTCCTGAACAATATCCAGTAAATAACTATTTCTTGCTAAGATTATAAGAACAACATTTACAATCTCTGAAAATGATCGCCCACTCCAGACACCGATCTAGGATGTATTTAAAAACTTCCTTTTTTAATAAAAGGGAGTAGAATTCTTGCTGAGTTGCCATCATATAAATTTGAATAGATTGTATTATTTATTTACTTTCACTTTAGTCTCTTCCTGACAAACAAATAATATATAATCCTGTACAATTTTTCTTCCAATTTTTTCACAATTTCTCTTTGATTTTAAAATGTTTGTTTTAGAATTTAAGAAACTTTTATTCATTTGTTTTAATTCACAGAAGAAGCCATGAAATTTAAAATTTTATTAATTAAAAAAGTTTATAACTATCCTCTTAAATAACTCAAAGCAGATTTTTTTCAGCATAAAGTTTACTTGAAGAAGCTCTTGATTATCAAAATGAAAGTTTCTGCTTTAAATATTATGTAAAACTGTTTTAAAATTTAACGTTTTAATGCCTTTAAACTTTGAAATATAAAATGATTCGACAAGCCGAATATTCGGTATTCGGCCGAATAGTTACTATTCGGCTGATCGAATAGTCGGTATTTGGCCTAGCAGTTACTCTTCGGCTAGCCGAATATTCGGTATTCGGTTCGCCTGTAGGCCGAATATTCGGTATTTGGCATTCGGCCAAAATCACTATTCGGTGCATCCCTAATTTTTTTACAAATAAAACTTAAGTATGTTAAACTTTGCAGGGTGGGGGTTAGAGAAGAAATAAGAACTTCTGGAGAAAGGGGTGTAATTTAAATAATCAATTATTTACTTGTTGTTATTAGTGAGCAACAAATAGAACAACAGAATTAAGATTTCCATGATTTTAAACTTTTTGTGCTGAGGAGGGAGAGGGAGAGCAGAGAAAGAAAGAAGACATTTCATGCAGAGGAGTGGGTGGGGTTCATTAATATTACTATGTGAAAACATGTAGAAATCCACCAAAACAGTCAAAATATTCCCTTAGATCTATACTAATAAAATAACAGATCGCTCTGTGTGTGTGTGTCTGCGTGCGATGGCTAGCGAAATCTACCGCACGTAGAAGTCTGAAAATTCAGGAGTGATTAGTCCAAGACAGGTCCTGATCAGGGTTGTCAGATTTGCTGCCCGGGTAGATACCCATTTTCCTCAACGGGCTGGGTTTTTTAGCTTAAAAAACCCGGGCGTTTTGGGGAAAATGGGTTTTTATCAAATAAAACAACATTTTGTAATATTCATGGCTGTTTTGTAACACTTGATAAAATCCTCTGAAAAAAAAAAAAGGTTGAACTTTCACGGCGTCATGCAACCGCGACCTTTTGATGAAATTCCATCTTTAGACGAAATTCGCATTTTTTTCAGCGATCTTTTGATGAAATTCCCGTTTTTTTCGGCGATCTTTTGACAAAATTCGCGTTTTTCCGAAATCTTTTTACAAAATTAGCATTTTTTCCGAGATCTTTTTCCAAAATTCACTTTTTTTCACGATTTTCTTTTTACAAAATTCGTGTTTTTCCGCAATCTTTTGACAAAATTCGTGATTTTCCACGATCTTTTGACAAAATTCATGTTTCTCCACAATCTTTTGACAAAATTCATGTTTCTCCACAATCTTTTGACAAAATTCGCGTTTTTCCGAAATCTTTTTACAAAATTAGCATTTTTTCCGAGATCTTTTTCCAAAATTCACTTTTTTTCACGATTTTCTTTTTACAAAATTCGTGTTTTTCCGCAATCTTTTGACAAAATTCGCGATTTTCCACGATCTTTTGACAAAATTCATGTTTCTCCACAATCTTTTGACAAAATTCATGTTTCTCCACAATCTTTTGACAAAATTCGCGTTTTTACGCGATCTTTTGACAAAATTCTCGTTTTTCTGCGATCTTTTGACAAAATTCGCATTTCTTCCACGATCCTTTGACAAAATTAGAGTTTTTTCCATGATCCTTTGACAAAATTCCCGTTTTTTATGCGATTGTTTGACATAGAATCCACGTTTTTCCCCCGATCTTTTGACGAAATCGATGTTTTTTCCGCGATCCTTTGACAGAATTCACGTGTTTTCTTGATTCTTTGACAAAATTAGTTTTATTTTTTGCAATATTTTTGCACAATTCAGAGTTTTTTCGTGATCCTTAGATGAAATCAGAGTTTTTTCATGATCTTTAGACGAAATCCGTGTATTTTCGCGATCATTTGACAAAATTCGTGTTTTTTCGCGATATTTCGACAAAATTCGTGTTTTTCCATGATCCTATGACGAAAGTTGTCATTTTCACGCGATCCTTTGATGAAATCAGCGTTTTTTTCGTGGTTCTATGATGAAATTTGTGGATCTTTTCTGCGATCCTTTGACAAAATTGCGTTTTTTCCGTGATATTTTGCGAAATTGGCTATTTTTTTTCTGCGAACGATTGACAAAATTGTTTTTTCAGCAATCGCTTGTCGAAATTTGGGATATTTTATGTCCGAATTTTCGGACTGACGACCGATTTTTTTTTTTTTTTTTCGAAACAAATCATCAATGCGAGAAATGGCAAAAAGGCGGAAAATCACGGATCTGCGGTAGAATCTCATGCCTGTGTAACTCCGGAATTTCCGGGGCACGTTTTATCAAATCCCCGGAATACAAACAGGCATGAATATTAAGTACTTTTTGAACGAAAAAATACAACAGTGTAATGTTTCTTTTACATATAAACATACTTGCACAAAATCTTCGCTATCAACTATCATAAATATTTATTAGATTTATTTTCATATGCAGTGAGTATTCTTTAACTTGAAATTGATGGAGCAAGGAAAAAAATAGTCATATAATTGTAAAAGGCTGAATCCATATCAACTCAGGCAGGGGGGTTACCTTCATAGTCTCAGAAGTTTTTGAATTGAACATATGTTAAAATTTAAGAAAAAGTAAGATACTTGTATATTTTCATTTTGCCCAAAAAAATTCCTGGCCCGAGATACAGGCCGCCAAAGATGACATCCCCGGCATCCTTTCTCATTCGCGATTTTCAATAAAAATTTTAAAGTGCTCTATCTCTAGAACGGTGCAAGATATTTTGTTGCGGTTTATTTTATTTTAAAGATAATATTCTTCTGTTTAAAATAATATACCCAATTTTGAAAAATGTATTGAACTTTACTTGTGGCAACCTTTTGAAAAAAAAAATTTTTTTTCAAAAAAATTTTTTTTTTTGAAAATGCCAATCCTAAAAATTTTGATTTTTTTGCTGTTGATCAATACCATTGGGAACTATCTTCACTCTAAAGGAGAACTTCCACTTTTGAGTTTAACAAATTTTAGAAACATTTAAAAAATTCCGAGAATTTTACAGGAACTGTATATATACAGTTCCAGTAAAAGTCACTGAATTTTTGCTTATTTGTATCATATTTGTAAGGATAAGCCTACTATATATCCTAAACAAGTTAGAAATTGCAATATCAAATGTGGCAAATGAGGTGCGTGCGTACTATAACTAGTTTTATAAATATTCAGATCTTGGTGCAATAAGTGTTACACTCTTGGGCAAAAAGGGCATGAATACAAAATTTATTATGATTCTACATATTAAATTCAGTAATAAGGAAGTAATATGAATTCATCTTAAAAGGACTTAATCGCCATGGCAACCTAGAATCATTGCCTATCATGGTATATCATTGAATCAATTATGTATTATAGGATTTTTAAATAGAATGATGAAAACTTTTATTAATGTCTTTTATGTTTTAATTTGATTTTCATAGCATTTGAAGTGATACATACTTTATTTTCAATACCGAACATAGTAAAACAATCTCAATAACATATATCAATTATATTAATACAAGTTAGAGTTCAGACAGATGGGCAGACAAATCGAATCCATAAAGACTTTCAACTATGTTGGAAATTGTTAAAAACACATAAATAGGTCGGAATTTGACTTTTAGAAATTTATGTCAATAGACGGAAGCATACTTGAATACTTTCATACAACCCTGTATTTCACCTACTATCTTTATATACATGCCACTATTTAGCTAATATTTAATTAAGATTAAAACCTTAAAACCAGTGAAATCATACTTCCAGAGATTATCATCCATAGACGGCCATGTTTCTAATTCTTTGCGTGGACCTGTATATCATTTAATCTATATTCTCCAAACATATCTTAGTATACTAAATGTAGTTCAGTGTAAAAATGCATAAATCATTTAAAAATCACCTTTAAGCTACTTTCATTCATACTCAGTAAACCCTTAAGATTTCTTTTGTGTAGCCCTGTATATGATCTACAGCATTTATGCACACAATGTAATATGGAAAATTTTAGTTAAATTTAAAAACTCAAATACAACTAAAAATGCACTTCCAGCAATACCCTTACGATTTTTTTTTGTGTAGCCCTGTGTATGATCTATACACACCTTTATACACACAATGTAATATGGAAATATTTAATTAAACTTAAAAACTCATATTGCAACTAAAAATGCACCTCTAGCAATCATCGCTAATGTACAGTATTTCCAATAAGGTAAAGTATCCGAAATCTTTTGTGTGTCCCTGTAAACACTATGCACTTTCTATGACACAGAAAGTAATTTTTTGTAAACCTCTGCAATAAAGTATGTATCACTTCAAATGCTATGAAAATCAAATTAAAACATAAAAGACATTAATAAAAGTTATCTTCATTCTATTTAAAAATCCTATAATACATAACTGATTCAATGATATACCATGATAGGCAATGATTCTAGGTTACCATGGCGATTAAGTCCTTTTAAGATGGATTCATATTACTTCTGTATTACTGAATTTAATATATGGTATTATAGTAAATTTTGTATTCATGCCTTTTTGCCCAAGAGTGTAACACTTATTGCACCAAGATCTGAATATTTATAAAACTAGTTAATACTATGCACGCACCTCATTTGCCACATTTGATATTGCAATTTCTAACTTGTTTAGGATATATAGTAGGCTTATACTTACAATTATGATACAAATAAGCAAAAATTCAGTGACTTTTACTGGAACTGTATGTATATAGTTCCTGTAAAATTCTCTGAATTTTTTAAATGTTTCTAAAATTTGTTAAACTCAAAAGTGGAAGTTCTCCTTTGCAGTGAAGATAGTTCCCAATGGTATTGATCAACAGCAAAAAAATCAAAATTTTTAGAATTGGCATTTTCGAAAAAAAAAGTTTTTTTGAAAAAAAAAATTTTTTTTTCAAAAGGTTGCCACAAGAAAAGTTGAATACATTTTTCAAAATTGGGTATATCATTTTAAACAGAAGAATATTATCTTTAAAATAAAAAAAACCGCAACAAAATATCTTGCACCGTTCTAGAGATAGAGCACTTTAAAATTTTTATCGAAAAGGGCGAATTGGAAATGGTGCCCGGGATGCCATCTTTGGCGGCCTGTATCTCGGGCCAGGAATTTTTTTGGGCAAAACCAAAATGTACAAGTATCTTATTTTTTATTGAATTTTAACATATGTTCAATTCAACAACTTCTGAGACTATGAAGGTAAGATTTTTTCTTTGGCTGCCTGAATTGACATGGATCATACCAAAAACAAAATAACTGTGCAAAGTAATAAAGAAAAGTATATTTAACATCTACAAAAACATATTTCTTGAAATTAAATATGAAAAAATCAGATACTTTTATAATTAAATAAAGCAGATACCCAAAAATAAGCACCTCAATAAAGGAGAATAAAAAACTTTAATGATATTGACTTTTTATAATACACAAGAAATTTTTACACGGTACAAAAATTCAAACTGCAAATTTTATGATGTTTACTAATCTTCTTCATTTGGACTTTTCAATAATTGGTGACACTTAACTAGTTTTTCTGTTTTTTGATTATCTAATCTATTACGAAGTTTATTTTGAACAAGGCCAAAAGTTGGAAAAAGATGCTCAACTGATGCAGAACTGGGTAGGCAATGAATTTAACAATGCCATATAGTAACAAAAATCTTGCTTCAGAAGACCAATTGAATTTTCAGCTTTTTTGCCGTTATTTTCCACCATTTAGATAGGGTAAATACAACTGTGACATTAGGGTGTAACATTGATTTTGAATAATATTCATTATCTGTTATTTGTAGTGACATTAACAGTGTTACATAATCACTGTTAATGCTCCTTAGCCATTCTAAAAGCTATTCTTCTTCGGTGCTTAACAATTTTCTTCCTTTATATTTGGGGTGAGCTAGATAAGCTGTCATATGAGCAGGTATTATACATTGATTATATCGTTTCTGCATTGAATCTTTAAATGGAGCAAGTACTTCATCTTCCAATAAAGTTGACCAAATATGTACGACTTCTCCTAGACAACAATTATCCTTTTGAAATTTATCCAGTGCAGTAGATACTAAGCGCAGTTGCTGTTGAAGATTTATAGTTTCCATGTAAAGTGCTGCATTATTCATTATCTGGATGATATCTTTATCGATGTCATTTTTGTGTTCAATGCATATTTCATGTATTATTGTATAGTTCTTTAAAAAACTATCAATGCAATCATTTTGACAGTTCCATCGTGTAGAATTTGGCAGTTGTGGCTTTATACCTTTTTTTCTAAAAGCCATCCTGAAGGCTGATGATGATTCCTTAATTACCGCTAAATTTCAACAATTTGTTTTAATATTACTCTTGATGAAACATCAATTTCTACTAGACCTAAATAATGGGCAGCATAACCATAAACAATCAAGTTTTTTTCCCAATGATTTTCACTCCTTCATTCCTCAAATCTGTTTTCTAAGTTTATTTGTGTTATGACCATTCTCTTTTCATTTTCAGAGCAAATTTTTGTAGTATGTTTTAAAATTACCTATTTAATTTTTCTGTCTATATAATTCTTTTTTCTATCTAAATAAAAAAGTATATGCTAAAAATAATTAACAGAATAAATTCCTCAAAGTAAAAATTTAAAAGTTTAATTTTATTGGTAATATAAGAAAGTAAGATTACCAAAAAGAAAACCTTCTCTAATAACTAAAAGATAACCAACAACAAACTTACATTTGTTTATTTTAGTAAATTACATATAATTTTATTAATGACTTTTATTTGAAGATTAAAAGGATTAATAATAATTTAATTAATATTTTAATAAAATATTATTTTTTCTTCAAATTCCTTAGTATATCCCCAGCCTGTCTTGTTTTTCTGCTTCCATACTTAAAATTCAAACACAGTTAGTTGCTTTCTGGTGATATATGCAAATATTTGAAAACACTCAATTTCAAGCAGAATAATTAATTTAATTAAATGTTTCTATTGTTTATTAAACAATGTATCTTCAAGCATAATAAAAGATATAAACATATATATACATGTGTTACATATTGTTACTTTGTAGAAAAGAATAAATTTTATCATCCCCATTTTCCCCCCAAAACCAAGATTTTCTACCCAAAAAACCCGGGTTTTTTAATAAAACCCACCTGGTCTGGGTTTTTTTACAATCCTGGTCAGGGTTGCCAGCTTTTTTGGTTTTAGCCGCTTAAAAAACCCGGCTTTAATTGAAAAAAGCCGGCTTTTATTTTGGGTCATTCCATGTCAAATCAACACAGCCCACAACCCGACCATCTCCAAATTGGATGAAATTTAGTTTATTTGTTGCACTAATAGAGAAATGAATAAATCCAGTGTTTTTAGTTCATATTGCTATTAGTTTTTTAAATATTTAAATTTAAATTTGGTCGAATTCGTCAAATTTTAGCAATTCTTGCAATACAAAACAGGCTCAAACTTCTTTCCTAATTAAAGTAGAGTTTTGATTGCTCTGGAGGCCGTTCTACCAGTCCGAAGAGCAAAATATTTGGACAACAGACACTTCGGGGGATGCGCTCGAGATTTCCGAAATAAAAAAAGTTATAAAAATCGCCACTAGATGGCGCTGCGAGTTATCGTGTGAAGAGAGGGCAAACTGAGATCCCGAAAAACTGAAGGACAAGGAGTCTTACACAAAAGGAACACAATAAGGACAATAAGTGGGCACGGAATTTCCATGGCCAAGAATCATAAATCACCATTCTTGCGCGAATGTTTTGCGAGTCTCCGGGTCTTGCTTTTCCAACTGCTGAACCGCTTGAATCTGATACGGGTAGAAGTTCAGAATTCTACGCATTGTCGGACAGTGGAGTAGGGCATATTAAGGGTATGTGAAATCGTCGATACACTGAGAGTTCCATGACGCGATTCAGTTCTTGCTTCCACGACTGTTGTATCAGTATCCTCTATGACGGGGGTGGTACCATTTTACTTCCACTTCCCGGCAAATCGCCTAACTCTCCTGTTCGCTAGACCTTCATTATCATGTCTTTAAGAGCACGCTCCCATATCGGTCCACGTCGATATTTCTTGAGACGGCGGAACTCTCTCACAACTGCATCTGCATTCTCACCCTTGCAGTAGTGCAGTTTGACTGGCAGTGCTCTCTCCGGCAATGTTGGCATTTTGGAACGCTCATCTGATTGGGGCACGAACTTCTTCCTTTTATCGTACGTGACATTTGCATATGTTTTCACAATGTGGTGGCTCGCTGCGCCCCCTGGTAGCGATTTTTTAAAGTATTTTTTTATTTCGGAAATCTCGAGCGCATCCTCCGAAATGTCTGTTGTCGAAATATTTTTCTCTTCGGAGTAGTAGAACGGCCTACAGGGCCCTTCGAGTAGCGGAAGTTTAATTTCGCTAACCCTGTATATGAATTGTACTTTCATATGATATACTGCATGACTATATTTAAAAAAAAATTAATTTCAAGGTCATCAAATTTAAATTTTAAAATTAAAAATTTTAAAGTTGTAATTTTGAAAATGTTCTAAAAAAATTATATGTTATTTTTCAACTTATTATAAACAGAATCTGAAAGTTTTAGCCTGGGACTGCAATGGGTTCATGAAAAATAAATTTTATGAAACTACTTGTATCTGAATTTGCTCATAACAAGTGACAAATTTTGAATTTTAAACTAAAATTTCATACTGAACATACAGAAAATAAGATTTTAACCACCAAAAGACAATATTAAAATAATACCATAATATTTTATCCCAATTTGTATATTCAGGGAAATATCTAATTTTATTTTTTAAATGTTTTAGGGAAGTTGATACACATATAAAAGACAGGAGATTTTATACAAGATAGAAAAAATAGATTTGATCAACCATTTAATAAATATCTAACTATGCTATTCAAAATATATTTTTAAAGTTTAAACACCAATGATGTATAAGTATACATACTTAAAATCCAAAAATGAAAACTTATGGCTTATAAATTATGTTAATCATATTTAGAATTGAAAATACTAATCAGTTGTAGTACATTTTTTTTTCTTTCTTAATTTTATGGATGCAGAATGCATTTCATCTTCAGATAGCTTGTATGCTCTACCAGTGACAGTTCTAGGATCAACTTTAGTTAGTATTGTATTCACTGCCACTTGTAAAACATCAGGGTGTTCTGGAAAATAAAATGATGATGATGGGCCATGTGGATGCAAAAAGTTGATCTTAATTTCTTCTGTGTCATAATTTATGCTAAGTACACAGGCTAACCACCATTCTTTATCATAAATGCATGTTACATAACCGTTTATTTCTTCCAGTTCAATTCCTCCTTCTTCCTTTGTTACTTTTACAATTTTGCCTCTGATACTCCTTTCCCATGGGCAGTGGCAAAGAAGTGCCATTCAGCAGGTATGCCAAAGTCCTTTTTGTGACAGCATAAATTTAAGAAGTTCTTGCGGTTTTTATAGTGAGCAGCTGCACCATCAGAAAAATTTGTAAACTTTAGGGGAGTCACATCAAATTTTCCTTTTAAAAACTTGACTAGGTTCTTCTGAAATACATATACAGCTGTGGTATCATGGGAAAGACAGTCAGAAATAACAACAAAACTAATATTCTCTATGTGGTTGTCTCTATTATAATATATAACAAATGGGTGGATTGTTGCCTGCGCATTATTCCACTGAAACCCTTGAGCTTCGTCTTGAAGAATGAATGAATAATTTTCTGAAAAATCAGACACTATAGCATACTCCTCAAATTTAAGATTATTTTTTGTATCCTTAAAGAATGAGGACTGTTGTTGGGCTATAAATGAGTGTCGGATAAGCACAGAAAGTTTATCAATAAATGATTCAATAAATTCCTCATATGAATTTGTTAAAGTTTGTAGAATGGAACGATCCACATTTAACCATTGTTTGTATTCAATTGTTTCAATACTGTTTTCACAAAATAGTTTGTCAAGATATATTTTAAATTCTTCAAATTTGGGACAGTTTTTGCATTCATTAAGATAACAAGTAGGATGTGCTGGATTGCATAGAAGCAAAGCTATACAAGTTTTATAAGACGAAATTGGAATGTTTTCTTCTGAAGTTAGTTCTTTCAAATTACTTCCAATCATTAATTTTACATTCTGATGAATATGGCAAACACAAACTGTATGTGTCCCACTTGCACCAGCTAAAATACAGTTTTTCGGCCTTAGTTCAGCGAATTTTGAGGATATTCATCTTTAAATTCTTTAAAAGCCTCATTTAAATTGCATAACACCAGTCTTTTCTGGACATGAATCTTTTCACCTTGACTTGCCATGGATACAAAGTCTTTTTTGCCAGGCATAATCCTGCTTATTTGGTCACTATTATAAAAATCTTTTACACTGTTTACTATATCCTGACTAAGATTTTTCCCAGGTTTGGGGTTTGGAGTTGGAGGAATTCCTTTTTCTTTCACCAATTTTTTGGCTTTTCTAACCATATAATTAGTAGCTTCAAACTCTTTTTGAACTTTTCTTACTGACCAGCTTTTAGGCAAAAGTTAAAATTTGCACCTTTAGACTTCTGTCCTTAGTACTTTGAAATTTTTCTTTCAATTGAGTAAGCATCTCCATTTCAGGGGATTCCGTAGAACTATCACTATCAGAAAATTGTAGTATTCTATCCTTTAAAACTTTACTTACTTTTTTAAATTTTGTTTTTGGATATTTTCTCTCAGATAGTCTTTTCTTTTTAATGGGAGTTTCTCCTATACTTTGTAAGCTTTCATTTAAAGAACAAATGGCTGCTTCATTTTCATAATCTAGAATTTCTGCTTGCTGATGATCACTATCACTCTGTACTTTTATTTCTTCCACTGGAAAAATTCTACTGGTGCTTGCTTCAGAAAGTTTAGAGTCTTTAACCATTTTTTTCCGGCATTTATCACAAATTTTATGCCCCTCAGATAAAAGAGGATTTATCTTTATCATCCATGGCAAAATATTTCTTAAGTTTTTCCTTACAGCTCTATGATTGGGCTCCTTAAATGGATTGCAACAAGCTGCTCGAGCAAAAGTACTCATTTCTAAGAAATTATTTTAAAATAAAACTTAAGATATCATTTAAAAATTAAAAGTGCACTGAACTAAATCTTCTCTTTAGAAAAGGTGTAACTAACTCTTGAAAGTTCAACTCATTTATGAGCTCTGTTAAATACTGCACCATGTGTGTTGGGGCCATGTGGCTGAAAGGGCCATGTGGTAAAGAAAACCATATGTGTTTACATTCACTAGTCAAAATCCTATGGTCAGCATGTTTAATTATAACCACACACAAAGAGCAAGAAAGAAACTAACCCCATTTTTACATTTCAGGCATTGGTGTCTTCTTAACAAAATAAAGTAATTATATTTTTCATTAGGAGCAGCTTCAATAATAATACAAATTGAGGAAAAAAAAAAGTAAAAGAATATTTGACTAAACTTTCTTTAATCTAATTTTATTTTATCATTTGCTGTGAAACAAAGTTAATATATGCATTCTCATTAAAAAAAAAAAAACTTAATCTGAAAGGAAAGACCAACTCTGCTACATTCTCCCCCCCCCCCCCCCCCCCGCTGCTCTCCACTTAAAAAATAATCATTCAGAAATTTATCAAACTTACTCGATCATAAGCAAGCATCAGATAATATATAAACAAGTATAATACAGTGTGAAACTATAAGATATTTCATGGTGGTGGTGATAAAGCAGACAAAAATGTTGAAAGAAAAGAAATTGCTTGTTAATTAAAAAAATAAAATACATAACACAAAATGTTTTGCAGAAAACAAATAAAATTTTTAAGCAACTTGCTTCTTCATTCAATTTTGCAAAATTATAAAAATCTTAGTTCTTAAAAAGGAGATTGGGGAGGGTGGGGGGTGGCTAAATGCCAACTTTTATTACCCCATTTATGACACCACATAATAAAAAGCATGATAGAAAACAGTCAAAATTTCTTGATCAACAATAAAACCTTTTTCCTGGTGTTCAATATGCAGCTTTATATATAAAGTGGTGACATTTTTTTTTATGGCTGAAACATGATACTACCAATTTTCTAGAATTTATTACTCAGGAACCCATGGCAGTCCCAGAGTAAAACTTTCAAATTATATTTAAAATAAGTTGAAGAACAACATAATTTTTTTTTAGATCATTTTCAAAATTACAAATTTAAAATTTAAAACTTTAAATTTTAAACTTGATGACCTTGAAATTAAATTTTTCTTAAATATAGACATGTAGTATATCACATGAAAGCACAACTCATGTGCTTTCCAAAGACACCAAAATCAAAACTTTACTTTAATTAGGTAAGAAAATAGAGATTATTTTGTAATACAAAAATTGCTAAAATTTGACAAACTTTAAATTAAAATATTTAAAAAACTAACAGCAATATGGACTAAAAACTCTGGATTTATTCAGTTCTCTATTAGTGCAACAAATAAAAAAAATTTCATCCAACTCAGAGAGGGTCGGGTTGAAAATGCTCCTTTTTTGTGTTGATTTGACATGGAATGACCCTTTTTCAAAAAGGTGGTTTAGAGATAATTCATATAAACTTTGGATTAATTTATTTTTAATACACTTATAAATATTTTCTATGAAAAAAATGTTAACTTCTATTAAATTTTGTCAAATAAATAAGACCTTATAACTGCTAGAATGCAACTGTGAAAGCATTATATCTGAAAAAAAAATTATGAATATTCAGAAGAATACATTAAATTAAGACACTGAAGTATTGGTTTGGAATTCTTTATCATGGCTCTACACATACCACACATTTTAAAATTTATGTGAAAGAATAAGAAAATGTCACATTAAAATAGAAACATTCTTACATCTGATATTTACTTTTAAAATTGATTGAAACTAAATAGCTTATATTTATTTAATAACTGAAATTATCTTATATAATACTTGAGCAATAATAAGTAAATAAGCAATCATTATATAAAAAATACTATTAAAAATGATATATGTAAAACGTCTTTCTGCTACTAAGCTGTTATGTAACTTATTCCAGATATGTCCATATGGACAGATTAAAATCGTAGAATGAACAATGTTGAAAGAGAAATTAGAAAGGATATAACATTTGAGGAAATTTTAGTACATGTAAGTGCATAAAATAAAGAGAACAATTAAAAAAAAATTCTCCAAATTAAACTTGTTGAATTAGAATTTTGAAAAGCTACTTGCTATTTAAAATAGTGCATATAAATTAATGCATATGTTATTCATAATACTGCTTTAATAGAGAGAAATGATGTTTTTATTAAATGACTTTATGTGCAATTTTAAATAAATGTTTATGAGAAATAAAATAATACTTGTATTATTAATATCCCTTGAAATTAGTTAATAAAATATATAACTAAGCAACTATTGTCCCTTTTAATTATATAAAGCAATAAAAATTAAAAAAAAAAAAGATTGTTAAGGTCCGTGTAAACCAGGCAAAGCAATTGGTATGACCTTTTATTCCAATATTAATGTCTTCATTATTCATAAATATTGGATTATATTTATTTCTACTTCAACCAGGGTTGCAAAAAAACCGGCTAAAATTAAAAAAAGCCACGCCGGTGGCTTTTATTGGTTTTAACCGGCTTTTTTTGGCCAAAATTGGCCTTTTTTGGCCAAAATTGGCTTTTATACAATGAAGCATTTTAATTATAAATGACACATTTTTATGTGTTTTTAATTTGTTTTAAAGACATTTAGTTGAGGTAGAAATCAATATAACCCAATATTTATCAATAATGAAGACATTAATATTGGGATAAAAGGTCATACCAATTGCTTTGTCTGGTTTACACTGACCTTAACAATATATATATTTTTTTAATTTTTATTGCTTTATATAATTAAAAGGGACAATGGTTGCTTAGTTATATATTTTATTAACTAATTTTAAGGGATATTAATAATACAAGTATTATTTTATTTCTCATTAACATTTATTTAAAATTGCACATAAAGTCATTTAATAAAAACATCATTTCTCTCTATTAAAGCAGTATTATGAATAACATATGCATTAATTTATATGCACTATTTTAAATAGTAAGTAGCTTTTCAAAATTCCAATTCAACAAGTTTAATTTGGAGAATTTTTTTTTAATTGTTCTCTTTATTTTATGCACTTACATGTACTAAAATTTCCTCAAATGTTATATCCTTTCTAATTTCTCTTTCAACATTGTTCATTCTACGATTTTAATCTGTCCATATGGACATATCTGGAATAAGTTACATAACAGCTTAGTAGCAGAAAGACTTTTTACATATATCATTTTTATAAGTATTTTTTATATAATGATTGCTTATTTACTTATTATTGCTTAAGTATTACATAAGATAATTTCAGTTATTAAATACATAGGTATAAGCTATTTAGTTTTAATCAATTTTAAAAGTAAATATCAGATGTAAGAATGTTTCTATTTTAATGTATGACATTTTCTTATTCTTTCATATAAACTTTAAAATGTGTTGTATGTGTAGAGCCATGATAAAGAATTCCAAACCAATACTTTAGTCTTAATTTAATGTATTCTTCTGAATATTCATAATTTTTTTCAGACATAATGCTTTCACAGTTGTATTCTAACAGTTATAAGGTCTTATTTATTTGACAAAATTTAATAGAAGTTAATATTTTTTTCATAGAAAATATTTATAAGTGTATTAAAAATAAATTAATCCAAAGTTTATATGAATTATCTATAAACCACCTTTTTTAAAAATAAAAGCCGGCTTTTTTCAATTAAAGCCGGCTTTTTTTAAGCGGCTAAAACCAAAAAAAGCCGGCCGGCTTTTTTTGGCCTGGCTAAAAGCCGGCAACCCTGACTTCAACTAAATGTCTTTAAAACAAATTAAAAAACACATAAAAATGTGTCATTTATAATTAAAATACTTCATTGTATAAAAGCCAATTTTGGCCAAAAAAGGCCAATTTTGGCCAAAAAAAGCCAGTTAAAACCAATAAAAGCCACCAGCGTGGCTTTTTTTAATTTTAGCCGGCTTTTTTGTAACCCTGACCCTGGTCCTGATCCACCTGAGGCTCAGATTTTTAATTTCTTAACGGCTGGGGCCCCTTTAAGTTTTTTATGCACAAAATTGTTAATAACGTGCCTATTTTCTATCCGATCTTCTTTGTTTTTGGGGTGAATTCTCCTTTCAGTTTCTGCTTCATTTCTATATTTCAGTTAAGACCCTGGCACCCTTGCAAGGGGCCCGGTACAGGGCCCCTTGAAGTTTGAGTGCACTAAATTGTTAATAGCATGCCTCTTTTCTATCCAATCTTCTTCGTTTTTGGGGGTGAATTCCCCTTTCAGTTTCTACCCGATTTCTACATTTCAGTTAAGACCTTGGCAACCTTGCAAGGGGCCCTGGTACCAGCGGCGTAGCCAAGGGGGGGGGGGGGGTCCGGACCCCCCCCCCCCCCGAAAGTAGACATGGTTTACTGAATCATGGATACAAATACAACAGTAAAAACTGCTAAGACAGAATCACAAAGGATCTATAAAAAATTCCGCTTTAGAGAGGTGTTCGTCTTAGAAGGTATAATTCAAAGGTATGTCTTTTTTTCGGAACTATGAACTTTTCCGTTTTAGGCATGTTTCCGTTAAAAACACTTTCCGTTTTCGCAGTATCGCTTAAAACTGCTAAAACATACTCACTTCCCAAACTTTTTTCTTTCACGTACTCCTTTCTTAGGTTTTTCATTTCAGAGTATCCCCATTTCTCATAAACACGTCCCCCTTCCCCCCCTCCACTCAAGGAAATAACATAAACATGCTTTTTTCCATTAGTAATCCTCTTATCACAACCATATAATAAATCGATGCAAATTACATTGATATTCCTAACATTTTTGTGACTTCCGCCATTACCGATATTATTTTCACATACCCCAGCAGACCCACCACGTACCCCCAGGGGTACGCCACCGCAGGTTGGAAACCGCTGCTATAACACCACCCCTGAAGAGCATAAATCTATTACAGGAAAATCTGTGAAGATGAGCTATCTCAAATGAAAACAATTCAAGGTTCGACGAAAACAACACTATATATTTGTTCTTGCTAACGTTTGAAACCTGTCTGAAATGAAACTTGTTCCAATTGTGAATCCTTCTTGGCAGGTTTTCTGAAAACACGGAATCCTCTCATAAAAAAAAAAAAAAAAAAAAAAAAAAATTTTAATATCCCGAGACGGAAAGATAACAATACAAGTATACCTGCTATTCCGTTTACACAAATTTACTGTAACTAGATTAAACGTAAAACTTCTTTATCTTGGATTTCGATGGGGTTCTGTTGTTGACACTTATGGGAAAGAACAAGTTTATACGAACGCAATAACGGTACATTGGTTGAGTTTCGTGACCCTTATCTTTGTTCACATTATAACGGACAATATTAACAATTACTTTAAATCTGCTGCCTGCAATTAATAAAAGTAACTTTATTTTTGGACTGGTTTAATGTTACGACTTTCAAAATACACTGGCGAGAAAAATTAAAGGAACAACCATAAAAAGGTGCTTTATGTTAATTCTATTAAGGGAACTTCCAGAAAGGTAATTCAATGTCAACATTATCACGTAGTCCAATGGGATTAACATTTGCTACAGAAATATATGCAAATTTTTCAGCCTCAGCCCGTTCTTTCGGTTCACGTGTGAAAAGGAGCGCACGTGGGTAATTTGAAGTCTAATTTTAAGGATTGTACGTGTAATTAGGTAAAAATTTGCTTCTAATAGGTGGGATATGTCGTCCAGAAGACATTTGACCGATTTTGAGAAATTGCGTGCGATAGGGAGAATGGAAGCAGGGCAGACACTCTTAGGGTTCTGTAAAGACTTATAAATAGCCAAAAGCGTCATGCCAAGAATCTGTAAACGGTTTAAAGACACCGGTATAATGTCCACAGACAACCAGGTCAAGGTAGAAAACGCACCACAATAGGCTCTCAGGACTGCAATTTGCCAACGATTGCTAAAAGAAATAGGCAATTGACGTCAGTTTAGATTGCAGGGAGTTTGCTGCAGCAACAAGAACTCGACGACTATCCTGGTTTACTGTGAGTGACAGACTGCATGCAAGGAAATATATGATTTGTGTTCCACTAACTCCAGTAGCGAAATGCGCCCGGTTAAAGTGGTGCAGATATCATCGTCATTGGAGCACCACGGATTGGAGCCGAGTTCTCTTTACCAATGAATCCCGGTTTTGTTGAGAGAGTTACTACAGACGTGTTACCATATGGAGGGAGAAAATCACATGCAATAAGGCTGCAAACATCCGTGAAAGGCAAAGGTCGTGGAATCGTGGTATGGACGGACATCATTTTGAATGACCGCAGTGACGGGCACATTTTTACCAGTGCAACTGTGAATGCTGAAATATACAGGGATGAGATTCTTGACTCTCCTGTCAAGTTGTTTAAGGGTGCAGTCAGAAGATTCGGAATTTTATGATTATTAATGGTCTAGAAGGGTGCTACCCCATTCCACGGAACTCTTAAGTATCCCTTCCAGAGCTGCGTAAATCCGACCCGTCCGAATCTTACTGCTGAACTTGGAGAATGTTCTAAAACTGTTTTGAACCATCTAAAACAAATTGGCAGGGAAGTACAAAAACAGAGACCACCATGAACCATTTTTTACACATTCTAATACTTCCAAAATTGTGCTAATCCATCACAAATAAACTTATTACAAAAATTTAGCTTCCTTAAAGACGACCAGATATCGAAAACAACTATTAGATCGAATATGTTATCAAAAGTGGTGAGACATGAAACATGGAAATCCAAAAGAATTATGGCTGAATAAGACAATTGTAACAAAACTGCTTTTTCCAGCATGAACTATATTTGATGTGTGTGCTTCTTACATTACAAGTTTCTGTAGCTGAAAATGCAAGATCTTTTTCTTAAAGTTAAAACCTTCCCACACAGCATTTTTAGTTTTCAGAAAATTTGCAACAGTTTCGCTTTGAAAACCTGCAAAGTTGCAGTAAGCTCAGCATGGTAAGACTGAAAGTTCATAAGAAGACTGCAGCAAGATAACGCAAACGCCGAAGTCACCACACTTTGAACTTGCAGCTAACTTGTCGTGCAAGTTAAATTCATACTGTATCAAATTTATTGCAAACTAACGGCAAACAAATAATCAAAAATACTGCAGACTTACTGCAAAGTAGTAATCTTTCCATGTCACACTATAAGTTTAACCCCTTCAAAGGGGTCCATAGAGCTGATCAAGTCTATTGATGCGAAAGCGCCGTCAGAAGGTGCATGCATCGGTTTTATCACCACAAGCAAGCTTAGGTAATATTTGCACTATTCATTTCGAGCATTTTTTGGTATTTAATAAGTATAGCGCTTAGAAAAAGCGGTGCCTACCGAATAAAATTTCTGCAATTTCTGTGTATGTGCTGATTGTCTATTCTCTCAACAGAGGGATTTTTTGCTTTCGTCACTTTCGCGAATTAAAGACAGTCTTGCATCAGTTTCACAACAAACTACTCATGCAAGTGGGTGATGGTATACCTTGCGGGAGATTTGTTGCACATTTCTCAATTCAAATTTGTCACGGCAAGATAATATCAGAAATAATAAATTTGCCGCTAATGTTCATGCTATCTGAGTTATCTCAAAAACTCCCATGGGGAGCACGGCGGATCGCATGAATGAGATTGACACTTATGTGAAATCATTATCCAATATCTATTACAGCACAAGTTCTTAATTCAATGGCAAGAAATTAAACATGGAAATTGCTGTTTTAAACTTAACCACTTGATCCTAACTTTATTGTAGGCAAATGTTATGTAATATGAAACTTGATTTAACCCATTTGCTGACAAAACTATAAAGTAATAATTTTCAAATTTTTTGTTAAAAGTCGTTTGCTACCACTAATTCAGAAAGGTAAATTTCGCTTTACTAATACAGCGAAATTTCTGCCAATAAATGAGGCAATTTTTTTAATTCTAAAATAGTGGTGACAAAGTAATTAATACATTAAAGACATGAGTATGCTCGTGGATGACAGCAAATGGGTTAATTAAATTTATCTCTTCAGTACGCTCTCAGGTTTTTACATCATAATGAATCTTTTTCATTGGTAAATATTAATGTAACTTCAATGTATTATTAGTTGCAGTTATAGAGATTGACCTTACATTTTTTATCCATGCTTTTTTTTTTTAATTAAGAAATTAAATAAGGATATACATAAATTCTTAAAGTTACTCGAAATACTTCTATTACACATACACAGTCAAGACAAGACTCAAAGGGACTGGTAAAAAGCTCCATTTTAGACAGGCTTCCATAGAAAGAAGTGTAATTAATCATGTTTGTAAGATACACAACCTCAATAAGATCTATTGTTCGTTTCGCAGGGATTCTGAAACTGTTCCGTTTGAGACAGGATTCCGTTATAGAAAGATTCCACTTTCACAGGTTTCACTAAAGAACAATAAAAATCCCCTTTCAGACAGGTTTTCAGCAAATTTTATTGTATCGTAATTCATATTAAGACCATATAACTCTTCCGTTAAAGACAGGATTCTGTTATAGACAATTACTATTTTGACAAGTTTTATTCTATTCATATGACATAAATAAGTATATTTATATAAATACACAAAACTTGTAAAAATGGAACCTGCCTATAACGGAATTCTGTCTTAAACAGAAATGTTCCGTGCTACGGGAAAGAATACTATACAAATACACCCAATAACACAAAAATCTGTGTAAAACGGAATTTTCCAGCAATATTTACGATTTCATCATAACAGATTTTACTATATATATATATATATATATATATATATATAACCTGACAGAAAATTTTTGGACCCCCCCCCCCCCCCCCGAAACGAAATCCTGGCTACGCCACTGCCTGGTACATGGCCCCTCTAAGTTTTAGTGCACTAAGTAGTTAATAAATTGCTTATTTTTCATCAGATCTTAATTTTTGGGATACTTTCTCCATTTAGTTATTCGCCCGTTTCTGCATGCCAGTTAAGATCATGGGCCCATCTAGGGTCCCGTAGGGCCCGATCCAGGGCCCCTTAATTTTTTTGTGTTCCATGAGTTTTTCACACAGTAATTTTCCCACCTTCCAGCGAGTAATTTTAAAGTTGAGTCTTGAACTCTTCTCCTTAGACCAATACTCATATTTTTATTGTGACCCTAGGGCCCTTTTTCAAGCATTTCTCCATTTTTTTGCACATTTCTTTCACATTATATTCTAATGATTAATTCATACCCTATGCTTAATCTTGACTAATAGAAGATCTAAAATGCCAAGTACTAAAACGTTTCAACATGTTTTCATGTTAGGGCCCTGTTCTCAACTATTAGTTGACCCATTTTGGGCCCCTATTATAACTCCCTTAAAAATAGTCCGATTCACTAGCTTTTTTTTTCTAACAACATCTTAGGTTCTCCAGCTGTTACATGAATGACAAAAAAATATTTCAGACTTCAACTACCACCAATTTTGAATATAAATCGTCTTCTTGGGGCCATTGGCATGTCTTCTTTCAAAATGATCCGAATTCCTTGCAATTTTCTTTACCATAGTTCTATCATCCTCCCATTACATGAAAAACTACTAAAAAAGTGTATTTATATCAAACTACATGCCACTTAAGTCCCTTCCCCTTTGGGGCCTGGTACAAGGCCCCTTGAAGCTTTTGCACCAATTATTAATAAATTGCCCCTCTTAATCCGATCTTCATTTTTGGAACCATTTTTCCATTTAGTTATTGTCCAGTTTCTATATTCCAGTTAAAATCCTGGGACACCTTAGGGTTATTTAGGGCCCGATCCGAGGCACCTTGAACTTTTTGTGTGCTATATATTTTTTACACCCTAATTTTCTCACCTTCTCATTGCATATTTTTTAATTTGAGTCTTAGACACTTCCCCCTAGACCAACACCCTCATTTTTATTGGGGCTCTAGGCAGTGGCGTAGCCAAGGGGGGGTCCGGACCCCCCTCCCCTCCCCCCGAAAGTAGAGCTGGTTTACTGAATCATGGATACAACAGTAAAAACTGTTAAGACAGAATCACAAAGGATCTATAAAAAATTCCGCTTTAGAGAGGTGTTCGTCTTATAACGTATAATTCAAAGGTATGCCTTTCTTCGGCACTATGAACTTTTCCGTTTTGGACAGGTTTCCTGTTATAAACTCTTTCCGTTTTCACAGAATTCCTTAAAACTGCTAAAACGTACGCACTTCTCAAACTTTTTTCTTTCGCATACCCCTTTCTTAGGTTTTTCATTTCGGAGTACCCCCATTTCTCATAAACATACCCCCCTTCCCCCCCTCCACTCAAGGAGATAACGTAAACATGCTTTTTTTCATTAGTAATCTTCTAATCACAACCATATAATAAATCAATTCAAATTACATTGATATTCCTAATATTTTTGTGACTTCTGCCATTACTGATATTATTTTCACATACCCGCCATGTACCCCCAGGGGTACGCTACCCCAGGTTGGAAACCGCTGCTATAACACCACCTCTGAAGAGCATAAATTATTACAGGAAAATCTGTGACGAAGACCTATCTCAAAGGAAAACAATTCAAGGTTCGACGAAAACAACACTACATATTTTTGCTTGCTAATGTTTAAAACCTATCTGAAATGAAACTTGTTCCAATTGTGAATCCTTCTTGGCAGGTTTTCTGAAAACACGGAATCCTCCCATAAACAAAAACATTTTAATGTCCCGAGACGGAAGGATAACTATGCAAGTATACCTGCTATTCCGTCTACACAAATTTACTGAAACTAGATTAAATGTAAAACTTCTTTATCTTGGACTTCGATAGGGTTCTGTTGTCGACACTTATGGGAAAGAACGAGTTTATACGAACGCAAAATAACGGTTACATTGGTTGAGTTATGTGACCCTTTATCTTTGTTCACTTCATAACGGACAATTATTAACAATTACTTTAAATCTGCTGCCTGCAATTAATAAAAGTAACTTTATTTTTGGACTGATTATTTGTTACCACTTTCAAAATACACTTTTAAGAAAAATTAAAAGAACAAACATAAAAAGGTAATTTATGTTAATTCTATTAAGGGAACTTCCAGAAAGGTAATTAAATGTCAACGTTATCACGTAGTGCAATGGGATTAACATTCGCTACAGAAAAATATGTTAATTTTTCAGCATCAGCCCGTTCTTTCGGTTCATGAGTGAAAAGGAATGCACATGGGTAATTTGAAGTCTAATTTTAAGGATTGTACGTGTAATTAGGTAAAACTTTTGCTTCAAGTAGGTGGAATATGTCGTCCAGATGACATTTGGGTTGTTCTCTACAATACTTGCAAATTTGGCCAAGCAGTCTAACTTGAATGATACATATGTAAATTTTCATAAAAATTAGATAAATGGTAAGAAATAGTCAATTATTGAAGATTTTAATAGCAGCAGAAATCGTTTCAAAAATTAGACTTAAAAAAAATAAATAAAAATTTGTAGAAAAAATAAAATAAAAAATGCGAGGGAATGACAAGTGAGGGAATGATGAAATAAGACATTTTTACTAGTTGTAGGGGAAAATGCAAAATTATGAATAAATCCAAACTGTTTCCTTTAAGAGCAACACTCAATATATAATGTATGATAAAATTGAAATTTTTGATTTTGTAAAAAAATGAGTATTCTGTGTGAGGGAATGACTGCTAATAAAAACGCTTCCAGATATATTGACTGAAAATTTTTTTTTGAAAAATTAACAAAATCTTACACCACCAATTTATGTTGCTGGACTGACAAGTGCTCAAAACGGCTTCTTCTCTGTGAAGGATACTAGACTGCTACTGCTCTTCAGTGGTAGATATTTGAGATAATAGCATTGTGTGAGGGAATGATGGTCTAACATGGAGAAACATATAATTGATTGAATAGACTATATAATAATAGTAAAAAATAATATTTTTATTATTTTTTGTAATGTACCAAATAAGAACTTTATTTTGCTGTATTTTTAATGATTTTTATTTCTGGATGGAAAGAAATAGGCAATAAAATATGGTAGTACAGGTGGGGGAAAGGTGAGGGAATGATGTTTGCATGATATATATTACATTTTTAAATACTAAATTTATTTATTTTTAAATTTTACTTTCTGTCCCTAATAGACTATGTTTAGATCTTCTAATAAAAATAAATAAAAATTATCGGTGAAAACTGGGAAATTGAGTTAGTAGCCAGTGACCGGTAGACTCAGTTTCATTAGTGGCCACTTTTTAAAGTTAGTGGCCACTATAATGTTTCAAACTTTCTTGACATCTAGATAAACTGTAATCGCTGTATATATACATATTTTTCTATAAATCGCAGTTTTATACCAGCCAACTATACATGATAAGAATAGGGAAGCTGTCAAAATTCAAGAAAATTACTTTAAAACCACAAAATCTGTTATATTAATTTTTTAGAATATATTTTTGGATTATTTGTATATGTTTATAAACACAATTATCAACCAAATTACTATTACTTTCTTTATATAAAAAATAACTAAATCAAAATTCCAACAGCTAAGTGCATACAATAATAATAATAATAATAAAATCAAATAAAACACAATAAAATGTTATTTAGATTTTATTTAATAAGTAAATATGCTATTAATATACTACACAAATTACACACAGTTGAAATCTAAGCTGGTGAGTGTATTTCACAGGATTAGACAGTATCTCTTGAAGAAAAATAATCTAACTGGTGAGAATGTGGCAGGAGTCGAAATATTGAAGATACTGCTATATCCTTAAAACCTGCTTCCATCCAGTAAAAAAAAAAAAAAAAAAAAAAAAAAAAAAAGGAATAAATTATTTGAAATGCATGTGGAATCAAAGCTGATGAATATATTTTGCAGAATTCTTGAAAAAAATAGAAATTTCTTGTAAAAAATAAGTGAAGAGCTAGCATTTGACGAAAAGTCGAAATATTGAAAATACAGCTAAATCGTTGATATCTGCTTGCATCCGGCAGGAAAAAGAATTAACCAGTTTGCTACGTAGGTGTAATCAAAGTAGAGATGCATATTTCCATGAAAAATACTGTATTTCCGTTGGCGATCGTTAACAAAATTTATAATCGCCACTTGGCGAGTGGCGACTAAAGTGGCGATCGATGGCCGATTTTTTAATCGCCACTTTTACAACTTTAATCGCCACGTGGCGAGTGGCGACCGCTAATTTTCACCTATAATAAAATGTAATGAAATTAAGAACATTTATATGACTGGAAAACACTTTTGGCACTATTGTAGAGAATAACCCATTTGACCAATTTTGAGAAATTGCGTGTGATAGGGAGTATGGAAGCAGGGCAGACTCTCTTAGGGGTCTTTGACTTAAAAATAGCCAAAAGCGTCATGTCAAGAATCTGGAAAAGGTTTAAAGACACTGGTATAATGTCCACAGACAACCAGGTCAAGGTAGTAAATGTGCCACAATAGGCCCTCAGGACTGTAATTTGCCCACGATTGCTAAAAGAAATAGGCAATTGACGTCGGTTCAGATTGCAGGGAGTTTGTTGCAGCAACAAGAACTCGACTATCCTGGTTTACTGTGAGTGACAGGCTGCATGCAAGGAAACTCATGATTTGTGTTCCACTAACTCCGATAGCAGAATGCGCCTGGTTAAAGTGGTGCAGAGATCATCATCATTGGAGTACCACAGACTGGAGCAGAGTTCTCTTTATCGATGAATCCTGATTTTGTTGAGAGAGTTACTACAGACGTGTTACCCTATGGAGGGAGAAAATCCCATGCAATAAGGTTGCAAACATCCGTGAAAGGCCTCAATACAAAGGTCGTGTAATCATGGTATGGACAGACATCATTCTGAATGGCCGCAGTGACCGACACATTTTTACCAGTGCAACTGTGAATGCTGAAATATACAGAGATGAGGTTCTTGATCCTCATGTCAAGTTGTTTAAGTGTGCAATCAGAAGATTCGGGATTTTATGCTTATTAATGGTCTAGAAGGGCGCTACTCCCTTCCATGGAACTCCTAAGTGCCCCTTCCAGAGCTGCATAAATCCAAGTCAAAAAAATGTCTGGATTCAACATTACCTTTGAACTCAATTACTATTTGCGAAAGCTCAGTTTAACATTGCTTCAAGAAATTTCATGGTGGTAATAAGAGTTCTGTGTATGGAATAGGTCTTGGGTGACATTTTGTCTTTAATAATGAGAAATCGAAAGCATAAACTGAAGCTAATCAACATACTAAAGTCTGAAACTTACTGCTGAAATTGGAGAATGTTCTAAAACTGTTTTGAATCATCTAAAATAAATTAGCTGGGAAGTACAAAAACAGAAACCACCATGAACCATTTTTGTCACATTCTAATACTTTCAAAAAAGTGCAAATCCATCACAAATAAACTTATTACAAAAATTTAACTTCCTTAAAGACGACCAGATATCGGAAGCAACTATTAGATCGAATATGGTATCAAAAGTGGCGAGACATGAAACATGGAAACCCAAAAGAATTATGGCTGAATAAGACAATTGTAACAAAACTGCTTTTTCCAGAATGAATGTGCTGATTGTCTATTCTCTCAACGGAGGGATTTTTTTGCTTTCGTCACTTTTGTGAGTTAAAGACAATCTTGCCATCAGTTTCACAACAAACTACTTATGCAAGTGGGTGATGGTATAACCTGCGGGAGATTTGATGCGAATTTCTCATTTCAAATTTGTCATGGCAAGATAATATCAGAAAAAACCAAACTTGCTGCTAATGTTCATGCTATTTGGGTCATTTCAAATTCCCATGGGGAGCGCAGCGGATTGCATGAATGGCTCATGCGATTGACATTTATGTGAAATCATTATCCAATATCTATTACAGCACAAGTTGTTAATTCAATGGCAAGAAATTAAACATGGAAATTGCTGTTTTAAAATAAACCACTTGATCTTAACTTTATTGTAGGCAAATGTTATGTAGGGGAGAGTGGGGATGAAAGGGACATTTTGTCTTTATAAGCTTATAAAATAATGGCATTAAAAGATATCACTTTCAAATTTGAGCCTTATTCTCGTCTGAAACCTTTGCTTTTATATTACCGAAACTTCATATTCCCAAATACAGTAATTTAAACCATATATGCATTTTTATAAATTAGGAGAAATGTCCCTTTTAATCCCATTGTAGGGGATGAAAGGGACACTGTGCAGGGTTGAAAGGGACACACAAAAATAAAACATTTTTATGAATTTTTTTCTTTTAATTTGCGATTACATTATTCGAAAATAAAAGATAATTATACAGAAATAAAAATAAAATATTTTGTAACATATGATAAAATAAAAACAAGAAAAATAATATATTTAGGCCTACCTGACATAAAACAACTTTAAATTAGTCAAAAAATTTTAAGAAAGACTTGGTTCTAGCTGTCTCACCACCAGTTACGGGTTTAGGTAACTCCACCACAATATCATGAATATTCACGTCATTCATGTCAACAGTATCAGTAAATATAAAATGGTTTTATTCTGTTTTTTTCTGAAAAAATGTACCTTAAATTCATTACGAGCACTTTTCAGGAGTTTGTGGCTACAGTGCGACAGGAATATCACCATAATTATTCCATTACTTTTCGCAAATTTTATTGTTTTAATATTTATATTGTTTTCATAATTATCGTATAAGATAAGCGCAAGATCAGTTTTGGAACATCTCAGAATATTTAGCTAATGCGCAATTGCTTTTAAAAACTTCTGCGGCCATTGACCAACTTTGATGAACAAGTCCAAGTTTTTGGGATGGAGTTCCTCCGAGCATGATCTTCTTAAAATTCTTCCTTGGGAAAACAAATACTGTTAAACAGAGTTACCTGATTCAGAAACAAAACACAAAATTGTGACAATTTGACCATGTTTAGTTGATGTTACGTGAGAAAATTGTTTTTCACATCGTTTTGCTACTATATTAGGTGGTACTCTATCATTAAGCCTGCTTTATCAACAGTTATATATTATGCTCTGTGTAAATTTATAGCGATCTATAGCTAACTGAAGGTTTCTAAAAAATATCAACATTATCTTTGTTGAAACTTGTACTTCTTGTTAAACTAATGGCTATAGGTTTCTTAAGAGAAAGTATGAATTTCGTTGCATAAAATATTGGAACCATTCAATTCCATTTTGCTTCTTTGTTCGCCGAGATAGGGATTTTTACATCGAAAACAGGTTTTGCTTTCATCACCTACAATGCTACAATTGCTAATGTTAGTTATAAGGATTATTAAGACAGAACAAGTATCGTCATTGATTGAGCCAAAGTTGAAACTTTGTACATTTTATTTTCTTCCTGAAATTTTGAGTGTCCCTTTCATCCCCACTCTCCTCTAATATGAAACTTGATTTAACCCATTCGCAGCCAAAACTATAAAGTTAGAATTTTCAATTTTTTTGTTGAAAGTCGTTTGCCACCAGAAATTCAGAAAGGTAAATTTCGCTTTACTAATACAGTGAAATTTCTGCCAATAAATGAGGCAATTTTTAATTCTAAAATAGTGGTGACAAAGTAATTAATAAATTAAAGCCACGAGTACTCTCGTGGATGACAGCGAATGGGTTAATTAAATTTAACTCTTCAGTATGTGCTCAGCTTTTTACATCATAGTGAATCTTTTTCCCTGGTAAATATTAATGTTACTTTAATGTATTATTAGTTGCAGTTATAGAGATTGGCCTTATATTTTTTATCCATGCTTTTTTTTAAATTAAGAAATTAAATAAGGATATACCTAAATTCTTAAAGTTACTTGAAATACTTCTATCATACATACACAGTCAAGACAAGATTGCAAGGGACTGGACTGGTAAAAAGTCCATTTTAGACAGGCTTCCATGTAAAGAAGTGTAATTAATTATACTTATAAGTAGAGATTGACCGAATACCGAATAGTCAATTCGGTATTCGGTGGTTCGGCATGTAAACCGAATATTCGGCTTCGGCCGAATACTTTTAAGTATTCGGCCGAATAATTGTGGATAAGTATTTTCTTTAGAAGTAAAAATTCTCTTTTACTTAGAAGTAGAATAGGCTAAACAATGAGTTTTAATATTGTGTGCATGAGTTCATAGTTCAGCTGCACAACAAAAAACAAGTCAAAAGCCATTTTTAATTTAAAAAAAACTTTTTTCTTTCTAAAATAGTCTACATAGCGGTGAAATCAAAAGAACTGTCTACATTAGAGAAAAAAAAGTAAGGAAGATGGGCATCTTTCCCTTAACATTTAATTTTAATTATTTCTACATTAGTTTCCTTAATTTAAATTTATTTAATGCACATTTTCTTTAATATACACATTAAATAAGTATATCAGAAATCATCTCTGTATATCTAAGGTGTATATTAAAGAAAATACACACATCAAATAAGTATATCCCTATGCCTAAGCTATAGCTTTTATAATCATTAAATTAAAATCGCTCAAATTTGTTATCTTCATCATCATAATGTTAAAATATTAATCAAAATATAAATATGTATCAGTAATTTGACAGAAAATATAGTTAAATGTACATATTGATATGATACCTTTTGTATTTGAAAACATTCCTATTCAATAAGTTTATAGTTAGACAATCAGTAAATCAGCTTTGGCAACATTGTGTCTTTTTATTTGAATGAACTTTTGTTTTTCTGACAATTCTTATCCTTAATAATAGCCTGTATAGTTTAATATTTTCATAGCTTATTTTGCGTATTGACTAGTGATAAAATAATAAAAAATAAGTGATGAGTTAATGAATTTGTGAGTGGAAAGAAGTCAATTTTTTTTTGTGTGTGTGTAATTAGATTTAAGAATAAAAATGTAACTGAATTAAATTATTAAGAGTTTAATGTTAATTAAAGTTTATTAAAAAAGCTAATATATGCAAAAATGTGTATTAAAAAATTTTAAGTATTCGGTTGCCGAATACCGAATATTCGGTGTACACTTTGACCGAAGCTTCGGTATTCGGTATTCGGCAAAATTGCTGCTTCGGTCAATCCCTACTTATAAGATACACTACCTCAATAAGATCTATTCTTCATTTCGCAGGGATTCTGAAACTCTTCCGTTTGAGACAGGATTCCATTATAGAAAGATTCCGCTTTCACGGGTTTCACTAAAGAACGATGAAAATCCCTTTTCAGGCAGATTTTCAGCAAATTTAATTGTATCGCAATTCATATTAAGACCATGTAACGCTTCCGTTAAAGACAGGATTCTGTTATAGACAATTACTATTTTGACAAGTTTTATTCTATTCATATGACATAAATAAGTATATTTATATAAATACACAAAACTTGTATAAAATTGGAACCTGCCTATAACGGAATTCTGTCTTAAACAGAAATGTTCCATAGTGCTACAGAAACGAATACTATACAAATACACCTGATAACAAAAAAACCTGTGTAAAACGGAATTTTCACAAATATTTACGATTTCATCATGACAGGTTTTACCATATATACATAACCTGAAGGAAAAGTTGTGCCCCCCCCCCCCCAAAACGAAATCCTGGCTACGCCACTGGCTCTAGGGCCCCTTTTTAAGCATTTACCCCATTTTTGCACATTTCTTTAAAATATTATTCTAATGATTATTTCATACCCTATGATTAGTTTTGACTAATTGAAGATATAAAACGCTAAGTACTAAAACATTTAAACATGTTTTCATGTTAGGGCCCTGCTCTCAACTATCAGTTCGGCTCTTTTGGGCCCCCTGTTATAAATCCCTTAAAAATGGTCCGATTCATGAACAACTTTTTTTTTCTAATACCGTCTTAGGTTCTCCAGTATCAGGGTTGCAAAAAAGCCGGCTAAAATTAAAAAAAGCCACGCCGGTGGCTTTTATTGGTTTTAACCGGCTTTTTTTGGCAAAAATTGGCCTTTTTTGGCCAAAATTGGCTTTTATACAATGAAGCATTTTAATTATAAATGACACATTTTTATGTGTTTTTTAATTTGTTTTAAAGACATTTAGTTGAGGTAGAAATCAATATAACCCAATATTTATCAATAATGAAGACATTAATATTGGAATAAAAAGTCATACCAATTGCTTTGTCTGGTTTACACTGACCTTAACAATCTTTTTTTTAAATTTTTATTACTTTATATAATTAAAAGGGACAATGGTTGCTTAGTTATATATTTTATTAACTAATTTTAAGGGATATTAATAATATAAGTATTATTTTATTTCTCATTAACATTTATTTAAAATTGCACATAAAGTCATTTAATAAAAACATCATTTCTCTCTATTAAAGCAGTATTATGAATAACATATGCATTAATTTATATGCACTATTTTAAATAGTAAGTAGCTTTTCAAAATTCTAATTCAACAAGTTTAATTTGGAGAATTTTTTTTTAATTGTTCTCTTTATTTTATGCACTTACATGTACTAAAATTTCCTCAAATGTTATATCCTTTCTAATTTCTCTTTCAACATTGTTCATTCTACGATTTTAATCTGTCCATATGGACATATCTGGAATAAGTTACATAACAGCTTAGTAGCAGAAAGACTTTTTACATATATCATTTTTATAAGTATTTTTTATATAATGATTGCTTATTTACTTATTATTGCTCAAATATTATATAAGATAATTTCAGTTATTAAATACATATAAGCTATTTAGTTTTAATCAATTTTAAAAGTAAATATCAGATGTAAGAATGTTTCTATTTTAATGTGTGACATTTTCTTATTCTTTCATATAAACTTTAAAATGTGTGGTATGTGTAGAGCCATGATAAAGAATTCCAAACCAATACTTTAGAGTCTTAATTTAATGTATTTTTCTGAATATTCATATTTTTTTTTCAGACATAATGCTTTCACAGTTGTATTCTAACAGTTATAAGGTCTTATTTATTTGACAAAATTTAATAGAAGTTAATATTTTTTCATAGAAAATATTTATAAGAGTATTAAAAATAAATTAATCCAAAGTTTATATGAATTATCTATAAACCACCTTTTTGAAAAATAAAAGCCGGCTTTTTTCAATTAAAGCCGGCTTTTTTTAAGCGGCTAAAACCAAAAAAAGCCGGCCGGCTTTTTTTGGCCTGGCTAAAAGCCGGCAACCCTGTCCCCCCCCAACCTTCTGTACCCCGGGCGCCAGAACAGAAAGCGTAGGGGGCGCCGAATGAAGATTTTTTTTTGTCTTTACATACAAATATGGGTACAGATGTCATATTCGCCCCATATTGGTGCGATTTTTTTCGGTTGCCAATTTGGCGAAAACATCAACTGCATAAACAATATAATCCGGGTTACCACATCAAGCAAAATAACGACACTTTGGCGCAAGATAAGTACCTGTTGCCTATATGATATTGGCGACAGAAAAAAATCGCACCAATATGGGGCGAATATGACATCTGTTCCCAAATATGTATATATATCGAATTTGCATAAAAATGTCTCGCAGCCGGAAAATCCAAAAAGGAAAACTGAATCAAATGCATTAAAATTTACAAATATATAAAAAGATTCATCTATAATAGAAGACTGTAAATAGGATAATCACTAACATTTTCCAAGGCCAGTAGGTCAGTCTTTACTCCTCTCTCCTGTGTAAAACTGTCCCTCACCGATAACCAATTTCCTGGGGGGGGGGGGAGTCATGTGCCCCGGACGTCAGAACGAAAGGCGAAAAGGGCGCCAAATGAAGATTTTGCTTGATTGTGACTTTTCTGTTTAAAAGATTCCATGAAGGCTGTTCTATTCTTTTTGGAGCTTTCTTTTTCCCGTCTTGCTATGGGCGACGTCAAATGATTGTCCGGTACAATAAAAAGAAAGGGGGGAAGGAGTCAGGGTTTGAAACTAGGGGGGGGGGGGGGGGGTGCAGAGAGCGCATGTGGTCTGGGCGCCTTGCACAGGGGGCGTCATATGAAAATTTGGTTTGCCGTTTTATACAATATATATATATGTGCGTGTGAAATTTGTGTAAAAAATATTTTCTAGCCGAAAAGTCAAAAAGAAAAGCTTAGTACAGTGCATTAAAAATGTCAAATAGATAAAAATATTCGCGTACAATATACAAGACAGCAAATGAATAACCCCATTCTTTTTCTTATAATTACTTTTTTACATGTATATCACTATATCTGGCCTTAGAGGAGGCGAGGTCAGGTGGCCGACTGGGACAATAAAAACCAAGCGGTCGAAAATTCACAAAATATAAAGTAAAAACTTAATAATTTTGTTGTTGTTGTTTTGAGTCAGACATAAATTTGAAAATTAGCATTAAGTTCAGGAAAGTATCTAGACATATCAATCTATAAATAAGAAGAGTGGTATAAGTGATAATTCCGCAAAACTGATGTAGATAGTACAGGAAGATTTTTACAATACTGAAATTCATTTTTATACCTACAGTAAATCCTGGTTTTTTCAGCTCCTAAAACAATGTGACTCATATCACTATGACATTAAAGTGCCCCAATTGTAATAATTTGTAATGCTACAACAACAGTAAAATCTTGAAAAATGAAATCCGTCTACAATGGAATCGTGTTTTAAATGAAAAAAAAAAAAAAAAACTACATGGTTCCAACAGAAAGAATAACAACAGTTATACCTCCTAAGACGGAAACCTGTATAAAGCGGAATTATTTCCGCTTCCGTTCGATTTTTTCCCCAGGTTTTAATGAGTAAATATTTGACAAAGCTGGTTATATATTTCAATATTACGTATTTTATTGTTACACATTTTAAATTTTAAAATAAGTCCGCTAGTAGAAACTTTCGTAAATTTCTCTTTGTAAATTTACTTTACAGAGGAAGGGGGGGCACCAAAATCGATGTTTTCCCGGGGTGAAAATATAGCTAGTTACGGCCCTGGAAAAAGTGCACAAAGTAAAATGTTTTAGTTAAACCTATTAAAAGAAAAAAAAAAGAGTATAGCATTTGCAGTGGTGCAGTAAAAAATCTCTCATAGGGCGCCATGGCTAATAAAGGCGCCCCTGCCTTTATCCCCCAAAATGATTTTTCTCTTCTTTTTGCCCATCCTAGGCGGAAATTGTAAAATGCCTCTCTGTTCCTTTTGGTGCAATTATTTTTTGCATTACTCTTGGTGCATTATTTTTTGCATTACTTTTGGGGCAATTGTTTTTTGCAACCAACCAAATCCAGTCTTAGAGAAAGGAGGCGAGCTTGGGCGACATCCTGTGATAAAAAAAAAAACCTCACACAAGGCGCCATCAGCCGTCCCTGCTTTTACCTTTCTCGTCCTTTTGCCATTTCTAGGTAGGTGACAACTGAAAAATGTCGCCCATGCCTTTTACTAAAATTACTTTTTTTTTACATGCAGACCCGGTCTCAAAGGGCGCGAGGTCGAGTAACTGTTTACGATTAAAAACTAAGGGTTGAAATATATGCAAGATAGAATAGTAACCCCTTCTTTAATGTTTTTAAAGAATATAGCCCGGGCCGAAACTAGGGGGGGGGGGGTGGTGCAGAGGGGGCATGTGCCCCAGGTGCCAGAACAAAGGTGAAGGGGGCGCCAAATGAAGATTTTGTTTGTCGATTCATACATTTTATTTTTGTATTTTTTTCGGAATTTGTTTGCTTTTATTCCACAGAATTTAGAAAATTTAATCTTTTTTTTTTGTATTTTTTTCATATTTTAAGTAATTGCGAGATACAACCTGGTATCGGAAATAGAGCTCATTATAATCCAGAATTTTAATTTTTTCAGAATTTGTTTATTTAAAGTGTGTATTTCAAGTCGGAAATATAACTTATTATAATCCAGAATTTTATTTTGGAATTTTTTCGGAAAATCTTTATTTAAAGTGTGTATTTCAAGTGTAAAAAAAAACCAAAAAGGTAAGTAATCTTGAAAATCTAATATTTTTATATGTGTATTTTTTCCAGAAATATTGCTTTTAGTACAGAGAATCTAATGTCATTTTTGTATTTTTTTCAGAAATATTGCTTTTAATTTAGAGATTAGGGGGGAATTAATTTTGAGTTAATTTTAATGGAATTAATTTTTGTTACATTTTCTTTAATGTGTTTTTTAGTGATTTATGTGTATGTTAGGCTTAACGAAAAAAAATGTAAATTAGACAAATTTACATTGCTTTTGTTAAGCCTAACATGCACATGTTTTCTTCATTATTTACATTTTTTTTCGTTAAGCCTAACATACGCATATATCGCTACTTGGCGAAAAAGGGGTTTTCTCGCCAACAAAAAATCCAAGATGGCGGAGGGTGGAATAATAACACATCTGTTCCTTTTCTATTTTTAAAAATGGTGCAAAATCATTGATTTATAAATAATATAAAGATTTACAAATGATGTTTTTTCTGCAATCTTGGAAAAATTTTCATGTCGCCAAAACGGCATTTTAGCGAGATTTTTTTTCGCCAAAAATCTTCCCGCACAGGATATGGAACTCATCCCTAAGACTAGAATATACATTATAGGAATTAAATTTTAAGACAACTTCGAATGATTAAAAACTGTTTTTGATTCTTTGAATATGTGTTACAATATTCTCTAATTAAAAGGATAAAGTATGGGTAAAGGAAGCTTAATTTAATGTACGTATTTAAAAAATTTGAGAAAAATGTATTTTAGAATTTTTTGATCGTGATGTGAAGCGGCAGTTAGTATTTAAACGTAAATCAAAAAATGACAAACTTAAAGGAATTAAATAAAATCACACTACGGATTAATGATTCTAATTGATAAAGCAACAAATAAAAGTCTTACTCGGGTTGGATCCATCTTTATGTATTTTCTTTAAGTCAATCAAGCTTTATTCAAATTGCCGGCGTCTGTTTGAGCTTCTCTTCTCACTTCTTTTGTTTATTTTATACGATTTATATCGCGTGTTTCTTTCAGTGCAATTGCCACTCACGAATAACAAAATGTAAAACTGAACGCGCCCCAAGGCGCGTTCAGCACAGCCACCCCGAGTGGCACTTTCCACCCTGTTTACAGGGTGGTCGTTCCAAAGCTGACTTTACAATGGCTTGGAAGCGAAAAAGTCACGTGATCCAGATAGACGGTTGAACGCGCGCAATCCGACTGTAGTTGCTAGTATCTCGCTATGCTGTTGTGTGCTATAGCCGGCTGTCTCTGTTTATACATCTGTGTGTAGATGTGATAAAATTTTGAAAATTTTTATTTTAAATGCTATTGAGACGTGCTCTTAAACCGCTGATCACGGATTACATCGTGTACGGTGAAATTTTTAGCGCAGTAATTATTTTACTGCCAAAAAGAGCTCATCAGTTTAGGCCTAACTGTTGTTGCATTATCCGAGGAAGTAATGTGAGTTCATATATAATTATATTTCTCTTTTTATTTTATATGTATGTTTAAAATGTGTTTTTATAAGCACTTATAATTGAAGTGTGATGTATATATATTTTTCATTAATACAGTACTGCGATATCTAGAAATAGGTGCTCAAAAAAAAGTTTAGTATTGTTCTCAGTGTATAATCAGTAAGTGTAACTCTTCTTTATGTATTATGGAGAATAGTACTCATTTTGTAAGATATAATAACAGTGAATCAAAGATCAATATCTTCTCCCCCCCCCCCCCTCTTTAAAAATTTAAGTACTCTTTTTCAAGTATCTCATTTTTTGAAAATACTCTCTCTTTCCAGCTCTAGGTTATGAAGTGGTCTTTCTGTGAGAGTAGCTCTCAATTTTTATATAAACAAAAGTATTTATTTTTAAACAGCAAAATTATTCAGTTTAATGTATGTACATTTGTTTTAAACAATGAAAATGATAATACTAAGTACTGGTTGTTTAATTGTAGTACACATTTGATTAACTTCATTTTAATTTAGCAATTATAGATTGCTCTGATTAATTTTATAATTTCTTGTATAAACACTTTCAGATACTGGTATAAATGAAAATATTTATTGAAAAACAGAACATTTTAATATTGTTATTATCCAAAAATGTACAATTAAAATAACTTTCCAAATCCCAAATGAATTTCAAATATTAACTTAATATGTAATCCAGTTATTGAAGATGTCATCTTTCTGCGGTCAAGGGATTGAGTCAAGAAGGATATTTTTGGATTTTTATGACAGCTGGGTGCACTTGCGAGGCAGGATCTTTATTTAATTTTCTGTCTGTGAGTGTACCTTGCTAGTTCCTTTATACTGGATGTTCCCACAAGAATATATTTCAAACTTGTCAAAGTACTTGTTTACCAACACAATGTCCACACCACGCTGGCTGATGATCTGGTTTCAATTACAGTTTGTTAATATTATGTTCATTTGGGGTTTGGAAGTTACTTTACCTGTGCATTTTTGGATAACAGTTCTATTAAAAAGTTCTTTATTTTTATTTAGTGTATTTTTATTACAAATGCAATAAGAATTCTAAAATTTGTAGCAACTAAATTAAAATGAAGTGATTCATATGAGTTAAATATTTTCAATGTTTAATAAAGAAACAAAGCACATGTTGTGAATACGATAAGAAAGTTTTTTTTTTTTTTTAAATCTTTTCTAACTATTGCTAAATAGCAAATTTTCTGTATGAAGTTAGTCTCCCTACATTAAAAGTTTTATTGATTCGCCTCCCCCCCCCCCTTTTTTTAAATCCTAATTCATGTTTTATTATAGCAAGTGAAAACATCAATTTTAGTATTGTTGCTGTTTTTAACCCCTTGAAGGGCGGTAAAGCAGTGATGGCATCAACCCAATGAAAATTTCACTTTAATGAAGTATGCGAAAATATACTTGTTTACAAATAAATTTTCTTGTGAATACTGGTGTCATTCAACTATTTCAACATTTTATGAATACAAATACCTTGCCCCTGAAAGGGTTAAGTTATGTATTTTTATTATTAGGTATCCTACTTTTTTAAATCTAGGTATGCTTTAGAAAAAGAATTGCTTCTTTGGCAAGTTTTACTCAATAACACAATATCTAGATTGAATTATTTTAAATATTTTCCACTTTAACAATACCGGTTAATAATTAAATACTTCAATATTTATTGATAATACAATTCTAATCCATTTTTTTTATGTGCATATAACAATATATTGAAATATGTTCAATATTTTTCCATATGATATTTCATGTTTGTTATTTTTAATTGGAAGATGATTTATTGAATTTTATAAATATTTTTAAAATCAAAGTAAACGTATAAAGCATGGAAAATTCATTTAAATATTGACAAAGTTTTAATTTTTTACTTCTAAATATATACTTAAAAAGATATTAGCTGAAAGACCAACTTTCAGTTAATATTTTCATGTAAAAGAAATTAATTTTTTCCTATAAACTGTTTCAATTCATAGATTAATAGCTCCCAGTTTAGCACATATTTAGTTTATTTTTACAATCATTATCAAGAGTCCACGTTTTATTAACCCTTTTCTTCAAACAACTATTGCTGAAAATAGTCTGAATTCTTTTGAATAATTTTAAATTTAAAAAAAATGCCTTGTTTGTTTTTATCTGCTAATTTTCATGTTAAAAAATATTTAAGTAATTGTTTATTGCTTTTCATGTTTTGAAATGAAATGTATTTTCATAATGAATTACTTTTCACAACTTAATTGATAGTTACAAGTTATTTATATATTTATAAGAAAAAAAAAATATTTATGGATTTTCATTGAATTTTGACTGCAAGAAAATATTCTTATTTTTATTTTTCTTCCTTGCCACCGCCCCCCTCCCTTCATTTCCCAAGTTTGTAGGGACAAGAGTGGATGCTGCAAATGAGATGAAATGTCCAATCCTATCTAAGGCTGTTTAAACATTTTTTTTATATTATATCATATAAAATTGAAATTAAGAGGATTTTAAATAATTATTTAAATAATTCAGATCATTTAAATGTTTTATGAATACTCAAAATTTGCTATTGTTCAAATATTCAAAACATATTGTAATTTCAAAATGTATAAGGTGTATTACTATTTTCTGAAAGATATATTTCAAAATAATATTTATTATACATGTCATAGACTGATTGAGAAATTCGACTTTTGCAAAGAGCCTAGTTTGTTTGCGAAGAAACAGGTTAATTGTGAATGGGAAATCATACTTGATTACACTGGTTGGCAACAAAATCCTCTCTGTAAAAATAATAGTTGATTCTTACTAGATTTCACTCTGGTAAATAAAAATATAGTAACGAAACTACTGTATCACAAACAATTTTTTTGGTAGGAGGGTTTGCTTTTAAAATTAAGGTATTTTATATCTTGCAAAAATGTAAGTGGAAATTTTAAACCTTAAAATGTAGATAATAATATGTAAATTACCTGTAAATAAATGTATAAATATGATTACCCAAGTTACAGCGGCATAAGGAATGAAAATATATTAGTGGATAGCAAATAGTAAATTCAGACACAAAAGGGGGGGGGGGGACATAAAAAGAAAAATACACTATACAAATATCAACAAATTAAATTTCCATGATATATTTTATCAATTTCATATCTAAGACAGTGAAAACACTTCTTCCATGATTTCAATGATACCTGCTTCATAATAAATACGTATATAAAAACTATATTTCAAGTTGAACGACAGATTCACCTTAATAAAATAAATGAGAAACATGAACATCAAATTCACAATATATATTTTTACTTAATAGGTGCTAAAATACAAATGTTAAAAAAATTCTAAAAACAATCAAGATGTTAAAACATTGGAGTCATGACTCCAATGTTCCTCATTTATCTTCTTCATGTTAGAAGAAACTGCAATTCTATGTTAGGTAAATAGTCTAAATATTTATTTTGTTAAAAATACTCCAAATATTGATCATATTATTGAATCAATACCTCTGTCAATAAACATATGGGAACTATAATTTGCAGGTCTAAGCAACAAAACATAAAACAAACTTCTGAATTCTTTAGGAGAAATAACTCTCCACTGAAAAATCTATTTGATTTAATACAATTGATTTAAATAAAACAACCCTGGATAGACATTTTAGCTTTTGTGCAACCAAGTTCTGAAAAGTTTTTTTTTTCCCTTTGTGGCTGATTTGTGATGAGATGTATTTTGAAATACCAGATTCCTTAGAGGAGAACTCCCCCCCCCCCCCCCCCAACTGTAACTTCTCCCAAATGGAACCTTTGGGGGGGGGGAAAGTAAATTGCCTCTCCCTAAATTAAAAAAAATAATAATAAACTTTTTTTTTCTCTGGGGATTTAAAAAGAAAAATTAAATCTTATTATTTCTGAGTGATTTAAAATTATTAAACACTAACAGAAAATATAATTAAGAAGTTTTCGTCGAAAAGGAGTGACTGCCCCCCCCCCCCCCCGGCGGAAGTTACTTTAATTATGTTTATGAAAGTATTTATATTGTAATAAATATCGCATGCGGCGCCGAGCTAATTTTCAACGCAAGCAATGATGCAAGCACACCATCGACTTTTTCGTCTATCTGGATCACGTGACCTTCTAGTTTCGATTTCGCTTCCGGGCCATAGTAACGTCGGCTATGTGGTCGTTCAGAGACGAAATCACGTGATAAGGGCTACCCCGGGTTAGCGTTCAGGAAGGAAGAAAGTGTCACACCGAGTGGCTTTTTTCCACCCTCAAAGTTTTCTGGGGTGATATGATCACGTGAGGGGTTTTTTGGGTTTGTTTATATTAGACTTGAATACATCTTGTATACAACTGATGTTGTTTAATCTTTATTTCCGTTTACCTGGTAGGTAAACGACAGAAAGTTCATGTAAGTTTTAATTCATTATGTCATCATGTTCTCAATGTAAGTTTTAATTCATCATTCATAAGTTTTAATTAACATGGGGAAATAAAAATTACGAAGTGTGCTGAGTAGAGCATTGTAAAAATGCATTTTTTTTTTTGTGTGTGTAATGTAATAACCTTTATATATATATTTCCATCATTTGCATTACAAGATTTCATGGTTAATTTTTCTTAACTTTAATTTTAATTAGTGAGAAACATAAAATCTCAAAAATATCCGAAATAATTTGAGAGATTATTTAATAGTCCACAGAATGAAAATTCACACCTGTTTTGAAAATTCACCTGACATGAAAATTCCAACTAAGCGATCATCTTTATTGTTATTATTAACAAAAATGTTACTTTTTGAAATAGATATTTATGTAATATATTTGTTGTTTCAGCAATATTATATTCTAGTACAAGTATTTTATTTATTTTGAAATTACTATGCTAGTTTATTTTTTAATATATAAATGAAGTAATTTTATGTGCGCATTCTGAATAATCCTATTAAATATATCTTTGTTTATATTAGTAGAAAAAATTTGCTTCCTATTATTTTTGCTTTTCCATATTTACAAACAAAGTTTTTATCTTATGTAAATCTATCTTCTCTTGTAATAAATTTATCACTTCTGAAATATCATAAATTGGGTTGAATAAACAGTTTACTCAGATTGAATTAAAGTTATTTCAATATGTAGCTCAGATTTAAATCAGTAGCACTGATATAATGTTCAAAATGTATTTCTAGGCAAGTAGCTCTCAATGTAATGAAACTAAAAGAGTATTTATTTATATTTTTACAGCAAAATTAAATATATTCATAATGTTATTCATAACTTTTTTTAATAAATGAAATATTATACTACTCATTACAATTACTACTTCATTTTAAATTAGTAGTTATCAATGACTCTCTTTTATTTTGGAATACCTAATGAGTTTATAATAGATGAAACTTTTCAGACACTGGCATAAAATGAAATTATTTACTGAAAAATAAAGGACGCTTTAATATGGTTGTTATCTAAAAATGTACAGTTAATATAACTTTCCTAATCTCAAATGAACTTAATATCAAAATATTAATTTAAAATGTATAACGTACTACAGTTATCACTGAAGATATGAGTTGGAAGAAAATGGACTGAATAATGAAGAATGGAGGAAAGATATAGTGTGGAATTTTTATGACAGTTGGCTACACTTGGAGGCAGGAGTTTATTTTGATATTCTGTCTTCGAGTGTAACTTGCTAGTTCTTTAGATAATATGATCTTCCCAACCAACACTAGTATTTTGAGCTTGCTGTTGGCCTAGATGTCATCTACACCACTCTTGCTGTTTCCCTGGTTTCATTTATCCTACAGTTTATATGTCACCAATGGATCTACATTTACAATAAATTAATATTATTAAGTTCATTTGGGATTTGCAAAATTATTTTACTTGTACATTTTTTGAATAATAACTGTATTAAAAAGTTAAAAATTTTCATCAAGTGTATTTTTAGTTTATACCTTTATCCGAAAAGTGTTGTTCATTAGGAATTCTAAAATTAGTAAGAGTTATTTGTAGCAACTAAATTTAAATAAAGTTATTCATAGGAGTTTGATATTTTCATTGTTTAATAAAGAAAGTACAATGTGTGCATATTACAAAAAAGTATTTTTGTAGTTTTATCTTTTCTAACTTGTTGTATCACTAAATAGCAAATTTTATGCATAAAACTAGTCTTCCTATACTAAAATCTTTAAGATTTTTTCCACTTTTAAATCTTCAGAGACTGATTTATATTAAAGAAGTAAATACTTCAATTTTTACTATTCATGTACTTTTTAAAAGTAAAGTTTATTATTTTTAGTAAGTAATCTTTGCTCTAATTTTATGCTGTCTACATAAGTGCTTATTGATTAGTTATGTTTACATATATATTCAAAGTATAGTTGTATTTCTTCAATCTTTCATTACTTTAAGATAAATTCAATGCATTTAAAATATATACTTTAAAAAAAAAAAAGAAGAAAGTTGTTTGACATGTGATGGTGTTCTCATAAGTTATAGAATTTCTAATAAAGAAATCACCTTTTGTTAACATTTATTATTTTTGTTAATCCCATAATTAAAAGAATTTTTGGTACTTTTCGGTTAGCCAGATGCCAATACATGTATGTGTTGTGAAGGTAATCCGTTCAAACTTATTGAATCGATTATCTTCACAACAGTATGTATATATACAATATACACTATATGGCCAAAGGTGACCGATCACTTGCAATTTTTGATGTTTTATTAAATATCTAGAAAAATACTTGAGGAATTAACCTGAAACTGTAGGTGTGTAAACAGTATAGTATAGGTCATATATTTCCGTGAAGATTTTTTCCCCAAAACCCCATTGGGGGGGGGGGGGCGTCAACAAATTGAAAAAGAATGAATATCATTTGGATAACCCAGTAAAAACTAATGTAGCAAAAGTGTTCAAACTCGAGATTATTAATGTGTCATTGTAATAAACTGTGTTCATTTTTATGAGGATAGCATTTATACTCGTCGAGAAATTAAGGTTTTTATAAAAACAGTCCCAAATTTCACCAAGTTTTTTGCTTATAATTTGCAGAGTTCTTAATATAAAAAAAAAAGAGTTCTTTTCAGAAAATATGACAAACAGCATTGTACACAATACTCTGCAATTAGAATTATAAAATAATAAAAATTGGATGAAAAATGAGCATGTTTACTAAAAATTGTTTAACAGATAAGGGGTTGTATCAAATATCTGTTGATTAGTGCCAAGATAGCGTACACAATATTGCATGTACTACTATATTTGGATACAACCCCTCATCTTTTTGCTTCTTTTTGGAAACAATGGATTTCGAGCTTATTCTATCCACAATAATTTTCAGAATTTTCAAGCTATGATTTTGAGACTTTCACAAAAGTTGCTCGATATACTTAGCTAATACATTATGCATATTACATTTTGATTGCATTCGCGCATGTGCAGTGAAACATTTTTTTAGTAAACCTGCTCATTTTTCATCCAATTTCTATTATTTTTTAATACTTAATAAAGAGTATTGTGTACAATGCTGTTTGTCATATTTTCTGAAGATAACTTTTTTTTATATTAAGAACTCTGCAAATTTTAAGCAAAAAACTTGGCGAAATTTGGGACTGATTTTATAAAAACCTTCATTTCTCTACTACTATACATGCTATCCTCATAAAAATGAACACAGTATATTACAATAAGACACTTATTAATAATCTCGAGTTTGAACGCTTTTACTACATTAGTTTTTACAGGGTTATCCAAAAGATATTTGTTCTTTTTCAGGAATTATCCTGAAGCTCCAGGTGTGTAAACAGAATAGTACAGGTCATAAATTTCAGTGAGGATTTTTTCCTGAACCCCATAGGGGACCGTCAACAAATTGAAAAAGAACGAATATCTTTTGGATAACCCTGTAAAAATTATTGTAGCAAAAGCATTCAAACTGGAGATTATGATTAAGTGGCTTATTGTAATAAACTGTATTCATTTTTAGGAGGATAGCATGTATTCTCATAGAGATATTAATTTTTTATAAAAACAGTCCCGAATTTCGCAAAGTTTTCTGCTTCTAATTTGTAGAGTTCTTAATATAAAAAAAAAGTTCTTTTCAGAAAATGTGACAAACAACATTGTACATAATACCCTGCAATCAGAATTAAAAAATAATAAAAATTGGATGAAAATGAGCAGGTTTACTAAAAAATGTTTCACTGTGCATGCAATCAAAATATAATATGCATAATGTATTAGCTAAGTATATAGAGCAACTTATGTGAAAGTCTCAAAATCATAGTTTGAAAATTATCGTCGACAGAATAAGCTCGAAATCTGTTGTTCCCAAAAAGATGAGGGGTTGTATCAAATATCTGTTGACTAGTGCCAAGATAGCATACACAATATTGCATGTACTACGTTAACACAAAGAAGCTATTTATCTATTTTTATATACAAACAGAAGTAATTTGTATAAAAAAAATTATATATATATACTATATGATAATATAGATAAATACATATATAAAAAAGAATAAAAGTTCACCAGGTTTGTTTATATAGCTATTTATGACATTTGGTAACAAATCTCATTTTCTGAAGCTTGAAATGCAGCAAGCATTAAAAAAAAAGAGCAAAAGCCGATATAACAGAAAAGGGTATAATCTTACAGTTTGGCAACAGTTTTTTGGTCAACGGGATAATCAAATAGTGCCCAGAAAAGTACCAATTTGGAAATTTAAATGTCAAACTAGAGTTATTAAGAATAGTGCGTCATTAATATTTCTAGTATAACAACTGCAGCAACACTATTTATTGCCTTTTGCAATTTTTTTTTTCATTTTTATCGATCTTCAGAGCTTTGGTAATGATATCCGATATCACAGATTCAGGGTGGTGGGTACTACTTACACCTCGCTTTCAGTGGCTCTGTATAAAAGTCTAGTACTTTTATGTTAGATGGGTACAAATTTTTTTTCTCACATTTTTTTCTCTCACCAATAGTAGTAGCTTTTAGTTTTCGTGTGTGAAGGTGTTATATTCTCGTTTGTGGTGCTATTTCTTTCTTGTATTTTAAATGAAATAAGTGAAAGCATATATTTTAAAGAAAAGTTGTGTGTTTTAAATAAAATGAGAGAAAGGTTTATATTTTAATTAAAATGAATGCAGTACGAATAATGATGGTGGTAATAATATTTGACTATTTAAAATTGCATCAATTCCTTTTTCTCGAAAATAATAAAAGGATAATAATATAGTTTAAATAAGATAGTATTTTTTCCATTGTTTTTTTTTTTTTTTTTTTTTTTTTTTGTTAAATATAAGAGTGTTCATAGACAATTTGCATGCAAAGTAGGTATCTTATTTAACATACTAGAGATATCTATTATTAACAGGGTTCGTAAATATCATGATATTTTCAAAAATATCCGATATTTTGATATATATCCGATATTTTCGATATATATCCGATATTTTCAAAATAGTCAACTTACTGCTGATAATAAATATTTTCAAGCATAATATAAATTAGAAACTAAAACATATTGCACTTAACTTGAAAGCTTAAACAAAATACAAAAAGCACATTTTCCTTTTCCTTTTTTTTTTTTTTTTTTTTTTTTTTTTAATTAGAACAAAATTGAAGATCAACTAATTGAAAACAGATACAATTTGCCTTATGCACTGTGACATAAAAAGAAAGAGAAGAAAATGCTATAGGATTCAGTATCAACTACCCAGAAATCAGAAATTTATAAAATAAAATTTTATATACAAAATAACAAAATATTGTTTTAATTGAAAATTTTTAATATAAATGTAATGTAAGCTTATCTTATTCTTTGCCCTATTAGGATGTACAGTTTAAACTGAACTAAAGCAATACCAGAACAGATTATTTTCTAATGAAGGCTGTATATATAACTAAATATCTAAATTAGACAGTTTATCTTTCAGTGTCTGTTCTGAATTATGTCCCTCATAATCTACAGTTAAAAAATCAAACATAAAACTTGGAAAAGATATTTGTTTTCTTGTTCGGCTAAAAAAGTCACTATCTGAGACAAAAATTCTTTATTTACAGAACAATACAGTCAATAACAGTTAGAAATTTTAGAAGTTTTGACTGAAAATATCTAAAAATATCTTGTACAGTGATATTTTGTATCAAATATAGAGAAATATTGAAAATATTACACATCTTGATATTTTGAAAATAATATCAAGTAACATGAAAATATCGAAAATATCAAAAATCTTGATATTTTGAAAATAAATATCGGATATATATCATGATATATATCAAGATATATATCGATTGATATATATCAATGAACCCTGATTATTAATGTTTCTTTAAAATACATTTATTGGATATTTTGGTACTTTCTTGTTAAAGCAGTCCCCACTATTATAATTATGCCAAGGTCACAGTTAAAGTTTCGACAATCTCCTATATATGCCACATCGGTGTTGAATTCAGACACTTTCTCTGGGAGGGATGTCTATGGCTCCGGGTGAGGGGGGGGGCATTATAGAGTTCCAGGTGGTGGGGGGCATCTTATTGCTCTTGTGGGAGTGCCTCCCCCAGGCTACCTCCTGAATTCAACAATGTGCCATAGTGCCATATATATTTGACGATTCATCCTTAGGAATTGTTATATGAAGGAAGTACCTATATTTTTGTGGTAATAAAAGATGGGTGGAATTATTAATTATGGGTAACTCTGATAATTAAATAAGTAAGAGAAGTCTGAAATTTTTAGAAAATATGCCTCAGATCAAATTAACATGGATTGAACCAGAAATTTTACTTAATAAATGAAAGCAAATATATAGGGGAAGACAGGGTACAATGAAACATTGCTTGTAAAATCAGTCAAATTTGTCACAGAGAGTTACAGTTTATATACATGGTATACAACTATATGTTCCAGTTACTGATGTGATTTGGATACATTCACACTTCTACAACATTAGCAATAGAAGATTATTGGTTTTACACTACTGAAAGTAAGTTTCTTTACTAAAAGTAATTTTATCTCTTTTTCATTGTTATTATATGTAATAATTATTTTTTCTATACATTGTTATCTTTGGATTGTTGTCTTCATATTTCCAAAACCAAAATAAATAAAAATAAATGTTAGAAGTTTGTAAATAAATTTTTACTTAGTAACCTCAGTGTGGGGGTACTCTGAGGTTGAAACACTTGCAGACGGGGTACAATGAAACATGTTTCGTTATAGTAATAATACGGTAGTAAATAGAATATATTAGAAGTAAGAGTAAGATAACAGAAAAAAGGAGTTTTGTTCTAACCAAGCCAGTAAAAAATGCTTTTATTAAGCAATTAAAAAGAGGAAAAAAGCTAAGAAGGAATTGTTTTCAAAACAAACTCTGCCTGCTACAGAGTATGAAGAAGATTGTGATTCTCGTATGTATGTATCAAATATTTGAAAATTCATTTGATATTAAAAAAGTTTTGAAATGGTGACGACGTGCAAACTGGAGGTCTGCACGGACCCAGCAGAATAAAGGCAAATTTTCAAACAAGCTAGGCCAGCAGAATTAGGACAATTTTTTCAACGGGCCGGGCCGATAAAAAATTTAAATGGGCCTACCAGCCCAATATAAAAATTTAAACAAAGTTAATAAAATATGAGCCATTTTCAATGAATATGACTTTCGCAAGAATAAGTATAAATGTATGTCACAAGCCGATGCTAGTTTGACAACATGAAAACAGAAATATAATGTCCAGCGTAGAGATCGGCATCTGACAGTTACTAGGTGTCTGAGGCTGGGCTTAATTTTTTCAGCAGACTCGTGCCGCACAGCTATCAGATTTTCATTTTTTTTCTACATAGTAGAGCCGGACCAAAACTGGGCTTCATTTTTCTCAGGATGTGTAAGGCGGGCACCATGTATTGTAAAAAAAATTGGTACTTACGTATTAAAGCCACCACAGCTATAATAAGTATATATATATATACATAAATATACACATATATAGGTACTTTTCAGTTAGCCAGGTCCCAGTATTATATATACGCATATATATATGTATATAAATATATATTTATGTACATATATATGTGTATGCATAAATATGTAATATATGTGTGTGTGTATATATGTATATATATATGTATGTATAAGACTGGTGCCTGGCTAACCAAAAAGTACCCATATATATACATAAATATACACATATTTACATAGATAAGCTGCAGTGGCGTTAATACGTAAGTACCAAAAAATTACTTGCGATAATGAACTTCTCTTAACGGAATCTTTGGAAATACACCTTAAAGTTTCTCCCAAATTAAATGCTCAACAATGCAAGCTTTCTGACACATTTTTAACTGTAAAGGCATAAAATTGACAGGCCTGATTATTAAAGGGATTTGGAATCGAATAACGTTTTCCATTTTTGATAAATAAAATATGGTACTTCTTAGTCATTCCGTCGACCAAATTACTGTCGCCAAATTGTAAGATTAAATGCCAATAAAACCATTAATTCAACGTTTTATTTGCATTTTTTATTAATGTTTTACTAATTTATTTATTCTTTCGTTATTTAAAATAAAAATTATGTCAATGTGTATAATTTGGCCAGTGGTTTGGCGGTTTATATAATTTGGCGAAATTGGTCGATGGGATAACTAAGAAGTACCTAAAATACTTATTGAGATATAAGAGATTCTTGTCACGTGACTGCAGGTTTTTCCCCTTTCCCATGCTATCGCTTCTGGAAAATTTGATTCAAAGCACTTACTTTGCCAGTACTTTCTCAAAGATTTATTGCTTTTATCAAAAAATGGATAACGCCCTTCTATTACATAGTTTCTGAATAAGAACACCTGCCAATCTTATGTGTTTCCGAAAAGAAGTAAATTCAGAAAGTAGCTCTTTTAGATTTGAGGAAAGCCTTAATAAATGACAGAGACAAATTTTTACAACACTAATTTTTATTATACTACAGCTTCAAAAGTTATGATGTTTTTAACCCTCCTTTTCTTCTTTTATTCTAAGCCACATTAATTTTTTAATGAATACTTATTTGAATGTTGAAATATCTAAGAATCGAAGTAATTGTTTATGTTGCTATTGTGCATTTTCTGTCTTGCGAACACATAATAATTTTAAAATTTACTGTAAAATTATTTCATAAATATGTACCAAAAATAGGAACCAAGATATTATATATATTCAAGCTAATTTGCTTCTCAATTAAGATATTTGCTCAGTTAAGATTCCCAATTAAAAACATGATTTACTTTCAATATTTATTATCCTGATATCCTTCAAGGACTGAAACTGAATATGATATTATAGATATAAGGACAAATTAAAACTGAAATAAGCAAACATTTTTTTTTTTTTAATTGAGCTTTCAAATTTGAGGTTTCAATATATTTTAAATGTTACAACTAATAGATAAGAATATTTAAATCTTTATTTAAATATATTATTACAGACTTGTCCTTTAATATACACAATGAATAACAGATATAATGAAATGAATTAAAAAAATGCATATAAACAAATAATATTTATTGCAGCAATACATGCATGATGCATTTACTAAAAGTTGTTGAATTCCAGTTGAAAAAAGAAATCCTTATTTCAAATGTCACGTTATGGCTAAGAAAGCATTCCAGATATAGATTTAGTTTCAAATTAAAAGAAAACATCTATTAAATCATACTGCAGGGGACAAGTTTATCTGCGGTATAACAAAAATCTTGACTGTACTAGATGAAAATCACGAGTGCAAAACCAACAAAATTTTCATTTTTGAAATTCGATAATAACGCCACACTCAAATGTGCAAAATAAAAACAATGAATCACAAAACTCCTCAACGGAACGGCATGAATGATAATTTCATGCAATTTGCTATCATATCTTGATAAATTTGGCAATCCACTTTCCTTTAATTATTTCATTTTAAAAAGCATTATACTAACTAAATCGTGAGAATCTTAATAATAAATTTCGCCACATAACATTAAATCCGATGTGTAAATTGTAAATAAAACGCTATGTTTATTTCAGAAAATCAACGAACGTCTCAGCCATATTTGTTTACTGTTATGTTGTCTTGTCAAATAACCCTACCCCATGCCGTTCAGCAACGAACCACCCCGAAGAACCCTGGCTTTCACTCGGGGTAAAAGGGCTGTAGCACCTCACGTGACAGGGTAGCCCTCTAGGGTGAAAAGGGTGGCGTCGCTGAACGCAGCCTTGGACTTGGACTTGGAAGAGATATGGAGAGGAGTACCAGGAATCAGCGACTCCGCACCTCCGGTAGTAACTTGTGGTAGAAACATTCAAACCTGTAAAACGTAAAGAAGGCGACATTACAGCATGAACATAATGCGTGAACAGAAAATGCCAAACTTAAAGGAATTAAAATCACACTACGAATTAATAATTACAATTAATACAGCAACAAATAAAAGTCTTACTTCGGCTGGGTCTATCTTTATGTATTTTTTCTTTTAAGTTAAAAAAATATCTAAAAAAATCAATGGACTTTACCAGGCTACCGCGGTGGGTCCGATTCTTCTTTTTTTACAGACCGCTGGAGTCACGTGATGCTCGAATTCACCAATAAAGGTGCGCGAAAAGAGCATCACGTGACTCCGGCGGTCTGTAAAAAAAGAAGAATCGGACCCACCGCGGTAGCCTGTCTTTCTCGGTAGCCTCGACTTTACCCATGTGACGTCAGCCGCGGGTAAGTATTAGAAAAACACCAATAGGCGTGGAGAACATTTTAACACTGCTCCCCCTTCGTCCAATAAACAGTTTTTAATTTTAATTTTAGGCCTGGATACAGCTGAAACGATTCCCGTCATAACTTGGGTCGCAGTCACAAATCCTGCTGCACGCGATACAAATGAAACGCCTTCCAGCCGACTGCGTCGTAAAGTTACACTGTTAAAAATATTGTGAAAAATTACCTCTGTTTTTAAAGGCTATCTGTTTTCTGACCAATGAGAACGCTTCGTAAGTGTTTATGTAGCGTTCTCATTGGTCAGAAAATAGATAGCCTTTAAAAACAGAGGTAGTTTTTCACCATATTTTTAACAGTGTACGACTGTTGTCATAAAAACCTGCGACTGCCTCAAAGCCGTTTCAAGCCGGTCACAACTCCGAAAAACGTAAACAGAACATGTCAACATATCACGTATTGCGGCGATTTTTGATCCAATATCAGCAAACGTTGAAAAAATAATCATATTTAAACAGCGACAATTTAAACTGTTGTGAATATTATGTCTTCTATTACTTTTTTTCCGAGGTGTGCTAAAATTCGATCGATTTTATTTTGTAAAAAAGTAATCCAAACATGATGTAAAAGGGTTTTTTCTTTCTTGTTTTAAACTCAGAATGCAAATTTCGCTATAATTTTTCGATATGTAAATTTAAATATTGTAACATTTAACAGCTTGTGATTTTTTTTTTTCAATTTACCAATAAAAGTTTGTTAGCTAAACTACAAACAGACAGGCAGGAAAAAATATTTTGTATTGCTCATAAATGAATGATAGTTAATATTGATTTGAAATCGCAATAGTTATAAATAATTCATTGAATTATAAACCAAGGATGAGATATGAGATCTGTTTAATAATTTGTTATATATATAAACAAACTTAGAATTAGATACAAATAATTGTAATTTTCAAATAGTGATGATAATAATAACAATAATACTGTAAAAAGGAAAATATTTTTTAATAAAATTATTTCAATTTTATAATAATTGTAAACAAATCATTTGTAACATATCATAATCATATATAATCTTGATATTAAAAAATATAAACCTCATATTTACTTATACTTGTGTAGATGCTTAATGACATATATTTCACAAATTAATGTATGTGATATATATTCAGTAACTTTTAAGACATTGTTTTTTTTTTTTTTTTTTTTATAATTTAGTACATTTTTCTTTCAAATTTCATGGATATATTAAATCAAACTTTTTAAAATGTTGAATAATTAAAAATTTGTGTTAAAGCAAATCATATCAAATCAATTTATCAAAATGATAATTAAAATGCTATCATTAATTTTTTGTTCAATGGCATTCACAGCGAGGGGGGGGGGGGGATTTTCTACATAAACTAATTTTCATTTATAAACTGAAGGACATATAAATGAAATTATGTGCTGCATAAGTGCTTTCACATTCAAATTATTAAGAATATATTGAAATCATGGGCTCGTGCAGAAAAAGTGAAGAGAGGGCAAGATTTTGTGACAATCTTTTAAACAAAAACATTAAAACCTGTGGTTTGCTATACTATATGTAATTTCAATTGCCTTATCATTGTATGATTTTGTTTGTTATTAATCTAGAATGAAAACGTAATGAGTTTCTAATTGAGTTTTTATCCATTTTTTTAAATAAAATTATTTCAGTTTTATAATAACTGTAAATAAATCGTATGTAATCTTGATATTTAAAATTAAGCCTCATAACATGTCTTTAAAATTGTGAAAATGTTTTAAGATGTCATTCATAAAAAGTAATAAATTTATTACTCATTTTTTAATTTAATTAATATATTTAATCATTAAAATTGTTTTGAATGATAAAAAATATGCTTTAAAGATTTCACTTATCAAAATAATGAATAATTAAAATGTTACCATTAAATTCATGTTTAATGATACTCATAATCAGGGAAAAAACAATTTCATTTATAGCCCGAAGAAGGATATTATAAATAAAATTATGTACTGGATAAATGAAATGCTTTCACATTCAAATCATTCAGAATGTATTGGAATTATAGTTCAGGCAGAAAAAAAAAGCAAGGGAGGTACAAGATTTTGGAATAGATGAACTTTTAGTCCGCTATTGAAATATCCAACATGTCCAATGTAGTCTGGATTTTTTTTTTTTTTTTTTGGGGGGGGGGGGGGGTGGACGGTTATTGGAGAGTATATACATTAAGTAAACTTAAATATATTAACACACTCAAAAAGCTAAAAATGAGCTTCTACCATTTATTTAATTTTACCGAAGAACTGAAACAGTTTATTATTATAAAATAAATTAGTTATGAATGCTAAAATTCATCTTAATAATATACTAATATAAAATTGCATAAATGATTCAATACTTAAAATATGATTAAACAATTAAAAAGATGTTAAAAATCAAGTATGCTCAGCTAATACTAAGCCATTATCAAGATTTTAAAATGAGTAAGTCATGGACAACTAGCATTCATAAGAACTGTTTAAATTTTAAAATCCTGATGGTGGCTTAGTATTAGCTGAAAGTACTCTATTTTTAACATCTGTTTAATTTTTTAAATCATCTTCAAAGTATTGACTAATTTATGTCAGTTTATTATTGTTTTCGTCAGATGGCTTTGTCCTCCTGAACCCCTGTTTAAGATAATTTTTTAACACATAAATATAAAAAGCAAAGCAGAACTAAAAATTATCTTAAACAGGGGGTGGGGCTTCAGGGAAGGCCAGTAAGTGTTTAATAATTTTAAACAAATTTAGAATAATAAATTTTATTTTTTTTTTCAAAATCATCCGAGAAAAAGGAAAAATTAGTTAAATTTTAAAATCTGTCAAGAGACCACAATTGCCCTCCTTCCTTGTGGGCACCCATGATTGGAATCATAATGAAATGATGTATAAAAGTAAAGTAAATTCATATAAATTAGAAATGTATAAAGGGTGTCCCGCTGTACTAGAGTAATAATATGGCCTATGATTTTGTTATAAATCTAAAATGAAAAAGTATTGAATTTCCAATTAAGTTTTTATCTAAAAATTCATCCAATTATTAAAATTTTCTAAACTCTAAGATTTATTTACTTTTATATTTATAAAATGTGTACTTTTTCAATTATTAAAAGTTTTAAAATGTCTGATACTATACTAATTTCATTAGACTTAAATGAAAAGTTACTCATAAAAAGGCAAAGTGAAAAAATCCATAATAATTATCCTGTATCAAATACAACCATCATACTCAAAAGGTGGATCCAAGAAGAGAATATTACAAAGCTCCCCCCCATTATTTTATTTACATTCATTTTTTAAAATTAAAATTCATGATCATAATAGGCTTTGATTATTTTAGTTTTTTAGGTGCGTTCGTAATTATATAAATACGTAGCACCTATAGTCATTGTTCGGTCTGTCCGCATATAACAGAGTAAAAACTACCCAACCGAATGGTCTGAAATTTTAAATATATAATTGTTGCATAATTTTGTCGAGTCATTTCAAATTTTATGAAAATCGGATGTATAGTTTAATTACAGGGACAGTCAAAAATTTTATGTTACATTACTGCTAATGGGAAAAAATTATTTAAAGTGCATTTTAATGATGTTACAGTCTTTCGAATAGATTGAAACTGATATGCACTTATGAAATGCACTAAAACATACATTCAGTACAATATGCGAGGCTAAAAATATTTATAAAACTAGTTATAGTATGAACGCACCTCATTTGCCACATTTGACGTGCAATTTCCAACTCGTTTATTTTAGCAAAAATATTTTTTTTTCCAAGTAGCCAAAACAAATTTATTTCATCCTTTAATTACTTTTATCTTCACTTTGTAGAATTCAAAACTCCAACTTCATTTTATTTAAACTTATTGTAAAACTAATGTCTTTTCATGATAAACAAGGGTGGGTTTTATAAAAAATCTTTCCAGCCACTATCTTTTTTAATTGTCCAGCAAAATGGAATATACGGTGAAAACGGTATGGCCAAATTTTAGGCTAGAATAAAACTCATGTTTACAAGACATAAGTGTCATGTTTACATTGCTGCAATTGGAAAAAAACGGGAAATATATAAATTGTTGGTATATTTTCTATATCAGCAGTTTAAAAAAGAAAGTCAAGATATTCACTTGCCTCATTAAAAAATCTACTCCCCACTGGTGAATATATTGATGCAATGTAATAGCTTTCTATCTTAAGTTTCAATAATTTGTTCTATTGATATGCTTTCATTACATACACACAAATATCTTTTACTTTGTGTAGGATGTTCCTGTTCATTACTAACATTTTCATGTCAATTAATGAATTTTTGGGTGTTTCAATGTTTTCTGTTATTGCAATTAAATTTTTACAATGCAAAGTATGACAAATCAGTTAAATAATGGTACTTGATTAATATATTTAACTAAAAAAAACTAATAATAAATATATGATAAATTAAAAAATATTCCTTTAAGATGCATGTTTAGCTTATTTTTGAATTTGATATTTGTAATACACAGTATAAAAATATAAAGAGTCTTCAGAGTATAATATTGTAAAAAATAGAAAGAAAATAGAATTTCTATTTTACAGCTGGAAATTAAATTTTATGGAAACACATTATTAATGAATAAATAATACATTAAAACTACTTACTTTTGACAAGCACAAGTCAGAAGCAGCTCCCTTTTAATCTTGGATATGATTTAGCCTGCAAGTATGCATTTAAGAGACCGAAGATTTTTTATTAATCTTGCTAGCCTCTTAATCGCATTCCAACGGGCCAACACAAAAAATCAGAAACTGTAGTAAAACATATTCCAGCGGTCCAACAATAGGAGTCAGCAACAGTGACAGATTCAGTAAATAACAACTGGAAGAGAGAAAGAGGGGGAGAAAAACAAATTAAATATGCAACACATGTGAAGTAGATGTAACAGAAATAGTATAACTATAAATAATAAAAGGGCAATATAAATTTAAAGGCAATTGTAAATTATGTGACAGTTTGTTTATATATAAAAAAATATGCATTTTTCGTCTCCCCAATCAGACATTAGTTACAATTTTGTTACCAAGCACAGTGTTACTTAAACTTCAATTTTATGAAATACCGATTAGAAATTATAAGTGGGGAGAAATGTTACAGTAATCAACATGTCCAGTTTTTTTTTTTTTTTTCAAAATCTTGGAATTTTCTCCCCTTTTTTCAGAGAAAAAGAGTAAAAAAGATCTTGTATAAAAAAAGGGGGAGGGGGGAAGGATATCAAATGCAGACATCAAGATATTTTTTAAAGTTTAGAATAGCATAATAAAATTTACGTAATGTGTAACTAATATGGTTAAAAGATAAAAAAAATAACTTAACGAAACTTACGATATAGAACTCATAAAAGCCTCTAGTTTTTGCCCGTGTATAAATGACGTTATTTTAAATTTAAAAGCAACTCTAAATTACGTAAGAGCATGGAAAGTTAATTGGAGAGATATAAAATGTATCGATTATGTATAACTATGCACAAATGCATTTGGATATTAACTCTGTGAAATACCGATTAGAAATTATAGGAGGTCAGGATAATCGAGAACTAAGAAATAAAAATTCTAAAACCATAATTAAAATGAAGAAATAAATAAAGAATTGACCAGATAACATTAAATTATAAATAAGTATTATGTTGTACTACATTTCGTTGATGTTAGATTAGAACTCTCCAAAAATATAACGTTAAAACTCACGTATATTAATTCAATAATATTAAAAATCAATTACATTTGTTCAAATCTAAAAAACATGCAAATACTTAAAACAACTTACCGAGATTTGTAACATTTGCCATTATAATGCTTCTCAACCAATCATTGAAGGCTATCGTTAGAATTAATCGATATACGTGAAACCGGAAGTCAGATCTTTATAACCAAGCTGGGACCGTCATAAGTGTTTCTCCAGTATCGCTGTTTTTGTGTCGGTCACAAATATCAGATTTATGACCTACGACTGCGACGGTCATAACCGTTTCATTTGTATTCAGGCCTTTAAACTATGAGGTATTCGCTACAGCTTTTGCCGGCATGACCTCAAATGATCTCAAAATGGCGTTATTTCCTTGGAACAACCTTCCTCCACGAGGAAAAAAGGCAGAACCCAATAAACAGTCTTTTTCGGAGGGTTTTTCCCCGCACAGGCGTGGCTGCTGCCATTCGTGGGTAAAGTCCATTGAGTTTCTCACTGGACTTTACCCGAGGCTAACGAAAAAGAGAGGCTACCGTGGTGAGTCCGATTCTTCTTTTTTTACAGACCGCTGGAATCACGTGATGATCGAATGCACCAATGAAGGTGTGCGAAAAGAGCATCACGTGACTCCAGCGGTCTGTATAAAAAAGAAGAATCGGACCCACCGCGGTAGCCTGTCTTTCTCTTTAACCTCGACTTTACCCACACGCGGGTCAACAGAAGAAAAACACCAATAGGCGTGAAGAACATTTTAACACTGCTCTCCTTTCGTCCAATAAACAATCTTTTTCGGAGGATCTTTCCTCGCAGAGGCGTGGCTGTTGCCATTCGTGGGTAAAGTCCCTTCTTTTGTTTGTTTAGTTTTTATTTGGTAGGGGTTTTTTTGAGCCCTCTAACGCTCGTATTCACGAATAACTTCGACCGAGGGTTAAACCGCTGGTTCAGTAACCCCAGGTTGGTATTTTCAACCGGGAGTTGAAAACGCGTATTCACCGTTTACTTCGGATGAAAAGTTACCCAACTCAGAGTTTCTCAACCCAGGTTCAATTAAGTGTGCTTATTGGTTAAAAAACATCACATGCCTTGTTCGGTTTCGCGTCGAGATATCGTTTGTTTATATTTTGGAAGAAAAGCGCCGACAGAAAAAAAAGAAAGTAAAGAAAAGAAAGATTCAGTGTAGTGTGGATTTATTTATTTATTTTTTTTTGTTTATCCCCCACAAAATGTATGGACAAAATAAAAACCTCTAATCACTAAATATGGATCAACTTAGTTTAATTTCTTGAAATTTTTAATATTTTTTAAACAATTCATTCTTTTTATTATTATTAATGAGTTAGTTCAATGATATGAAACGTGTCAACTGCTAAAATAAATTTTCGCATAGTTGCTAAAAAATGGAACTTGATTTGGACCAAAACTAATGAAACTTGATTTGAATGAAAACTAAAATTTTATTTCAACAGCAATTATGTTGATTTCTATTATTAATAGCTCTAATTAGTAATTAATTAAGCAATTTCTGATAATGAAAATATTAAAATGGAGAAAAAAGGAAAAAAATTAAGAAAGTAATCTGTCGTACTTTATATATACTATTTATTTTATTAGTATAGATGGTATCCCAGATTTATTAATTTTATTGTTTGGATTTTCAGCGAGCTAATTAAAATGTTTAATTCTAATTGAATTAGATAGTAATTAATATTCCAGGTTGACTGGAAAAAAGTAATGAAATAATATTAACAGAACTGCAGAAAAAACGGGGCAGGTCATCCTAGAGGTGCCCCGGCACCAGGCCGCAGAGGCGCTCCGTAGACGCATATAGTTATCACTTCCGATCGATTGATAAACATTTTTCATTTAACTAGTCGCTAAATAAAACTCTACTCTACATTTAAGTTTAAACTGTGTACAGTGGAGATATTTTACAAGCAGTGGCGTATCTAGACTTATCATTTCGGAGGGGGCTGAGATACAGTAAAAGTTTCTAAGAAGGAATCTCAAGAAACGGGAAAAATTACGCTTTAAACAGGTTTTTATCTTATTAGCAGGTAACACATCTATTATACAATCAAATCTGCTAAGATTAAATCGCATGGGGCAGGGGAAAATGTCATTTTAAGCAGATTTTTGTCTATAAAGTATAATTACATCTGTATACAACATTTTTCAAAACGGAATACTGAAAATTATCTACTAAAAGGTATTTAATAAATAGTAAATAAAACTAAAATAAGAAGCAATTTTAAAATTTTATAAGAGCTCTCTCAATCTACTCCACATCCCTCAACCTATTCTCGGACTCATTTTGGAGCACATAAAAACACGGCATTTGTGAAATAACACACTTTATAAGAAGAAAACCTGTCTAAAACGGAATATTATTTCTGGTTCATTTTGAATTTTACCTTAGCGTTTTATTCCATTTTGCTAAATTTTCGTAATTAAACTTGATATTTTCTACAAATTTCGGAGGGGGCTGAAGCCCCATCAGCCCACCCCCTAGATACGCCACTGTTTACAAGGTGCATAGCTGCCAACTTTTACGCTTTTTTATCACCACTAAAATTTTAAAGACATTTTTAAATTAGTGAATCGCAGAATTCGCCGATTAAATAGGGAAAGATTTACTCTTACATTTAAGTGGTAAGAAAAAAGCGTAAAAGTTGGCAGCTATGAAGGTGTTATTTTAAGGAACACAAACATTTTAAACCCTTTAAGACTATTAGTGTATAGCGTATGAATTTCCATTCAACACACATACTCGAATAAGGCCTTTTCTAAATCATGATAAATAAATTCTGAACACTATCTGGACAAATAAATGTGAAATATTACAGAAAACTGAATTTTTATCGACCAGGTTTTAGGACCCCCCCCCCCCTCCACTTCCCCTCCAGCCATTTATATGAGAATTTTTCCATTATCACATTAACAAGATCAAAGCTATTCACTTGATTCTCCTTGACCATTTTTTGTTACTTTAGCCTAATAATTACGAAATATTATTACATGCATGCAGACACCTGTTTTTGGATGCAGTGTTGCATTTGAAAAAAATGTATTTATTTAGAAAATGATATTTTATTTTTGATATTTTTTCTAGCTTCTTAATTTTATATTCTTAACTCATTTAGATATCACTTCATTAAATGTAATAAGAATCTCATTTAGAATAGAAATTAAAAGTGAGATTTTTTTTTATGACTGATTAATGATAGATTTCTAGACTAAATAGGCAGAGTAATGATAGTTAGTAATCTAACAAAACAGCTCAAATTAATTATTGATAATTTCATATAATTTTATATTATCCAATAAATAAAATAGCTGTCTGTTGTTTGTGAATCAGTGGAGAAGAACAAGTCCCCATTTGCACCACCCTACCCATTCCCTCTATTTTTTCTTCTTTTTTGGTGTCATTTGTTAATTAAAACGTTACTCAAGATGCTGTGTACGATATAGAAGTAAAAAGAAAGTTTAAAGTACATATTACCAAAAATAGAAGAATATATGTAATCTCATACATGCACACATATTATATATATATTATCTGTACATTTTTTGACTGGTTTGTTTATATTTATACATTATATCTCCTACATTACACGTTGAATTGTTTGCTTTCATAAATACTCATGATAACGAAGAATTTATTTGCTTTAAAAATAGTCATTATTACTGCAAGGGCTGATAAAAGTATTTTTGGTGTAGGGTTATTTTAAAAAAGGAAAGTTTTTTTTACTAGCGTATTTCAACCCTTTAGTAATTTATTTTAATTATCTGTGAATTAAGAAGCAAAAATTGTAAGTGATCTCTAAAAAAAGTCACAATTTCAGGAGGTAACATTGAAAAGCGATTCATTTTAGGATTTATTATTACTATTATTACTTTCGTATAAAATAGAACTAATGCAATATTTTATATTATGTATAATTTTGAAATTAAAATACAGTTGAAAAATAAATGCCATAAAAATAAATATTTCAAATTTCACAAAAATTGGGAAACATACGTAGAAGCTTACAAACAATAACAGCAATGCTATTGTGCTATCAGTGATAGAGGTATTTAATATAATGAGCTTCATAATTTTAAAAAGAACAATCCTCGTAAAAAAAATCAATAAAGTAATAAAACGCAAATTGTTTAAATTTTAAGTTAAAATATCTAATTTATAGATCTGATTTATATTTACCTCAGTTTGTACATAAACAATAATACATCCTTCACACAATAGACCCAAAATTTAATTTTAAAACATTCTATAAGTACTGATAAAAAAATCTACAGAGAATCTATGGATATTCGAAGATAATCCGTGTGTTCCTTTACTTAAACAGAAATGCAAATTAGCCTGAGTCTCACATTTTAATTAGAACTTATGCAAGTACGACGTTTATTTCGGTACTGTTAAAATACATTTGTGACTTTTTTAACATCGAAATTGCAAAACAATAAATGATCTTAAACGCAACAGTTGTTACTTTAGAAGCAATTATTCGGCCGTTTAAGTAATGTTGGCTATTTTTAAGGCAAATAAATTTTTCGCGACCACGCGTATTTATGTAAACAAACAATTCAACATGTATTCAATATATAGAGGCTATATACATAAATATAAACAAATCAGACAAAAATATTGAAGATAATTACATATATATGAGATTACATACCTTTGCATAATGTTATTCCGTTTTATTTAATAGTAGAACTTCTATATTATACACAGCACCTTCTTTCAGCACGCCCGCCGCCATTATAAAATGTCGGTCCTCTCCCTTCTCCCTCTCACCGCTTGTTTTTAGTTAAATACGCATGCTCGGTTGAAAAGTTCTGACTCGAACCTGTTCTAGACCAGAGTTGGGTTACTAAACCCGGCGTTAGATTTCAACCTCGAACCGGTTCAGTGAGGTAGACGGTGAATACCGTTTGAGTTTTCGACCCGGGTTTTCAGCATAACTCCGGGTTGAAGTTATTCGTGAATACGAGCGTAAGTGGCAAGGCTGTTGGCTCGATTGATCCAATAAACTAGAGAAACACAGACGGCAGAGTGGAAGCCCAGATAGCATGAACATTAGCAGCAAGTTTAATATTTTTGCCTTGCCATGACAAATTTGAATTGAGAAATTCGCAGCAAATTTTGCTAGAGTAGTTTGTTGTGAAACTGATGGCAAAGCAAAAAATCCCTCTGTTGAGAAAAAGTAGATAATCAGCAGATACGCAGAAATTGCAGAAATTTTATTCGGTTGGTACTGCTTTTTTTAAACGCTATACTTCTCAAATACCAAAAAAGGCTCGAATTAAAGTACAAATATCACCATACCTTGTTTGTAGTGGTAAAAAGAACAATGCATCGTTAGACCTGATCAGGTCTATGAACCCCTTCGAAGGGGTTAAACTTATAGCGTAACTGTTGTAAACAGTTAATGTGGCATGTAAAGATTACTACTTTGCAGTATTTGATTATTCATTCGCCGTTAATTTGCAATAAATTTGATACAGCATGAGATTAACTTGCATGACAAGTTAGTTACAACTTCAAAGTGTGGTGACTTTGGCGTTTGCGTTATCTTGCTGCAGTCTTGTTATGGACTTTCAGTCTTGTCGCGCTGAGTTTGCTGCAACTTTGCAGGTTTTTCAAAGCAAGACTTCTGCAAACTAAAAATGCTATGTGGAGGAAGTTAAAACCGATCTATACTATGCAAAAACTTCAGAGTAGATATCCGAAATGACGGAGACTTGCAGAATTGACCACGCGCACTGGGCGGAGCTTGCAGTGTTTCACACAAGCATTGGGGTATTTGATTGGCTTTTGGTGAGCGCTTGTGGGAAAAATGAAGACGTTGATTGGCTATAATCCATCGTGACGTTGTATGACGTCAGTAATGCTTGTGGTCCATTCTTGCGAGAAACCAAGGAAGGAACGAAAGCATGGGCCATGCAGCACAGAACTACACAAATTACGCTATGACGCTTACGACAAATTGGGAATTAAAACGGCCTATAGAGGCGCTGCTCGCAGCCTTCGGTACAGGAAAATTGCCCCTTTAATTTCCCTTTAACTAATGCTAAAGTGCCATTGAAAAAATTCTTTATTGTAAATGCATTTGAAAGTTTTAGATATTCAAATTCGGATAATTTTTACTTTGTCATATAAGACAGAACCCAAATTATCACAGGAAATCTGAAATTGTGCAAAAGAATAATCATGCTGGACAAATTTAAAATACATGTAATGCAATGCGCTTGCACTGTACTATCCTTAAGCGAGAAGTTACATCTTTTCTCCACCAGATGGCGTATTCGAGCGCTTGAATGGAGGATATTCCATCTACGTTTCGGTCACGTGGTCAAGGTAAAAACTTCTAGCGTAAAGAAGGGAAGGCTCCGTAGACGTAATGAAAAACCCTCGCCAGCCAGTGAAACAGTTCATGCGGAAAGCAGTAGCAGCCTCCCTTCTTATCAGTTAGAAGTTCTTTGGGTAAATTAGCGGTATCACGTGACTTTTTTCAGCCTCGAACCCAGATTTGGAATAAAGTCCATTGCCTATACTTTGGACACGAGAGTAAGATATGCACCAAGGAGTCGAGTCCACCGCGGCTGAGTGGATGAGACATCACGCCTCTAATCGCTTGAGAGCGTTGGTGGGGGCGGGTTCGAATCCCGCCGGTTCCGTTGCATACTCTTTGTGGAGCCCCCAGGATGTAATTCTCTGGTGTTGTAAATTTCCTTGTGCTATCTCGTCCCTCTATATCGACGATGACTTATAAGAGGGCCCTGGTGTCAAGCACACAAGTCCGATGTATGTGTTCAATAAAACAAACAAACAAACCAAGGAGTCAGAAACGTGGCAGATGCAACATATGTCATCATCTACGAGACCGAAACGGGAAAGAAGAACCGGCGTGATCAGCATCTTGCGTAAAAGCCGTGAGATAAGAACATCATCTCTTTTATTAGAAGACCAGGAATACGTCTGCTTGACACAGGGAATCTCGCCATGTGTGGTTAAATATTTGCTTGATCTATACTGTTGAAAGAGTAGAAGGAAAGTATTCCGTTTCTGGTGCTGCATGAGATCTTCAGGAGAAATCCAGTTCAGAAGGACGTCAGAATCATATACACCTCTGGCAAGTCTGTCGGCTTTTTCGTTAAGAGGAATATCTAGATTCCATGACCCGGAACCCAGCAAATCCAGATACTTGGGGAATGAGAGGTAATCCGTTGAATTTTATTAATCCCTTCACGGTCGCTTAATATTTGGAAAAACCATAAAAAATGTACTTATTTATTTTATTACAGAAATTTAATAATTATAAGATTTCTACATAAAATATGCAATTAGTTTTTTTTTTAAGGCGATAAAAAAAGATGTTATAGAACAAATTCATATTTGTAGAAAAGCCATCATGCGAGAATTCTGCGTCTTAATGTTTGTTTTACACCGTACAAATTAATGCGAATAAAACTTTTATTTTTCACATCTTAGATCTTTATTTATCATCATCACACACATTTTTACAATTAATATTTGAAATAATATACATACATTAAATTTGGATTACTAATAATTTTTTGAATTTTACATATATCGAAACATGCAATACAAAGCCCAACATTACAATCAGCGCAAAAGCCAAACTGAAGCGGCAATATTCAAAGACTTCACACCAGAATGCCATTTAAATTTTCCTGATTTTAGAAGTTTTTTCCAGCAATTAAATATCCAGCCCGGAAATATGACGGGCACGAGAAATAACGAACGACACCTCAGCCCGTGATATTGACGGGAGCGAGAATTAAGGGGTTAAAGAGCCACAGAATGACTCGAGGTGGCTTAATGGAGACAGGTTGAAGCGCCGTGAGTACAGAACGACTATCAGATAACGGCAGAATGGGGCGACCCAAGAAACCAGTTCGTCTATCGCAGTCCCAGTGGCTAAGCCCTCCGCCGTAAAAATTGAGTTCACAGTGTGAATTATATAGCCGAACTGAGATATCGCAAAGCACCCAGTAATAGAGGCGGTGGACGGGGATTTCGAAGCATCAGTAGCAATTATCTGCCAATCATCAATAAAATTTTGTAAAAAATTCCTTGAAAAGAGGGGCAATAATACTGCCACCAAGTTCCTTCTGTTGGAAAGGCAGGTCATCAAGATGGAGCTGTACTACTTCCTGGTTGAACGGGACGGGCATCTGGAAGGGAATCAAATGCTCGAGGTGCCCGCCAATCTTTTCTAGGACGTCCGCTATACTGGGGAAAGTCTTAACAAAGTTGAAAAGGTTGCCATCTTGGAATTCCCAAAACAGGGACTTGCAGCCCAACGAAAAGTGTTTGATCCAAAACCTAAACGCCAACGAGCTGACTCTATCAGTGACCAGGAGAGTGCCGGCGTTTTCTCAAAACTAGATTTTTGACGACTATTCGTAAGATTAAAAAAAACTAATTGATGGAATGGCTTAAATTTTTTTTTGCATTCATATAACATCATTATCTATAGAATGAATTAATATATTTTAGATACTTAATATTTTGAGAAAAGGAAAAAAAACTTGCATTTTTTAGGTTTTTTTAAATTTTCAAATTTGAGAGTTTTATTAATAAGGTTTCCTTTGAGTGTTAGTTATATCCTTAAATGATTCTATAGAGTAAAGTTTCCTGATCATTTTAAAGCAAAAATTAGGTTCTTATGTCAATTCAACGTTAAGATATCTTACGGATGGTGATATGACACCTAAATGTTTTTTCGAAAATTGTGTTATATAAATTTCGCTATATTTTTTATTTTATTACATTGAAGTACTTCATTTTATAATTTTATAAGACTACAAACATACCTTAAAAATATCAGAAAGTTTAAATTAGTTACATTGAATACTTCTGTTTTTATATGGATTCGAAGCGAGAGCTCTGTTTATATGTTTTTCGGTATCGATCAAGCCCTGAACCCCCTTAAGATATTAATTGTGTTAAAGGCTTTCTTCCTGGGGAAAACTGTGTGCTTGAGGAAACCCCCTCGCCTCGTAATATAAAAACCCAGAAACTTAATTTCTTCACACGACTCGATCAGGTCTCCGTTAATGCTAAAATCAAAGTCGCAAACACCTCGTCTACGTGAAAGATTGATGGCGTGGCATTTGTCCGGGCAAATAGACAACTTCCAATATCGGCACCATTGACCGATCAGTCTGAGGGCTTCTTAGAGTTTTGTTCGACACAAAAGCAGTGAGGCTTCAGCACAATAAATAAAGATGTCGTCCGTGTAAAGCAGATACATTATACTAAGACCATCCAAAACTTCAAAGACATCATGTAGGAAGATCGAAAACAAAATAGGACTAAGAACTGCCCCCTGGGGCACCCCTCTACCAATGGCGCGGGTTGAAGAGAACAAGCCTCTCCAAAACCCCTTGACGCTCCTCGACTGCAGGAAGCGGTGGATCCAGCGCAGAATCCGGCCAGTGATGCCGATTTGTACACATTTAAGGATGAGGCCATCCACATAAACGAAGTCGTATGCAGCTTGCAAGTCTAGAGAGATGCCTAAAAGGAACTTTTTTCTTCGCTCTAACTGAATGCAAGTGAAGCATCTGTGGGCGGTTTGGCTGTCGCGGAAGGGCTGGAAGCCAAAGTGTCTACGGTGTAATATTTACCCTATATATAAAAAATTCTAATGAATCGAATTGAAACGAATTTATGTAAAGATTCTATGAAACGACAGATTAAACAACTGATTACGTTTCACGGCGATTTCTCCTAAAATATGGAATACTTTGCGATGAAATTAACACCAAAAATCCGTATTGATCCACAGTTCTCAAAACTGGTATTAGAATTTTAAAATTACAATTAATTTTCGAAATATTAATTTTTTCTAATTTTAAATACTTTTTTTTCTAATGATGGCAACTCAAATTTTAATCATAACAGATATTTTTTTTCATAGGTTATTTTAAATTAATTTGGCGACGAGTTTGGCCTCCCTTAAATGTATTATGCTAAGAAATGCATCATGTTACTTTTATTCAGAATTCAATTTGTATTTCATTATCATTTAATTTAACCCTTTAACGGTCGCATTAAATTACGGTTTAAAAATTCAAATTGCTTATTGGCACCACTTTTTTGAAAAAGAAATGTTAGCCTGATTTAATTACAGGTGAATGATACCATAATAAAGCCAATGACACTATTCTATAAAAGTGGTAGGAATCAAACAAAGCTGAATAATTTGAATAAAAGGCACAGCCCGTGAATATCACGGGAGCGAGAATTAAGGGGCTAATGCAAAACTTTCATTTAAAATTGAAATCTTTAAAATAAATGGCTTTTACTTCATTCTTTTTTTTTAAACGAAACGAAAAGAAAAATATTAGACACAGATGTCATATACGCAACGGGGTACCTAATTGCCGCCAAAATGGCGTTATTTTGCCTGACATGGTAACCCGGCTATTGTTGCTTATTTATTAATAAATATTTATCTGAATTTATTTTATTTTTATTTACAAAAAATGTTATAAATTGTTTTGTTCTATAGTTATTAATTAATTTTTTCTTATTTATTGTTATTTCATTTTAAAAATAACAGATAATAATTTAAAAATACATATGTAACAGGTATTTGAAAACGAGTTTTTCGCCAAATTGTCGTAAAAAAAATCACGCCAAACCCGGTGCGTATGTGACAAATCAACAAATAATGAGATTTAATTTCCACTTCAAAGCAACGTTTTAATGTTATTACTTCTCCCGTCGACCAATTTCGCCGAATTATATAAATAGCCAAATTATACAAATTGACATTTTTTTATTTTAAATAATAAAAGAACAAATAAATTAGTATAACATTAATAAAAATACAAATAAAACGTCGAAATAAAAATCACTTGATGGCGTGAACATGTGTAACTTCCTTAAAGTCAAGTGAATGTGACATTTACGATCAACCATTATTGGCATTTAATCTTACAGTTTGGCGACAGATTTTTGGTCGATGGGATAACCAAGTAGCACCGTTTTAATTTACCACTCGAAAAATAAAAAAATGCTAACTGGCGAGTTAAAAAAAAGCTATTGGCGAGATTTTCACCCGGCTAACATAAAAGTACCAGGAATTCTTTGTGATCATGGCAACTTTTATGTAGTTTTATTCGAAAAAATAATTTTGATTCTTTAATAAAAATGGAAACCTTTCTTATGAAAAGGGAAGGAATCAGCCCGTTGTTCATGGAAGTTACATGACTTGGACTATTATAATATAAACGAAATAATGGGGATAGAATAATATTCGGCGACTTATCACACCTGTGGCTGGCTAACATTAAAGTACCAAAATGGCCGCCTGGAATATAAAAAGCGAAGGGATCCGCCTGGAGCTGTTGATGATAGTCATATGACTTAGGCTATTATTATAGAGATTGTTTTCAATTTTAAAAACAGCGCAAATAATAATATTTCCTAACGATTAAAAATTTATTTTCACGTGACTATTAAAAACAGAAAAAAACTTTAAAATTACTATTTAATGAGTACGTGTTAACCCTAGATCTACCGGGAATTTTATTCAAGTTTTAATAAAACGTTCTACACCAGAATTTTTATTTAAAACTATTTAACTTATTTATTTACCTTATTTTTGTCTGGTTTATATACTTAGTTTATTTTAAAGAAATTTCTGGTTTGAATGAATATTTTGTATGTACCTGTCGGGTCCAATGGACCCGTCTGGTAGACGGAGGGTTAAAGGCAGGAAAATATTGAAAATTATGTCCTGAAAATTGTATTTACACGTGAATATTAAAAGGGAAAGGAAACTTTAAAATAATAAAGACATTAATATGCGTTTAACCCTTTCACGGACAAGGCACTTCTATTCGTAAAATCTTGAAATCAGTGAATGGCACCAGAATTTACAAACAAATTTCGAAATACAAAAATGCTTTTGTTCACTTACTTAATAAAATGGAAATTTTCATCCCAATATTCTGATACTAATGTGGCAGTTACGAATTAAAATTAAGTGGTCCAAATATGAACCACCGCCCTTGAAGGGGTTAAAGCAGCAAATTTTAGTAATTGTATTATGTCAATCGTTTTATAACGCTGTTAAAAAATACCGACAGACAAAGACTCTGTTTACTTAATTCATTTTATTTTAGCTTCTTTTAAAATGTTTAACTGATCTTCTTTAACCAAACACGAAAACAACCATTGGATGTCTTAATAGCAACTGATTCTACCTTAAATTTTTGCAATCAAAGGGAATTGAATGGAAACCCGTTTACAGGGGAGATCGCTACAGGTTTTTTCAGTATAATTCAATCTTCTCTAATCTTTTAAAAACCGATCAGATTAGCGGGCTTTTAGATTCTACAGTGTCTGAACGGGGGTTGTCGAGCGTAGCTTGCAGGGGGCGCCTAGTATTATTTTAAAGAAGGAAGGTGGAGATGGGGTTTGCTATAATCCGTTCGCAGATTTTACACAATACAGATGTTAATGCTATTGGTCGGTACGCCTTTGTCGGTTTCCCTGGCTTCGGAGTAGGAAGAATAATAGCCGAAGTCCAATCCTGAGGTATATCCCCAGAGCACCAGATGTTATTATACATTCGAAGCAGAAGCATCCGAGAATTTTCATTCAGCCCTTTAAAGAAAGCTGCACATATCTTATTCGCACCCGGAGTAGAGGACTTAGTGCCACGAATAGCTGCCATTAATTCAGTGCTGTCAAAGGGCCGATTGAGCTGGGTGCTGCCTGCACCACCATAATCCAAGGGGATAGGCTCATGGACAATATCCTCGCTGAAATGGTCTGCAAATATTTCTGCCTGTGAAACAGCATCATATATCACGGATCCCTCCTGAAGAAGGCAGAAATGAGAATCGGTGGAAGCACTGGAGCGATTTTTAATCTTCCGAAAAACTTTATACAATGTGTGAGGGTCATTAGCATTCTTGCAAGCAGAGACCAAAAGTAGTGCTTGGAATCCCTGATGACCTGGCGGAGCTTCGCTGCTACCCTCTTATATTTCGTCCAGTAATCGATGGATACTAGTTGACGCGCTTTCCGCAGCAGAAAAATTTTCTGCTTATGTAAGTTGTTGCATCTGGCCGACCACCAGCCCGGGAGACCATTGGGCTGCGGGGTACGTGAGATTTTATGTTTATTCATTAAATTCTGAATTAAAGTAGAGAAAGACACATAGTCAGAAATTGAGCTAGAGGCGAGAAATGAGTTAGCTTCTTGGTAGATGTGACTCCATCTAAAACGGAACGATTGAAGATGAAGTGGAGGGGTGAGGCTTACAGAAATTGAGATGGGAAGATGATCACTGTCGAATAAGTCTTCTTCAACATGGAGAGAGGAACGGACAAACAGATCAGCTGAGCAGAGAGATAAATCGATGAGGGAGCAGACCCCACCAGGAGAAACATGAGTAAGCGATACAGTATTCAGGAGACAAAAAAGGACTATCCGCCAGCCAATTTACGAAATTCTCCTGGCCTGTGATGAAGAGGTGGCACCCCAAAACGGGTGATGCAAATTAAAGTCACACAATATGAAAGAAGATTCCATTAGGACCCGACGCAGTTTAGCCAAATCATTGACCAGTGCTGGAGTAAATGTTAATAAAATAGATGGAAGAATTGCCATGAAGCGCTTTAACATCCATGATCTAGTTAATAAGATTGAGAGTATTGAGATTGACGAAGGAGGAATACAAAGATGAGTTGACAGCAATGGCAAGACCACCACCTGGGCGGCCAACTCTGTCGGAGCGATAAACAATTTTGCCAGGGATGGTGGGAGTTTTGATCAGAATTAGGAAAGTTTCCTGAAAAACCAGCACATCAGCAGTAGTAAAAGGGGGACCATTGAGCCAGGCTATTTTGTTCCAAACAGATCGGCAATTCCAATGAATAATGTTAAAAGCCATAATAAAAGAGCCCAGACAAAAAAGATAAAAGAAAAAGAGAGTATGGAGTAAGCTAAAGCCCAACCCAGGTGAAATATAGCTTGTAGCCACCAGTAACACAAGAATTAAAAAACATTACAAAAACATGAAGGTTAGCTCACCTGGGAGGTCACGCCCCGATTCAGGCGCTTCCGCCCCTCAGATGAGGAGTCGCTGAGTTTGGCGAAACTGTTCATAATCGTGCTAGTGAGAGCTGTGATGGAATTCAATTACTTTTTCAGACTGTTGATTCATCTGATAAACTATGATTTTTAACATTGCATTGGTTCGATTTTCAAGTTTTTTTGTAGTTTTTCGAGGTCGGTTATTTGCGAGCTTGTTACTCTAGCGTAGGAAGAAGAGTCCTTTTTGTGCGAAAATTTTCGTCTGGCATCTACAAATGAAAGGAAATTCTTACACCTGAATTTCCAAAATTCCAACTGTTCTAGGCGATCAGAACATTGGTTATAATCTGCTCGATGAGCGCCATCGCAATTCCTGAACTTTATTGGTTCTTGGCAAGGTCCAGCATGCTGGGAGTCGCACGTCACACACAATTGTTTAGACTGACATCTAGATGTGGAATGATTAAACTTGTAGCACTTCATACGTTGTCTTGGTCGATCGATGAACTGATTTATTTTTGTAAATAGACAGCCAAACTTTGACTTCCGGGGGAGGGTGGTGCCCAGAATTGTAACCAGTACAGGGTATACCAAGTTTTTGCTGCCCTTCCTGAGAAATCTACGCAATTCAAGAACTTGTAAGTTATTTGATTCCATAATTTTTTTTAGCCTAACTCCGGTAGGGATATGTCGACCGGCACATTGAATAATAAAATACGATGAGTGATATTCTCCGAAATGACACAAGAGGAAACTTCTGCACTCAGAAATTACAATAATCTAATTTTATATTACAGTCTTTATTTTAATCTAAGTGATTGTTATAATTTAAATTTACGCAATTGATAATTACTAAATTCCTTAAAAATTAATGTCTTAAATCAGAAAACATTAAATAGAATTTACACTTTCATTAGCAGTACATTATAGAACACACACAAAAAAACAAGTGACTTACTTTTCATAAAGATAGGCAATACAGCAAAATAAAAAAAGTAGTGTAGCTTCCATGCTGCATACAAAATGTGATTTAGCCTGCAAGCTTATATCTAAAACACTAAAGATTATTTCTAACCTAATAGCCTCCCAGGCGCATTCCAACGAGCCAACACAGGGGTAAGGAGCCAACACAGGGGTAAGGAGCCAACAAGCTGCAACTCAACTAGAGATTAGTTGAATTTACTCTTTCTGCACCGATTGTCATCATCTTATAGTGACAATAACTGACGCTGTTGATAAACAGATCATAGTAAAGCTTAACGCTTACCATCCTTGTTGTATTTCTATCATCAACTGTGGCAGCTAAAGCAACTAGCAAATTAAAAGAGAAAAAAAAATAATACATGCATACGTATAAAAGAAATTAGTTTTTTAAAAAGCTAATATTATTTACTAATGAATAACTAACTATTAATTAGCTAAGAAATTTAAGTACGCTTATAGACAGAGTTAGATAAAAACAGAATTAGTTATGCTACTATACCATCTAAATATTTATTACAGAATGCTAATTATGAAAAAACAGTTAAAATGCTATAAATATTAGAATAAATTTATTGCATCGTATTTTAAAAAAGATACGATACTGCAAAACAGTTCTTTTGTTTACATTACATTTTCATCAAGTTTTAGGATAAAGTTGTAATATAGATTCACAAAATGCAAGCCTCAACACAAAAAACGGCTGAGGGCGAATACGTACACTAAGCCCAAAATATAATACAAAGATAAATAAATATTTTATTCAAACAGTAAATGTTGATTTTTTATTGAAGTACTACTCAAAATCAAATATGGGAAACCGAAAATAGCTGATTATAATACATTTATTAAAATAGTATCATTTGTAACATTAACAGAAACCTCATAAAAGAATTTTATCCCTGAGCAATGATTTATAAAATGCTTCCACTTAGGCCTAAATTTCATCAACTGTTACGAGACTTTAATAAAACTACATTTAAATACAAAAACAGTTATATTAATCCTTCAAAAGTTGCAGAAGCTTGTCCTACCTGCACATACTTAAAATTGTTTTGGTGGACTTTAAAATCTTTCTGCAAAAGATTAAGTTTACTATATACATAAAAGACCCACCTCCTAATTATAAAAATGTTTGTCATCATAATATTTATTTATGAAGATTACCTTACCATTAATTTTTTTTAACATTATTTGCAACATGCAAATTTATTTAGGTATACAATGTGACAGTTTGCTTATTTAGGCATGCGACTTGACAGTTTGTTTATTTAGATTTTTTTTTCTTTCGCAAGTTGCATGCTTTATAAATCACTGCTTTCAATCTAATTTTAAATTTTCCCTAAAGATAGACAAAGACTTCACATTTAAATTTTTCTTTTTTTCTGCATTCACAATTATTAACAAAACAATAACACTACAAAGCAATCGTATAATCAAATTTAACAACCCTTGTTTATAATTTTAAGCTTGCTATTTTCTCATTGACCAATCATACAAATTCAATAGTATAATTTTCAGATTCATTAGTACACACTTAGAGAATACCAAACAATTTTAAAACAAAGTTAAGGGAGCATTAATTCTGATCAAAGTTACAGGATATCTGGATAAACTCTAGTGAAATAAAACTTAAATTCCTATCGTACTGGAATAACATATGAAAGCATTGCTCAATTAGTAACAAACCACACATGATAATGAGTACAAAGTCTTAAAAATACCCAGATAAAAAAAAGCTATACATGATTTAAATCTCATATTAAAGATATAAACCTTCATAGAATTTTCAGCATGAATCCAAGAACAAAAAGTAAGATGGCACATCTGTGGGTGAAATGCATTAAAAATAAAATAAAAAGTAGAACAGCAGTGTTTTCTTTGTATGACAATGTTCACAAGTAAATCTCAGTAAATGGGTAAAGGACAAACTCATTTGCAATTAAATCTTTCTTTTTTAAAAGAGAATAGGAAAATACAAAACACAGTGGCTTATTTATTTTAAAGTTTATAAGTTTTTTACATGCTTACTAAATATGCATAATCAAGTACAGTAAAACCCGTAAAGTTGACTACCCTTGTAAGTTTACCACCTGCCTATGTTTACCTCTGTTGTCAGGAACCAAATTTATCCTATACAAAATTATAAGACAAACCCTTTGTAACCTGGCCACCTGTCTATCTTGTATCTTGACCACTGAAATTATTCAAATTTGACTAGAACTATTATAAAATGCCCATCAAAACCCTGTATAACTTGACCATCCAAAAAACTAACAAATCATGAATTTAAAAAAACTCGCCACGAAATTTTCTTTTTTTTTCTTTTTAACTGGACTTTCTAAAAGGGTGAAATAGTTATTAACCTGGGAAATGCTTTTAGCAGTGATAGGTGTAGGTAAATAATTCAAAGCTTATCTATTGTTACATTGTTGCTCTTGTGGATTTGGCTTTTCAACCCTACCTCTTCATTCTAGATTTCTTTCTTCTATTTCCCATTCTCTTATCATTCCTTCCCTTCTTTCAATAACTCCCTTCTTCTCCCAGGTGCTAGTTAACAAGCAGATTTTTTTCCTTTTTAAAAAATAAATTATGTGTAATAACTAGTATAGTTTGAAGAATCACTAATTGGCTGTATATTGACTTTTTCTCTTTTTTTTAGTAAATTGTATTAATACTAATTTATTTAAAAATTGATACAAAAAATATTAATTCATTCGTGTATTTAATATTTTCTTTTATAAGGTGTTAGAAATATGCATGGTAATACAATATTATTTTAAAGCCCTGTCAATAACTAAATTTTTTGTGGGAAAAATGATATGGTATGAATATTACATAAAAAAAGTAAATTTATCATCACCCTTTATAAGTTGACCACTCCTCTAAGTTGATCACTGAAGTGCGGCACCGTAAGTGGTCAACTTACACAGGTTTTACCGTACTCTTAACAAAACTGGATTGGAGCTTGCCTTTAACTAATTTTCCATTCAAAAACCAATGAGCTACAGTAGACAAATATTTCTTATCACAATTATTTTAAATGAGCAAAGAGATATTTAATTCAAAATTGATCAGAAATAGCCTATCAAAAAACCAAATATAATAGTAATTAATTTTAAGAAACAAATATTCATATAAAAAAATACTTTTATTCCTTGTACTGTTAACTTTCAATAAAATAACTTTGAGAACAGCGCTTTATATCTTCATTATTATCTGAAACAAAATCCAGGAAGGAACTATATAATTAGTATTTTAATATTAATAAAATGCATGTGAATGATTACCAAAATGATAGATATGTATCCTTCAACAAAGGTGCAACATTTAAACAATCCTCACCGATTACTATTTATTAAATGAAAAGACATTAATAAAAGATGGCATATCCAACACAATTTAATAAAACTTACCATTTTTCTTCAATCACAAAAAAATAGATTCTTGTTTGACGCAAAAACAAGAATAGTAATCTAAATAAAAACACCGATGTAAAATATAAATATTATTAACGCACCGCCATATTTAGCTAAAAGCTCGATTCTAACTGGCTGCGCTTGGGTTAGCCGTGCTTAGGATGAACAGAGATCATACCTTCAAAATCACGTTCTAACGACCTAAAATCTTGTGTCTAGGTAAAATGGTAGGTATGTTAGTCCTTGGGTCGAACAGTGAAAACGCAGCTTTACAGATATCAGTGGCACATAGCACGTTCTTTGTGCTTATATTACCCGTACAGGTATATTGTACATTATCAATAATTTTGAAATGTTCTATTTTTGCTATAAGCTCTGTTTGGACGGCACGAGGGTCACGTTTGGGGACACTTGAAGACGTTTTACTTGTTAAGAAAATATTAAAATTGCTACCTCCATTACTTGCAGCCGGTTTCAACAGGAGTTCAACCGGAGCAAATGAACGAGCAATATTTGAATTATCTGTGTCAAATTCAATGCAATTTTCTTGAGCATCAATCATTTCAATATTTATAGGCGATGTTTCCGATATGCCATCAGAAACTAAGTTTATAACAGTGTGAGTCACTATAGCAAGTTGAGAAACGACTCAACACCGAGCATCCTAGAAAAAACAAAACAAAACGAAGAACAACTTGAAAAATACCACAATAATCTATAGGTCCCAAAGCTCACCCCCCTCAAACTCAAACAATCACAGTAAATGACGCCCGCTGGCGTGGTCAGTAAGCGGAGGCTGCTGTCACGCTGAGGGCCCGGGTTCGAGTCCCTGGGTAAGACATGGATGTAATTGTGAATGTCCCTTTGTAGTTATATAAATATATGTAATGTAATGGAAATAAAAGTTGTTGTGACTTGTTGTTGTTTCTATGTATAATAAGGATCATTCGAGGTGACAGCCATTGTAGCTATAGGCCCCAAAGCAATCTCCACTTCGATGGACTTCAAATGTTAAATGCATAGGTGCCAAGTTGCCACTAATCCTCCGTAATATGTGGGTTAATTTAACCCTGGTTTAATACATTTCGCACCAGAATTTTCTTTCAGAGATTAAATTAAATAAATTTCACGTAAAAAACTGGAATTAAATAAATAAAGATTCATCAAATAATTTTTCTGGTTCGAAACGTTGTTAAACTGGGTTAAACTAATCCACGCATTACGGAAGATTAGTGCGAACTTGGCACCTCTGTAAATGTCAAATGACCACAATAAATGAAAAAACGCTTACCCCAACTGAAGAAGCAACAAAACCCAGATAGCATGAACATTAGCAGCAATTTTGATTTTTTCTGATATTATCTTGCCGTGACAAATTTGAATTGAGAAATTCGCAGCAAATTTCCCGCAAGGTATACCATCCCCCACTTGCATGAGTAGTTTGTTGTGAAACTGATCGCAAGACTGTCTTTAATTCTCGAAAGTGACGAAAGCAAAATATCCCTCTGTTGAGAGAATAGACAATCAGCACATACGCAGAAATTGCAGAAATTTTATTCGGTTGGCACCGCTTTTTCTAAATGCTATACTTATCAAATACCAAAAAAGGCTCGTACTGTAAAGTACAAATATTACCTTAACTTGATTTTGATGATGAAAACGATGCGTGCACCTCCTGACGGTGTGTTCGCATCAACAGACCTAATCAGGTCTACAGACACCTTCGAAGGGGTTAAGCTTATAGTGTAACAGTTGTAAACAGATAGTGGGGCGTGGAAAGACTAGTTTGCAGTATTTTTGAATACTTGTTTGCCGTTAATTTGCAATAAATTTGATACAGCATTAATTTAACTCACACGACAAGTTAGCTGCAAGTTCAAAGTGTGGTGACTTTGGCGTTTGCGTTATCTTGCTGCGGTCTTGTTATGAAATTTCAGTCTTGTCATGCTGAGCTTGCTGCAACTTTGCAGGTTTTCAAAGCAAGACTGTTGCAAATTTTCTGAAAATTAAAAAGGCTATATGGGAAACATTAACAAAAAAGACACACAAACCAACTGGAATTCAAAAAACAAGACTCTAGCAGCAGGCTGAGAAACCGCCCCTCACGTGTCATTCGCGAGGAAAGAACAAATGACACTTTTGTTTATTTTATGCGATTTAGATCACGTGTTACTTTCAACGCAATTGCCACTCACGAATAGCAAAATGTATAACGTAAACAAGGCTAACATTCCCACATAGCATGAACATTAGCAGCAAGTTTGATTTTTTCTGACATTATCTTGCCGTGACAAATTTGAATTGAGAAATTCGCAGCAAATTTCCCGCAAGGTATACCATCCCCCACTTGCATGAGTAGTTTGTTGTGAAACTGATGGCAAGACTGTCTATAATTCACGAAAGTGACGAAAGCAAAAAATCCCTCTGTTGAGAGAATAGACAATCGGAGAAATTGCAGAAATTTTATTCGGTTGGCACCGCATTTTCTAAACGCTATACTTATCAAATACCAAAAAAGGCTCGCAACGAAAAGTACAAATATTGCCTTAACTTGTTTATGGTGATGAAAGCGATGCATGCATCTTTTGACGGTGGGTTCGCGAAAATAGACGTAATCAGGTCTGTCCACCGCTCCGAAGGGGTTAAGCCCTTAACAGTGTGGCCCGAACTGGATTCGGGCAAGAGCAGTTTTCTTGCTTCGTTATTAAAGGCATTTTGATACCACTAATTTGTAACTGTAAATTTATCTTTATTGATTGTCAGATATTTTTCGATTAAGTAAGGTAAATATTTTAGTATGGAAAAAGTGGTGTCCAGCCCCATTTTTAATTTTTTTGTAAGAAAACAAATGTCACTGTTAAGGGGTTAATGCATAGTGTAGCAGTTGTAAACAGATTGTGGGGCGTGGAAAGGTTACTACTTTGCAGGAAGTTTGCAGTATTTTTGATTACTTGTTTGCCGTTAATTTGCAATAAATTTCATACAGCATGAATTTAACTTGCACGACAAGTTAGCTGCAAGTTCAAAGTGTGGTGACTTCGGCGTTTGCATTATCTTGCTGCAGTCTTATTATGGACTTCCAGTCTTGTCATGCTGAGCTTGCTACAACTTTGCAGGTTTTCAAATCAAGACTGTTGCAAATTTTCTGCTAATTAAAAATGCTATCTGGGTTACAGCATGAACATAGTATCATGCGTTACAGGTTGGCATCCGAGTACAGATCCTGTTCGAAACGAGATTGATTTATCACAAGCCATAATTTTATGTAATTTTTCTCATTTTCCGGAAGCACAAGTCAATCTCGTTTCGAAAATAGAGAAAAATCTTTTTAGATCTTTTCCTTAAACCACTTTCTTTTGAAACGGAAATTGTGCTTAGGCGATCCACGTAATCAAACTTTTGCAACTTTCATTTAAAAAATATATTTGGCACATTGAATAGGGAAGTTGCAATCAACTGACAGCGCGACCAACGACATATAAGGCCAGTTCATGATTTTAAAAATGTCACACGGAGTGGATCATTTTTGCACGATGATTGGTACCATAGATTAACATACAAGATCGGATACTCCCATAGAGCTTAATGGTAAAGCGATTGCGATCGTAGCGCTTTTAGTGACAATGGGGAAGAAACTCCCCATCCTTGTAATATTTTTATTATTGAGTATCTATCTTATTGTGATCTTTCTTTTTTTAACGTTGCACGTTTACGTTTTCAATAGAATCTTACACCGAAACATGAACATAGAATAGATATTCTATTTTATATATGTAATATCTATTCTATGTTCATGCACGGATATATGTTTTTTGAGTAATTGAATTTACTTAAATTTAAATTATTATTAAAGTAATATTTAAATAAAGCAATACTGTTTTAAGTTTGTAAGAGTTGATAACAAATGAGCAAGGCACATTTCCTTAGAATTTTAATAGGCTGGAAATAAATTTCGAAAAAAAAGATCCACAGAGAGAAAGAAAAAAAAGGCCCACAAGAAAACAAAAATGAAAATACGGTTGTGATTTTATTTCGTTTAAGTATGACAACCAGTATTGAATTAGGAAATATTTTATTGAGGATAATGTTAGGAATTTATATGTGTATTTTATGCAATTTTTTTATGTGGATATCTCTATTTAGTGATTGGATCATTATTTTTATTCAATTTGCAACGTATCAGTATTGTTATGTAAATTGTATGTTATTATTTACTTGTATAAATTGAAATCTGTATTGCATTGTAATCAAATCGAAATTATTTTACTTTTTTTGGAAGTAAATTGTGTGATATCAATGTTTAAGGAAAATTATGTTATACAGTATGTTAAATTAGAAATAATATATCGATTATTTGAAATGTATTAATTAGTAATAAATGGAGGTAACTGTACGAAGGTAGAAATTTAGGAAATATTAATTTAATAAGCTTAAATATTATTGTAGAGTGGTAATAGTAATCCGTATAAGGTATGGCTTTTTTATTAAATTAGAAAGGGCGGATCTTCAGATGATATCCGAAGAATTGGGTGTTGAATTCACGGAAGATGATACCAGAATTCAGCTTAGGAAAAAGATAATGGAGAGCAATGACTATGAAGAGAGGATTATTATGGAATTATCTAACACTATTGTTACGGAACGATTAGAACGAGAAAATTTAGAAAAACAGGAAAAGATAGAAGCAGGAAAGTTACAAAGAGAAGAAAGGGCTGAAAAGTTAAAAATGGAACATGAATTAGGAATGGAGAGACTAAAAATTCAAGGTTCGGCAAATAACTCTGAAGGGGCTAGGGAGCCTAATAATGAAAGTAGCATAGAAAAATTGATCAAAAGTGTTAAAACTCTGTTTATCAAAGTACCGGAAGGACTCGAGGCATGGAATTTATTTTTTAACAGTTTAGAAAGGAATTCAAAACTAAAAATGTACCGTTAAACCAACAGGCTGAAATTCTATTAAATATGCTAGGAGATAAGGCGGATAATTTGTTAATATATACCACTAGAAAACAAATTGAGAGTTATGAGGAATTAAAGGAATTAGTTCTAAGGGAACACGAGCCGACACCGAAGGCGTGTTTGGAAAATTTTAAGAAGGTTAGAAGAAACCAAAATGAAACTTATATATTATTTGTATCGCGTTTAATAGCAACGTGGGAAAATTATTGTAAGATTAGGGGTGCGGACTCATATGAAAATGTCAATCAGTTAATAATTACTGATAATTTGTTAAATACGTTATATGAGAAAACCGCGTCGTATAGTTGGTTAACTCAGCAGAGTAATTGGTTAGAAGTTTCTAAAATTGCTAAAGATTGTGACAATTATTTTGACGCTAAGCACAAATCTTTTGCGGTTACGTATAAAAGTTTTAAGGGTAAAGAGAGATATGTAAACAGTGAAAGAGTGAGACCGAATGAGGATAGTAAATTTAGTGGTAATTGGCGACAAAACAGGAGTAATGAGGTTAATTCTTTTTCGGGAAGGGAAACTGATTCTAAGAAACATAGTGAGGCTTCAATTCCTAGATGCTTTAAATGTAGTTTAAGCGGTCATTACCAACGTTTTTGTACTAAAGTGAGTAATGAGGGAAATAATAATACTAATAAATGGCGAGAATCAAAAGCGGATGTAAATAAGATTATCGTGAAAGGAAACAAAGAGTTATCTAAAGGAGCTATTGTGGCGAGGATATCGGCAAAGGCCGAACAGAGAACTAATGTTATTGGTGAGAAATTAAATAAACTCGAGAAAATTGAAGTTAGTGTAAATGGGCAAAAAGCGAACGGTTTGGTAGATTTTGGATGTGAAATAAGTGTCGTTCATAAAGATTTGGTACCGGAAGAGAAATTAAAAGGAGCGGATAGTATTTATTTACAAGGACTATTTGGTGGAGCAGTTAAATTACAGTTGGTTAAATTACCATTAGCTAAACCGCAATTCGGACAAACTAATGTAATTCATCAGGAGGTACTTTGTGCGGTAACCGATACTGTTAATGAGCAAGTAATTTTACATCCCGAAGTGATTAATGAGTTGTCATGGGTCAATCGCGAGGAGTAATTAATAGAATCTCAAGGATTAGAAAGTTCGGAAGTTAGTGTCGATAACTTAAGCGAAAAGGAAGGTATGAGAAGCGATAATTGTAATGTTTACGCAATAGAAACGAGATCAGGAAATTTACAAAGTCAAGACGAAGAAAAGACGGAAGTAGAGGAAAATGAGAATAGTAAAGTTACCATTAGTCATTCAGATATATTTAAGAAATCCCAATTGGAATGTAAAGATTTAGAGAGAGCTTGGGAATTAGCTAAAATTGATAAAGGGTGTTTTTGTATTGGAAATACTTCATTGTATCACAAAGATAAATTGGTAGGGGAAACTATAGCTCAATTAGCAGTGCCTAAAGTCAAAAGAGAAGGAATCTTAAAGTCAGTGCATGTTTCTAATGAGGGAAAGCATCACGCGGAAAAGAAAACCTTAGAGAGGATTAGGCAATCTTTTTATCGGGAAGGCATGGCCAAAGAAAATAAAAAAAAATTGTAAATTATGTCTAGATTCTAGAATGTCAATTATCTAGAAAAGTGAAAGTGAATGATAGAGTCTTAGTTGAGTTGGAGGATGGTAGCAAAAAGTATGTGTATCAAAATAAATGAGAATTTATCGCTAAGTGTAATATAGTTAATATTGTTTTTGAAGGTGATGAGGAATTTGGAGAAGCTGGGGAAATTCCTATTTTAAACCAGAACAAGAGGTAGAACGGGACATAGAAAGGTTTGAAATCAAAGGGTTACCTAATAGTCAAGTCATGGATATAAAGTCCATTTTGAGGGAAAATAAAGAGGTATTTATGGGTCCTGTGTGACCAGCGGAAGTAGGGGAGCACCGTATTGATCTAAAACCGGGTGTAGTAAGGAAAAAGCCAAAATTGTATAGTGTACCTGTTGTTTATAAAGAGTAAGTAGATAGACAGGTACAGGAGTTATTAGAATTAAATCTAATCGAAGTATCAAATGCAGAAATTAGTCATCCAATTGTTTGCGTGGCGAAAAAAGACGCAACTGTTAGACTTTGTATAGATTATAGGGCTTTAAATTCAATAATGCAGGTTCCAACATTTCCTGTGAAAGATTCGCAAGAAATCATGTATACCGCGGGGGCAGCTAAATATTTATCTTCGATTGATTTATTGAGGGGTTATTGGCAAATTAAAATGACTGAGGAATGTGAACCTTTGACAGCATTTACTACGCATAATGGGACTTATCAGTGGCGTACTATGCATTTTGGTTTATCAATGGCGGCTGCTACTTTCCAAAAGGATATGAATGAGGTTTTTCAAGCTCATCGGAGGTATGCACAAGCATATATTGATGATGTCACCATTTTCTCAGATAGTTGGGAAGAGCATTGTGAGTATGTTAGAGCAGTCATCGAGGAACTTAAAAATCAAAATTTTATGATTAGACTGGATAAATGTAAATTTGGAGAGAAGTTAACTAAGTTTTTAGCTCATGTAATAGGGGGTGGAACGCATGCTTCGGATGAGGAGAAGATAGGAGCGATAAGGGATTTAAAGAGACGAAAAAACTAAAAAGGAAGAAAAAAAATTTAGTCATATCCTCCCGGCTGAAAATTTGTCAAATTATAGCTAACCCAATATCTTTAAGAAAAAAAAGTCAGCTGATTATAGAGTGGTGAGTTATTCGTCAGCTGGTCACACGAACATGAAAAAAATATACAGTGTGCAAAGGAAAGTCCCTTTAACCATAAAATACTTGCGAACGGAGAGAGCTACAGCTAAGGAAGTGAGGTAACGGTATAGTAAAGTGACTACGCCCTATTTAATGCAAACGACGGAAGCGCCCCCTAGTGGCGAAATTTGGAAGATAGCTCCTGAAAACCGTAAACGAAAAGAAATAGAGCAAAACTTCCAATTAGAAAGTTTTAGAGCATCAATTAATTAGTACTAAACGACATTTGGTTTACACGGATAAGATAAATCGTCGCCTGTATACCCAAAAATGTCCGAAATCGATGAGCGACGATTCTACTTTGTATATTCACATTCCGTAAATGTAGCAGTGCACAATTTCAGATTGTGACGTTGTACTGCGCTGTAATGTCTCTAAAAATTTAATTTCCAATGTATTTAAAATTTTAGATTAACCCTTTCAGGGGCAGAAGAATTCTGTTCGTAAACTGATGAAGTAATTTACTGACACCAGAATATTCAAACGAATTTCTTAGAAAATAAAACCCCGCTAATTTTCACTAGAAAAGCAAAATTTTATTACAAAAGCAAAATTTTATTCTTGCTGCCATTTGTCAGTTTTGGAATTAAAATTAGTTGGTTAGACCGTCTAGCCACTGCCCTTGAAAAGGTTAAATCTATGTCGTCGTATTGAAGAGACTAGCAATAGATGTTCCATGCTGAGAAATGTGGCATATAGAATTACTCCCAAGAATACAAACGTGTATCGTGAGCAATGGCGAACTTTTCGAAGATATTGAATATTAACTTTTTATCACTGTGAGAAAGTCTGTCTGTTTTGTTTCTTATGTGATGTTATCAAAATGTATTGAGATAAGTACATAATTATACCATAAACTGTGTGTATTTCTTCATACTTCTGGCTATTCCATTCAAACGTTTACACGAAATAGAGTGCATCGATTTTGGACATTTTTGGGTATATAGGCGACGATTTATCTTATCCGTGTGAACCAAATGTCGTTTAGTACTAATTAATTGATGCTCTAAAACTTTCTAATTGGAAGTTTTGCTCTATTTCTTTTCGTTTACGATTTTCAGTAGCTATCTTCCAAATTTCGCCACTAGGGGGCGCTTCCGTCGTTTGAATTAAATTGGGCGTAGTCACTTTACTATACCGTTACCTCACTTCCATAGCTAAAGCTCTCTCCGTTCGCAAGTATTTTATGGTTAAAGGGACTTTCCTTTGCACACTGTATATTTTTTTCATGTTCGTGTGACCAGCTGACGATTAACCCACCATTCTATAATCAGCTGACTTTTTGTTTTCTTCAAGATATTGGGTTATCTATAATTTGACAAATTTTCAACAGGGAGGAAATGACTAAATTTTTTTTCTTTTTTTACATGTTTGGGAGGCTACCGCTGCTCAACCCACCCACGGAACCGCAGCTGGCGTTGACGGAGCTTCATGATACATCTCTCTGAGGCATTTTACAAATTAACGGCCGAGAGGAACTAGATCATCAAAATCTGTTGCTGGCTCGCGGACTATATTACGCATTATTTCTAAAAAAATTACTGGTTTTCAGAAAACGGACCAGTGGCTGCCCTGCAAACCAGAAAAACTTATATTTAGGTGCCTCGCATACAATGTGTTAAGTAATTAGATTTATAGCACCTACTTCAGGAGGGGCGAGATGGACAATTAGGCACACTTGTACCACTGTTTTCTTTTATTCTCTTTTGTCCTATATAATCACGGTGATTAATCAAGGCAAAAATATCATTTTAACCCTTAAATGCATGATTGTTTGTTTTGTTTCGAAAAAATTATGTATGATCCTCAGAAAGGTTTATTACACAGGAAAAATAATGAAAAAATCTGAGATACATTTTTCGTAAAATACGCCAACCTTTTCTTAAGTTGCACATCTGCAATACAAGTAAAAACTACTGTCATAATTAAAATACTGCAAATTAGTAAATATTTTAACAAGTATGAATCTAAATGCCTTATTTTATATAAATTTTTATTTTCTAAACCTTAACCCTTAAATGCATGAATTATTCTTTTAGAATTGTGTTTTTTCGTCTTATATTAAGGATTAGACACCAGAAATTTTAAGATAGAGTTTTAACTTTATTTAGTAGCATATTTTTGTAATTTTTTATAGGACTAATATTTCTATATAAATATAGTGGTTGCTAAGAACTTAATTTTAAGCGATGCATATCTGCATCACTATCCATTTAAGTGTTAAAATTAGTGGTGGAAGTTTGCCTGATTGGTCCCTATGATTAGATTTAACTCTTTGAACGGCGGTGGTTCATTTTTGGACTACTTAATTTTAATTCCTAAATGCCGCTTTTTAACAAAAATTTATTTTCAGTGCGTGCAGATAACTTTTTGATTATTTTCAAATAAAATTGTTTGCAAATTCTGGTGTCATTCAATTATTTCAGCATTTTACGAATACTATTTTACTTTGCTTTATTTACGAAGCATTTTACTTTGCCCTGAAACTTTGGCCGATATTTATTCTTCAGATAATATGTCTTACGGGGATTAATCGCAGAATTTGTTATATTTTTCTGCGATTAAATAAAGAGAATTCCATTCGATAGTCCTGTGTAAAACTGTATGTACCCTGTATATAAAAAATGCTTAATCTTTCTTTAATTTTTAAATACCAAATTTATAAAAATGTAAGAAGCAGTTTTATATGAAATATAACTTTCACTTCAAACAGTACAAAAGTATTTCTACAAAACTTTAAAAAATGTTTGGAAGAATGTTTGGACAAATGCTGAAATAATTACAATTGTAAATAAGTATAGACGTGAAAGTGCAACAGCTACAATAGTAAGCGAGGAAAGCCTTCGTGAATGATTTCCCAAGGGAGAATGAGCCATATATATTTGTTATAGATTCTGAAAGCCGGTATCTTAAAGACCACTTGATAAGAATAATTTATTAGTACACGCAGTTTAATCATAGATATTTCTCCCAGTCGGCTGTTACTGATATCTTTTGAATATGGTTGTTTTATGCTACGGTAAAAGAATTTTTTCTTTTTATTCTTTTCGTTTTAAGAACAATTACATACACAGGTTTGGCCAAAAGTGTTGAGCATACTCATATTTTTAATATATTTTTTAAAGTATAATAGTCGGATACAAATGCTAACCTCTAAATGCTGTTATTAGATTTTTTAAAAGTTATTAAAGCTTCTAAAAATGACAGCAAACGAACAACTCAACTTTGCATCAAACTATTTTGCTTTAAAAAGGGAGAAAAAAAACAACTAAAGTATTTTGCCTTTCTGGGAGTTTCGGTGTCACACAAGTTACTAGATAATCATGAAAATTAAAATAATTCTTACTGAAAATTCCAAAATGATAAATTAACGTAGACTTCAGAAACGAAAATAATAAAGAAAATTTTTCTATGTTAAAAAAAATAAAAACAAAAAATATATCTTTATTTAAATGCATTTTTAGCGGTTTAGTTTTTAAAACGCGTTAAAAAATTACACATATAAATATGTAATAAAATTATTTTATTTATTATTTTCGTTTCTAAAAACTAAGGTATTTAAGATTTGAAATTTCCTGCAAAAAAAATTCTAATTATCGTGATTACCTAATTACTTGAATAACACGACGATGAAACCTAAAGAATAAGCTTAACCCTGGGGAAGTCGCTCATACCCAGAGTGTGAATGGTTTTTACTTTGTCACCAATAAATTCAAATAGTAATCGTAACTTTACAAAGACTATAAATTCTGAAATAAATTATGTTGAAGAATACATTTTGAAAAATAGTAGTGACAGTTATAAAAACCGCACGCACCCGGGGTATGTCACATCCCATGCGACTGCTGCCGGGTTAAGCAAATTCCGGAATGTAGTAACTTCTGCATACGACAGATGACGCTAATCTGCCTGTGCGATACATGAAACTATTAACCCTTAAATGCATAGTGATGCATATCTGCATCACTTTTTATTTGACTTTTAGCAAACATTATATTTATATAGAAATAGTAATCCTGTAAAAATTACAAAAATATGCCACTAAATAAAATTAAAAATCTATCTTAAAATTTCTGGTGTCTAGGCTTTAATAAAAGAATAAAAAACACAATTCTAAAAGAATAGTTCATGCATTTAACCCCTTGAGGGGCGGCGGTATATATTATATACCACCTATGATTAATGAAGTTTTACACCAGAAAAATTTTATTGAATTTACTTTTCTAACTTTGGTGGGAAAAAGGCCGCAAAATTGCTTTTACTTATTTTGAAATAGAATTCTTCAAAGATTCCGGTGTGAGTTCAACATTACAGGAACACAATCATTCCCCCGCCCCCCCCCCCAAGGGGTTAAGGGTTAAGTTTTACAAAATAAATTCATATAAAGTAAGTTACCTAGATTCATACTTATTAAAATAATTACTAATTTCGCACTATTTTAGTTATAACAGTAGTTTTTGCTTGCGTTGCAGATGTGCAACATAAGAAAAAGTTAACGTATTATACGAAAAATAGGTCTCTGATTTTTTCCATTATCTTTTCTGTGTAATAAGCCTTTCTTAGAATCATATATAGTTTTTTCAAAACAAAATAAAAAATCATGCATTTAAGGGTTAATAAAGAGGAACTGACATATCATTAAACTTGTGAAGCCTCAACTGTAACCGCTTCCCCGGATTTGATTACCGCCGGGGAAATTCCACCAGTAAATTTAAATAGAAATTTTCTCTTTACTTAAACTCCTTATAAATTCAAAATTTCAGCGGTAAATAATGACAGAAACAGATATGCATTTTCCCATGGAAGTCTACTTTGGCGTAGTTAGGCCAAGCGTTTCCGCCATATTGTGGCAACCTAGACAACCTCTTGTCGGTGTCAATGAAAAAATATTATAATTACTTGGCAAACTGACACCATTAAAAACAAATAGAAAGTTATACTATATTTGTGAGAAAATATTACCATGAATAAGGCGCTTAAATAAGACGTCATTTTCTATTCAAATTTACCGGTGGAAAGCTTTCACCGGCGTTAATCAGAAACTGTTGATCCGATAATTAAAAAAAAACAGTCACCATCTTGTGACAACCTCCTCAGCCACTTCACTCCCAACTGGTAGACAGCACAAAGGCAACACTAGATAACTTGCTCATTCCTTATCATGACGCCACAAAAAGTGGCTGGTCGCTATCAACGACATACAGCGATTGGTACAAAACGATGGGCGTGCCACTTTGTACTAATTGCTGATAGCGGTCAGCCACCCTTTGTGAGGTCGTGATAAGGAATGAGCAAGCCTGGTATCTAGTTTAGCCATGACAGTATACCATATCGTTGGTACCATGTCAAACTATTCTATGTGAAAACAGTGGGCTACTTTTTTAAAATTCAGATTTCTTGATTGGTACCACTTTTTTGAAATAGTAAAATTGGCCTTGTTTAACGCTAGAACGCCCGGAAATTCTACTTAAGTTTCATAAAAATATTACATACCAGAATTTTTATTTAAAATTATTTAACGTATTGCTCCGCGAATTTAATTTGACTTATTTTCTCAAAACTTTTCTGGCTCCAAAGGACATTTAACCCCTTAACCTACGATTTACATCTAACAGCTCCACGGTTGGGCAAATCCATAGCTACCACTAAAATTTAATAGAGATTTTCGCCTTGTTTAATCATGGAATTTCGAGGATTAAATTAAACTGTATTTACTGTGAAATTTTAGTGGTAAGAAGAATTTACATTTGGCTCGATCATTGTAGGTTAAGGGGTTAACCATTTGGTCGGAGTCAAATGGACTCCTTCCGGGAGTTCTAGTGTTAATGACATATTAGTTAAAGCAAAAACAAGGGGAATTTTACCATTTCAGAAAAGTGGTGCCAATCAAGAAATCTGATTTTTTTAAAAAGTAGCCCACTGTTTTCACATTGGATAGTTTGACAAGGTACCGACGTCTCCTCCTCCTTATTTCTAACTCCACTATGCGATATCGATTCCTCAATGACTGAATAATACATCATAACAAAAAAGTTAATATGGTGGATCCAGGACTCGCACAGTTCTACCATAAATCTTTACAGTTTTTTTCGACTTATTTTACTGCAGAAAATTACCGCAAAGTCTATAAATAAACAAAGCTGTTACTAACTCTGTTTTTGAAAAATTAAGTGGAAATTTTCTTATCATTAATACTGGTTCCCTACTACTTGGAAGTTCCAAAGAATTTGTGAAACTTGGATGAAACACTGACACGGGTAGATCTTGTGCTAAAGACGTTCAAAACTGTAGAAGGTCTCGTCAACTGAAGTATTTGATGACATCTTGAGCCACACAAGCGGCATATGGCCTGGGATTGTCGCACAACTAAATGGCACCTTCGATAATCGAGCCTCTTCTCATATTTTGAAAGGCATGTCGCAGCTTTCATAATATTGTACCGTAAAAAGCGGCATAGACGGTTTTCTTTGGGTGTGAAATCTGCCAATATGACACATTTTCTGACTCAAAAAACGGCGCACATGATTTTGCATGTGGAAATGATCTGTTTGAACCTTCGCCTTGTCAGCGATGAGGTGTGTTTCCATGAATTTAAGATGGGAATTATAGAACGAATTTTACAGCTGGCGAAACCTCCTATATTCTTAAAAAGATGTTTAACCCTTTGATTACGGGGTTGGGACACATATCGTCCCAGCGACTATGTCTTTCTTGTACTCGAACCACTTTTTGAAATACAATCTCTGCCATACACTTATACTAGGATGATTTCAAGAGAAATCTATTTGGAAGAAAATTTTTTGTAAATTGGGGTGCGAGTTAATGTGAAAATAGTCGCCAGTTCTAGCCCGTAAGTAAAAGGTTGAAACCAACATACATGCCCGTGTGGCATAGACTCTGAGGAATCCGTAAATGCGCAGCCGTCAGACCGGACTAATCAGTGAGATGCCATGACTAGTGAAATGGACCGGTTAGTATGATACTACTATGACGCCTACTGCCAGCCAAGGGCCTGCTACACTGACCAGCGCGCGTCACTCTTCCTGCACCCCAAACACGCTAATACCAAACACGGAAGCAATGGTCGCTGCGATAGAACCCATGTACTCAAGGATTAAATCACGTAATAAGGGGATCACACTTCCGAGTACCCCAGAGACCTCGGGTGGCCTTAATCCGGGGTATCCCGGAATTGCTAATACACTACCGATGGCTTCCGGATTAAGTTAAACATTTTTAGCATTTGCAGTGGCGTAGCGTTTGTGGGGAGGGGGAGGGGGCTCGATCATTTTACTACCAGTCCTATTATATAGAAATTTTGACTTTACTTAATCATTGAACGTTATACGATTAAACACAGAAATTTAGCAAGCTATAATACTGGTAGTAAAATGAGTTAAGCCCCCCCCCCCAAAAGCTATGCCACTGAGCCCTAAATCGATACATGTCAGCGCTTCCCTATACGATTATTTTTGTTATGACACATTCTTCAGTCATTAACAGTGTTATCAGTGGGCTACTTTTTTAAAATTCAGATTTCTTGATTGGCACCACTTTTTTTGAAATAGTAAAATTCGCCTTATTTAGTGACATATTAACCCATTAACCCTTTATCTACTGACGGTACTTATAAGTACCATTCACTTTAAACTTTTATACCATAGTGAATATTACTAATATTATAATGGTACTTTGAAAAAATCGCTCTTTTAACTCCACTTTATAGGAATACATGGCAGCGGTAGTTCTAGGTTTGTTATTTTAGAGAGGAATGAGGCTATTTTTGAAGCAGTCGATGTGTTTTGTGCCGACTTTTTGTACACATTGCCACGCTCGTCTTTTCTTAGCTGCAAACACAGTAAAGGATATAAGATAAGTGTTGGATTTTTTTATGTGTTCATTATGGTCTTAGAATGCAATTTGACTAGTTATTTTAGTTGAATGGTGTATGTATTTGATTTAACAGTTGAATTACTCGGTGGTACTTATAAGTACCGTCAGTACAATGGGTGCTGGAGTAAAACTTCTTGTTTACTTTTCGTCTGTGTCCATCGTTTTTATCGGATTTAAAATGCAATTACTAAAATGTTGTGCAGTAGTGATTTCCCTGGTATTTCTTTTCTGTTTCATTGTTATTTTTTTTTATAGGAAATCGAAAAAGTTGTGGCACCGGCTGGTTTTTGCTATCTAGAAATGACATATGTAAATTCATATATTGCATATGTGGAGAAGCGAGAGAGCATGTTGTCCCTGGAATATTGACGTCGCAAAACTAAAGGACTGCTAAAGGCTGCAAGATCGAAACCTAAAAAAAAAATAGTTTTTTTTAATCCTTTCAGGAGCAAAGCATTTACAATTCTAAAGAGTTGAAATAAAGGATTGGCACCGGGATTTGCCAAAAGATTTATTTATAAATAAGAAAAAGCCCATATTTCATATATTTATTGAATCGAAAATATTTTCTGGTGCCAGTTGAAATAACTTGTGGGTTTTCTGTTACGATAATTTAGTCATAATGTACTGACGGTACTTTAACGTACCACTTTAGTTAATTACCTCTAAATAATTAAATTTCTCACGGGTGAGTATTTTTTTTATGTTTATCCTTTAATTTTCATTGTAGTAACTGAAAAAAAAAATATTTCATGAAAAAAATTGCAGTAGACCATAATGCCGTAGATAAAGGGATAACCGCCAAAACTATAAGGTTGAAATTTTCAACTTTTTAGCTGAACGTTGTTTGCCACCATAAACTCTGAAAGATAATATTCGCTTTATATGATTTTAAAATGTTATGTCTTTAAGTGAGGCCAATAATTTAATTCAAAAATAGTGATGGGTCCGTAAAAAACTTAAATATGTGCATTTATTTTGACCGTTGCGTGAACGCATCACCAGCGTAGAGTTGCCAGTGGCAGGGCTCCCACTCGGTCCGTTTTTTGAACACCACAATTTTTATAAGAAAAATCCCCTTTATAAATTTCATAGAAACTTAACAGGAAAGGCATTTTTCTTCCAATTGTTACCGAAACCTACCATGAAAAATTTTCTTTAATTATACTGGTGTTCAGAAAACGGACCAGTGGGAGGCCTGCAGTGGGCTACTTTTTTTTAATTAAAATTTCTTGCTTGGCACAACTTTTTTGAAATGGTAAAATTTGCCCTGTTTAATGACATATTAATTAAGGCGAAAATAAGGGAAATTTTACCATTTCAAAAAAGTGGTGCCAATCAAGAAATCTGAATTTAAAAAAAATAGCCCACTGCACCAGCGGGTAATGGGTTAATTAAGGCGAAAACAAGGGGCATTTTACCATTTCAGAAAAGTGGTGCCATTTAAGAAATCTGAATTTAAAAAAAATAACCACTGGGAACACTGATTGTGGAAGTGACAGTCCATAGGCAGATTAACCCTCCGTCTACCAGACGGGTCCATTGGACCCGACAGGTACATACAAAATATTCATTCAAACCAGAAATTTCTTTAAAATAAACTAAGTATATAAACCAGACAAAAATAAGGTAAATAAATAAGTTAAATACACTGTAAACTTAAATGTCTGAAATTCAGACATTTAAGTGTCTGAAACGCAGTGTTCAATTTTCAGACGTTTTAAAATGTCTTAAAATTTTCAGACACTTCTTGCGTCTGAATTTCAGACACTTAAGTGTCTGAAACACGAGTGTTCAATTTTAAGACGTTTTAAAGTGTCTTAAATTTTTCAGACACTTCTTACGTCTGAATTTCAGACATTTCAAATACATGTCTTAATTGCGGCCATCTTTGAGCCTTTTTTTTTTAGCCAATATGAAGCCATCTTTGACCATTTTCTTTCTAAACCATATACGCAGCCATGTTTGACCACATTGAATATTTTTTTTATAAATGGGAATAATTTGTTGCCATACAGCAGAGCTGATTGCAGCGTGGGAAAACTGGGATGCTTCTCTGCCCCCTGATTTTAGGGTACCCCAAATTGGGTATGAAATTTTCATAAAGCTGATATTTTAAATCAGTTTTGACCTTATGAGGATTGTAATCAGTATTTTGTAGTTTTAGAATAGGATAATATATATATTTTTTTTCACCTAAATATGTATTTATGTGTTATTATATATGCCCTACGGCATGAAAAATGTTTATTACTTTTAGTGAGAACTTCAAATTGCTTCTAGTCCAAAGACCTAGTATTCATTCACCCCCTCCCCCCATTGCCTTCATATACTGTTACAAAAAAAAAAAAAAAAAAAAAAAAAAAAAAAAAGCCTATTCGAGGCCGTCAAATACATATTTGGATAAATATATCATTTTCTTTAGCCTAATCATGTTCTAAAAGTGCAAAATATTTATTAAAATAAGTGTAAGATCAAAACGAATTTAAAATATCAGCTTTATGGAAATTTCGTACCAAATTTAGGGGCCCGTAAAACTAAAGGACCATAGAAACAGCCCAGTTTGCCCATGCTGCAATCAGCTCTGCTTTATGGTAACAAATTACTCCCAAATATAAAAAATGATTCACTCCTTCAGAAAGAATCCCATCCCTGCTATGTTGTGCAATTTTTTCCCATTTAAATAAGATATTCCCAGTAAATTAGTTTAAGCATTTTTATTTCTGTGTTAAATAAAATCTAACACTGGATTCCCCCAAATTTACAGTATATGAGTATTATATTGTAATATTTATTAATCAATATTTATTATTAACCAATATTATGAATTTCTAGAGTAGAATAAGGTTAAAAACAAAATATATTTTTCTTCATACAGTAAAACCTCTCAATAGCGGGCACCTCGGAACCGTGGAATTTGTCCGACGTTCGGAGGTGTCTGCTTTTCAGAGGTATAAGTGTATAAAAATTTTGCATATTTTCAATAAAAAAATGTGTTTCCTACATAGTGGTGTCCTTTATTTAGGATTGTCCGTTATGGAGATTTTACTGCAAAGCCTTCACACGAACAGTTATCTTTAGCGAGCACTCACCTTTATCAATATACAGTAAAACCTCCCTAAAGCGACCACTTCCGTTCCAATAAAAATTGGTCGCTCCGAAAGGCGGTCTCTTAATGGAGGTCATGTTAAAATCTAGAATTTAATTGTTGAAAAAATGTAACAATTAATGTTACTAAAATTATATTTTTCAAATTAAGAAAACATATGAAAATTTAAGTATCAAAACAAAAGTTAATTACATAAGTTAATTACTGCAGAGTTTAAAAAATGAATACATTGATGTTTGCTTTGCTTTTATGGTTTGTCTACAATAAATTTTATTCCCAAGACCTTTCAAAATTCAATAAATAAATGCTTTTTTTTTTTTTTTTTTTTTTTTTTTTTTTTTTTTTTTTTTTGTCTGGAACGAATTTTGACGATTTCATTACTTTATCTATTCCTTTTGAGAGTTTCCTGACAGAATAGGGCAGGGGAGTTTATGGACCGTCATCCTTAATGTGTCATCAGAGTTAAATTCATTGCCTAAAAAGGAACAATGGGGTTTAAACACTTAAAAGTTACCGGAATAAATAAAAATTCTAAACTTAGTTTAGAAGTTTGATAAATAATGCGCTCTCCGGAATTATTATTCTAATAAAACCTTTTTCAAGCGACCCGGAAAAAACGGAATTTGTTTCATTTTCTTCAAAGAAATGGGTCCCTTATGGAGGGAGTTCAACTGGGGTGGTCTTTGAATAGAGGTAAAATTAGTATTGAGCCTATGGGAATAAATTTCGTACCATGAAAAAATGGTCGTTCAGGGGGTGGTCGCTTAATGGAAGTGGTCGCACAGGGAGGTTTCACTGTATGTATATTTACCTCATAAAAGCTAACACAATCGAATAGCAGACAGATTCAGCGTTCTGAATGTGCCCGCGATTAAGTGTTTTTACTGTATTTAAAATTTTTTGTACTTAACTTTTAATCTTATTCTACTTTTTAGTTCAAAATACTGATTATAACCAATATACAATGTCGAAACACATTTAACGTATAAGCTTTAAAAAAATTGCATATCGAATTTGGGGCAACAAAAATCGTAGGTGGTGGGGGGCGGGGGGGGGGACATGTCAAAGTTTACCCTTGCTTTAATCAAGTCCTTCTAGAAAAATTCCAACTCTGCATTGTGATTCAGTAAATATAGAATAATTCAGCTTTAAGTACAAAATCCAGTTATGCTTAAGTACATATAGTATAAAATTCTATTTTTTTACTGATATTCATTTTAAATTTCAGATTTCTTTTTTACTAAAAATAATCAAAAAATGAATATTATAATTGATTTCAAATGAAATATAGCTGTATATATTTACCGTATTTTTACAATTATGTTAACAGCACATAATTACATGAATTTAAGAATTTACAAATAATCATTATGACTAATACAGAGATAAGGTGAGAACATTTTCTAAATAGTTAAATAAGAAGATTTATTGAAAACGCCAACGAAATTTTCTCCGCTTTACGTCTACAGATTTCAGACGATTTCTGATGAGTCTTCAAATTGTGGTGTGAATCACCGGGCTTGAAAATGAAAACATCTGAAGTTGACTACTTTCAGTATAGGAAATAGAATATTTCTAAAATGCTCGGAAACAACAAAAGTATATAGCAGAAAGGAAAACAGATTTCATGACCGGATTTGAGTTTTATCAGTCAAAACAGTTTAATCTAATAAATGAAGACAAGTAATTCGCTGTATGTATGGGGGAATAAATGATATGGGTAAATGGAAGGATTTTCGAACTATATTCTTTTAAATAACTTTAAATTTATCACGGTGTATAAAATCTGAGACGCAAGAAAACGTCATCAGACATGAAAAGCATACATAATAAATAAAAGCATACATAATAAATAAAAATTAAATAAGGATGTTTACTATAAAGAGTTGGGAATTTCAGTACATATCACATATTAAACATATGGGAAATGTAAAACCGATGTGAACGTTACAAATGCTGTCGCATTAAATGCTTATAAAAATATTGTATACATAAATAAAACCCATATAAAAGGTACTCTTGTGTAATAATTACTCTAAGAAAACGCTGTTAAGATAGCCTTGATGGTAATTAAGAAATTATGAGCCGATCAACAGGTGCTGTCACTGCTATTTTTAAAGTAATGGCGTGCGAGTAGACAGAGAAAGAAGGCTTAGGATGGTGTATCTCAGTAGATTCAGTAACAACTAATACACCATGCAGACTTGCCAAAACTTATTTTAAGGATAACATCGGATGTAAAATAATACAGAAACATGATTGCAGATGATTTGAATAGTAGAAATTTAAATATTAGCAAGATAAAATTTTAACATGGAAATCCCATAGGCAAAATGCTTTAAACAAATTTTGGCATAACTCAGGAACTAATAAAGCTATAGACTCGTGTGAGGTCTCTATTTAAAGAGAAAACATTCGCAGAGAGTTTTCAATACATAGTGAAGGGTCCACTTACCTGGAAAAAGGTGTGATTATTCCAAAATTACATCCACCCAGGCGACGTCCGGATTGGAGGCTACGTTAGTATCCGTGAGTTGAGCACACTTTGATATTAAAAAAAAAATCCTTTTGCACATCCGGCTAGCTCTGTTAAAAGAATGGAATATTTCCATCCTAAAAACATAGCCCGCCAGACAACAGTTCTCTTTACCTGCTTTGACGAGACGAAGAACACTATATTATTGTTATTGCTTGACACCTTTCATTAATATGGAATATCACTATGTCGATACGGATTAAATCCTGGAACTTCACATTCCGAAAAAACCGAATCAAGTCAAAATTATTAGTTAAAATGTACGCGTAGATAAAGCAAGCGCTCAGTTTGAATTACAAACGAACATCCAATTCGAACGAAAGGCATCTAAAACGCATGCGCAACTAGAGTGCCGCCTGGTGGTTAATGCGGAACGGAGTTACAAAGTGTCTTAAAAGTAGACACTTGCAGATTTTTAAGACACCTTTCTCAGTTCGTTTACACCATGATCATAGTAAGACACTTATATGTTTTAAATTAAGACATCTATCATGACTGAATTTTCAGATTCAGATACTTAAGTGTCTGAAATACCTTTTCAGTCACATATGTGTCTTAATTTAAGACGCCTCTATTTGCAGTGTAGTTTTAAATAAAAATTCTGGTGTAGAACGTTTTATTAAAACTTGAATAAAATTCCCGGTAGATCTAGGGTTAACGTCGTCTGCGAGTTGCCGAAATTATTAAATTCCGGAACTTACTTTCCGGTATAGAATATCATAATTTATTATTGAGATATATTATAATTTACCTTCCTTTAATTTATGTATTTATAATAAAAGCTAAAAGGTTGGAGACTATGCTGGTCAGTGTTGCCAGTTTAGCGCGTTTTTTTATATTCGAAACAGGGTTTCTATTTTGGCCTCCTATTTTATTCAGAAATTTCGAATAGTAAGTTTTGCTTTATTTAATAACATGCATTTAGTAAGTATGTAAAATGAAAATTTTCTTTCGGAATTTCTGGTATGAAGTAGGAATTTTTGAATAAATGAGTCGAAATACTCACTACAATTTTTGAATAGCAATCTTTGCTTTATCTAATGACGGGCATTCCGTGAATAAATAAAAACAGAAATTACTATTGGGACATTCTAATAGATTTTTTGAATAATAAACGCGCAAAGATGGCAACATTGATAATCATAGGCTCCGAACTTTTAATTCTACTAGTATATTGTACCGTTTTTACTAAGTTTTAGAAGATTAACTATTTTTCCTATTATTTCACGTTTTCACAATATAGAATTAAGGATAATTAAGTTTTTAATTGAAGAGCAGTAACATAAAAAATATAAATACTAGAGACTATTATAAATTTAATTTTATACGAGTATACTTGATTTAGCGGTATGTAAAAGTTTGACAGTAACGATTAAATTTAAAATTTCTACTAATGTTAATTTAGGAGCTCATTCATTTTTCTAAAGTTCTGAAAACACACACATACACAAATATATATTAAAGTGTACATTTTTGCAATTTCAGCTTGATATTTTATTCTACATCCCTTATATTTAAAAAAGTAGTTGCGATAAAATGAAAAGTTAAAAAAAAAATTACTTCCTTTAGAATAAACTCTTTTCGATATTCACTAAGCTTTGATAGAGTAGATCGATATGATTAAGTATAGGCTCTAAAGCCGAATCAGCAGTTCGACACAAGGTATTTATCTCACCCAAGAGTAAATAATGGTGACAAGAGGAAATTGAAACCCTTGAGAAAAACCGGAGAATAAGAAAATATTTCCTCTTAAGCAATCAAATTTAATAAAAAAAAAATAATAAATAAACTTTATCGTTTAACTTTCAGTATGCAAGTCAGCATTTTGATTTAAAAACTAATGAAATTACGTACGGAAAATATGTTTTCTAATATTTAGGTAAATTCCGGTATTGCACTTCATAAATGGATATTTATGTCATTACTGTTTGTGAATAGAAATCTTCGCCTTATTTAATAACCGAATTTCTTCAATTAAATACGATAAAGATTTTTATTAGAAAGAAGTGGTAAAAAGCGTAAAAGTTACGATCTATGCGGATACTATCTTAAAATCTTCTTTTGTGTGTCTCGTATCTATAAGATGTCTTATATGTGTGAATGTAATTATAACGAACTTACTTATGTTAAATGTTAATCTTTTATTAAAAAAAAACTAATAATTTATGCAAAGCTATTCTCGTGTTAATTGATATTAACCCTCCGTCTACCAGACGGGTCCATTGGACCCGACAGGTACATACAAAATATTCATTCAAACCAGAAATTTCTTTAAAATAAACTAAGTATATAAACCAGACAAAAATAAGGTAAATAAATAAGTTAAATAGTTTTAAATAAAAATTCTGGTGTAGAACGTTTTATTAAAACTTGAATAAAATTCCCGGTAGATCTAGGGTTAAAATGGTAATTTTTAAGAAAAAAGTGTAACCGACTTCAAAGTATTTTTTATTACCTTATTGCATTTGTATTTATTTATTATACGCTGCTTAACGTATATTAAAAAGAGTTGGCTGAACCAACGCCCCCTAGATAACGGAGAAAGCCTTGACACGCGTCACGAAAACGTCACACAAAGCAGGCAAAACAAAGAAAAAAATTCGAACAACTTGCATGTTTAATTTTCTTTGGCTCGAGGAATTATTAATTATTTTTAGAAAATAAGAATTAATAATTCTACGAACCAACGAAATCGAAACATGCAAGTTGTTTGAAAATTTTTCTTTGTTTTGCCTTACTTGTGTACCGTTTTCGTGACGTGTGTCAGGGCTTTCTAACTTATCTAGGGGACGTTCGCTGAACCACAGATTTTCCGAAATTTCTAAGGCAGAGGCGCATGTTTTTTGACGTAAAGATAGCAGTGCTGCACCAAGGGGGAAAGAGAGCGGCAAACCTAACAAGATTTTCTCCAAAATACTTGCGGTGTGAAAAAGCCGGAGACTTCAAATCAATGCACCTCTACTTGGACGTCACTACCTACGGTGCCATAGCGTTTTTGAAGATAGCCGTGGCTGAACAAAGTGTGTTGTAAAAACCCTTTCCAATCCTCAACATATCCGCATTCTTTTTAAATTGCATTGTTCCCAGTATCGTTTATTTTGATGGGCAGTTGCTGATCATATATTAAAACTTTTGGTGTGGCCCTAAAAAAAAAAATTATACACGATACGATTATTATTTTAAAAACATAAAAATAACTGTTATATGCCATAACAACAAACATATATTGAAATTTTGTGACGACTGACCAATTTTTAAGACAGCCAGGGTCCATAAAAAGAAAACCCAATAAAGCAGACAAAATGTATACTTTTTGTATCCTTATGAAATTTGTAATAAGACCACAATCGCAGATTTGCCAGTTTGGACCCTTTTTAATTCAGAAATTCGAAATCCATATCAGAAATTCTGAATAGCATTTCCTTCTTTATTTAATGACCAGGTCCATTTTTGAACACCACTTTTTTTCAAAGAAAGATCTTTTTTTATAAATTTCGTAGAAACTTACGCGGATGGGCGTTTTTCATGCAATTGTTGCAGAAACCTACCATGAATTTCTTTCTTAAAATATACTGGTTTCGAAAAACGGACCAGTGGGAGACTTGAATGACAGATATTTTGTGATTATTTAATGTAAAATTGCTCTTTCGGGACTTCCGATAGGAATTCGGAATTCTAATTTAAGAAAAGGCCTGGTGGACAGGTTTTAACACTTAAAAATTGTGGTTAATATTTTTATAAAATTCTGGCAACATCCAGCAACCCATCATTAAGGTAGATATAATATCGTGATCGTAAATGATAAAATAAACAAATGCTCTGGCAATGGTAGTGCGTGTACGACAAAATCCATAAGTTCTCACACAAAAAAAAGTTCAATTAAGAATTATTAATTAAACAAGCGTTATGAAGGTTTAGTTGCAATCCATTGCTTATGAGCCTGCCGCCAAACTGTTATAATTGAATGTAGGTGTTTTACGCATATAATTAATTACAAGCGGGGATGACCAAGCTATGCCTGGTCAAAATTAGCTTTGTGTTCAACTCGATATAATATTCTTACTGTATCATTCTCTCTGTATTATTGCTATAAAGCATGTTATTTTATAACAGTACTAGGGGGCTCTTCCCCCTCCCCCTACGAGCTACGCTGCTTACACACCGCAAACTCTGAAAGCACGCTAATTAGATCGGTTTAAAAAAAAAAATTCGGAATAATGAATTATAATAATAATTAAAAAAAAACAGCAGCGACCTCCATGTTAGCGAGTTGTTTTCGTCTTTGATTAAATAAGATCAGTGAAACATGTGAAAATAAGCTAACATAAAATGAATTAAGTATAAACAGAGTCTTTGTCTCCCGGTATTTTGTAACAAGGCTATTAGAAAAGTCTTTTAAATAAGACATTTTAAATGTACCGTTTTAAATCTGACGTAATTTTCACCAAAGTTTTCTTTCTCTTTTTAATATTCACGTGAAAATACATTTGTTGTTAGAAAGGAAATATTATTTGCACTTTCTTAGGATACTAAACAATAGTTTAAAAGATTATCTCAAAACATGAAATAAATGTCCCGCGAAATATATTTGTAAATTTAAAATGTTTGGCAACATTATAGATCCACAATTTTAAATATGTCATAATTTCCTCCATTTACGACTTTTAACGCATATCAATGTATTTATTATTTTAAAATTTTCTTTCTCTTTTAAAATTCATGTGTAAAAATAGTTTTTATGGAGCAATTATCAACATTTTCCTGCTTTTAATGCGTAATCCATTTAATTATCATTTGAAAGTTTCTTTCTGTTTGAAATAGTCACGCGTAAATAAATTTTCAATTTGAAGCAACTATTATTCTTTGTGGGGTTTTTAAAAATGGCTACAATTTAAGATAGTACACTTTTCTAAAAGTTCTAAAAAATATCTCTCGAAATGCCGCAAATTTGAATTAAAAATGGAAATAAATCCTCAAAAAATGAGTCAAATTAAAAAAATAAATGCAGTCTGCACACCCGGAACTTCTAATAGGGTAATTCCGGGATTTATGCAGCACATTTTTTGAATTTGTGTATAAAGTCCCATGGTGCACATAAAATTTAAAAAATCATGCTGTGCTATTTAATGTTAAATATACAACGCGTGTACTGCGACAAAAAAATTCAAGACAAATTAATATTATTTTTTAACATTTTTTTTCTAAAACATTATACTGCGGCGCGTCACCCGTACATTCAGGTTGATACGCCGCACTTGTGCGGTAGTTATGCCGCGCTTGTAATAAGAGCAGAATGAAATTATAAATAAAAATATTTAAAAAAATATATTCATATCTCGACTATAATTAACGATGTAATAACAAAATGAAACTAAATGAGTACAATGAAACGTATTAGTAGATTCAATTTAATAATTGTTGCCTACTTTCACTATTAAAATTATAGACTTATTTTTTTTTTTGCATTAAGTTTTAATTGTTATTTTAGCAACAACGTAGCATCAATGTATTATAAAGGGAAAAGAAAAAAAGTAAAATTGTGTTTGCATAATTTATTTGTTAACCCTTTCGGGGCCGGTGACTTTTACACAAATTTTATTTGGTTGGTACCACTTTTTTAAAAGAAGTTACCTTTACTGAAATAATCATGAAAATGCTCTAATTAAACAAAGCAAATATTACTTTTCTTTGTTACTGGTGCCAGAAACAAATTTTGTAAGCTCTTTATGAAGGTGCTTATATGCACCTATGTTCAATAATGGGTTAAGAAATCTGTTTTTTCGACTGCAATTTACAGAAAAAGTGTCGAAAAAGTACAGTCTTTATGTAACTACATTTAAACACATTAAGCAACGAAGCCGATTACACTTTCTCTTTTTTGGAGTAGTTTGCAAAGAACGTCTGCGTTACGCGTAATCCAATTTTTCATTATTATCATCTTGACTTGCATCTTTCTTGCACTTCTTACTTTTATTTTCCCCTGTTACTCCTTTGGTTTTAGTAAACCTGATAACATGCTTAACATGGTTAGTCTGTGCAAAAGGAAAAGGAAAAGTTAATAACACTTAATCATCCCGTACAAAAGAAACTGCGGCATGTATACCGGAATAGCAGTGCGGCATGTATCCCATTTTGCATGGTGAAGACGTCGGCCATCACAGTTACCTGCCATCGCTAAGGGGAATGGCGTAACCATGCACACAGTACTCTATACAAACGCTACACTTAGTTTTGATTTCGAAATCATGCATGCATTTAGTAATTAGTGTATGAAAAGTATTTAAACATAACTTGTTTAAAAGTTTGGACAGTGAAATCATGCACTTACGTCAAATTAAGGATTGTACTTCTACAAGTAAACATCGAACTGGGATTCACGCTATACACTGGTTAAAATAATCTCATTGCGCACCTATACTGTGCGTTTGACGACCATTTATCGATAATTACAAGAAATAAAAGGGGTGCGGCATCTATCCCGTATGCGGCGACTCTCCCGGAGTTACCCTATATAAAATGATCTAAAAATTATTACATTGCTATGTATAGTTTTTGCTCCTATAAAACTTTATTACTGGAACTATTTTGACCAATTTTAACATTAAACATATCTTAAAACAATTATTCGATTTAAAAACTGTCTGCATCAGCGTGTTTGTAATACCACCGATTTTCATATTTTTGTATGAAGTATTTTTCTTAATATTAACGAAGTTAGACCACCGGTTACAAAAAAAAAAAAAAAAAAAAATCAAAACCGGCGGCGGTGACAGCGTTAGTTACTTTTTTAGAATAGCGAGATTATTTACAAAACAATCAATTTGAAAACTATGCTCATACATGTTTCTAAATTTTACATTATTTACACATTTACAACGAAAGGACATCAATCCAAATTACATTTTGAGCTCGACTCGGATTGGTTTAACCATGTATCTCGATTCCTATTACGAATTTCTCAAAAAATTCCTTCACATTTTGAAAGACTATTTTTTTCGCCAAATATAGCCAAATTTGGGGACATTCTTTCATTTGGCTATGAGTATGTGCTTTGGCATTCGTAATCTTGAAAGTCAATTTCTCGACCAAATGTCGCCAATATTTCGCCAAATATCACCGACTTCGTGACCCTGACCCATAGTGACCCAAAATGACCCCTCTATTCAAATCTGCTCGAACATGTGACTTAGCTTAGTGGACTTCAAGTAATCAAAAACGGTAGTATACAAAATTTAGTCAAAATCGTTTAAGCCGTTTTATAGATAAAATTAGCTTGAACCGCAGAGACCCCAAAATGACCCACTAATCTAATTTTCTAGAACATGTGACCCAGACCAGTGATCTTCTGAAGACCGAAAACGGTAGAATACAAAATTCAGTCAAAATTGTTAGACCTGTTTTTTAGATAAAATTAGCTAGACCCGTAGTGACCCAAACATGACCCACAAATCGAAATTTCTCGAACATGGGATCGAGCCCAATGATCTTCTCGTGCCCGGAAACGGTATAATACAAAGTTTCGTCAATATAGTTTGAGGCGTTTTTTCGATACAAGTAGCTTGACCCGGACCCATAGTGACCCAAAATGACCCTATATTCAAATTTTCTCGAAAATGCTATCCAACCCAATGGTCTTCTGGAGCCCGAAAACGATAGAATACAAAATTTAATCAAAATCGCTAAAGTCGTTTTCTAGATAAAATTAGCTTGATCCGTAGTGACCCAAAAATGAACAACTAATCGAAATTTCTCGAACATGTGAACTAGCCCAATGATTTTCAAATGAAAATCAAATTTCAAATTATTTGCTTAAAAGGCGCAAAGGCCAACCTAGTGAAAAAGATTCCATGCCGGGACTCGAACCTGGGCCATCAGTATAGCGCACTGACCGTTCTACCGACTAAACCACATGGAACGATACCCAGCCTGGAACTTCTGACTATTACAGGTTGGCAAGGCTACAAACGCAGCACAAGATGGGATATTTTTCCGTGTGCCACCGACATGGGGCAAACACAGACTCATAATTAAATCCAGCATCGATTGAATCTATATAATATATGGAAATTTTTCAGAGAGAGACATTCGCCTTCCATACAAGATTTCAAATGAAAATCAAATTTTAAATTATTTGCTTAAAAGACGCAAAGGCCAACCTAGTGAAAAAGATTCCATGCCGGGACTCCAACCTGGGCCATCAGTATAGTGCACTGACGGTCTACCGACTAAACCACATGGAACGATACCCAGCCTGGAACTTCTCACTATTACAGGTTCGTAAGGATACAAACGCAGCACAAGATGAAATATTTTTCCGTGAGCCACCGACATGGGGCAAACACAGACTCATAATTAAATTCAGCATCGATTGAATCTATATAATATTTGGAAATTTTTTCCACAGAGAGACATTCGCCTTGCATATCATATTTCAAACTATTTGCTTAAAAGGCGCAAAGGCCAACTTAGTGAAAAAAATTCCATGCCGGGACTCGAACCAGGGCCATCAGTATAGCAAGGAAAAAAAATTCCAAAAAATTGAAAATGAAATTTTTTTCCCTAATATTATATAGATTCAATCGATGCTGGATTTAATTATGAGTCTATGTTCGCCCCATGTCGGTGGCTCACGGAAAAATATTCCATCTTGTGCTGCGTTTGTAACCTTGCCAACCTGTAATAGTGAGAAGTTCCAGGCTGGGTATCATTCCATGTGGTTTATTCGGTAGAACGTCAGTGTGCTATACTGATGGCCCGGGTTGGAGTCCCGGCATGGAATCTTTTTCACTAGGTTAGCCTTTGCGCCTTTTAAGCAAATAATTTGAAATTTGATTTTCATTTGAAATATTGTATGCAAGGGGAATGTCTCTCTCTGAAAAAAAAATTCCAAATATTATATAGCCCAATGATCTTCTCGTTCCCGGAAATGGTAGAATACAAAATTTTGTCAAAATCATTTGAACCCTTTTTTAGATACAATTAACTTGACCCGGACCCATAGTGACCGAAAATGATCCAGTAATTGACTTTTCTCGAACATGCTACGTAACCCAATGGTCGTCTCGATCTAGAAAACGATAGAATACGAAAATTTAATACAAATTGTTAGAGCCGTTTTCTAGATAAAATTAGCTTGACCCGTAGTAATCAAAAATGACCCACTAGTCGAAATGTCTCGAACATGTAACCTAGCAAAATGATCTTATCCTTTCCTTTTACGGTACAATACAAAATTTTGTCAAAATCGTTTGAGCCGGGTTTTAGATACAATTAGCTTGACCCGGACCCATAGAGACCCACTAATCTAATTTTCTAGAACATGCTACCTAACCCAATAGTCTTCTCGATCCCGAAAACCATAGAATAGAAAATTTAGTCAAAATCGTTAGAGTCGTTTTCTAGATAAAATTATCTTGACCCACAATGACCAAAAAATCACCCACTAATGGAATTTTCTCTAACATGTGACTTAGCCCAATGGTCTTCTCGAAATACAAAACGGTAGATTACAAAATTTTGTCAAAATAGTTAGATCAGTTTTTAGATAAAATTGGCTTGACCATAGCTGCCAACTTTTACGCTTTTTTCCTACCACTAAAATTTTATAGTGACTATTGTCTTATTTAATCGTCGATATCTCACGTTTAACCAAGGCGAAAATCTCTGTTCAATTTTAGTGGAAGCAAAAAAGCGTAAAAGTTGGCAGCTATGACTTGACCCATAATGACCCAAATATGAGCAGCCAATAATAGAAATTTCTTGAACGTGTGACCTAGCCCAATAATTATCTCGTGCCCCAAAACGGTTCCACACAAAATTTAGTTAAAATCGATTGAGCGGTTTTTTTAGATATAATTATCTTGACCCTGACCCATTATGATCCAAAATGACCCACTAATCGAATCTTCTCGAACATCTGACCTAGCCCAATGGTCTTCTCGTGCCCGAAAATGGTAAAATACAAAATTTATTCAAAATCGTTAGAGCCGTTTTCAAGATAAAATTTTCATACATACATACACGTACACACACACACAATTTTTGCTCGTATTTTAAGATAAATAACATTTCCGGGACACCTGAAAAAATATATCTGAAAGAGAATTTGTTATAAAAAACAAACAAATACGGGTGATTCGAATGGATTAAAGAAATAATCAAACTTAATTAAAATTACTGTTCGTTTTCGAAAGCAGCGCCTAGCACTCTGAGACCATTCTACTATCCAAAAGGGGTGTTAACGCTGAGATGGGTATTTTCTGAAGTTCCACTTGTATGATGTCATTAAGATTGGCACCCAGCCAAACGCAGCTAAACAGCCTCCAATCATCCCTATTTTGATAAAATCAAAACAGACCCGACTCATGCGCAAAAACGTGGAGGTTTTCACTTTCTGTAAACAAACGGTATATATATTTATTTACAGTAAAGGAAACAGTTATTTACAGAAACCTTAACCAAAGCTAAGCTCAGCACACTTGCTGAATTACTAATTTACTAAGCAATATTAAATTGCAAAGCATACATTTTGGATTTTAGTCATTTGGAAATGAATTTAAATGTTTTACCATTAATTATTATTTGAATTAATACCCATTGGTTTCTGAGATTAGCAACAATTCCCTAAATACAAATGTAGTAAATAAACATTTAGACATGATATTTTCGAGATCTAATATCTTGTCATTATAAATTGGATTGAGGCATCTTTTTAGAGCAGGGGTGTCAAACTATGGCTCACCGGATACAACTAATTAAAACAAAAATTGTCGACTTCTTGAATCGTATAAATTCGATGATTAGATAAGGCAATGATTACTATAAAAGTTTAGTGGCATCCGGCGGGTAACAATTTGACACCCCTGTTCTACCCTTATGTAAATAGTTCATAGAGCTGTATAGAACTCTATCGAATTCTTTACAAGTTTTATAGAATAGACTTTCTATAGAATACTGTTTCTATAGAGTTTTGAAGAGTTCTATAGATCACTTTTTCTAATGAAAACGTTTGTATAGAATTCGTTAGAAATTTTTTTCTATAGAACAGGTTTTCTATAAAGCACTATAAAACTTATACAGGTTCTACAGACTAATGATTTTATAGAATTTTTTTTAAATAAAAAAACATATTTTTTGGTCTTTTAAAATTTATGTTTACTAATTTATGTATACAATTACATTAAATTAAAAAATTTTTTGTAATACATCAGTTTAAAATAATAGTACTCCATAGATTTAATATGATTATACTTAATTCATAATTCTAATACACTGTTATTCAATTGTTAATGTAACAATATATCAGTCAAACTACACTGATTTAAATTATGGTTAATATGCTTGCTTATGATTCATTATTTGTAGAAAATTAGTACATGATTATAAAATTAATTTAATAAAAACTTTCATCTAATTTAATAAATTTTATTCACTACTGGTAATTCATCTAATTTAATAAACTTTATTCACTAATTGTAATTTCCAAATATTTTAATCTGAAGTATAAAAATATTTAAACAATTACGTTTCAAGTTAACAAATAATAATTTAGTAGACTTTTAAATATTTTTTCAAGCCTATATTAAAATAAGAGTTATATTTATCCTCCTTCAACCGATGCCCGTCAGATTAAGGAATTAACAGATATTTGAAATGAATATCTTAACACGATATAAGCTGTGAAGCTCAATTGAAACTGTAAATAATATAGCACCACTACCACCAACAAAATAAATAAGTAAAGGAAGAAATAAGTAAATTATTCATTTTTACAGATTTTTCCCCTCCTTAAATTTGGTTGGAACAGATGTCATAAATTCCCAGGACCGCCATCTTGGAATTTTTCTTGGCGTGAAAACCCCTTTTCCGCCAAGTAGTAAATGTCGCCAAGCACCGGTTTTTACGCATGTTAGGCTTAACGAACATAAAATGTAAATAATAAACAAAACTCGTTAAAGTGGCAATGTCTAAACGTCGTATGAGCTCTACGCGCTCATTAACCGAAAAAAACATTACTGTATGCAACAAACTCCTTCTGCCGCGGTCACAAAAATGCACGAAACTCGTTAAAGTGGCAACCAGTAAACGTCGTATGAGCGTTACGCGCTCATTAACCGAAAAAAAAAATCACTGGATTCAGAGAGGTTCTGCAGCAATCACTAAAATTCACAAAAATTCGTTAAAGCAGCAGTTAGTAAATGCAAGTATGTTGCTGTTCCCCAATCTCAAAAATGCACGAAATGCAGGAGAAATATACAATAAACGACTAATAGAAAACATTACCATAAAACACAGCAACAAAATATGCATCAAATTATCAACATACCTTAACAGACATCTGCTTTCTTAAAAGCTCAAGCACCAAATACCTCCTAGCATCACTGTCATTTTTCAAAATAGGCTTATGAATACGCACTGTAAACAAACCTCCTTTATTCGTCAAAATGTCCTCCTATTTCTTAATTTCTTCAGCAAGAGCGTTTAAACGAACTACAGAATCCATATTCAATCAAATACATCCAATAAATTTAACATAAAAATAATTGACAAAAACATACAACACGATATCACAAGCAAAAACGGCCTTCTCGCGTACTCGCAACACAATCTCGATGAAAAACGGAGTTGCCAGAACATGTCACGCCAGAACACGCATGTCACACGGATTTCATATCAATAAAGATCGCCAACATAAAATCGCCAAGGTAATATACGGCATCTAAGCCATCTGGTTTTATAAGTTACAAATGATTTCGGGTTTCATAATTTATACAGTTGAGAATGAATTATCGTATAAATAGATATGATTTCTATATAATACATTAATCCCTATACCTGTTTAAACGCAAATCTCAAAAGAACCAAACTTGAAATAGTGTAATGAGATGTCTAATACATGAGCGGCCGTAGAATGCGCAGAAAGTACTGGATCACGTCCAAGCCCGGGAGCAAACAGCATCGGACGTGGGTAGCACTTGGGAGGGTAACCACATAGATACAGCTGTGTAATGGCGCAAACATTTATATAGAATATATTCGAATATTTTTGTAGAATGCATTCGAAATTCTATAGACATTTCTATTGAACTTCTACATATATTTCTATAGCTTATGGTGAAACTAGCTTATAAAGGATGGCGGCTTCAGGTTCTGAAGTTATCAATATTAAATTATTTTTTAACTGGAATTTGAAAAAATCAAACTGTAGAATTATTGTAAACTGCTCAAAATTGAAGAGAGCACTGCGATAAATTTAACCAGCATTATTATGCTGGTATAGAGGATTAAATTCCTCTTTTGTTAAAATATTCATCTTTTTTGTAAGAGAACTTAAAAGAAGGGTGTCAAACTGTGACCCGCCGGATACCACTGTTTTTTAATGAAATCGTCAACTTATTGAATCCCAGAGATTTGAGGATTAGATAAGGCAATGGTAACTTTAAAATTTTAGGGGTACCTGGCGGGCCGCAGTTTAACATCCCTGACTTAAAATTAAAACAAGATATAATGACTTCATGTCTAATTCTTTCTTATGATGCAGCAGCTATTCACTAAAGCAGGGATGGCCAACCTGCGGCACGCGTGCCACACAGATACCAGTAATTATGTACAGAAAATAAATGAATTGTTTAATCACAGAAGGTCTGCAATTTAAAACGGACAAATTTACAGTTCTTAGGAAACGGTGTCAAGTGAATTTGACCACCCCTGCACTAAAGCTATACTGATCAAAACTTTGTCCGATTTTGACAGATGATGAAGTTCAAGTGCTATCTTGTAAAGTAAATTTACATATGTATCTCTGATTCAATAAAGTGCGTAATGTCTTAGCGTACATTTTATGTGAGCATGTTCACTACGATTAACACTTGAACGCCCGGAAGGAGTCGATTCGACTCCGACCACATGATTAAATGTCCATTGGAGCCAGAATTTTTTTCATAAAATAAGTTAAATTTAAGCGACGCAGAACTACGTTAAATAATTCAGTTAAATAATTTTACATAAAAATTCTGGGGTGAAGCATTTTTATGAAACTTGAGCAAAATTTCCGGGCGTTCTAGTGTTAAGGTTAGTTGGAGTAACTGGACCCACGAGGTAACTGGACATAGGCTATTTTGTAAAAAATTGTTGGTGTTTTTTAAGTTTTAGCTTTTGTGAACAATGCCCCTTAATCTCTACTTCCCAAAACAACGTGCATCGACTCAATAATAACTCTCACTATGCTGTGATAGGTTGTCAAAAATTTACGTTTCTTTTTTTAAAAACAACGTCAATATGGTTGAACTTCCTCGGCTTTTTAGTAAAATACTGTAAGTACTATTATTAAACATTTTCTTTTAAAGATTAGACATATAACTACATTAATATTATTAGGTATCTATACATATTTACTTCATGTTTCAAATGTAAGCCCAGTGTCTCAGTTACCCCATAAATTTTTCAAGAATGGGGTAACTGGGACATGTATCTGGGGTAACTGGACCATGCTGGATCCAGTTACTCCAGTAGTTATAAATAATTTTTTTGAGTTTCTCTTACTACGGGAAGTAAATTTCTCCATTGTTTTTTGCTCACAATAAAGAAAATGATAGAATACCTTATTAAAATTCCGTAATGAAATTAAAAAAAGCATATTGAGTGGTATCAAACCAAATTTTTTGACCCCTTGAGAGGCGGTGATACCGTTATGGCATCACTTAATTTTAATTCCTAAATGCCACATTGGCACCTGAATTTTATAATGAAAATTTCACCTTTATTAAGTACGCGAAAATATACTTTTATTTGTTTTCAGATAGATTCTCTTGTAAATATTGGTGTCAGTAAATTATTTCAACATTTTACGAATGCAAGTACCTTGCTCTTGAAAGCGAGATAGCCAGACCTTGAAATTGTACGATACACAGGGGTCGCATTCTATAGGGAAACTTTTATCGCTCCTACCACTATTTTGAAAATAATATGTTCATCGCACCTTTCTCTAGACTATGTTAAATAAAATCATCATGAAGGTAACTCATTAAGGTTTCTGGTAGAAACAATAAAATTTTCCTTATATAATGCGATCCCTGGACAAAGATAAAGTACTTAAGTACTTACGTAGCCGTTTGTTCATAGATTTACCTTGCTATTTTTTCCCTTAAAATACCCATGTGACTTTTATACTTATTATCTATACTAAAGTACATAAGTACTTACTTAAGTTTTATGTTTTTGGTATAAATAAATCTAATATTTTCACTTTTAGTGCTTTTTTAGACACACTGACAGCAAAGGTTTCCCTTACAACGCTGTTTATTGACATATAATTTACATGATCTGCCTGATTTAAATTTTTTAAAGTTGTTTACACTTTTTCAAACAAGACCTGATATCCGATAACAACAACAAAAAAAAATAAACGCGTGTGGAACATAGACCCCCCTGGTCCAGTTACCCCATTTTGGGGGCAACTGGACCCATGAGGAAAGAAAGATGAAATATGCATATTTTTATATTTTTAAAAATTAAAATGTAATTTTGAGCATTTCTGTCTGATAGAGGGAACCTAACTAAACACATTTACAGAAGTTCAGACTTTAATTCAAATGAACATTAGCTTTTTGAAGCTGAATTATCAGAAGCTCCAGAGTCACATTGTAAAATCATGACCCAGTTGCCCCACCTATCCTTACTTGCTTTTTCAGGCCTCGCCTGCCTTACCCGGGAGTGCCACAGACGACTATTTTTTAATTCTATTTCGTATCACTCTTTCAAAACAAGAAGATTTTACATACGTTTTGACATCATTTGCAAGAGAAATATACTACAAAAAGGTATTTTTAAAAAATAGTGGTACGAACTGAACATTAAAATAGTCGTCTGTGGCAGCCCTGATTACTATAGAATGACTGTGTTCTGACGTTGGTTGCATATCTCCTTTATGACGGTCACATGGTACGGAGACGTACCTTATAGTTTTAGAAGGACCATGCGTTTTTAACAAACATGTCATAAAAACTAATTGAAACTTTATGACAGTTAATGGTACTCTTTATAGTATCGCGATAAATCTTTCGATTCTTCCATTCTTGAACTAGTGTCTGAATCAGAGTCGCACAGACTGGGTTTAGATTTGCATTGTCTCTACTTGTAATAATGTAATATGAATAATATGAAATAAATTTACATCCATACAATATTTTAGTATATGAAAATATACAGTTAGAGCGTCATGAATATGTAAATTAAATAATTTTGTGATAGATTCTTGATTTGTTTTTATTTAAGAAAGAGTTTTTTCAATCAGTCTCACACAAAATGTCCATATGCAAAGCGTAGAGAAGGGAATGATGAATTTCATTCCTCCCAGACCAAACTGGCAATCCCGTACCGTCTGTATTACAAATAAATAAAAAATCAATAAACAAATTTATTCCACAGTTGTTAAGAGCTTTCATTCATATACTTAATGAAATTAAATTTTTCATTCCAAAATTCCGGTGACAATGTGGCATTTGGGAATTAGAAAATGGCGTTGGCAAATGCCAACACTGCCCTTGAAAGGGTTAACGCTTTCAGGCGCAGAGTATCGTAACTTCCAGCTTATAATCCGCGGATCAAACAATCATTTTTCGACCCAGAATTTTAAAAAAATATAACTTTTGAGATTGCGGTGAATATTTGGATTCAATTACTAAATAAAATTTCTGGGTCCAAACAGAATTGTTTGATCCACCGATTATACCCCAGAAATTACGGTAGTTTTTTTCGTAAAGTGGCGAAAAGATTGATTGACACCAGAATTTAAAAACGATTTTCACAGAAAATAAATCCTTTTTTTTCTTCAGATTTGTTATAACAGCAAAAATTTATTTGAATATTCTGGGTGCCGACTGGTTATTTGGAATTAAAATAAAGTAGTCACGTTTGTGATCCCCACACTTGAAAGGATAAACCCTTTCAGGGGCAAGGTACTTCTATTCGTAAAATGTTGAAATCAGGGAACGGCACGAGAATTTACAAACACATTTATTTCCAAATATGAAAATGCTTTTGTTCACTTACTTAATAAACGAAAAATTTTCATTCCAATATTCTGGTGCCAATGTGGCATTTAAGAATTAAAATTAAATAGCCCCAAAATGAACCACTCGCCCTTGAAGGAGTTAAATACAATAGATTTAACCCTCTCGCTGTGCAACCCGATATTTCTTCGGGCAACGTAAAAGTAACAAAGTCTGCGCAACCCGAGGTTTCCTCGGGGATGCATTCTTTCCGTCTAATTAACCCTCCTTGATTATTCCCAACAGTTATTTTTTTATTGTAAATTTTGCCTTATTTAATCGGAAAAATGGCCGAATAAATTAGACAAACATTTTTGTTTTGAAAAACCGGTGACAAAAGAATAAAAATTCTTAAAAGACGCTCGTCACGAAAGGGTTAAATGCGCAATTTGTGAAGCTATTTTGATAAAAAAAAATTACGCAGCGAGATGGTTACTGCCTTTGGTACACTGTTTTAGCAGTTTTGCCAGATTGGGGACTTTTTTAATTCAGATTATTTGATTGTCCCTGCTTTTTAAAAATAGTATAGTTCGCCTTATTTTTCAGAATTTTTAATCTATTTTAACTAGACCGAATATTTCTATTTCAAAAAAGCGGTGACAATCAACAATCCTGGGCCAAAAAAAGTCCCCAATCTGGCAACACTGATTTTAGGGCAGCCACTGACGTTTTTTTTTTTAAATTTCATCTCGCACCACTTTCTCAAAACAAAAATCGTTCACATACACTTTGACAACATGTACAAGAGAAATATACTGCAATGTTTTTTTGTTTAGATAGTGGTATGAATAGAATATAAAAATAGGCGCTAGTGGCCAAATGCATGACGATGTCTCAGTCATCAAACGTACTCGAGGGGTTAAAATTGTAGTTTGACTTCCTTGGTTATGATAATATTCATTAACCCTTAACGGTCCTATGTCGCTTCCTACGTGACATCGGGACCAGCACCTCTTACACGAAATTTTTTCGGTTGGTGCCACTTTCTTTTTAATAGAAACACTTTTACTTGTACTTTAACAACACTTTCAAGAGAAATGTATTATAAAATTTATTTTTAAAATATAGTGGTGCAAATAGAACATAAAAATAGAATCATCTATAAAAAGCTAGCGTCCTATAAGGGTTAAGAGAAGACAAGATTAGGTGCAATCCCATGGGAAATATGCGAGTGTTAAGACCCGTTTCTTTGGAAACTACCTGACGATGTTGATGAAATTTGGAATCCATATTCAGTGGAATATGCTGAAGACTTATTGCATACAGTTTTTTCTGCAACTAAAACTTTTTATTTTAGAGCAATCGCAATTTTTCACAAATTTACCATTTTTCAGAATTTTTGTTCTGAAACTAATTAATTTTTTTTTAAACTGTCTGCCACATATGATCTTATATTTATACTCTACCCCATACGCACACAAAAAAAAAATCAAAATATCTCGAGTACTTTATGAGATAATGGGATTTTTATCTAAAATGTACGATTTTTCAGGAGAGCCAAAAAACTTGGATATTCACAATTCCCGCACTTTGCAAATGACAGATCGAATTTTCTGGTTATGTATCGATTGAACAGACGCTGGGAGTTCAAATGTTTGTAAACCTTTTAAAAACCATTTTATTGTTCAATCAAATGACGCCAACTCCTTGGATTTTGTTTTGTGTTGAATTGTGAATTGTATTTTTTGAATTCTTACTTGGTGTTACAAAATGACAAAGCCGAAAAGTCTTTTAGAGAGAAGACTAGACTGGGTGCAATCATAGAGGAAATGTGCAAGCTTTAAGACCTGTTTTCTCGGAAACTACCGGACCGATTTTGATGAAATTTAGAATCCCTATTCACCGGATTATGCTCAAGACTTATGACAGACAGTGTTTGTTTTCTGCGACTAAAACTTTATTTAGAGCAATGGCGATTTTTCAAAAATTTTCTATTTTCAGAAATATTTTTTTCTGAAAGTAATTAATTTTTTTTAAAAACTGTCTGCCACATATGATGTTATATTTATGCTCTATCTCTATTTTTTTTAATCGAAATTGATCGAGTACTTTAGAAATTAATGGGGTTTTTAGCTGAAATTTACAAATTTTCGGACGGCTGAAAACATTAGACACTTCTAACTTGTTGGAAGTTCTTGCACAGTTTTATCAAACACATGGATTAAACTATATATAAACATTTGGATAAAATTTAGTTACATAAAATATTAAAATTAATGTTAGTGGGCGTGGTGTTGCAGTCTTTTCTTCCCTTGAATTTCTACAATTATTTCTAATGTTCAGAAAAAAAAAACTGGGCATACCAATGGATTCAAGAAGGTTCAAAAAAATTTTTAAGCCAATAATAATAAAATCAATTTTTTCAAAAAATTTCTCTCATGCCTCCCCTTAATTTGTGAAATTATAAATGTGAGAGATATACTGAAAATCATTAAATTTACGAAGCGGCTACACGGAACAAATATGTTTCGTACCAAAAAAGGTAACAGAAAGGAAATAAATACCGTACAAGTTACTTTGCATACAAAAAAAAATCAAATGAAAATGTACGTTTTTTATTTAGAGGGTCAATCCTCCCTTATAGTGGGTCAAAACTTTCTGAACTGGGTAGGTGTCAGTGGCGTAACCAGGCTGGTGGTTCAAAACCTCTCGGTACAACTGTTTTCAAGTAATATTATTCGCCCTTCTAATCGCAGAATTTTAAGCAATTATACAAGAGGAATGTAACCTTACAAAATTAGCCACTGGAAGGTTTGAACAATGGAGTTATGAATAAAGAGGAAGAGACATAGAGTGCACTGTCTACCAGTTGCGAGTGAAGTAACTGAGGAGGTTGTCACAAGATAGCGGCTGCTTTTTCTAAATTGAATCTACAGTTGCTGAATATCACCGAGGGAAAACTTCCCACCAGTAAAATTGAATAAAAAATGTGGCCTAATTTAAGCGTCTTATTCATTTAAATGTTTTCTCACAAATGTGGTAAAAACTTCTATTTGTTTTTACTGGTGTCAGCTTGACTGGTAAAACAGTAAGTGTGTTTCACCGGTTGTCACAATATGGTGGAAACGAAGGGTCTGACTACCAAAAAAGTAAACTTACACCAGTGAAATTGAAAATATGTTTCTGACATTATTTATGACTGAAATTTTGCATTTATAAGGCCTTTAAATACGGAGAAACTTTCTATATAAAATTACTGGTGGAGGTTTTCACCGGAGGTAATCAGCCCTTGCGAAAGCGGGTACAGTTGAAACTTTCTCTATTTTAAGAATATTTCAGTTCCTCTTTATTAATAGTTTCATGGCTTGAACCATTGATGCCGACTTTACGGGAACGAAATAGCCAATCAGATATTTGTCTACAACTTTGTCCTATTTAATACCTGTTATTAACCCCTTGAAGAGCGGTGATGCCGTCACGACATCACATAATTTTAATCCCTAATTGCCACATTGGCACCGGAATTTTATAATGAAAATTGAACCTTTCTTTAATATGCGAAAATATGCTTTTACTTCTTTACGAATAAATACTCTTGTAAATACTGGTGTCAATAAATTATTTCAACATTTTATAAATACAATTACCTTGCCCCTGAAAGGGTTAAGGGGAAAGTCCCTTTAGAAATTTCAGAAAATCGATTTTTTTTTCACATTTCGAAAATAAAATATCTCGAGAATATATTGGCAAAAGGAAAAATCAAAATATTCAATATTAACCTCTTGGCCTGGAAAGACGTGCTATGTACAGTCGTGGAAAAAAAAGTAAACACTCCTACTAACTCCTCAACAAATTATAGTAGAAGAAAGTTACTGGTATCGAACGATTGGAAATAAAGTCTACTTTTAAATGATGTATATAAAATTTTCTTAGGGGGCCATCTACATATCAAAACGAACATAACTTTGTTTTTTCAATAGCAGTACACAATTCTGACAGCATAAATGAACTTTACACCCTCCAATTAGTCTAAAAGCATATTTTTATGCAATTCGTACCATAAGTTTCCGAGAAATTAATTATTTTAAAACGAGCGTATTTTAAGGGCTGTATCCAAATTGAAGTTCGGTACTCGATTGTTAACCAAGAGAGCTCCCTTCTTGATCAAGGCACCTTAAGCAGTCAATTAAGCCTGTTAGATTACATGATAGCATAAGAAATTCCAAAATATTTAGTCACTTCTATCATAGACGGCCCCTTAAACCATCATTTTGTCGTTTTTTAAGCATAATTTGAAAACTACTTGGAAGAAAAATGTGAAATTTTGGATTTCCACACAGCAGGACCTAACAAACCTGAATCCATCAAAAAAATTGTAGGTTGCAATTCATAATTTTTTTGAATATTAATTTCATAATTCATAATTCATATCAGAAAATTATAAAAATTGCAAATTCAACGTATTTATGTTTGGGTATATTAGTATTATTGCTACACAAAAAATTAAAACATTAGGATCATAATTTCAGAAGTTATAAATAAAAATATGAAAGTGTAATTTAACATTAGAAGCACTAAATTTTGAATGTTTATAATTCAAAAACTTATCATTCAAATGACTTGAAATTTGGTATATAGGCATAGTTTGAAACAAAGATTTGAAATATCTCATTAAAATTGGGTCTTGCTATTGATAAAAATGAAGTTTGGATTTGTTTTAATATTTAGATGGCCCCCTAAGCAAATTTTATATACGTCATTTAAAAGTAGACTTTATTTCTAATCGTTCGGTACCAGTAACGTTCGTCTACGATAATTTGTTGAGGAGTTAGTAGGGGGTGTTTACTTTTTTTTTCCACGACTGTACGTCGCCTTGGATTAACACTAGAAAGCACGCAACAAATGAATATATATCGGTTCGAACCAGAAATTTTTTTTATAAAACTAGTTTAAAAGGTACAAAGAAAAAAACTAGATAAATGGATAAGTTAATAATTTTAAATAAAAATTCTGTTGTGAAATATTTTTTAAAAATATGGACGAGATAAAATATGAACGGCTTCTGCCAATTAATTTCCAGCGCAAGAGGTTAACAGAGTTATTCAACTTTTAGTCGAGCGCGCCAGAGCCCGCAGTGTTGTGCTAGCGAAGATCAAACGAAGATCTACCTCCCTTACTTTCTCAAGAACTTCAACAGCATATCCTACCAATCTACCAAAATTTATCTAGAGATGACTTACTCCATAGGTGCTTGGGTGGCCATACCCAGAACGCTAATGAAAGTTTTAACGCAACAGTTTGGCGGTTATCTCCAAAACACCTACATTCTGGACTACAAATTGTTGAAATTTCAGCATGCATCGCTGCTGGGATATTTAATGAAGGCTACACTTCCATTCTTAGAGTTATGGATAATTTAAATACTGTTGTTGGAACCTATGCCTTATAAGTTTTTGCCGAAAACGCGAGTAACGAGACAGAACCGGAGGAGTCTTTTTCAGACAAAAGCAGCTCGTACTGCCCGAAAACAGCAGCAATTCTAAGAAAACCAACTTTTCCGAAGGTCTGTTATATACCGTGTCCCAAAAGTTTAGACAATCAATAAAATTTGCATTAACATAAAAAGTAATAAGGTGCAATTAAAATTCGTAATAAATGAAAGTAGTTTTGCTGATATACACATATAAATTATGATCAAAGGTTTGAAATTATAAAATATACATTAAATTATATAAAAATGTGCTGTCCCAAAAGTATCGATACCTGTAATTTTTTCTGGTTTTTACATTTATAAAGGTAACTAAAACAAACTTTTAATATTTAAATGTATTTCCAAGACACTTTATATAGTCAAATACTCGTTGTTCCATAGAATTAACTAAGCATTGCATTACAGAAGGAGGTATTTCATACCACGTTTTGTCAGTTGCAATGTTTAAGTAATTTACACATGTATATTTTTTTTTATTTTCCTATATTTTACGAGATAAGACCCCCCCCCCCCCTTATGTTCTCGATGGGATTCAAATCTGGACTAAGCGCTGGCCAGTCTAATAGTGTGATATTGTTTTGCCTACACCATTTTTTCGATGATGTGGAGGTATGGAGGGATCATCTTGTTGGAAAACACAGTCCGGTCCTGCAAGCAAATCCATAACTGGCAGTAAAGTGTTACGTAAAATATCCTGATAATCCTCTGATTTCATTTTTCTGTCCATAAATCCTAGAAATGTTTGGCGAGATAGAAAACCTTGCTTAGAGCAGAGACATAAAGATGCTCGTCTAAAGTGAGCTAGAAACCATATGTCATACGGTGAAAAATGGATTTCTGCAATCTTCAATGATGAAAAGAAATGGAATTTAGACGGCCCTGATGGTCATAAATTTTACTAGCATGACCTTAGAAAAGAACCCAAGAACTGTTTCAGGTGGCAACAAGGCGGAAAATCCGTAATGACCTGGGGAGGATTTTCTATATCGCCAAACATTTCCAGGATTTATGGACAGACAAATGAAATCAAAAGATTATCAGGATATTTTACGTACCAATTTACTGCCAATTATGGATTGGCTAGCAGGACCGGGCTGTGTTTTCCAACAAGATGGGGCATCCATTCATACCTCCACATCATCGAAAACATGGTTTAGGCAAAACAATATCATACTATTACACTGGGCAGCACTTAGTCCAGATTTGAATCCCATGGAGAACATAAGGGGGATCTTATCTCGTAAACTATAGGAAAATGGAAAACAATATACATGAATAAATTACTTAAAATTGAAACTGACAAAGCGTGGTATGAAATACCTCCTTCTGTAATGCAATGCTTAGTTAATTCTATGGAACAACGTGTATTTGACGTTATAAAGTGTCGTGGCAATACAATTAAATAGTAAAAGTAAGTTTTTACTTACCTTTATAAATGTAAATCCCCAAAAAATTACAGGTGTCTATAATTTTAGGACAGCACATTTTTATATAATTTAATGTATATTTTATAATTTCCAACCTTTTATCATAATTTATATGTGTATATCAGCAAAACTGCTTTTATGTATTACCTATCTCACGAATTTTAATTGTACCTTATTACTTTTTATGTCAGGGGTGTCAAACTGTGGCCCGCCTGATACCACTAATTTTTTTAAGAAACAGTCGACTTCTTGAATCGCAGAGATTCGAAGATTAGATAAAGCAGTGATTTCTATAAAATTTTAGTGGTATCCGGCGGGCCACAGTTTGACATCCCTGTTTTATGTTAATGCAAATTTTATTGATTGTCTAAACATTTGGGACGCTGTGTATACACCTGGGATCACTGATTGATCAGTAAGTCACTAAAACCAGTAATTTTATTGTACTGAAACTTTAAACGCGGTTATTTCGAAACTATGTTTTCAAAAACTGCTCGTGCTGTAACTCAAAAATGTTATCGGTCGATTTGGCTGATTTTTGGTGAGGCTTTTTTTTACCAATATCGGATGGATGTACCTAAAATTTAAAAGATTTCGTGCAAATAAACAATTTTTTAGGGATGAAAAATGTCTAAAAAATAGTACAAAATCCGAACATTTTATTAAAAACCGTACTTAATTTTTCACGTTATACTTTTTCATCGTTTGCTAGGTTTATCCTTCCCGTGCATAAGTTAGAAAATAAAATAATTTTTTTTTTTTCAGATCAATAGAAAAAGAGTGACGAGTACTTCTATTCGTACACTTTGTTCGAATACCTTCTATTCGTACACTTTTGGGCCTCGCGCCTGAGACGCCCGAAGAAAAATTTTGCTGAGTCGCCATTTTGTAAGAAAAGAAAAAAAAATGTACTCTACAAAGATGTAATAAAGTTATGTTACAGTTTTTCAAAATGATCCGATTATTTTATCACCTTTAACAAAAATAATGAAAAATGACTGATTTTGAGGAGTCAAAAGGGACTACCCCGCCAATTAAGAAAAAGATAAGATTTTAAAATTATTGGTAGAAATTTGGAGGATTTGTCCCCATTAGTCTGCGCCCATGGTTCATCCCAATTTACAGTATTATATATATATAAACAAACTTTAAGTGACTTTTTAAAAATTAGACGGTGTAAAAAGATAGAATATATAATAAACCATTTGTATATAGCAAGCTGAGATGATTGTCATATATAAATATCTTATTGTATTAAGCTTGTGTATGCAGTGTTGCCAGATTGGGGACTTTTTTGTCCCCAGATTGTTGATTGTCACCGCTTTTTTGAAATAGAAATATTCGGTCTATTTAAAATATATTAAAAATTCTTAAAAATAAGGCGAACTATACTATTTTAAAAAAGCGGTGACAATCAAATAATCTGAATTAAAAAAGTCCCCAATCTAGCAACACTGTGTGTATGTCAAATACAAACTACCTGCATTTCAGTAAAAAAATGCGTCAAACATCACCAGTCTGACTTAACATAGGTGAAATATGATTTTCAAAACATTAATAGATTTCTATACCTGTTTCCATGAACTTTACAGAGCATTCAGTTCAATCCAAGTACTTGTTACAATACAGGTGTAACCAAGACAACATCTCGACTAATACATTTATTCAGAGGGTTTACATGGTTTTTACTTTATAAGTCTTTTACTACCATTATTTCCGATCATGAATCTTTGCTCATTTAACACGTTCACGCCGGCGCGGTGAGTCACACTCGACTGTCTCAGAGTTGTCAAGTCTCCGGCTTTTTGCACACCACTGTTATTTTAGAGAAAATGTTGTTCCTTTAAATCGCCCAATTGTTCTAATTAAATAAAACAACATTTTCTGTATTAAAATACTAGTATCCAAAAACCCGGGGACTTGGCAGCTCTGAGACACTCGAGTGTGAACCACTGCGCCGGCGTGAACGTGTTAACTGTACAATATTCTATGACTAAATAAGGCGGAGTTTAATATTCACAAATTATGGTGTTAATGTGCTTACAAAAATAAAGACCCTCAGACATACCTATTGGATACCTATGCATTACACAGTTTTTCTGTTATTTATTAAATAAGTTCTATGATGTATGTCTAATATGTCTGCAATATGTATTCTAATATGTCTTCTAATATGTATTCTAATATGTCTGCAATACCGCAGTGGCAGAAACTTTTTCAAATAAAGCTTCTTAACCCTTTCATGGACAATGTACTTCTATTCGTAAAATGCTGAAATGAGTGAAAGACACAGGAATTTACAAACAAATTTATTTCAAAATAAGCAAAAGCTTTTGTTCAAGTACTGAATAAAAGGAAAATTTCCATTTCAATATTCAGGTGCCAATGTGACATTTAAGAATTGAAATAAAATGGTCCAAACATGAACCACCGCCCCCGAAGGGGTTAACCCTTTTAGGGGCAAGCAATTGTGTTTCTTTAACGTTGAATTCACACCGGGATTTAAAAAACAAATTGTTTGAAAATAAGGAAAAGCAGTTTTTCCACCTTTCCCCCCCTCCCAAAGTTAAAAAGGTAAAATTTAATTAAAAGTTTCTGGTGCAAATCACGATTAAAATTAGGTGGGATATAATATATCCCTCCGCACCTTAAGGGGTTAAAGAGGTATCTAAAACAGAATGTTTCGGAACATTTAGTCTGAAAAGTATTTGAAATTTATGAAGTATGTAGTATAAATTTAGAAAATAATTAAATCCCGACATGAGATCCCCGATGGCATTAACAATGACGTGTAGCAGCATCAGTCACTTGAACACTTTTCAAATACTAGAACGACCAGGAATTTTACTTAAGTCATCAAAAAGAAATTCAAACGAAGTTTTTATTTAATACAATTTAATTTATTTATTCAACTTATTTCTGTGTGATACATATTTCATTTATTTTGCAAAGAAATTTCTGGTTCAAACCGAAATATATTTAATTTTTCCCAGCCAAAATTATCGCTATGGTCTTTCTAGTGGTAACCCTTTCAGTGGTGTTAAATACTAATTTGTTAAAATATTGAAATGAACGAATTACACCGGAATTTATGTAAACATTTATATGGAGATATGAAAAAGCTAAATTTCCCATACAAAATAAACGGGAAAAATTTATACCAAAAATTTGGTGTCACTGTGACATTTGGGAATTAAAATTAAGTGGTTTCATAAACATACCACAGCCCTTGAAAGGGTTAAACGTTGAATTTTCCAATTAAAAATAATCAAATAATATTCATTGCCCAAGAATACATAACTTTGGATTGATAAATCAATAATTAATATGACTTTGTAACTCAGATCTAAAGTCGCAAGAGAGATAGAGAATAATGAATTCCATTATAGTTCGTGATGAACAAGATTTTAATCCATTATTAAATTATTCATAACTTTAAATCATTACTCGATAATTTATTCAAATTAATGAAACATGTACTTTTAACTTCTAATTAAAACTTACCTTCTGCCTTTTAATTGAAATAGCTTGTGATTCAGCATAGATTATGAACCGAATGATGGTTTCATAATATGCATACAAATTTTCAACGTTTTATAGATTTTCTTTTACTTGATAATCCAATAAGCAATTTTCGACAATAACTTACCGAATATAAAGCCCTTTGAACTAGCTGTATAATATTATGTTAACATTTGAATTTTCTGAGATTCTTAATTAAAGAAATTAAATTCTCAATAAAAATTAAGTTAAAACACAGCATTGATCAATTTAAAAATGGAAATACATTCTAATATTTAATATATTTTGAAGTATTTTAATATAATTTGTAAATTTAATTTAGTTCGTTGTAATATCTAATTAATACTATATTGAATTTTAGTAGACAGGTATGCTTTTCATTTCAAGAATAAAAGAATCTAGTGAAACTGTGCAGATAATGCTTTTCTAAGAAATATGCATTTAGAAGTGCATAATGGTTTTAGAAAAATAAATGTGTTTCATTATTTATAAATATTTAATATGTATTTTTTAAAGCATGTGCAATAATTTGCAATTATAATGTATGTTAGATGTCTAAATCTGACATTATAATAGTCATATCTAGTTTATATTGACACATTTATTTTGGTAATCATACTGCTATAATCTTCAGCAGCATAATGTTTGAAAATATTTTACATAAATACAATGAATACTTCCTTAAGTGAGGCCCAATAAATAATGCGAAACTTTTCTACTTTCTTAACAGTAATTTGCCTTATTTAATCTCATAATTACTGGAATTAAATAAAGAAAATAATTATATTAGGAATTAGTTATAACATTTCGGCATAATTTATAGGGCGCTCCCATAAACTAATCATGTGAACTGCTTTACTGTGTTCCATGTGCACAAGAACGATGAATTACGGATTTTGAATGACTTCAGTGGACTTAGTGGGCACCCTGTATATAAAATGTATCAAAATTTATGAGTACAATAATTTTAAACACATGAGAAACTTGAAAGCTTTCTGCAGATCACTTTCTTCCTAAGAAATATTTGATTACTTTTCTTAGGAATCAACACGGAGACAAATCAAGTATGTTTTGTTCTTACAGTGTTTGCAATAGTCTTTGTTGTATTTGTGTGTTTTGAGGAGTTTAGAGGCACTCATTTATGTAGGTAAATTGGGAAATATTTTCATTTGATCATTAAAAACATTTGTTACAGTACTTTTAAAATGGGTACTTTGAGAACATTTTCAGCAGTCAGTAGATATTATTAAATGATATTATTCACGGAATATCAAAGGACACATAACATATTCACATAACAACTTCTAATACAATTTCGATATTAGCTGTCTTTTAAAATGGCACTAAAAATATAAAAAAATGAGAAAACTATTAATAATGAACACTAATATAATCCTTTGCGAATTTTTGACATGACAACACTACCCTTACATTTTTGAGTAGCACTATTTCGAAATACTAATATTTATCTTATGTAATCATAAATTTCTGTCTCTAATATTTCTATTCGGAAATAATGAGTGGTACTGAAAAATCGGAAGGATTTTAATTATGCTAATTAAAGAAATCTTCAAAATGACGAGGCACATATTTCGCAAAAATGCGTTTCCATTCCATTATACGTGGGTCGTACTCTTAAGGGATTTTTTTTTCAGGACATATATCACTATTTGTTTATAGAAAAATAAATCTAGGTTAAACGCGCGAAATTTCGTCTTATTTAAGAAGAGATTTTTCCATAAGAAAATACTGGTACTGAAGAATTTACTGGTCGTGAAATTTCAGGACAAGTACAACCTCTGCATTATAGTGATTAAATTCAGCTTACAAAGATTTTTAGCTCAGCCTGGGAGATAATGTGCCCGCAGGTATGTACGTATGTATGTATGTACATAACTCTTTATCCGATTTGCTTTAATTTTTCTTCTAGGTTCATTCTGATAAGGGGATTCCCTGATTAGTTTTGGTATCTCATTGCTTAAGTATAAAGGGGGGGGGAGGAGTACGGGGGGCTAATCCCCACTTAGATAAATGGATTTTTCATGCAGAATTATCAGATTTGCTTCAAATTTTGTATACCGGTTAATTCTGATAAGGCACTTCCCTGATTAGATTTGGAGGACCATTATTTAAGTATAAAGTGGCGAACGGATGGCTAATACCCCCTTAATTTAGATAAATTAGTTTTCTATCCGATTTGTTTCAAATTTGGTATACAAATTTATTCTGGTAACACGCTTCCCTGATTAGATTTGGAGGTTCATTGGTTTAGTATAAAGGGGGAAACGAGGGGCTAATACTCCCCTTAATTTAGATAAATGAGTTTTTCTACCCAATTTGCTTCAAACTTGGTATACCGGTTTATTCTAATAAGGCGTTTCCCTGATGAGATTTGGAGGCTCATTGATGAAGTATAAAGATGTAAAACATGGGGGGGGGGAGGGGGTAATCCGTCCTTAATTTAGGTTTTGAGGGACATTATCCTTTGAAATAAGACTATATTATACGATTATTGTGAATAGCCTGTGAGCTCAATGCCATCAGTTTAACTGGGCTATTTTCTTTTTATTTTATGTATAATTCGTGAACTAAAGTCTGAGATGCTTAGGGGTCACGCAGGTGTAGTATGTATACACAGGGAGCAAAGGAAGTAATCAGGTATACTTCCATCAATAATTTTGAAAAGTTTTCCCCCTATTTAATCACTGTGATTAATTAAAAGAAATAACATTTTAAAATTAGTGGTGGAAGTTTGCCTGGTATCCCCCGTCTCATTCTTATAGTCCGCGAGCCAGCAACTGATTTTGATGACAAAGTTCCTCTCAGCAGATAATTTGTAAAACGCTTCAGAGAGTTGTTTCATAAAGCTCCGTGAACTTCAGCTGCGGTTCCGTGGGTGGGTTGAGCCGTGGTAGCCTCCCACGCACGAAAAAAAAACAAAAAAACAAAAACAAATATATATATATAGTCATTTTCTCCCGGTTGAAAATTTGTCAAATTATAGCTAACCCAATATCTTGAAAAAAAAAAATTCAGCTGATTATAAAGTGGTGGTTAAGACGTCAGCTGGTCACACGAACATGAAAAAAATATACAAGGTGCAAAGGAAAGTCCCTTTAACCTGAAAATACTTGCGAACGGAGAGAGCTACAGCTATGGAAGTGAGGTATCGGTATAGTAAAGGACTACGACCGATTTAATGCAGACGACGGCAACGCCCCTAGTGGCGAAATTTGGAAGATAGCCATTGCAAATTGAAAACGAAAAGAGATAGAGCAAAATGTCCAGATTGAAAGTTTTAGAGCATCAATTAATCAATACGGAACGACATTTGGTCTACATGGATAAGACATGTGCATACCCAAAAATGTCCAAAATCGATGCACCCTATTTTGTGTAAACATTCGAATGGAATAGTCAGAAGTATGAAGAAATACGCACAATTTATGGTATAAATACGTGCTTATCTCAATACATTTGATAACATCACACACACACAAAAAAAAAAAAGACAAACTGTCTCACAGTGATAAAAAGTTAATATTCAGTATGTTCGATATGTTTCATATGTATATTCGATATGTATGTTCATTATGTTTCAGTATGTTCAGTATATTTGCCATTGCTCACTATACACGTTTGACGTTTGTATTCGTGAGAGTAATTCTACATGCCACATTTCTCAGCATGGAACGTCTTTTGCTTGCCTCTTTAATACGACGACATAGATTTAACTCGTTCAAGGGCGGTGGCTAGACGATCTAGCCACCTAATCTTAATTCCAAAACTGACAAGTGGCAGCAAGAATATTTTAATAAAATTTTGCTTTTGTAATGAAAGTGAAAATTAGCGGGTTTTTATTTTTTAAGAAATTCGTTTGAATATTCTGGTGTCAGCCAATTATTTCATCAGTTTACAAATAGAATTCTTCTGCCCCTGAAAGGGTTAATCTAAAATTTTAATTGCATTGGAAATTAAATTTTTACAGATATTACAGCACAGTACAACGTCACAATCTGAAATTGTGCACTGATACATTTACGGAATGTGAATATGCAAAGTAGAATCGTCGCTCATCGATTTCTTATCTTATCCGATTTTTTATCTTATCCGTGTGAACCAAATGTCATTTCGTATTAATTAATTGAAGCTCTAAAACTTTCTAATTGTAAATTTTGCTCTATCTCTTTTCGTTTACGATTTTCAATAGCTATCTTCCAAATTTCGCCACTAGGGGCACTGCTGTCGTTTGCATTAGGTCGGGCGTAGTTGCTTTACTATACCGTTACCTCACTTGCATAGCTGTAGCTCTCTCCGTTCGCAAGTATTTTCAGGTTAAAGGGACTTTCCTTTGCACCCTGTATATTTTTTTCATGTTCGTGTGACTAGCTGACGTATTAACCACCATTTTATAATCAGCTGACTTTTTTTTTCTTCAAGATATTGTGTTAGCTATAATTTGACAAATTTTTAACCGGAAAGAAATGACTATTTTTTTTTAATTATTATTACGTGCGTGGGAAGCTACCGCTGCTCAACCCACCTGCGGAACCGCAGCTGACGCTCACGGAGCTCCATAATACAACTCTCTGAAGCATTTTACAAATTATCGGCCAAGAGGAAATAACTGACGAAATTTGCACCTGGCTCGGGGACTATTAAGTCGGCGGCGCCTATGAGAAGCGTTTAGGAGTTTGGATTCCATGATCCCCACGTAATTTTCTATTGTTATTTATTTAACAAAGCATTTCCCAGCTTTGTAGGTACATGAATTAGAGTACCCCTATTTCCGAATAGGGTATATTCTTTACCTTTATTGAACCTCAGAAAATTATTAAAAATTCTGAGATTAAATAAGGCAAATATTATTCTGTGAAAATAGTTGTATTGAAATTCAAAGCCGTACAAACCCCGAATTTAAGATAACCATGATCTTTCAAAATTCTTCCAATAGTATTTCGAAAAACTAAAGCTAAAGTTTCCAACCAGTTAGGATATGTACCGCCTGTTATAACTTTCTCAGAATAGACAATTTCGCCTTATTGCATTACAAAATATTCTGCGATTAAATAAAGGTAAGATATAGAAGAAGTGATATGAAGTACCCACACATCTTCAGGTTACGGACACCTCTGAAGTAAAGCATTGTCTGTGAATTGACAAACTTTGCCTTATTTTTCAGGCTGTATTTTGGTTGGTAAACTGCAAATTCAGGGTTCCCAAATGGTCCGCTTTTCGAATACAGGTATTTTCTTAGAAAAATTTTATTTTTAGATTTTTCTGGCAAATGTTGCGGAACCCACCTTCGGTGGTTAATTTTAGCGGGAATGTTTTAGAAACCTACCATAAAATTTTCTGTCCTACGTGACCAAACCTGCGTGATCCAGCGTTTGGTAAAATATTTACATCCTATTCAAACAACTTTATATATTGATAATAAAATGGTTACACCCGATTTAAACCTGTTTATATATTGATAACATGCTATAAAGGGGTATCCCTGTCCTCAGATTAGTCTCTTTTCTGTTCTTACTATAGAATTCTCAATGAACTTGAACTCTCTTTTGGTTTTCTATTCCCATAACATCTTGAGTATGATTATACCTTTATAAGAAGAAACTTGACTAACGAAAATTAAATTACTGCAAGCTTTCATTAATTTTATTTATGAAGTATGTTATAGTGTTAAAAGGACAACATGCGCCTAAAACATTTAATTACAAATTTTGATTTTTGTATGAAAGGAATTTTAGCAAATTTGTTTGCTCTGTTAACCCTTTCCGACGCAGTGTGTCCGGGTCGGGATACCTAATTTTAATTCCAAACTTACAAACGGCACCAAGAATATTTTAATAAAATTTGCATTAACAATGAATGTATAAAGTAACAGGTTTTTAATTTCTAAAAAAGTCGTATGTAAATTCCGGTGTCAGTCGAAGATCGCCACATTTTACAGCAAAATTTATCTGTGCCGGAAAAGGTTAATTAGAAAAAAAACATAACAAAAAAGTAAAATTTAAGGTACGTTTCTACAAATCCTAGAAATTTAAATTTAAAAGTGCAATTGATATTTATTTATAATTAAAAAAAATATCAATTAAGTTTTCAAACTGTTTATAACATATTAAAATAAAAAAAAACAGAATAAAAAAGTATTAAATATATTGATCGTTAAAGATATAGTCTTCATTAAGGGATAGAATATAAGAAACTTCCATGTTTTATTTACTTATTTTTAGAAGACTTTTATCACAACTATTGAAAGTTACTTAAAAAAAGAAAGAAACTGCTATAATAGAACGAAATAAAATTTTATGTATTAACATTTAGAAGCTTTTAAATTTCTTTGTTTAAGCGTTGTCTTCCTTTTGAAATGTCCTAGTTTCTGTGTCCTATGAGAGTCATTATCCAACAAAGAAAGGTGTAATTTCTGTTAGCTTTAAAACATAAGCCTTTTATAACTTTAAGTGTTATTCTAAACATTAATTATAAGAAAAAACAGCTTGCCCTGGTGATACTGAATTATACAAGGTTTTATTTTACTCTCCATCGATTATAAAATATATTTTTTGTTACAAGAAAAGCTATTTTTGTGTAACAATAATTTACTCTTAATTTAACCCCTTGATGGGTTGTGGGATATATTATATCGTACCTAATTTTAATGAAGATTTGCACCAGGAAAATTTAATTGAATTTTACTTTTATAACTTTGGCGGAAAAAAGTTGTAAAATAGATTTTCATTAAAATTAAAATTTTGAAAAGTTCTGATGTGAGTTCAGTATTACAGAAACACGATTTCTTGCCCCTGAAAGTGTAAAGAAAAGTAAAATATAGTTAACCCCTTAATTCTCGCTCCCGTCTTATTCACGGGCTGTGTCTTTTTTTCCCCCCAGATTATTCAGATTTGTTTGATACGCACCAGTTTTATAGAATAGCGTAATTGACTTTATTATGGTATAATTTTACCTGTTATTAAACAAGATGAGAATTTCTTTTTAAAAAAAGTGGTGCCAATAAGCAATTTGAATTTTTAAACCGTAATTTATTGTGACCGTTATGGGGTTAAACATAAGCGCAGACATTTTATTAATTTTAATAATTATATTATTATGATATTCACATAGTTGACAAATTTTACGCGTTTTTGCTACAGCTAAAATTTAATAGTAAATTTTAAGTTATATAATCGCGGAAATCTGAAATTAACCGTTTCAAGGACGGTAGTATGTTCATACTTGTCAACTTCCGACTTAACTTCCGTAAAATGTTATTTAATTTAAACCAGGTTAAACATGCCTCCAACCAGATTTATTTTTTAAGAAATGATATCAAACAAGTTCTACGTTGAAACGGGAAATTAAATAGCTAATTATACCATGGAACTATTAATAAAAAGGAACTGACATATCCTTAAAATAGTGAAGCTTCAACTGTAACCGCTTTCGCAAGGGCTGATTTCCTCCTGTCGAAGCTTCCACCAGTAAATTTATATAGAAATTTTCTCCGTATTTAAAGGCGTTATTAAAGCAAAATTTGTGTCATAAATAACAGCAGAAAAATATTTTAATTTTAACTGGTGAAAGTTTACTTTTGCGGTAGTCAGTTCCTTCGTTTCTGCCATATTGTGACAACCGGTGATGCAATCTGACTCTTTTACCTGTCAAACTGGCACAAGAAAAAATTTGTGAGAAAACATTTTCATGAATAAGACGCTTAAATAAGATAAAATTGTCTATTCAATTTTACTGGTGGGAAGTTTACGCCGTCGGTATTTTGAAACTGCAGATCCGATTTAGAAAAAGCAGCCGCCATCTTGTGATAACCTCCTCAATTAATTCACTGTGAAATGATAGACAGTGCATTGCATGTTTCCTCCTCCTTATTCATAACTCCATTAACGATACATCTAAAATATTTTCTGGTTAGAAATCTGTTTAACCTGATTTAAATTAACTCACATTTTACGGAAGTTATGTCAGAAGCTGGCAAGCATGTATGTTTATAAAACCACTTAATTTTAATTCCCAAATGCTACAATGGCACCAGAATTTTAGGTATAAAATTTTCGATTATTATGTATTTGAAATATAGCTTTTCCGCATTTTCAAATAAATTTGTTTGTAAATTATGGTATCATTCATTAATTTCAACATTTTAGCAATGGAAGTGCTTTGACCCTGAAAGGACTAAAAAAAAAAAAAAAAAAGAAAAATATATAAAAGTAAAAAAATAAATTTTAGTGGTATAAGGAAAGCATAAAACCTTGCAGCTATCTATTTATACATTTATAGTTTTCTATGTTAATTTATTATGTAGACTTCATTTCATTCATTTATTCAGACTTCCATTCTCGCATTTCAAAATGAAGGCAGTTGTCTATATGAAATTATTAATTATTGCCTACATCAAATTTACATTGATAATTAAAAAATAGAGCAGTAAACTTATTCTCATTTGAAACACTGCTTGTTTACAATATGTACAATATATAAATATTAAATATACAGTATTAGGGTATGGAGAGGTGCTTATGTTTCAGTGCCAACAGTAATGTTCGCATTGTTAAGAATTTCGTGATTAAATTAGATGAAGTTGCTACTAGGAAATCAATATGACAAAATAGTGGGACTTAGTGTAAGCACCTTCTAGCACCCTCTAGATAACTGTCGAAATTAAACTTGCCAACACAGAGAGTTTTATAAGGAAATGTATGCAAAACCTGATTACCTCAGTGGCGAACTTCTATCAATATTTATGAATGGTAATCGTCAGATTATTTAATCGCAGAATTTCTGTCACAGATAAGATGAAAATTACTTCCATGAAAAAATGGTGGTAGTTTCATCCTGCGATAATCAGACTCTGATTGTATTGGCCATAATTTCGTGAAATTTGGGCAACAGACACTTTCGAGCAGACGCTGAAGTTTTTTTCAAAATTGTACAATATATTACCAATAGACCGAACCTTTTGAACTTGGAATATACATGCTTCTCTCAAAAAACCTGTCCACCCCTTTCAATTTCAGAACGACGATAGCTGTTATAGCCATAAACGTGGTTTTTATATACGGTAAAATGGCTTGAAGCAAGTTGCAGTTTATTTTAATTAGAAAATCATGTTAAGTATGCTTAGTGTATCCACCACAGGCAGCAATGCATCATCACAGCTGCCAACATTTATACATTTTTCTTACCGCTAAAATTTAACAGTAAATTTTACGTTATTAAATCATCAAAGTATAAAATAAGGCAAAAATGTCTGTTAAAATTTAGTGGTAACAAAACAGCGTAAAATTTGGCAGCTATGCATCATTCTTTCTACATGTTTTCCAATGGTATATACACACACTCAATTTTTTACTACAAGCAATTATGCTTGGCTTATATGTGTTGGATTTATTAGTAAATGTACGTCTGTTTGAAAATGAATGATACATCTTCATTTATTTGGATGCAGTTCACAGTCCGTATTAGGCGCACTCGCTGAGAATAAAATTGCTGCTCTTATAGGAGGATTTTTTCAGCATTTGTACGGTTCCTTGAATTTGAATAAGAGTAATTTTTAAACGTCTTAATCGTCTTCTTTTTCTGAGATTAGATAAGGCAAAGAAAGCTTCAAGAAAACACTGTTATTCAACTGTAAGGGACCGTGCAAAAGCTGAAAAAAATCCGCCTCCTACCTCAGCCATTTTTGTGTTAGCGCATAGGCCTAGATTTTAGAGAGCTGCGGCCATATAAGTGATTAGTGGAGTATTCAAATCCCCTGATCTGATATCATTAATTAACATTTCACGGCTTCTGATAAAGTTATTTTACTTGTAAGATCTCATTTCATAATAAATCGAGGAATCTATGCAACTTTATAATTTACTTTTATTCTGTATATCGTACAAAGGCTCTGCTCAACCAATGGAAAAAAGAAATCCGATAAAAGTGAAAGACTAACGCTCAACAGCATGAATTTGAAGCTCACTGATGCAAAATGCTAACATTGAAAGTGACACTTTTTGTTAGTAACATTCTTCTTTACGACTGACAAGAACACACTTGCAACGATTAGAGCAGTGCAAATATAGACCTTACGCAGAGCACCTTTTTTGCTATTTTATTTAAATAAATTTTGAGAGCTTTTGAAATGCCTGTTGTCAAGATTTCGCGTCATTATGAAAAATACAACGATCTGTATCGCCTTCTGAATTCGATAATCCTATATAGTCGGAGTCTCCAATGTACCACAATTTCATAAAAGAAAAATTTACATTTGTAAACGAGAGAAATTTGAGGCCAAAATTTCCTTTCGGAATTTATGAGGGCGAATGACTTTCATGAAAAAAGGTTTAATATAGCTGCCAACTTTTATGCTTCCTTCCTACCACTAAAATTTTATAGTAAATATTGCCTTATGTAATTCTTGAAATCTGACGATTAAACAATTCGAAAATCTCTGCTAAATTTTAGCGGCAGCAAAAAAGCGTAAAAGGTGGCAGCTATGGTTTAAGAACCTTACTACGTATAGACGAAGCGAGAATAATTAAACCGGCAGTACTCAGCGCGATCCAATTGTGAGAATGGAGCCAAATTTTGTAGGATGATTAACACGTTCACGCCGGCGCCTATATTCATGTTTTTCGCTGTGAGGCGGCGCTCGAATTCATGTTTTGCTTCATCTGGCGGCGCGGTACTTTCGCTTATTCAGACACTGTACGTAATGACACGCCCCTCTCATATTTATTAAACGGAACTCGAATATAACAAGCAGAGTTGATTGTGAATGTCTGAAAGTTCGTAAGCCGTAAGCATACTTAGAGACATGATTTCATTGACTGCATATGTACGAATTTAATATAAAATGTCTTACAATCTAAAGAAATATGTACAGCATGATATAAATGCATTTCTGTAAGGTAGAGGCCATGCCCTTAGTCAATGATATATTTTGAATGAAATCGAGAATTCTCGTTTCCCGTCGTGAATGTATAAGGTTTATAATATTGAATTGTTTTTACTACTGAATTTTCGAATGTTCAAGTGTGACCCACCTGTAGTGCATGCCGTCTATGGAACAGTCGGGTGCGACCCCCCTGTAGTGCAATCCTTCTATGGAACAGTGGAGTGTGAGCCACCAGTGATGCACACCCCCTGATGGGACAGTCCAGCGCTGGAAAAGCTGGAAGTTTCGGTATTGTAGCGGTTTTAAAATTCTTGCCTGAAAGTCGCCCCCCCCCCACCCCCATAAATTCTTCGCCATATTTAATCGCGAAGATTCTCACATAAAGCAAGACAATGGTTTCTCCCGTAAATCAATGGTAGTTCGGTGGCCTGCGGGGCACCGGTTGAACACACATGCCCTATTAAAAGCAATTTTCAGTTTACCTCAATAATACGTATCAATTTCATTATGTTTGAGACATCACAACATCCTAAGTATCGACTTCACCAGAGCTAAATGGAGAATCAGACATACTCCTTCAAACATGAATTTTCGAATTTTCGAATATTCAAGTGTGACCCACCTGTAGTGCACGTCGTCTATGGCACAGTCGAGTGTAACCCACCTGTAGTGCACGCCTTCTATTTAACAGTGGAGTGTGACCCACCTGTGATGCACGCCGCCCGATGCGACAGCCAAGCGTGAACCACCGGTGATGCACACCGCCCGATGGGGCAGTCAAGCGTGACCCACCGGTGATGCACGCCGGCGTGAACGTGTTAAACAGGACGGAGGACAAAGGATTCCGCGAAAAATTTAGTTCCAAAGTCATCACTAAGAATACGGGCGTTGTTTTCTTTCAGCTTCCGTCTTGTTTAATCATACTGCAAAATTTGACTCCATTCTGGCAACTAAATCGCGCTACAGAATACATTGAGAAATGATAGTTTAACCCTTTCAGGGGCAAAGTACTTCTGCTGCTAAAATGTTAAAATGACTAAATGACACCGGGATTTACGAACAACAATTACGAACATAAAAGGGAGTAATAGCTATTCTTCGCGTATATTATGAAAGGCAAAAATTTTTCCAAAATTAAATTCCAAAAAATAGTGCCAATGGGGCATTTGGGAATTAAAATTTAGTGGTATATATAATATTCCGCCACCCTTCAAAGGGTTAATCATGGCCACCTTGAGCTGTCCATCAAATGGAGTTATGAATAAAGAGGAGGAGACATATAATTTACTGTCTAACAGTTGCGAGTGAAGTAACTGAGGAGGCTGTCACAAGATGGCAGCTGCTTTTTCTAAATCGAATCTACAGTTTCTGAATACCATCGGGGCAAACTTCCTACCAGTAAAATTGAATAAAAAATTTTGCCTTATTTAAGCGTCTTATTCATGGAAATATTTTCTCTCAAATACGGTAAAAACTTCTTTTTATTTTTACTGGTGTCAGTTTGGCTGGCAAAACAGTTAGTTTGTTTCACCGGTTGTCACAATAATGGAGTTATGAATAAAGAGGAGCCGACATGTAGTGTGCTGTCTACCAGTTGCGAGTGAAGTAACTGAGGAGGTTGTCACAAGATGGCGGCTGCTTTTTTTAAATAGGTTCTCCAGTTTCTGATTACCACTAGGGCGAACATCCCACCAGTAAAATTTAATAGAAAATTTCGTCTTATTTCTACGTGTTATTGATGGAAAATTTTCTCAAAAATGTCGTAACAACTTTTGTTTGTTTTTACTGGTGACAGTATGCTTATTAAAACTGTCAGTTTGTTTCCCTGGTTGTCACAATATGGCGGAAACGCAGTACCTAACTATTGCCAAAACAAATTCCTACCAGTAAAAATGAAAATCTGTTTCTACCATTATTTATGACTGAAATTTTGTAATATTAAGGCGTTTAAATAAGTTGAAAATTTCTATATAAACATACTGGTGGAAGTTTCCACCGGCCGTAAACAACGCCTGCGATAGCGGTTACAGTTGATGCTTCACTATTTTAAGGATATGTCAGTTCCTCTTTATTAATAGTTCCATGGTCACAATATGGCTGAAACAAAGGGTGTGACTACCGCACAAGCAAACTCACACCAGTAAAATTGAAAATATGTTTCTGTGATTATTTATAATTGAAATTTTGCATTAGTAAGGCCTTTAAATACGAAGAAAATTTTTATATAAATTAAGTGGTGGAAGTTTTCGCCGGAGGTAACCAAACCTTGCGAAAGCGGTTACAGTTGAAGCTTCACTATTTTTAGAATATGTCAGTTCCTCTTTATTACTAGTTCCATGGTTCCATCATTGGGAGGCCATGGAGCGCAAAAAATTAATGGTATCAAAAATCGTTAAGTGATGGATCAAGTAAACTCTCCTTGCCCGACGGCATACGGGCAAATCAGTTAAGTGGTTGAATTTGACATGGCTGTTACTTTAGAGGCTGCCAACTCTTCCGCTTTTTTGTAACACAAAAATTAATATAAAATTGTGCCTTATTTAATCGACAGATAACGGCGTTTTAAAAAGGTAAAATTTACTATAAAATTTTTGTGGTACAAGAAGCGTAAGATATGGGCAGCTATATAGACCGGGAGCCGGCAACGCAGACACATGTTTCATACGGATACCGTTATTTCTCCAGGTCTACCGTTGTGTTACCAGTATCTTTTTATAGAAAAAGAAATCTAGGTTAAACGCGAATAATTTAGCCTTATTTTAAGAAGAGATTTTCTGTAAGATAATACTGGTGCCGAAACATTTTCTAGTCTGCAAAATTCAAGGAAGTGTACGAATCATGATACAACCACCTCATCGAGTTTGAGGCTGAAATTCCAGAATTAGCTAAAACTAAATTCCCATATTAAAACGCAATCGGTCTGCCAAGCCATATCTTGGTGGAAAACACCTAAAAACCCGATTTTACCGGTTGACTCATTTTTGACTCAGGTTTATCATAGTGTTTCCTGCTCCCATCCGCCATGTTTTCATACCTTTGGGTGCAGGAAAACGCAATGGTAAACCTATGAGTCGACCGCTAAAATCGGGTTTTTAGGTGTTTTTTACCAAGATATATCTTGGCACACCGATTGCGTTTTAATAAGGGAATCGAGTATTAGCTAATTCTGGAATTTCTGCCTCCAACTCGATGAGGTGGTTGTCTGTGCTGCCGGCTCCCGGTCTAATACTGTAGCAACTTAACCCTTTCCGGCACACTGTGCCCGGGTCGGGATACCTAATTTTAATTCCAAACTTACGAGCGGCACCAAGGATGTTTTAGTAAAATTTTGCATTTACAATGAATAGTTAAAGTAACATGTTTTTAATTTCTAAAAAAGTCGTTTTAAAATTCCGGTGTCAGTCCATCATTTCATCATTTTACAATAAAAATTGCCCGTGCCGGAAAGGGTTAAATGCTCGGCCAGAGAAGTTTTCTAAAAATTCGTAATTTAAAAGAGTGAAGGAACAAAATACGTTCTAAAATAGTGGTATATGTGAGACAGTTGGCAAAGAAGCAGCATGGAATTTGTGTCTTGGCCACTTTTAAGATGTAAATGCTCGCTAAGAACGATTTCTGAAAAATTCAAAATTCAAAAAGATGAAATGAGCGGAAAACGTTCTAAATTACGGTTTAGTTGGATCTGTTCGGGTTAGAAACTTGAAATTCAGTATAGCGGTTACTTTTAAGATACAGAACTACGGTATAAACAGTTGATTAAAAATCGGAAATTTAAAGGTGTGAAATGAGTGGAAAACTTCTAAATTGTGGTTTATTTAGAATTATTAGTCATACATAGCTGCCTTACTTATACTTTCCATACTTATACATTTTTGTACCACAAAAATTTAATAGTAAATTTTACCTTCCAAAATCTTCGTAATTTACCAATTAACTGCTTAGTGGGCGGTGCCTACGAAGAAGGGCACATAAATTTGAGAGTACTGGCGCTTATAATATTTAAGTAGAATTTTCTTTTTATAAAGGTGGGAAAATTAGCTGATCTGTGTTTTCTCATAAATTCGTTTCTAAATTCAGGTGTCAGTCCACCACTTCATCATTTTACAAACAGAATTACTCCGCGCCGGAAAGGGTTAAATAAGGCAAAAATTTCTATTAAATGTTTGTAGTACAAAAAAGATGTTGGCAGCGATGGTCATAGAAACTTAAAATTTGACGACTTTTTTTTTTTTTTTTTTTTTTTTTAAGATGGGGATATTCGCACAGAACAGTTTTTACAAAATTCGAAATTAAAAAAGGTCTAGAAACAATAAACATTCTAAAATTGCCATTTTTGTGATGTTGCTGGTCTGGAAACTTGAAATTTGCATGTGGTTATTTTTAAGATTTAATTTCTCTTAAGGGCTTGCTAAGAACGGTTTCTAAAAAAATTGGAATTTAAAAGGGTGAAACGAGCGGGAAACGTTCTAAAAACCTTCCAAACTGCGATTTATTTGAAACTGTTAGGAATAGAAATTTGAAATTTGACATGGCCGTTACATTAAGGAAGTAAATGAACCCACAGAGAATGGTTAACAGTGTGGCACCCATTTTTATTCTGAAATTTCAGATTTATACCAGGAAATACGAACAATATTTTCTAAATTATTTAATAAGAGACTTTTGTGATTACTTAGGTAAAAATTCTTGTTTAAAAATTTCCGGTATGAATTCAGATTTTCGGAATAAATTTGGAGTCCAATCTGGCTAGCCTGCCACAGAAAAGTTTTAAAAAAATTAGAAATTATAAAGTGCGGGATAACAAAAATTCTCTAAAACTGCGATTTTTGTAATATACAGTGTTCGTACGGGTCCTTGTATTTACAGACTTAGAAATTCTCCAGTACCAGTATTATAGAAAATACATCTTAAAATAAGGCGAAATTTCGTGCGTTCACACGAGTGTTGCCAGATGCACCACTTTTTTCAAATGGTAAAATGCGCCTTATTTAATGACACATTAATTAAGTCGAAAGCAAAGGTAATTTTACCGTTTCAAAAAAGTGGTGGGAATCAAGGAGTTTGACTTAAAAAAAGTAGCCCACTGGCAACACTGGTTCAAACTAGATTCATTATATATATATAATAACGCTAAGTGTATAACAGTTCCGGAGTGTACTCATACGGACCCTGATAATCGCACTCATCCTCGGAAAAAAATATCGTGACCATGTTAGGCTTAAGCATTCCGGTCCCGTGAATAAGGACATTGCTCGACTAAATAATCCACGTTGTATCACATCTATTCTTCTTCGTTTTCTCTAAAAGCTTCAAAAACTATACAATTAAAATGATTTAAGTTCTAATTTAAAAATACCCAGCTACCAACAACAGATTATCGATATAAACAAGCGAATATTGTTGCCATTCATAAGCACAAATACCAAATCTAGAAACAAATGAACGACCCTTTGATCGTTTCATTAAAAAAATAAATTCCGTTTAACATCCGATTCAGCTCTTAAAATATTTGTAAAAGCATATTAAAGCCTTTAAATATTTTGAAATGCGTTTTCCAGTTTTATATACCGACTTATGTTTTGTGAAAAAACGGAGTTAATCATTAAAGAAGACAGCGGTATGAACTTTATTTCAACGCTGTTTTGGCGCCATCTCTCGGCAATGAATATAAATGATGGATCTTTTGACTGAAATTATAGTTTTTTATTTAAAAAAATACAGGACGTTGCGATGTAATTCGAGATAATTTTTTAAATGTTTTCGTTATGTAATTTTAAAATTTCGTTCAATATAAATAAAATGAAATTTTCTTTTGTTATGATACTTTTGATAGAATTTCTATTTTGTTTTGTTAATTTTTAATATTATTAATATTAAGATTAATATAATATAATTATTAATATTATAATTATAAAATAATTATTAATATTAAGAGGTTAACATTTATCCGCATTTTTAAGAATTTTGTTTGCATTATAAATAAAAGGATTTTTCCCCCCGGTGTTATGAAATATAAGATGTTATCATGATTGCATTAGCATGAGAAAATTATTTTTTCACATTCTCTTATTAATTACAATTTTGTTTTCACTCTAAGGTTATGTTCAAATTTTACAATGTTAAAAATCAAAATTTTATCTGCAATGATGTAATTAATATATGTAGTACACGGCATTGTATATTCCTTATATATTAATTACATTTGATAAGAAATATAAATTTTATTTTCAATGCAAGTAAATTTCAAATGGATATAAGCTAAGCTCTTAAACATTGATAAAATTAAATTAAAATTTTACGAAAGAAATAATAATAATAATTTCGATTTCCTTATTTTCTAAAATACAAATCCTTTAATAATAAAACCTTCATTCTGTTTGTTTGTATGGAATCTTATAAAAATGAAACGCTGATCAACATTCCGTCATTTTTGACGGGTTATATACTAGTTTTTCTATTAAAAAATACTGATATTTGGCCTTGAAAATAACGGTACCCGCACGAACTCTCATATAGTTGTGACAGACTCATGTATAACTACACTGTAAGAGAAATAGTAACGCTCCGCGTACAATCCAGGAACTTTTTCGCTTTTTGTACGTTTTTATAACACTGCAAGAAAAATAGTAACGTTCCGCATATAATCCAGGAACTTTTTCACTTTTTGTACGTTTTTATAATAACCAAATAATTTGCAGAAAAAACATAATTTCCTTTTATGAAAAATTTTTATCATAACTTCTGGCTTTAAGTAAGTTGACAAGTATTACTTGGATGTATTGGTGACAATTAGCTCTCTAGCACGCAGGTTCGCCATCTTTGCCGTACAAAGCAAGACATCCGTGATCTTACACATTAACGAAAAATCCAGGAACGCTCCTTGGAAATAATGGGAAGCAAGGTTGCCCAATATTTCCAAGGAATATTTGTTCGAAATAACAGGGGCTTAACTGAATAATTCTGAAAAGAACCGCAGAAATATCAATAAGATTCCTGTGAAACATCAGGAATGTTCCTGTTCATTTCACAAGCGAGGTTACAGATTTTTCAGTAGAACGTTCCAGAATTACTCAGCAAATTTTAAGATATTTTTAATAAATATTTCTAGTTTTATTCGGTATTTCGGAATTACGAATTCACAAGGCAAACAGACCACTAGCAACCACAATTTGAGAATGTAAATTCTGGATATAAAATGAAAGATGACGTATCATGGGAGCGGGTTTTTTTTATCCGCTACAAATTTACGTCCAAACAAGACTGATATATATATATATATATGCTACTTTTCAAGAAAGGGGAGAAAGAAAATATAAAAAACTACCGTCCGATCAGCTTACTATCAGTGATTTATAAAATTTTCACCAAAGTTTTAATGACAAGACTTGAATCAGCTCTGGACTCAGCTCAACCTAGAGAACAAGCAGGATTCCGAAGTGGATTCAGCATAATGGATCATACCCAGCAAAGAAAGAAACGGTGGGCCATCAGCCGGAAAAAAAAATGGCAGCCAGCAGTGCCATCAGCGGTAAAGTGCAAGGGTGCCATTACTTAAACCTGTCGAAAAGTGTCCAAGCCGAATGCAGCTGGCCCATCAGCGATGGCCAACAGCAGGCCAGCATTGGTATGCCATCACATTACTTCAATCCGGCATTTTTCCTGCAGTGCTAGCACATATCCCACTGCTATTCCTTTGCTGGCCCAGCACTTTCCCTTACAAACATTTCTTATAGAATTCTATAAAAAAGACAAAGCATTATATAATTATGGCTCTTTTTTCTAGTAGCTATAGAAATATCTGTAGAAGTGTCTATAATATGAATGCCTATAGAAATATTTGAACTGCATGTGGTCACCCTCCAAGTACTGACCGCGCTCGATGCTACTTGGTTTTCGTGATCGGACATGAACAAGAGCTTTCAGCGTACGCTACGACTGCTCGTAGTTTTCAAGCTCTCATTAAACTATTTCAAGTTTGTTTCTTTTATGATTTACGTTCCAATCATTAAACTGGTATAGAAATTATTCTATTGTATAGAAATCCTACGTATTTTATACTTTTTTTTATTATTGATTCTGAACTGCGTAAATTATGAGAACCGAAATCCTTTGTAACCTAGTAAAACCAGATTTAAAGAGAAAAAAAAGTGCGCTGAAATAAAGAATTTATTTATTTATTCATTTACTTATTTATTTTGTTGGTGGCAGTGGTGCTATATTTTTTACAGTTTCCAAAAAAATTAGCTTCACAGCTTAAATTGTGTTAAGATATTCAATTCAGATTTGTGTTCAAATACTCAATGTCTTCGATATTCGCAGCGCCACCTAGCGTAAGGGTTCCCAGCAATAATACTGCAAAAGTTTTGCACTTCCATGTAGTGGTGGGCCAGCGCATGAGATGAAATGGATGCCCACCAGAATTTTATCTGATGATTTCCAACAGCAAAGTTGACCGAAGCTGTTCAGCCGTGGTCATGCAGTGGTAGACAAACACCCAGCACTTCTCCATCATTGCCAGCACCTATATTGCTGCTGGCCAGCAATTTCCTCTTTGCTGGGTGTCCAAACAGTAAGGGAACTCATAGAAAAAAATAAGGAATATAATTTACCTCTCTGCCTTGCCTTTATTGATTATGAAAAAGCATTTGATTTGGTCTACACATCAGCAGTAGTAGAACATCTGGAAGACATTGGTACATGAATATCATTAAAAAGATTTACAAAAAAGCATCAGAAACCATCCGTTTGGACAAAGAAAATGCGAAGATCAAACTTAGAAGAGGGGTAACACAAGGAGACAACATTTTGCCTAAGCTTTTTACTTCTGTCTTAGAAAATACAGGGTTATTCAAAATGATGGACCCATTTTCAAAAAATTGTATTTATTAAAGTATAAATCCAAAATGAACAATCTAAATACCAATGAAAAGAGGAAGTTTCAAAGTTTTTTTAAGACATTATAAATGTTCAATGTTTACACCGTTTCGAACAAAACTCTTCAGTCCGTCTGACATCATCCTCTGACACACGCAGTGGACCTCCTTTACACACACTTCCAGTCAGTCGAAATTGCTCATACCATCGGCTAATGCTTTTTCTAGTTGGTGGTTTAATACCGAATTCGGTACGAAATGCAATTGCACTGCAATTTGCGACTCACTTCTTGCGAATTCAAGAACGCAGAAAACCTTGTGCTCAACAGTAGCCATTGTACACAATACTATATGGCCAAAGGTGGCCGGTCACTCGCGATTTTAGACGTTTTGTTAAATATCTAGAAAAATGGACGAGCAATTAACCTGAAACTGCAGGTGTGTAAACAGTATAGTTTAGGTCATATATTTCCGTGAGGATTTTTTTCCCGAAACCCCATAGGGGACCGTCAACAAATTGAAAAATAACGAATATCTTTTGGATAACCCTGTAAAAACTAATGTAGCAAAAGCGTTCAAACTCAGGATTATTAATAAGTGGCTTATTGTAATATGCTGTGCTCATTTTTATGAGGATAGCATGCATACTCGTAGAGAAGTTAAGGTTTTTATAAAAACAATCCCAAATTTCGCCAAGTTTTTTTCTTATAATTTGCAGAGTTCTTAATATAAAAGAAAGTTCTTTTCAGAAAATATGACAAGCAACATTGTACACAATACTATGTAATCAGAATTAAAAAATAATAAAAATTGGATGAAAAAGTAGCAGGTATACTAAAAAATGTTTCACTGCGCATGCGTGAATTCAATCAAAATATAATATGCATAATGTATTAGCTAAGTATATAGAGCAACTTTTGTGAAAGTCTCAAAATCATAGCTTGAAATTCTGAAAATTATCATCGATAGAATAAGCTCTAAATCCGTAGTTCCCAAAAAGAAGCAAAAAGATGAGGGGTTGTATCCAAATATAGTAGTAAATGCAATATTGTGTACGCTATCTTGGCACTAATCAACAGATATTTGATATAACCCCCCATCTTTTTGCTTCTTTTTGGGAAGAACGGATTTCGAGCTTATTCTATTGACGATAATTTTCAGAATTTTCAAGCTATGATTTTGAGACTTTCAACAAAAGTTACTCTATATACTTAGGTAATACGTTATGCATATTTTATTTTGATTGCATTCGCGCATGCACAGTGAAACATTATTTTAGTAAACCTGCTCATTTTTTATCGTATTTTTATTATTTTTTAATTCTGATTGCAGAGTATTGTGTACAATGTTGTTTGTCATATTTTCTAAAAAGAACTTTTTTTAATATTAAGAACTCTGCAAATTATAAGCAAAAAACTTGGCGAAATTTGGGACTGTTTTTATAAAAACCTTAATTTGTCTACGAGTATACATGCTATCCTCAAAAAAATTAACACAGTATATTAGAATAAGCTACTTATTAATAATCTCGAGTTTGAACGCTTTTGCTACATTAGTTTTTACAGGGTAATCCGAAAGATATTCGTTCTTTTTCAATTTGTTGACGGTCCCCTATGGGATTTCGGGAAAAACTCTTAACGTAACTATATAACCTATCCTATACTATTCACACACCTGCAGTTTCAGGTTAATTCCTCATGTATTTTTCTAGATATGTAACAAAACGTCTAAAATCGAAGTGACCGGTCACCTTTGGCCATATAGTGTAATTTGACTATCGAGTAGATGTTTGCCGGGCAGCAAACGGTGGACACACTGAACATTTACAGGATTGCCACGCTTCAGGGAATTTTCCAGTCAAAATATCAGTATTTTTGTAAAGAAAAATATATCTAGATTAACCGCACGAAATTTCGCCTTATTTAAAGAACGATTCTCTTTAAGGAAGTACTAGTGCCGAAGAATTTTCTGGTCAAGAAATTCCCTGTAGCGTGGCAACCCTGATTTATAATTTCTTAAGAAAACGTCAAAGCTTCCTCTTTTCATTAGTATAAAGATTATTCATTTTGGATTTGTACTTTAATAAATAGAATTTTTTGAAAATGGGTCCATCACTTAGAATAACCCTGTATTTTCAAGAAGCTGGATTGGGAAAACAAAGGGATTAGAATAAATGGGGAACATTTAAGTCATCTTCGGTTCGCTGATGACATTTTAATTTTCAGTAACAGCCGTGAAGAATTGGAAAATATGCTAAAAGATTTGGCAGAAGCTAGCATTAATGTGGGATTAAAAATAAATTTGGAAAAGACTAAGGTGATGCTCAATTTGAGAATTCATCGAGCTTAAACAAATTAAATTCAATCCAGAGCAGAGTAAATGCAGTGTAGGCAGTCGTTACCAGCTGATTATATACTGAAGACACGTCGAACTTTTTATAGTTTTATTTAAAATCACAAAAACAGACATCATTACTTCGATGTCGAAAAACTTAAGACATTAAATATTTAAAAAACGAAGTAACTGAGATAGACATGCTCTTAAACCACTTAAACTTCCATAATGCTTAAAAAAAAAAAAAAAAAAAAAAAAAAAAAAAAAAAAAAACAGAGCCGCCTTTTATACCACGACCACACAATATGTACATTCAGTTAAACCGTTACGTCATACCACACATTTGCCGAAAAATTTGCATAAAGCAAGATGCTGGAAATAATCAGTAACAGAAGAAAAACTCCTTGCATTCAGCCGTACACGAAGACTTCGTAGAATGCGAAGTGACTGACTAAAAGAGCTGGAAAACCGGCAATGTGTGGATGCAAACGATTTTTGCTCGTAGCTCGGGACAAGGTATTGACAGGAGGATTAAAAATAAGTTAAACACACTTAACTTGCGAAAAACTCGCATAGCTGCCTGTCATTGCCCCCCCCCCCCCTCCCGTAGTTACGAGCATACATACAGTGAACAAAAAAAAAGTTGGACAGCAACAAGATTCGATTTTGCTGCTTAATATTGTTTTAATCAATTGTGGTATCGTAATCTAACAATATTAAAGAAAAAGATAATTTATTCAAAGATTGAAATAGTTTTATTTAATCTTAATAAAATGTTAATATAAATTTTTAAATAATTTAAAAATAAATTGTGCGTTTCTCACTGCCAAAATAAAACTGGGACACTTATTTCACTTTTACTTTGGATTGACATTATGCAAATTATTAAGAGAGTGTTGATTTCTGGCACGAGTCCAAGTCAAAGCTATGAGATTTAAACGTGCTGAAATTTCCTCTTGCTGGATTAAAAATTCTCAAAAATGGAAAAATGCAAACTTCTGCTGATATGAAAAACTTAATTGTTAAACTGTGGAAAAGTATACGATATATTGCAGAAACTGTGAAAGAGCCACGTTTAACAGTGCATTACATAATAAATACATACAAAAAGTACAGATTTTTGCAAAGACCTAGTGGAAGTGGCAGGTCCAAAAAAGATTTCCTCGTATCAAACAGAAAGACGGATTGTGAGATTTGTGAAAAATCTTAAAATTTCTGTGAATCCTAAAATTTCTGCGGTAAAGATAGCCAAAGAGTTGAAGGAGGCATCTATAGTGAATATGCATCCACAGACTATAAGAAATTTTTTACATTCTAAAGACTATAGAGCATACGCACCACGAAAAACGCCATATTTGTCTCTCCGAAATGTAAGAAAACGTCTTGAAAATGCTAAACAATATGTTGGGAAGCCACGATAATTCTGGAAGTCTGTTATTTTTACAGATGAGTCAAAATTTAATTTGTTTGGATCTGATGGTCGGCGTTTTATATGGCGAAGGGGAGGAACAGCGCTGAAAATCAGAAAATATAAAAGCAACTGTAAAACATGGCAGCGGATGCGCTATAGTATGGAGTTCAATGGGAGCTAATGGTGTTGGAAATCTATTGTTCATTGAAGGTACAATGAATGCATTTGAACATTCTGAAAGAAAATTTACCAGAAACAGCTTCAAAATTAAATTTAAATGGAAATTATTTTTTTGTACAACACAACGATCCTAAGCATAGCGCTCGGATTGTACAGGAATGGTTATTATACAAAGTGAAAAAAGTGCTACGCCATCCTCCCCAAAGTCCGGATCTAAATCCTATAGAACATTAGTGGTCTTATATGGAGAAACAATTACTAGAAAAGGAGATTAAGAATAAAAATGAACTAAAAACTGCTATTCTCAATATATGGCAAAATGTACCCTCAGATTTAACCGAAAAACTGGCCCTTTCAATGAATAAGAGGCTACAAGCTGTAATAGCAGCAAAAGGACATCACACGAAATATTAGATGGTTTTGTTTTAAATTTAAAAGTATTTTATTGGAACATCATAGCTGCCAACTTGTACGGATTTTTGCTACCACTAAAATTTAATAGAAAATTTTGCCTAATTCAATCGCCGAATTGCAGTGAATTTCGATAATTAAATAAGGCAGACATTTCTGTTAAATTTTAGTGGTAGCAAAAATCCGTACAAGTTGGCAACTATGGAACATTGTGTAAGTGTCCAAGTTTTTATTTGGTGCTGAATATTATATCATCACCACGTTTTATTAATTTATAATTTAGATATTAGTTTTATTAAAGTAAAATAAAACTGTGTAAATCATCTTAATAACTGTTATTATTTTAAATATACTTTTACTTTTAAAGAGCAACATAGAGCAAAATAATTAAACAATGAAATCAATAGAAGCTGTTGTCCAACTTTTTATTTGGTTCACTGTAGTTTAGAATCCCATTAAAGTAACCTTTAAACTCCAAACCTTTAGATTTTCAAAGGAGATGTAACTTCATACTCCTGTATAAAATTTAACTTTCATACATACAAAAGAGTTTAAAGAATCAGATGCATTATACATAATTACAATTGCAACAATAAAAAATATCTAACTTCAACATACACTTTCGTCAACAAGGTAACCTTTCACTTAATACATATTTGACAAAGCTGAAAATCTAATTTTTCAGTTTAAAACAAAAATATATTTCAGCATATAAACATTTTCATGTACACTAATGGAAGGAAAAGGTTTTAAAACATTGCGTTACCTGTACTTTTCAAAAACATTCAAATATAAACGCAATTCCGAACATAAATATATGTACACATAACTTTAATACATTTCAAATATTTAAAAAAAAATGATCAATTAACCATTTAAACCAAATATCATCCTTTGGATGCATTACAATGCAACATGTAAAATATTTGTTAACCAAAAAAAAAATAAAAAGTAAATGTGAGGGGGGAGGGGGGGGGGGGAGGGTGATAAGTGCACTTATCGGAAAAGTAAAAAAAATAAAAAATTGTGATCACAACGAAAATACCTTTATACAACACATTAACTACATTTATACAATAACCAAGTTTAAAAATATTAGATTAAATTTGCTATACAAAAAGTGCATTAAAAAACAGTTCACATTAGCAAATACATATATACCATGTATTCTAAACTTTTAATATATCAATATAAGAATTCATAATGTTTTTGTACTTATTTAAACTGAAAAACATTTCGTTACAAAAGTCTTTAACCCTTCTTTAGAGAGAGGTTTAGTTAGGAGATCAGCAAAGTTTTCCTTTGATCTTACATATTTGAGGGTGAATATATTCTCATAAATTAAATTTCTCAGAAAATGATATCTAATACTAATGTGTTTTGTCCTGTTATTTTCGATGGGTGAATGTGAAAAATCTATAGCAGCTTGGTTATCGCACAAGAGCTGAGCTGAAAAATTGACTTAGCTTGGAAATATGTTTAAATTTATACATTCCTGAATAATGCGTATTATCCACTGTAAATCTTTAGCAGCTTCCGAGTTATGTATTCCAACTCTGTTGTAGAAAGTGCTACGCATTTTTGTTTAAACGTGCGCCAGATAATAGGAGCCTCATCTAAAAAGAGAATAATCCCCCCCATCGAAATACGGTCATCTCGATTTGATGAGAAATCTGCATCACTGTAACATGAAAGTTTAAAACTTTTTATACTTGAAAGGTTAAGTTTATAGTGTTGTGTAGATTTAACATAACCCAATAACTTTAATAAGTAATTCCTGTGAACCATGCCAGGGTTTTCCTGAAACTGAGAAAATATATTAACTGCAAAGTTAATATCAGGACGTGTGCGACTTGTTATGTACGCAAGACATCCGATTGAACTACGGTACGGGATTTTACTCATTTCTTGAATTTCGGTTTCGGTAGTTCGCGAATCCGTTTTAGATTAAACAATTCCTTTTGCGATTGGTAGTGATGTTATTGGAATATTAAACTTGCTAAACCTTTCATATACTTCTGAAATATAGTCAGATTGTTGTATACATAACGTTTTATTTCCCCCCTCAAATGTCACTCCTAAAAGTCTTTTAGTTTTCCCAAGGATTTTAAGATCAAATTTATTTAGTAGCTTGTCTATTGCCTGTTTTATACCTTGAGGGATTTTTCCAAACAGAACAATATCATCTACATAAAGTAGAAGAACCAAATTTTCATTAAAGACATATGCACAGTTATACCAGGTTAAGCGTTTAAATCTTAATTCTATCAAAACAGAATTTATTTCAAAGAGCCATTCCCTTCTAGATTGCCTTAAACCATAGATAGCTTTATTTAATTTGCATACATGATTAGGATAGTCTTTATCAATAAATCCTTGAGGTTGACACAGGGTGTCCAGCGAATAAGACCCTGATTTCAAAATTAAATATCTCAAAAACAAAGATCAATAGAAATTTGCTGTAAACGGTTTGTTTATTAGCTAAGCTGTAACAATGTTATACAGAAGTTTTAAAATTTAGTTAAAAAATTGTTAACAGATGGCGCTGTAATCGCAATACTTGTAAACTATGCTTCGAAGTCCAGATCACTAGTGTCTCATTCCTAGATAGCTCTCTACGGAAGAACGAATATTGGGAAAGTCCACTTTTTCATTGGGGTGATGTGCAGAAGTAGAGACATCTGGTCACAGAATTATTGCATCAGCTTTAATTTTAGAAAATTTCAATTAATATAATTTTCAATAAAAATTCTAGAAATCATTATATAAGAACTTATTGAAATATTTTATTAAATTCAATTTTTAATACCATATAATTATTTAAATCAAAATGCATATATTTAGAAAAATAATTTTGTACTTTTTATTTATTTTTTATATTTTTTAAATCACGGCATAATATTTTGGTATTATTTTTTATACCTGAATTATAATAAATAAAAAAGTAATTTTGCACTTTTCGTTTATTTATAAATCACGGTATAACACTTTGGTTGTAGCACAACACATATATTTCTTTTCTTTGTAAACAAAGTTTTAGAGACAGAATTTGTGCATTAAATTATTTCTTTTTTAAAAGGAATTGATGATAAGTCATATCATCAACGTCAAAGCAAAAGTATTTTGGATGCTGCATTCCTTTCCAACACTTCGGATTCTGTCGCTAGAAGCTGCAACATATTTCTGTGCTTAATGATAAAAAAAAATGAAAACGAGTTTTTAAAATTAAATTTTTTTTTTAACTTAATTTAGTTTTTAAAAATAGAAACTTTGAATTTTTTCATTCAAACTAATCTCTATAATAAAAAAAATGATTTATGAATCATTATTAAAAATGCTCAATGATTTTTAAGACAGTGGTTTCTTTTAGCTTAATTAAATTTTAAAACCAGAAACTTAGGATTTTTTTATTCAAACTTTTTTCACAGTTTAAATAAACATTAAAAAGTAAAGATTTCCATTTTTTTTTCAAATCCTCCTCTCCTTGGATTCGATTCCATGATCTACCAATTAGGAGAGAAAAGACACACCACAGAGATACTGGTATCCGGACCGAAGTAGCTTATAACAAAATTTGAAACAAATCTCCACATGGCTCCGCTTCTGCACATTACCCAAATAAAATATTTTAATAAGTTCTTATATAATGATTGCTAAACTTTTTATTGAAAATTCTATTAATTCAAATTCTCTAAAATTGAAGCTTTGACCAGATGTCCCCTCTCCTGCACATCACCCCAACGAAAAAGTGGTCTTTCCCAATTTTCGTTCTTCCATAGGAAGCCATCTAATACTGAGACTCTAGTACTCTGGACTTCAAAACTCAATTTATAGGCATTGCGATTACAGCGCCATCTGTTAGCGGTTTGTGCAACTAATTTTTGAAACTTCTGTATAACATTTTTACAGCTTAGCTAATAAACAAACCGTTGTCCGCATAATTCTATTGATCTTTGTTTTTAAGATATTTAATTTTGAAATCAGGGTCTTATTCGCTGGACACCCTGTACATGTAAATTTCATTATTTAGTTTAGCATATAAATATGCTGCTTTAATGTCAAGCTGACAATGTGACCAGCCGCATAAACAAACTAAAACGGTGAAGAAAAGTCTATCGATTGCAAAATTTATAACTGGGCTAAACACTTCATCGTAATTAATCCTTTTTTTCTGACGAAACCTTGAGCAACTAATCGTGCTTTGTATCTGACGATTTTATCATCCTCGTTACGTTTTACAGTATAAACCCATCGGTTATTAACAATTGTAGTTTTGTCAGGTTTAGGGACTGAAGTCCAGACTTTTCTTTCTTTCATTGTTTGTATCTCGTCGTCCATAGCTTTAAACCACTCTATTTTCTGGGGGGAATTATAAGCTTCATTATAATTTGAAGGTATTTTAATATCTACAAAATTAGCTTCGATTGTTTAATTGTCAGACTCTTCGTCACTAGGTATTTTAACTCGACCTGAATAAGTATTAGAAATACGAAAATCAAAATCTGTTCTTTTAAAAGGTATATTGTGTTTCTCACCATAAGCTTTGGCTTCTGACCATGATTTTATCCTAGTTTTAGTTCAAACTATACGATAGTAAATGTCATGTCTTTGTTCTTCTTTTCGTTTTACAGCTAGTCGTTCCCATTAGGGTTTAGAAGATCCAGGCGTAAAAAGAACTTTTTTAGACGTATCAGGTATAGAACCGTTTTGGACATTTTCTTGATAAGAAAACGAGCTTTTAGCTGGAACGCTGCTTATATCTTCTGACTCCGTTCTTCCTTCGGATCGTTTTCAGGTTTACCCTCGTCATTCGTTTCTTCGTCAGAGTCCGATTCAGATTCATCAGATGAGCTGTAGGTATTTCGCTTTGGACCCAGTATGATTCCTCTGCGCTCGTCTTTCGGAAAAGTAATGTTTATAGTTTCTATCGTTTTACGTTCCTGGGGTAACCATACGCGGTAACCTTTAGTGAAAAGTGTATTGTGAATTTAGTGAAAAGTGTACCATTATACCTTTCTGGGCTCTCATCGAAAATTTATTTCTCAGCTGCTTAGGTTTTCCCACGTAAACAGTACTGCCGAAGGGTTTCAGGTGTTTTACCGATGGTTTTCTCCCTCCATACAATTCGAACGGAGTTTTTGTCTGATTACCGTGACAGACCGGGTTCCACGTATAAACAAAAGTTAGTAATGCTTCTGCCCAAAAACTTTCTCTTAACTTGCTCTCATGTAAGAGGGCTTTTATAGCGTTTAAGGCCACACAATTGAAATTTTCCGTAGTCCCATTTTGCTCGGGAGTGTACTCGTTACTGAATTCATGATGTATTCCTTGATCTTCAAGGTATTTACTGAAAGCCGTATTTTCATATTCACCGCCATGGTCAGACCTAAGGTTTATGATCTTGAGATTTAGAAATCTCTCCGCCCTTTTTTGGAACCGCTTGAAGCATTCAAAAACTTCACCTTTTTGTTTAAGTGGGTAAACAACTACTTTTTTAGAATAGTCGTCAATAAAGATCATAAAATATCTAGCTCCTCCGTTTGATTTGACCGGAAGGGGCCCACATACATCATAATGAATAAATTCGAGGAGAGCTCTAGAGCGTGTTTTGCCTATTGGCTTGAACGAGACCCTTCGGGACTTAGCGATCTTACAATCTTCACAAGTTGGAATGCCTTTTTCCTTGAAATTTGGCAAACCATGAACTGCATCATTCTTACTTGTGTTTAAAATGTACTTTGTATTAATATGACAGTATATTCGATGCCATTTGTTTAGACCACCACCAAACTTTTGAGTCTGTGCTGAATAAGCCCTCTTGTCTTTTACGTTGGGATATGTTGGTTTGCAAATGAAAAAACTGTTTGTTTTAATAGCCGTAAAAATTTTTCTTCCGTTTTTCGATAATAAAGTCAAACGACCATTTTTACATGAAAAAGACATTCCCATGCTGTCAAGGGCTGAACCTGACATTAAAGTACGTCTAAGTTTAGGCGTGTACATGGCATTTTTAAGTTCCAAATTTTGGCGCTTTCCCTTATCATAAAAACACATCTCTACTGTTCCGATGCCTAAAACTGGACATTTAATGTCCCTTATAGCAACAGACATGTCAGTCCCCCTAACTGTTTTGTATGTTGAGAAAAGCCCTCGATCTTTACAAAAATGTGTGGATGCAGCAGTATCAAAAAGCCACTCCTGTCCTTTGACAGAGCTTTGTTTAGCTTCAAGCATATCTGTAGCAAAACTACTATTTGGGCAAATGCCCCCCTTCTCTTTATCTCTTTACAGGGTTTTAAAGTACAATTTGGTGCAATGTGACCCCTCATTTTGCACTTGCTACATACAACATCGCGTTTCAAGAGAATAGATCTATCCTTACCGTTACTTCTACTATACTGTTTTATATTTTTGCCTTTAGGTTTTTTAAATTTAGATTTAAATGCAACATTTGATTTATCTAGATTGCATTGTTGCAAGCGGCTTTCCTCTTAAAGTAGTTCTTTCAATATGGAATCAAATTTAAAATCAGTATCAGTATAACGATAAATTTTAAGAACAATAATAGAAAATTGGTCAGGTAAAAAACGAAAAAGCTGGAAAGCCTGATAAAGATCCTCTAATGGAAGACCTTGTTCTTGCAATTGTTTAATAATTGTACGTAATCTAGCTGCAAAAAAACCAATCCCTTCCCCCTCTTCATACCTGGCAGCGAAAAATTTATCCAGGAGGGAGATTACTGCAGCTCTAGTTTTAGGGCGATAGTTATCCTGGAGCTTTATCCCCATGCTTTCTTAGCATCAGTCGTTTCTGCAAGTAGTGGTCTAAGATCAGGAGATACATTTAAATATATAGAACTAAATACCCTATCACGGCGTAAATTATAGTCACGCTTTTCCTTATATTTTACACTATCATCAGGTGGTTTTTCTGTACCATTAATAAACCCCCAGCAACCGCGGTCCATAAGGAGGACTTTCATGTACGCGGACCATGTTGCGTAGTTGTCTGGAGTCAAAAATTCAATCTCATCCATTATAATATGTATATATAAACAAGATTAATTACTGAGAAAATATATATATATATATATATATATATATATATATATACATACAATATATTAAGAAAAACATTCAAGAAAGTAAAAAGTGACACAAATTCTTACTTATTACATTCACTCTGATATGGCAAATCTTATGCATTTAAAGTTCAAAAAACCAGTCCTTAAAAGTCCTACATACAATCTGTAGAAGTGAAACTCTTATTCTAATCCAGTTCATAAGTAGGAGAAAAATTCCTTTTTGTTAGCTCACAAGCTATCAAAGCCTGAGAGTTAATGTGCCCGCCCGTTCTGTATGTATGTATGTATGTATGTACGTATGTACGTAACGCGATAACTCTTGATAGAGACATCCGATTTGCTTCAAAATTTTTTCCTAGGTTCATTGTGATAAGGCGCTTCCCTGATTAGTTTTGGGAGTTCATTGGTTAAGGATAAAGGGGGAAAAACGGGGTTAGTCCACCCCCCCCCCTTAATTCAGAAAAATGGGTTTTTCATGCAAAATCATTCGATTTGCTCCGAATTAGGTATACCGGTTTATTATGCTAAGGAACATCCCTGATTAGTTTTGGGGGTTCATTGGTTAAGGATAAAGGGGGAAAAACGGGGTTAGTCCACCCCCCCCCCTTAATTCAGGTTTTTCATGCAGAATCATTCGATTTGCTCCGAATTTGGTATACCGGTTTATTATGTTAAGGAACATCCCTGATTAGTTTTGGGGGTTCATTGGTTAAGGATAAAGGGGGAAAAACGGGGTTAGTCCACCCCCCCCCCCCTTAATTCAGAAAAATGGGTTTTTCATGCAGAATCATTCGATTTGCTCCGAATTTGGTATACCGGTTTATTATGTTAAGGAACATCCCTGATTAGTTTTGGGGGTTCATTGGTTAAGGATAAAGGGGGAAGAGGGGGGTTAGTCCCCCCCCCTTAATTCAGAAAAATGGGTTTTTCATGCAGAATCATTTAATTTGCTCCGAATTTGGTATACCGGTTTATTATGTTAAGGAACATCCCTGATTAGTTTTGGGAGTTCATTGGTTAAGGATAAAGGGGGGTTAGTCCCCCCCCCCCTTAATTCAGAAAAATGGGTTTTTCATGCAGAATCATTTAATTTGCTCCGAATTTGGTATACCGGTTTATTATGTTAAGGAACATCCCTGATTAGTTTTGGGGGTTCATTGGTTAAGGATAAAGGGGGAAAAGGGGGTTTAGTCCCCCCCCCCCCCTTAATTCAGAAAAATGGGTTTTTCATGCAGAATCATTCGATTTGCTCCGAATTTGGTATACCGGTTTATTATGTTAAGGAACGTCCCTGATTAGTTTTGGGGGTTCATTGGTTAAGGATAAAGGGGGAAAAGGGGGGTTAGTCCCCCCCTTAATTCAGAAAAATGGGTTTTTCTTGCAGAATCATTCGATTTGCTCCGAATTAGGTATACCGGTTTATTATGTTAAGGAACATCCCTGATTAGTTTTGGGTGTTCATTGGTTAAGGATAAAGGGGGAAAAATGGGGTTAGTCCACCCCCCTTTAATTCAGAAAAATGGGTTTTTCATGCAGAATCATTCGATTTGCTCCGAATTTGGTATACAGGTTTATTATGTTAAGGAACATCCCTGATTAGTTTTGGGGGTTCATTGGTTAAGGATAAAGGGGGAAAAGGGGGGTTAGTCCCCCTCTTAATTCAGAAAAATGGGTTTTTCATGCAGAATCATTTAATTTGCTCCGAATTTGGTATACCGGTTTATTATGTTAAGGAACATCCCTGATTAGTTTTGGGAGTTCATTGGTTAAGGATAAAGGGGGAAAAACGGGGTTAGTCCACCCCCCCCCCTTAATTCAGAATAATTGGTTTTTCATGCAAAATCATTCGATTTGCTCCGAATTTGGTATACCGGTTTATTATGTTAAGGAACATCCCTGATTAGTTTTGGAGGTTCATTAGTTAAGAATAAAGGGGGGAAAGGAGGCTAGTGCACCTCCTTAATTCAGATAATTGGGTTTTTCATGCAGAATGATTCGATTTGCTCCGAAGTTGGTATACCGGTTTATTATGTTAAGGAACTTCCTTGATTAGTTTTGGGGGTTTATTGTTTAAAGATAAAGGGGGAAGGGGGGCTAGGCCATCCCCCTTAATTTATATAAACGGGTTTTTCATGCAGAATTATTCGCTTTGCTCCAAATTTGGTATACCGGTTTATTATGTTAAGGAGCTTCCCTGATTTGTTTTGGCGATTCATTGGTTAAAGATAAAGGGGGGACTAGTCCACCCCCTTAATTTAGATAAATGTTCTTTTTGCAGGATTATTCGATTTGCTCCAAATTTGGTATACCGGTTTATTATGATAAGGGGCTTCCCTGATTAGATTTGGAGGTTCACTGGTTAAGTATAAAGGGGGAAACGGGGGCTAATTCCCCTTCACTTAGTTTTTTGAGGGGCATTATTCTTTAAAATAAGTGTATAATATACAATTAGTGCGAATAGCCTGTGAGCTCAATGCCATCAGTTTAGCTGGGCACTTTTCTTTTTTATTAAGTTGTTATCCAGAAATAGTCCGTAAAGACGTTAACTATAATGACATCGTCAGCAGCAGGAACCACTCATATAAAACAGGAACAGGAGCCACAGCACTCAGCGGGTATATAAAACTTATTTGATATTACAGCTGGTATAAATACTGCTCTGGCCCATAACCAGTGAGAATTCATCGAGCTTAAACAACTTAAATTCAAGCCAGAGCAGAGTAAACGCAGTGTAGACAGTCATTGCCAACTGATTATATACTGAAGACACGTCGAACTTTTTATTGTTTTATTTAAAATCGCAAAAACAGACATCATTACTTCGATGTCAAAAAACTTAAGACATTAAATATTGAAAAAACGAAGTAACTGAGATAGACATGCTCTTAAACGGCTTAAACTTACATAATCCTTAAAAAAAAAAAAAAAAAAAAAAAAAAAAATAGAGCCACCTCTTATACCACGACCACACAATATATACATTCAGTTAAACCGTTACGTCATACCACACATTTGCCGAAAAATTTGCATAAATCAAGATGCTGGAAATAATCAGTAACAGAAGAAAAACTACTTGCATTCAGCCGTACACGAAGACTTCGTAGAATGCGAAGTGACTGACTAAAAGAGCTGGAAAACCGGCAATGTGTGGATGCAAACGATTTTTGCTCGTAGCTTGGGACAAGGTATTGGCAGGAGGGTTAAAAATAAGTTAAACATACTTAAACTGCGAAAAACTCTCATACCTGCCTGTCACAATTCACTTGCATTAAAAAAGAAAATCGTCTACAACAACACTGATAATAAAGAAGTGCAAAGTTAGTTGTACTTTGGCCAGGAAGCAGGATCAGATAATAGTATCATGAATCAAATCAATAGAAGAATAAGAAATGGATGGAGTGCTTTTGGGAAGAACAACATTATTCTGAAGAGTAACATGCCTCTTTGTTTGAAAAGATAGGTGTTTAACCAATGTGTTTTGCCTGCACTAACTTATGGAGCAGAAACATGGTCGCTAACAAAACGGATGGTACAAAGATTACAAACAACACAGAGAAGTATGGAAAGATGTATGCTAGGCATAACTAGAAGAGACAGAAAGAGAATAACTTGATAAGAAGTCAGACGAAAGGTTTGATATCATTGACAGAATTAAACGGCTAAAATGGAAATGGGCTGGGGACATTGCAAGGAGAAAGGGAATAGATGGAGCACAAACATCCTACAGTGGTATCCCAGAGATGTAAAACGACCAAGAAGACGACCTCAAGTAAGATGGAGTGACGAAATCAGAAAAGTGGCCGGTGTTAATTGGATGACTAAAGCACTAGACAGGAAACATTGGAAAAATCTGGGGGAGACCTACATCCAGCAGTGGATTGAAAACGGTTGCTGATGATGATATATATATATATATATATGAATGAGGCTTTTAGTTTAAAATGGTGGTAATATAATTTATTTTTAGTAAGTAAAAGCAGGGAAAATTATTACATCGTAAACCATTTCGAAATGTGTTAAACATTTTAATTTTAAGAAAACAGAATCCGTATGGTGTATACCAGGGGTGGCGAACCCGTGTGCCAGCGGGTCAAACTATCATTAGTCTTTCTCATTAGTGACTTATTTAATGACAGAAGTTCTGGAGTTAATGTTTCAAAGTAGAAATCTAGAATGTTTCAGAAAATGCTTTGATTATTATAAAAAGGCTTGAAAAGAGCAAATGTTTCTGGAATATACGTGGAACGTTACCATTTGTTTTACACTCTAAAGGTTAAAATTTTTAACTACATTCAAATGTCATTAAGATGTGATGATTGTACTCTGCGTTTACTTACTATAAAAATTTCATTGGCACCAGTTTTCAATAAAATCAATGTTGAAATATATTTCGCCTGCGTTTTTAACCCTTTCCAACGAAGTTGAAAAGTGTTTATGACTTCGGTTTGTCTGTCCGCCTGTCCACGCTCTAACTCTCGTAAATATGCTCGGATCGTTCTGAAATTTTTGGATGTTAGTGACCTCTACCATAGCACGTTCCCTATTTCAAATGAAGTTTGTAGCATGTTTAGTTCATTTACAGGGCAGTCAAAAGTTTTCCGTTACATTACGGCCAATGGGAAAAAATCGTTTCAAATGATTTTTAATGGTGTTATACTCTTTCAAACATAGTAAAATTGATATTCATTTATGAAGTCCACTAAAATATGCATTCTGTTGAATATGCGGTGCAAAGAATAGTTATTGTTCATTTACAGGGCCACACAAAAGAATTCCGTTCATAATGGTATAGGGGAAATTGTTTGCGGTGTATTTGAAAAGATTTTAGATACTATATTGTATCCGAATTACTGTATCTATATTATAAAGGACAAACATATCTGTGCGTAACGCATACGTCATTTTGCGAATGGCAACACTTTGAAATTTGAAATAAAATTTTGGTTTTGCAATTTTCTCTACTGCAAATTTTTAAACTTCTAAACATCGCACATTTTAAATTTTTACACCGTCGTATAAGGAAAAAATTGCTCTTTTAAATGCAATTTGTTTGAAAGTTGTATCTCAATTTATTTTTGAGATATTAATTTTTTTGTAGTTTTTAATACCATTTTTCTTATCGTGGCAACAAAAGTGCCCCATTTTTATTGAAAGTCATTGAAAGTAAACGGAAAATAGTCTAAATTGGAGATACTGTATCTTTTTGTTGCCATTTTCCCATAAAACCTGAAAAAAAAGTTGAAATTAAAATAGGGGCTATGTTAAGAACATGTCTGTTATTCCGTGATAATGACGTCATATGCATACTTTTCTATAGACGAAGTTTAAGAGTGGATTGTAAAAGGGGATTGCTTTAGTGGATGCAAATGACGTCATTTTATAAAAAAGCGTGTATTTTAATTCTTAAACCTGAATTATGTTTTGTAGAAGTGCGTCATTTTCACAGCCCAGCTGCTTTGAAATTCTTCACAGGTGAAAATGGTTCACTTTTGAAAATAATGTAATCGAAATAAAACGCAATGTTTTGCAAAAATTTAGATTGTCTTTATATAAGAGAGGTGACATGCATGATTTTTTTAAAAGTGTATCTTATCACGTGCCGGTTTCAATACGTAATAATAATATACATTTTGCACATAAAGCAACAAACATTTTTCAGCATTTATTTCTGACTATTTTTGCATAACGAAATTAATACTTCCTTTATAAACAAATAAAAGAATAATATTAAAAAACCACCAATCTAACATATTTGTGAAAGACAAATTAACGAAATTAATACTTCTTTTATAAACAAATAAAAGAATAATATTGTAAAAACACAAATCTAACATATTTGTAATCGTACAATTTAAATTTATAGATCACCAAATAGGATATATATATATATATTTTTCAAATGAAATTTGTTCGCAAAGTTCATCTCAGTTTACTGATTGTCAGTGGTTTTGAAAACAATTTTAAAGCATGAAATATTTTTTAATTTATTTATATCGCACGGAGCTCGATTACGAAAGATTAATCCGTTTGCCCTTAAAACAAAATAAAGAGTTCATCATTTTCTTACGGCTAATATCCATTTAAAAGAAACCCTGTGAATAATAATAAAAAAAAATAATATAAATAAAACGCAAATTTAACAGACATGTATAAGCTCTGAAATTATCAGAATATAAAAGGATGCCATAAGTAGCAAAATCTTGGTCAAATAACTCTTAGCACGCGGCTAATAAGAAAATGTCGCTTTTGATAAATTTCAAAAATTTATTTGATTGTATAATTCGTATTTTCCATATGAAAAATGCTTTTTTAATGTAAGTGGGTAATCTAAAATATTTATTGCAAATAAAAAAAAATTATTAGTTTTCAATAAAAAAAATGTTTGCACCTATATTCTGTAACCCGGGAAGCCCGGGTACGATCCCCTAGTATTAGTAATGATTGCTCGAAATGTGTTTTTAATTATGATATGCGCTTTTTTTAGGGTTTCGTTCATCTGACGAAACACTATTCGTCTCGCTCCTCTGTCTGTTTGTCCGTCTGTCACAGAGCCCGTTCTCAGGAACTATACATGTTGGAGATGTGAAATTTTGCATACTTATAGCTGAACACCACACATCATAAGAAAAATTATAAAATTTTGAAAAAGTCGTACATTTAATCCTTTGGGCTCCCACATGTGTATTTAAAAAAAATCTTTCTAAGTGAGCCCCTATTTCGGTTGGAGGCGTGAAATTTTGCATACTTATAGCTGAACACCTCGCATCAAATGACAAACCATAAAATTTTGAAAAAGCCGTACATTTAACCCTTTGAGCTCCCACATGTGTATTTTAAACAATTCTTTCTAAGTGAGCTCCTATTTAGGTTGGAGGCGTGAAATTTTGCATACTTATAGCTGAACACCACATATCATACGACAAATCATAAAATTTTGAAAACAAATCGTACATTTAACCCTTTGGGCTCCCACATGCGTATTTTAAGCAATTCTTTCTAACTGAGCCCCTTATTAAATTGGAGATTTGAAATTTGGAATACTTATAGCAGAACACCTGAGGCCAGGCGACCAATCATAAAATCTTGAAAAAGTCTTACGTTTAACCCTTTGAGCTACCACATATGTATTTTAAGCAATTCTTTCTAAGAGAGGCCCTAATTAAGTTGGAGACATGAATTTTTGCATATGTATAGCTGAATACCACAGACCACAGGGCAAATCATGACATTTTCAAAAAGTCTTATATTATTTACTCCTCCGGGCTCTAACTTGTGTATTTTAAGCAATTTTTCTAGCCTCCGCCTTTTCCCCCCGGGGAGCACTTTTCCAACTTTTGCCGGCACCCCTTTGACCATTCTTTCATATTATGCACCATAGCCTTACATATTTTAGTTCCACTATTTACCGCCAGGGGCGCCTACTTATCTCGGGTGCTATCGGCCCAATTCCCTCGACTAATATATCTACGCATAGTATATAAAACGGAGTTTCGTTCCGATAGAGGTTTGTTTAGAATAGTGCGCCCCTGGTTGAGAAAAATGTGGAACAGATTTTTCAAAAGGATAAAGTGTTTTGAAAGGAATATTAAACGAAACCCTCTCTGCGATCTGTGATCACACGTACCTACTTGTTCACTATATTTATGCATACTATAAAGTGCGTATAAATGCTATAGTTCATATACAGAGCTACAGAAATGAATTCGTAAAGGTTACTGAGTATGAGCATAAATGGCTTAAAGGTGGGTTTTAAAGGAGTTGTGCATTTTTACGCTGAACTGAATTTAGTGTACTAAGAAATATTTGTAGAATATAGATTAAATTATATGCAGGGCCACGCAAAGAGTTGGATACATGGCCGTCTATGGGTGATAATTTCTGGAAATGTAATTTCAGTAGTTTTAAGCGTGTTTTTCAGTAGTTTTAAGCGTGTTTGAATTAAATTTTAGCTAAATAGTGGCATGTAATAAAGGTACTAGGTAAACTACAGGACTGTACAAAAGTATTCAAGTATGTTTCCATCTATTAGTATAAATTGCTAAAAGATGAATTTCAACCTGTTATGCATTTTCTTGCTAAACTAAATTTTCCCATTATATAGTATATATATCAACATACAGATCGAATACAGAGCTGTTCAAAAGAATTGGAATACATATTTGGCTATGCCGGTAACTACTGAAATCAGATTTTTAAATGTTTACTTAGTTATCTTATTTACCTTATTTCCCTAAGTAACGAAGTTTCGTTAAAGCTTTCAGGGAGTGTTGGAAAGTGGTTCATAATCTGTGCTGTACGCATGATTTTTCTTACTTGTTAAATTCGTGCTTGATTGGTTCCGGTGCATACCTATACCATAAAGGATCCCCTGTGGTATGCTAAAGGGTTCGCGTGGGTGTTGCTAAGTGTGTGTTTTCGTTGCGCAGTAAAATAACGTGGTTTATTAAAAATAACAGAATATTTTTTGAATAAATCTAGAATCTTCCGGTGAAATTTAGGAAATATTTCTGTTGACAACCAAAACGTTGCGTTGCAATGTAAGTAAGGTTCCTGAAAAGTAAACATAAATATTGTTAGTGCACGGTTACCATATACAAATACAGGTTTTTTATACAAAAAAAATATCTAGGTTAAACGCGCGAAATTTCGCCTTAAATAAGGAGATATTTTCTATAAAAAAATACTGGTACCGAAGAATTTCCTGCTCTGGAATTTTCCTGACCCGTATCAACCGTGTAGTGTTTCGTCGGAAGCTTACTCATCTTTTAGTAGAATGTATTCTGTAAATTTTCATTTATTTGCAAGAAATGTTCCTTGGAAATAATGGGCAAACCAGCTGCCCATTATTTCTAAGGAACGTTCCGGGCTTTGAATTTCACATGCTGGTTACTTTTAACACTTTCAGGGGCAAAGTGCTTTGGTTGCTCACACGGGAAAATGATTGATTGATACCAGGATTTACAAATATATATATATATATATATATATATATATATATATATATATATGAAAGTAACTAAAGGAGTTTCTTCCAGTATATAGTATAAATCGAAATTTAGTTTTAAAATGCTGGTGCCAATGTGGCACTTGGGAATTAAAATTAAATGGTATATATAATATACCGGTACCCTTCAAGGGGTCAAGATGTAAATACTTGCTAAGAACGGTTTCTAAAAATTTCGAAACTTGAAATAAAGAATGAAATGAACGGAAAGCCTTCCAAAGTACATTCTAAATTATCATTATTTGGAATTAATTTTGCTTCTCATCAATTTAATTTTGATGTTCACATAATACAGTATATGAAGTTTAGTCAAACTGCGGTTCAATTAGTAGTTTTTGAATTATCCGTAGCAGTATAATTTCTTCTAAAAAATCGGAACATAAATACCACTTTACATATTTCAACAATTACGCGAGCAAAACCGCAAGTTTTGCTAGTAACTTAATTAAAGAGAAGGAATATTAATGATGATAGAAGTAAAATAAAAAACGATAAAAAAAACTTTTTGAGATTGAAAGTAACGTTAAATTATGCAAATATTATTTTGTGTTTATTTTGCGTTATGTATCCCATTTCGCTAAAATCGAAAAACAGAAATTATTATGAAATGAATGAATAAAAAGGGTAATATACTCTCTCAGTGAAAAAAAATCCGTAATAAAAATTTTATTATGCAAAATATGTAAAAGTAAAATAAAACATGAATAATTTGTAATTTGCCCGAATAGTATTACTCTCTTTCTTTTTCTCTGATCATAAATTGCTTTTGGTATATTTGAGATATATAAAATTCTTCCGTTAACTGTTATTATGAAATGATAAGAACGGTGATATTTTTTAAGATAAAGTATCTGATAAAAGTTCGTTTGCCTTTTCTGTAGAAACTTAGTGCTCTTGATCTTTGTACATGATCAATACAGAATATTAGGAATTTCGGATAAAATGTCATAATATATATATATATATATATATATATATATATTATCAAATCATCATGGTATGTAGTTACAGATCATAAAATACTCGAAACGTTCAGGCGTAATATTATATTACACGCTTTGGGTAGCGTTTATTTCAGATGACCGGATATGGAAAAGCAATAAAAAAACTAATTTACTTCTTTCAAAAGTGAAGAATGTGTCTCTTACATAAGTAGTATTCTTAAATGGATAGTAAAAATAGAATTTTTTAAAAGGATATAAAACACACATGAACATTTTATAACAAGTCTTTTAAAGGAATCGTTGCAATAAAACTCTTGTTTAATGGGCAGTTTTACAATGAAACGGGATATGTGAAATCATGTTAGAGGATACAATTTTATTTAAACTATAAATGCATTTTTCCTTTGAGACTCTGACGCACCCCGCGATTTACACTGGTAAAATAAAAATAGCAAAATAAAAGTAACAATAGTTTGCATATGCAAAATTTTCGGAGCGATGTCGATTAACAAATTAAATAGTAAGAGAATAAATAGGTAAATTATAATATATTTTAGTGATAATATATTCCATATCTGAAATATATAGATGGAGTTTTTATACTTGTAAAACATAAAATACAGAAGGTTTAAAAAGATTTTGATTTAAAAATTTTGCATCCAAATCGTTAATGATTTACCCTAACAAAATTAATTTTTTTACACAGAAAACAGTTATTTATATTAATTACAGGCTGCGTACAGTTGTAGCACCATACTTTAACACAACGTTTCACCTTATTTAAACGCAGAGAAATGTTATAAAAGCTGGGTTTTAACAATTAAATCACCAATTTAAATATTAAATAGAAATTTTCTAATTAAAAAGGAGCCTTCCGAAAAATCTTTTTAGAAATTTCAAGGAGTGGCACAAAGCATAGCTGCCAACATCTTATGCTATTCTGTACCACAAAAATTTTGTAGTAAATTTTATCTTTCTAAATCGCCGTAATCTGCCTATTAAATAAGTCAAAATTTCTATTAAATTTTTGTGGTACAAAAAGGCTGAAGAGTTCGCAGTTATTACAGAATAATGAATACTTTGTTGAGAAGTGACGAATAAGCTCATCACTAATTTAGCACTTTTTTAAAATTCAAAATATCCATCAGAATTTTTAAACAGTGATGTTTATTTTATATAATCACAGAATGTTCGTCCCTAAATAAAGCGAAAATTACTCTCTGAAAATTCTGAGAGATACTTTAAATAAAAAAAAAATGCTCTACATTACAGGGATCCGTTTTTTGAATACCAGTATTTATGAAGAATTTTTTTTCTGCTAGGTTTTTACAACATTTGCAACGAACATTACGATTCAAGTTTCAAATTTACGATTCAAAATTTCCAATAAAAATCTAAAAAGAGGAGTCATAAAAGGGACCGAGTGGGGAGTCCTGTATATTGACAACAATGTGTTAATTCGGAAAGAATAAAATAAAGCCCAAATGAAATTAAATCATATGTATTTTATTTTTTGTGCTATATTTATTCATTTTTTTTTTCAAAGGTGAGGAATTCTAACAATTGCAAAAGGAAAAATAAAATACATTATACTCTCATAGCAAATTAAATTTCTTTATAAGAATGTTAACCACTTAACAGTTTTGCCCAGTTATGTCAAACTATGGCCTGCCGGTTACCACTAACATTTTAAAGTTTCCTTTGCCTTATCTAATCATGGAATAACTGCGATTCAAGAAGTCGATTATTTCTTTAAATTAGCGGCATCCGGTTGGCTACAGTTTGACGCCCCTGTTTTTGCCTTACGGTGTTTGGGCAAGAAGAGTTTTATTGATTCGTTACAAAAAGCTTTTGGATACCACTAAATTTTAATTATACATTTTCTTTCTATTTAATGACAAAAATTTATTAATTAACTCATCGTTGGTCGCATTAGGATTGGCGGGCAAAGTGTAATTATTTCCGTTCTCCTCTTCGCCACTAGAGTGCACAGGGGTCCTTCCTTCAAGATGCTCGCGTCTTTTTCAGCGGTGTTTATGATTTGCAAGGCACATTCACCGCCATTCGTTTGGAGCAGAGATCCAACCCAGGCCTCTCAGGGCAATTGTGACTGAACTCGTCCGACTTTTGAAGATTCTTATTTTGTATTATTTATCACCACAATTGCTTATTTCTCTAATTTCATGAATGAAAATTACAAAATTTGTGGATATTTTGTGGAAATATCGTCGGTACCATGTCAAACTATCCAATGTGAAAACAGTGGGCTACTTTTTTAAAATTCAGACTTCTTGATTGGCACCACTTTTTTGAAATTGTAAAATTCGCCTTATTTAACTTTATTTATTGACATATTAATTAAGGCGAAAACAAGAGGAATTTTACTATTTCAGAAAAGTGGTGCCAATCAAGAAAACTGAATTTTAAAAAAGTAGCCCACTTTTTTCACATTAGATAGTTTGGCATGGTACCGACGATATGTAGGCTAGGCTTGAATTCATTTTTGTGTTTAATAATATATAGATGCCAACATCTCTTAATTATTCCGGAGTCTGATCCAAGACGAATATAGTTTGAACCGGAAAATTTATTTTAACAAAAATTTCAATGTGAAATCTAAAATGTACCTCATTGAAATAGGAAACATTTCCATATATATATTTTTTCTGGTTAAAAACATGTTTTTCTTGGATCAAACTCCGGAATAATTAACAGATATTGGCATCTATGAATAATGGGAATCACATTCCCAGCGAAAAGACAAACATAATTCTTATACCTTTCTTCATGACGACATTACAATTGATCCTGCTTCTGAGAGCAGGTTCGGCCAGGTGGGGAGGCTTACCAATTGGTTTGAGCTCAACAAGCGCTACCCAGCTTCTGAGAGCAGGGATGACAGGGATGACCGCCCCGGGAACCCAGCTTTCGCTTTAGAGTTTAAGTGCAATCCCGGGGGGAAGCTTCTGAGAGCAAATGAAATCAGAAGTGTTACTTTCTATAACACAACCAAAAGTTGGGTTTATACTGCAGATCAAATGTGCGCTACATACAACGTAAGCCGAAACATCAAACGTTGGCCAATGGTCATTTTCTTTGCAATTCTCAACGTGGGCGGCATCAACACTCAAATCATTTACTTTGGCAATCAACTCGAACCACTGCGCAGAAGAGTATACCTGAAAAGGTTGGCCCGTGAACTGATAATTGGAAAGCTCGTCGAAGAAGTTTGAACATAACTGGAATTCAAAGCAGCCTGCAAGTCCACTTGAAAAGATATCGTCTCATCAATGATCGAAAGAAATCCCCCTTTCCCCCATCCAAAAACGTGTTGATGAACCTGTACATCACCTGCACTGCAGAAACAGGCCACAGAAGGATGTCGAACTAGGAATGCTACAAATATCATTATGCGATCTGCCTGCCCCATGCAATTATGATCTGGAAGGCTGCACTTATACAGGGTTTGTATGGGTACCGTTATTTTCAGGCAAAATATCAGAATTTTTTTAATAGAAAAATTCATCGAGTGTATATGAACGAAATTCCGACTTATTTAAGGAGAGATTTTCCATAAGAAAATACTGGTACCGAAGAATTTCTTAGTCGGGAAATTCATGGACCCGTACGAACCCTGATATACGGGTCAACGCACCTCCGCTGTTAAATATTCTGACAGTGAATCCGACTAAGGCTGACTGTATTCTACCAATATTTTGAGTTTTGTTCATAATTGTAATTTTGTTTTATTTTTGTAAAGAAAACCAAAGGCAATTTGGTGCTGGGTTTGAAATTTCAGTAATTTTTGTATTACTTATTCTTAGTGTCATAAACGATGTTTTTTCATTCAAATTTGAAATATTCTCTTTTTGCACATCCTAATGAATGTCACTGATCACTTTAAAAGCCTAAAAATTGCGTCAAATAATTGCTAATGACGATTTTCTAACAGGCGCCTGTCAGGGACATTAGCGAACGGACTCGGGAGTCCCAGAGTCAGTGTTGCCAGTGGGCTCCTTTTTTCAAATTCAAATTTCTTGATTGGCACAACTTTTCTGAAATGGTAAAATTCCCCTGGTTTTTACCTTAATTAATATGTCATTAAATAAGGCGAATTTTACTATTTCAAAAAAGTGGAGCCAATCAAGAAATCTGAATTAAAAAAAAGTAGCCCACTGGCAACACTGCTCAGAATTGCCACCGACGGAGGGTTAAATAAGCCGAAATATTTTAGTTAAAAATTTAGCGATTAGCACATATTTTTAGTTTATTATGTCAAGAAAAAAGAAACTGTTAAGGTGTTAAATAAACTAATTCCTAAATTTAATTTCTAAATTTTAACTTCTAAAAGTATTTGAGAAAATTTCTCAAGAAAATAATGCGGAACAATTTTGAAACTTGACATTAGTCTCTTGGCTTCTGTTTTTCTTCCTTTGCAAATTAACTGACATACTTGAGATATATAGCATTCTTTCTTAATGGGGTTTTGTACCAATGGGGCAAGGCTCCCAAATGGTTCTTAAGGGGGCTGGGTACTAATGCAAGGCTCCCAAATGTTCCCCCAACTTAATACCAATATTTTTTTAGAATAAGTTTCTTTTTAGATTTTTCTTGCAAATTGTGCAGAAATCACCTTTGGAAGTTAATTCTGGCGCAAATGTTGTAGAAACCTGCCATGAAATTTTCTGTTAAAAAATAGTGGTATTCAATTTGCGGACCATTTGAGAGCCCTACTAATGTTGCCAGGTGTCCCGCGCAAATCGGGGTTACAAATGTTCTGAACACCAGTATTTTAATTTTCTTCGCCTTATCTAATGGCAGAATTATCTGCGATTAAAGATAGCGAAATAAACTGTAAGAAATTAGTGGTGTCCAGAGCATTTGGAGCCCCGATTTACGAGAACACCTGGCAACACTACTCGGTTCCCTTTGAACTTTTTAAAAAATATCAATGTTTATAATGCATTTTTGACATCTATATTATAAAGCAAAAACATGTTCGTGAGAAACGATGACATCATATTGACGGTGCAAACAATTGACCAATAAATTGTGCCTTTACTGAAATTTTTGAACTTCAAAACACCGCACAATTTCAATTTTTACACAACGAATGGAGAGAAAAATTTTCCTACAAATGCAGTTCGTTTTAAAACTTTATCTAAATTTACTGTCTTTTATGGTTTTAAATGTAGCTGCCAAATCTAATTCTTTTTTGTACCACAAAAATTTTATAGTAAATTTTACGTCTTTACGCCATAATCTGCCGATTAAATAAAAAAAACTGTATTAAATTTTTCTGGTATAAAAACGCATAACAGATGGCAGCTATGCTTTAAACCCTTTCAAGGCGGTGTCCTTAAAAAAGGACAACTAATTTTAATAGCAAATCTGGCAAACGGCACCAAGAATATTTAATTAAAATTATCCTTTTATTAAGAAAGTGAAAATAAGCAAGTTCATATTTTCTAAAAACTTCGTTTATAAATTCTGGTGTCAGTCCATTATTTCATCAGTTTATAAACAGAATAACTCCGCGCCGGAAAGGGTTAAAGTATGTTTAAACCATTACTATCTCAATCGTGCGCATCCAGATTACGAAAGATCAACCCTTTTGTACCGAAAACGATAGAAATATTACCGAGTTTGCTTCCGGATCATATTACACAGACTTGCCAACTCTCCGGCTTTTTGGATACCAGTGTTTTAATACAGAAAATATTCTTTTATTTAATTGGAACATTTGGGCGATTTAAAAGAACAAAATTTTCTCTAAGATAATAGTGGTGTACAAAAAGCCGGAGACTTGGCAACTCTGGTTACATAACAAAATTAACACTTTTCAATGATTAAGTAAAATAATAAAATAATATAAATGAAACATTAAATTAAAGACAGTGATTAAAGATTAAAAAATTCTGTAAAAGACGCTCGTCCCAAAAGGGGTTAAGTAGTAAGGACATCTACATGTACCTACAGCCTTTGCTGGGAACTTGGTTGTATTAATACAGGGGTGGCCAACTGTGGCACGCCGGATACCACTAAAATTTGACAGAAAAAGTCGACTTGTTTAATCGCAGAGATTCGAAGATTAGATAAAGCTATGATTACTGTAAAATTTTAGTGGTGATGATTGTGCCACAGTTGGCCACCCCTGTATTAACGTATTTCTAACATAACTGCTATATAACTGCAGCAACGTGTAAGCTTAAACTCATCAATCGTCCAAAAGTTCAGTCGTCCTTCCATTATAATCCACGGAGTTGTTTCACAAAAGATATACTTACTCAGTACATCAAACTGGAATAAAAATATGCATACAGTTACAGTTAAACGATAGTGCCTTTACGACCGAAATAGAGAAAGAAAAACCTGTTTCGAACGATATCACTTTTGAACAAACTATACGACAAATTGAGGGTGATAAAACTTTGTCTAGATTTCCAATAAAACCTAACTTTAACAGACATATGATCGAACTATGCCCTTAAACAACGGTAAATATGAGAATCAGAAAGGCTGCTGTAATTAGCGATCTTTGGCGATTTTTCGACTATTAACACCCGGCATGTTCCTGATACAGAAGTATCGTTATTATTAAATTTCAAAATTTTATTTGAATACATTATTTTTATTTTGCATATAAAAATGCTTTTTAGTGTTGTTAGTTAACAACATATAGTAAAATAAAAAAAAAAAATATGTTAGAGTTTATAATTTAATAAAAGGGCTTTTCACCTATATTCTGTGACCCGGAAAGTCCCGATTGGATTTCCTAGAATTATTAAATCATTTTATGAAGGAAATGAATTTAATCAAGAAATAATGCAATTTATGTGCTAAATTTTGAAAAAAAAATTTAATTTAAGAAATTTTCAAACCCCTACTGAGAACTATTAAAAAATTTTCCAGATGATCAGATACATAAAAGGAATAGATAAGAGTAATTTACTTAGTTTAAAATTTACTATTAAATTCAAATTACTAAAATTAAATTAACTTAAAATTGAGGTATGTGACTTTTATAAAAATGTATTTTTAAATGTATTAGATAGGCGCAGAGTCAAGGAGGATAGGCGCATGCAGTCTGACACTACTCTTTCCGAATAAAATTTTTGGCGTTATCTATGACAGAAATTCTTCTGTTCTGAAACATATTTACCATTACTTTTCAAAAAGGTGGTGTAAGATCGTTTGATTTCCCCTCTCCCTTTGCCGTAACGTTTCGTCTACGATGGATAATTGAAAACAGGGCCTGATCAATAACTGGGCAAACTGCCACCAGTAGAGAGGAATATAAATTTTTTCTCTGTTCATGGCACTAATTTAGCGTGAATAGGGCGTTGAAATAAGGCGAATAAATCGATGAAACTTTACTGGTGGAAGTTTGCTGTGCTGATAATCAGGTCCGAGTTGAAAACATATTCTGAACCCTTTGAGCTCTGATAGGTGGATTTCTTCCCACTTAATTTTAATCTCCAAATGTCACACTGGCACCAGAATATTCAACCAAACATATTTGAAAATAGATTAATGCATTTTTTCGTGCATATTATAAGCCAAACATTTTTTTAACAAAGTAATGGTGCCAATGTGACATTTGGGCATTTTAAAGAAATTCAACCCCAGAGCTCAAAGGATTAAAGAATATGAAACGTACGCAATATTTTGTAACACGTATTTTAAATGGTTGATTGCTATGACACTCAAGTTTTATGGGAAGTTGAGACAAATTTGGTTGAAAACTCGCATGCTATAAATAAAAAAACATTTAAATATTTCAGAGAAACATTAACATCTTCATGAATATGAGTGCTACCCTTACACAAATGCATAGAAACATTGGACAGGACCCAGATAGTTATTTGCTAGAGTGATAGACCATTTTGAACATTTTCTATTACATGTGCAATCGAAAATATTATTTTATTACTAAATTCATTGTTGACCGTCTAATTAACCTCGCGACTAAAACTTCACTGAAAATTATGAAGTAAAACCTGTACTTGACATCCTAGGAGTTCAAGGAGAATTCACCAAGAATTTCAGTAGATGTTCGACTAAACGTATAAAATAGAAAGCTCCTTAACTTTTGGACATCAGTTTACACCTATATTAGCTTTCTAAAATAGGAGCTTTGACTATTGTGCTTGAAAGTCGCTATCCACTATAAATTCCGAAAGGTAAATTGAGCCTTATTAATCGGAAAGTTTCTGACATTTTATCAGACATTTTTTCCTATTTTAAAATAGTTATAGCTTACTGGATCACAGGTTTACGAGGCATAACGCAAACCCCGTCGGGATGAGTGGCAAGTATACATGCCACTAGTAAAATTTTAAACAGAAATTTTGTTCTTATTAATCACAGTTTTTCAGTTATTAAATAAGGGAAAAAATTCTATTCTGAAAAACTGGTGTACAAAAGTTAAACCTTTCAGGGGCAAGGCATTTCTGCTCCAAAAATGTTCAAATAATTAATTAACGCCGCAATTTAGGAATAAATTTATTTAAAAATAATCAATAACTTTTCTTGACGTATATTATGAGAATGAAATTATGAAAAAAAAAATACTGGTATGCTACTTGCCAGTTAAGACATTAAAATTAACCGTTTGCAGACTGCAAACGACGTCCTTGAAAAGGTTAAGAGAAGTGTAACAAATCTTCGTCATGATGAGTAAACGCATACTTGCCAACATCCGACTTAACTTCCGTAAAATGTAAGTTAATTTAAACTATGCTAAAAAGGTTTTTAACAGAAAAATGTTTAAGATATATCAATAGCTTTTTTTTTTTTTTTTTTTTTTTTTTTTTTTATTACTTGGAACTTGTTTGGCAACATTTCTTTAAACAAAATTCTGGTTCAAAACATGTTTAACCTGATGTAAATTAACTCACCTTTTACGGAAGGTAAGTTGGGAGTTGGCAAGTATGGAAAAGGTGTCTTCAATTTGTGGCTACTGTGCTACCAGTATTTTAGTATAGAAAAATATTCCATATTTAATGACAGAAAATTTGAAATTAAATAAGTCGAAGTAATTAAATAAGCCCTTTCGAAATTTGTGGTGGTAATCAAATTTAAGGTAAAAAGTTTGGAGGCTCTAATTTAATGAATTTAAATACTAAATTTTTAATTAAATACTTTTTTATTTGGCCAACATTTATTTATATTAATACAGCACTATACCCTTTCTATACCACCCTTTTCATATTAAAAAAATAATTTTCATGAGTTGCAGGTGTGGGATAGAAGCCTTGAATAAAATTCTTATTTCGAATTTATAAAAATAAATTAGATTTTTCCGACGTAATTTTATAGCAACATGAAATAAAAAGGAAAAGAAAAAAAAATTAAATGAAAGAAGTCTGTAGATGAAGATTAAATTCTTTTGTCTTGTTACGAGTTATGGAAATAAGTTTTACAGTTTTTGCAACTCAAAAACTGTAGATCCACAACAAGAAGATCACAACTGTAGATCGCAACAAGAAGATCAATATTTTTTTATGACAAATACCATATTAAAAATTATATTTAGAAGATTCAACAAAATAGAACACTCCATTTGTTTTCAAATTTTATGCATGATGCATTGTGAAAATGTATGTTTCAAAGCTGTCAAGTCTCCTGAATTTTAAATACTTCCCCTATTTCCGAAAAGAAATACTGTATGTACTCGCGTATTAGTTGATCCCAAACTTCGGGAGAAACTTCTCCTTCCTTCGAAATACGAGTATTTTCTTGTAATATGTTTCGCTTTAATTAATATCAGAAAACCATTACTTCTGCTGTAATTAAATAAGACGAAAAACATTTTTCGAACCTAAGGGTATTCAAAAGGAAGAACATTTTATTTCTCTCGAAATTTGCGGTCGACTTATATGCTAGTATATACGATATTTACTTCACTTGATGACAGAAAATTACGATTATATTGTCGATATCATGTCAAACTATCCAATATGAAAACAATGTTGCCAGTGGGCATCTTTTTTAAAATTCAGATTTCTTGATTGGCACATTTTTTTAAAAATTGAAATATTTGCCTTAGTTAATGACATATTAATTAAGGCGAAAACAAAACTAGAGTTTTACCATTTCAGAAAAGTGGTGCAAATCAAGAAATCTGAATTTAAAAAAATCGCCCACTGGCAAAATTGTTTTCATAGTGGATAATTTGACATGGTACCGACGTTATAAGACGAAGATTACAGTGCAAAAAGGTGATATTCGAAATTTGAGAGACTTGAAAGCTATGCAATTCACATCGAATAAAATAGTAATTAAAAAGCAGGAGAAAGTGGGATAAAACTGTATACATTGTTATTAGTTACTTCTTGAATCCAGAATTACTAATATAATTTAATATAACTGTGCATAAATTCTGTGCAATTTTTCTTGCAGCAAGAATATCATTTTAAATATATGGTTAATTAATTACATTTTTGGTAATAAGGGATTATTTATGAAAAGACTAATCATTCGGTCTTACGCCACCGGTGGAATAAAAGCGCATGGCTATGTTAATCTTACAAAAAGTGACAAAGTTTAGATTTCCATTTAAAAATGAAGAACATATATAATTTTACATCTGTTACAAAGGAACTAAACTAATAATATTCCAATTATAAGCCTGATGATTCAAAAATGAAAGACTGAAAGATAATTTATCTTCAGTACAATTTTTGAAAATAAAAAAGTTATTCATCTTTTTATAAAAAGTTATTCATCTTTTTATAAAAATCAGAAGGACACTTGCCCGAGTAGTTTTGTTTGACTTTCATGAAATATCGTTTACTGGGTCTATCAGTTATCGTCTTACAATGTCCTTTTCTTTCCTACGTAGAAGATCCGGTCTTACTCCAAGACAATGCGGATCGGAAAGCAAACCGTTAACCCATTACCCGCTGGTGTTGTGTTCACGCAACGGTCCAAATAATTGCACATATTTAAGTTATTTACATACCCACCACTATTTTTTAATTTAAAAATTGGCCTTAGACAAAGACATACCATTTTAAGATCATTTAATGCGAAAATTGCCTTTCAGAGTTTGTGCTGGCAAACAACGCACAGTGGAGTATTTGACCCAAAAACCTGGCCAAAAACGCAAAAATTAAAATTTCGTCAACGATTGTAAAAATCATATTTTTTAATAGCTAACTAATTGGTGCATCGATCTATGTCTATTTTAGGAGCCTGAGTTATATCCGTTGGCTCCTGATCTCAGCTGAAGAGTAAGTTTCTTTCTGAGAAGACGTGGTTTTTGGCATTGTTGTTATGTTTAAATATAATTTTTTTGTGGCTCAATGAATTGTTGAATTGAAACTAAACAGGGCTTACGTGTTTAACAAAGGTCAGAGCTTAGTGTTAAACTGTGTGTTAATTTAAATAGTTTCGTTTTTGATGTAATAAAAAAAAACATTAAATGTGTAAAAGGGTTATTTTTAACGCGTTTTTGGCTCTAATTTATACATATCGAAAGCTTTTTAAATATGTGCCGCGCTTTGCCCGGCCATGTTTGAATTATAATCGCATTAGTAGTTATAGTCTTGAGTGTCATTTTCTGCAAAATGCTTTGTTTAGCGGCCAACCGAATTGAAGAGATAAGAACTATATATTTACTGTCGTATTGTAGGTTTTTAGTGCACAGGATATTACCGGAAAGCTTTTGCACCTACATATTCTGTCTGTATGTATGTACGTATGTAGGTACGTACATACGCAAGCAACTTGATATCTTTTGATAGAAATATCAGATCGCCTTCAAATTGTATATACTTATTTATATTCAAAAGAGTTCCCTAATTAGTTCTTGGGGCTCATGTGCGTAACATAAGGAGAGAAAGGAGGGAATTAACTCTTTCGAGGGAGGAGTCCTTACAAAGGGACACCTAATTTTATTTTCAAAACTGACAAACGGCACCAAGAAAATTTAATTAAAATTTTCCTTTTATAATGTACGTGAAAATAAGCAACTTCATATTTTCTAATAACCCCGTTTATTAACTAAAAAGAGCAATCCATACAGTAGCGAGACTCTACAACTTCTTCTTCCAGCAAAGGTCTGATGGTAGTCCCGATAAAAGCCAAGAAGAGAGTGATGAAGAAGATGAAGAAGAGTTCTGAAGAATAATTTTGAAACTGGTAATATATTAAATACATTCAAAAACTAGCAATCTATACTATATAAACTCCATTTTACTGAACCTACTATTAAATATAACACTATTAAACATAAATTAAATCCAATAATTATTTTTAAATGTAATAAGCATTATTAAATGTAAATAAAATTTTTATATATAGTAAAATTAAATACATCTAATTAAACATTAACAGTGAATAAGACAAACCTATCAACAATTACTTTCCTCTTAAAAACAGTAAACAGTTAAGGTTACATGTCGCTCAATATCCAAACTCCCTTTGGTAATGTTAAGTCAATGGACATGTGATTTATTCGTATTTTTAAAATATATACTCAGTAAATTATTATTTTAACTTCCTTTTTTCTTTTTGCTCTTCTTAAATGATGACTCTTTTTTTTCTTAATTGTCAAAATATTTATAAAATGTATATTTATTGTCAAGTGAAGTGTTAAAATCTTACTTACACTTCGTCAGCTTTTAAGATATAAAATATTAAACTAAGCTATGGATTTGTATGTATGCTTCATAGTATGATAAATGTTAGTTCAGTGAAACGCATAGCACAGTTAAAAATGTCCATTCAGCCATTTCCGTGAATAAACGGAAATGTACTTGAGAACTTTTGTGCAGCCCTGTATATTATCTATCCAAACCAAGTAATATCTTTAAAATATTGTTCTATTTTAAAACACCTATCACAACTACAAACGCACTTCCAGCAATTATTGGTCATAGACTTCAATAGTTAAATTTATTCTTCAGCACATATTCTTCACATATTCTTTTGTGTGAGCCTGTAAATGACTGATATATTCTATGCACACCATATTCTACAATAAATGCCTTAGTACACCTTAGTGATGTATATAAATTTCAGCACGTTTAAAAGTGAGATATCATTAAAATACCCCAGATAGCATTTTTAATTTTCAGAAAATTTGTAGCAGTCTTGCTTTGAAAACCTGCAAAGTTGCAGCAAGCTCAGCATGACAAGACTGAAAGTTCATAACAAGACTGCAGCAAGATAATGCAAACGCGAAAGTCACCACACTCTGAACTTGCAGCTAACTTGTCGTGCAAGTTAAATTCATGCTGCATCAAATTTATTGCAAATTAACGGCAAACATGTAATCAAAAACTCTGCAAACTTACTGCAAAGCAGTAATCTTTTCACTCCCCACTATAAGTTTAACCCTTTCAGAGGTGCCCATAGACCTGATCAGGTCTATTGACGCGAACACACCGTCAAAAGGTTCATGCATTGCTTTCATCACCATAAACAAGTTAAGGTAATATTTGTACTTTGCGATACGAACCTTTTTTTTGGTATTTGATAAATGTAGCGTTTAAAAAAAGCGGTGCCAACTGAATAAAATTTCTGAAATTTCTGCGTATGTTCTGATTGTTTGTTCCCTCAACAGAGGGATTTTTTGCTTTCGTCACTTTCGTAAATTAAACACAGTCTTGCCATCAGTTTCACAGCAAACTACTCATGCAAGTGGGGGCTGGTATACCTAGCGGGAAATTTGCTGCGAATTTCTCAATTCAAATTTGTCACGGCAAGATAATATCAGAAAAAAACAAACTTGCTGCTAATTTTCATGCTAAGTGGGACAGAGCAAACGATTTTTCCCCATAGATCATAATGTAAGGGAATTATTTAAGATGTCTCTGTAAATGAACCGTAAAGGCTATACACTTCATTTACAACACCAAACATGCCATAGTGATACCCAATAACATCTAAGAATTTAGCAAGCCAATCGCACTATATTTTCATCGAAAAATATTTTTGACCAGTATTTCGGGTCAAATACCCCACTGTGCAACGTTTAGTTAAAAATTTGAAATTTTCAACCTTATAGTTTTGGCCATCATGGGAAATAATTTCTTATTAAATTTGCTAATAATTGTGTAAAAAGATTAATTAACTTCAAATGTGTTCTCTTTTAAAAATATTTAAAATTAGTAAAGAGGTTAAAATAGACTTTTAAACACAGAAGCCTTATAAATGCTAGTATGGAGCTATATAATAGTCAGTTCACCTTCTGATCTAAAACTAAGTATTTCAACTATTATTCGCTACAGCGCTGCTTAATTGAGTTAAAACCGAGATATCCGCTGCCATCAAAATACTCAAGGCCTCAGGACACGAGTTGTGACGTCATCACTAATCGACTGACTTCTCACTAGTGTTGGAATGCACACCAGAGAATTTTGAATTGCAATTTTCTTTTATGTTATTTGTGGAATATTAATCATCTTATAAAACTATAATAATTGTTTAAACTTACTGGTGAGAATTCGGAATCCCTAAATACACTGCTCAAAACAATTAAAGGATATTTGAAGTTTTATATAAAATAAAGATATAAACGAAATTTTTTTTGCCGAAAATAGAAGAAGAGAATCACAAATGCAAATTTTTCTGATTTTCAAACTGTGGAGTATGCAAATTTTGAGTTCGACGTCAAAAACGTCGCTTCAGCGGCAGCGAATGAAATTTGACTTTCAACTGGATAAAAGAGAATGAAGACAAGGATGATCGGCATTCAGTGATTGCTTTGTTTCGATGAGTACGATGTCTCAGCGAAGTCATTTGACAGATTCAGAAGCTTTGAGAATTGTTGGTAGGTTAGAAGGGGGCCAAACTCAAGCCGAAGTAGCGCAAGCCATTGGAGTGTCACAAAGTGTCATTTCCAGGATCTGGAACCGTTTTTTGGAGAGTGGATGTGCAGGCCGAAGACCAGGGCAAGGTCGTAGACGGGCAACAACGCCCAATGAAGATCGGTATTTAGCGTTAACAGCTCGGAGACACCGAACCATGAACGCTACTCTTCTCCAACAACACCTTCGCTCGGCTACAGGCACCACGATTTCAACTCAGAGTGTCCAAAACCGGCTCCATGCTGTAGGTCTGTATGCTCGCCGACCGATGGTATGTGTTAGATTAACATCAAGGCATCGTCGCGACCGCAGGGAGTGGGCAACCGAGCATGTCAACTGGAGGTGAAATGAATGGAGCAATATGCTGTTTTCTGACGAGTCCCGTTTTTCTGTGCATCCGGATAATAGGCGTATTTTCATCTGGAGGGACCGTGGCAGTAGGAATAATCCTGCGTTCGTGCACGAAAGTGTCAGATTTGGCGGTGGAGGAGTGTTGGTGTATGGTGGCATCTCCATTGACGGGCGCACTGACCTCTACATCATTCGAGATGGAGCTCTGACTGGTCGCCGATATAGGGATGAGATCCTCAGACCTATTGTAGTCCCTTACGCTGCAGCAATCGGAGATAACTTCATTTTAATGGACGATAACTGCAGGCCACATCGTGCAAACCTGGTGGAGGATTTCCTTTTCGAGGAAGGAATCGTTCGAATGGAATGGCCAGCGTGTTCTCCAGACATGAATCCAATCGAGCACGTTTGGGACGCTCTAGGAAGACGAGTTTCTGGCCGCCAACAACCCCCACAAACTCTCCAAGAACTGGAAAGAGCTCTTCTGGAAGAGTGGGGCAGAATACCCCAACTCGTCATTAATAGCCTCATTGAGTCCATGCCTCAAAGGTGTCAACGTTGCTGGCCGCCCGTGGAAACCATACCCCCTACTGAAAATGATTTTCTTTGAAGAAAACACCTTTTCTTATTCCTTTTTTCTCATATGCACAAATTGTGTTTTTTTCCTTTAGTACACAAATGCGCAATAAAATGCATTTTTTTCTGCCAAACATGTGTAATTTATTCTCATATAACCTACTATGTCTGTCGACCATGTATCAATCAGCTAAACAGTTTACCAGATACAAAATCCACCTAAAACTGCAATATCCTTTAATTGTTTTGAGCAGTGTAGAAATTCAGCCAGATGAGGAATGCCACAATTTTGCCGCATCTGACTGATTTTTTATTGGGGGATTCCAAATTATCACCAGTAAGTTTGAATAGTTATTATTGTCGTATGAAATGATAGCTGTTCCACAAATAATATAAAAGAAAATTGCTATTCAAAATTTTCTGGTGTGAATTCCAACACTAGTGAGAAGTCTGTCGATCAGTGATGACGTCAGAACTCGTGTCCCGAGGCAAACGAGAAAGACAAGCTGCCGCGGTGCATCCCACGTGTCTTTTTTTACAGACCGCTAGAGTGACGTGATGCTCTTTTCGCAAAACTTCATTGGTGCATTCGAGCATCACGTGACTCCAGCTGTCTGTAAAAAAAGATATGTGGAATGCACCGCGATAGCCTGCCTTTCTCGTTAGCCTCGTCGTGTCCTCTGGCCTTGAGTATTCCCATGGCAACGAGATATCCCGTTTCGCTCGATTATACGGTCTTATTTCATCCTTCCCTATATCAATTTATATGTTTATTTATATTATTGAAATTAAGCAATTTATTATTTAAAAAAAATGTGTGCATTAATTTGAATTAGCAAAATTTTATTTTTTCTTAAAAGTATTTTTATTTCAACCTTTCAAGTATAGAAGAGCGAATATTAAATTTTGTACGTTTGACGAAATTTAAACATATTTTGTATAGTTGAGAATTTCCTTCAAGTTTAATGCTGATAGCAGAAGAGTTAAAAACGGAAATAATATTTTGCTGAAACCTCTATAAGTATTCAAGACGTTTTTCAAGCAAGATATGAAGCAATATTTAGGAGTTTTGTAGAAAAATATCTAAAAAATATCTTTTCCTATTCATGAATTGCACATTTCCTGTCATTTGAATTTCATATGATTTTTATATTTCTTTCTGGAGGCTGAAAATTTCAAAAGAATTTTCATTTAATTTCTCAAAAATAAATAAATAAATGAATACACTAAATAAAATAAAATAAAATAAAATAAAATAAAATAAATAAATAAAATCCTACATTGAATCTTTTAAACTCTAATACACAAACATGCAGCATTTTATGTATGTATTCATGCATATAATGCTGCATATTTTGTGTATGCGTATGTAATGTTATGAAATCATTCTTTATTCTTGTGGCGGTTACTGACTGGCTTCTTAGAGCGCTACATACTACGTGATTAAAATTTTAAGATTTTTCGTTAGAGCTATTTTTTCATAGAAATTTTTACAGTATTTAAATGTAGCGTTTCAACGATTTAATAAGGAGAAGATTTATATTTTAAACTAGTGGTAACAAAGTACAGGGTGTCCGAGCTAAAAGTATCCAAAAGCTATGTCTTATTATTACAGAACTATCCATTAGAATATAATAGACTGACCCTGTGTGAATTGGAAACCCCTTCGAGATTTATTGGGACTCCATCACACTATCACAGAGATGTTACCGCGTTTTTGAATATGACATTTCCTGGAAGTTGGATTGAAAGACGGGGCCCAATTTCCTGGCTGCCAAGGTCCCTGGTTTCGACTTCATTAGACTTTTTTGCTTGGGTATTCATTAAATTCGTTGTGCATAAACAAAAAATTATTGTGGATGAGTTGAAGAAGTGTAACATATTCAAGCAATTAGTCTAATAACTCCCGATATACTACGAAACACTTGAATAGAACTTGATTATTGTTTAGACGTTTATCATTCTACAAAAGGTGCATACACCAAAATCTATTGATATTAAAACTTGGTGAAACGTTCTTTCTATTTAAATACAGTCATTCAGGGTAACTTTGAACCATGGGGTATAACTTTGCACCACCTCCTAATTTTCAATATTTTTGACTCCAAAAGACTAAATAAACTCCAGAACAGTGCTCTGTTGGCAAGGTTCTAAACTGGGATTTCTACTCTTTATTTTAGAAAATAAATTAGAAACATTATGCGCAATTACTTGCATCATTTAGCTTAGGGGTGCACAACCTTTTTAACCCCTTAATTCTCGCTCCGGTCATATTCTCGGGCTGTGTGTTTTACTCAGATTGCTTGATTCCCGCCAGTTTTATAAAATAGTGAAATTGGCTATATTTTAGTAACGTTTTACCTGTCATTAAATAAGGCGAATATTTCTTTTTTTTTATAAAAGTGGTGCCAATAAGCAATTTGAATTTTTTAACCGTAATTTAATTCGAGCGTTAAGGGGTTAAGAGAAGGGCCACTTATAAAAAATTCTGGGTTGTCGAGGGCCACATCAGTAACACGGAGAGAATTCTATTTAAGGGAGGTGATCTGTGGCCTATAATCAGATAAAAAATATGGTTTCAGAGGAGGGTAGGGGGTTACCCCTCTAGGTTCCCCTAACCAGTCAACATATCCAATTCAGTTGGCAAGGGTATATCAACAGTTTACGTTTGTGTATATAACATTGAGATATAGCAAGGATTATTTAGAAAGAGTGATAATATTCTTTGACTTTATTTCTGTGAGTAAATTTTGTTCTATTAAAAGTGCTGAAAAACAAACATAGGCATGAGAGTGTCTAATGCCGAAAAAAAATGTGAATTTTATGAACGAAGGAGGGAGGAGGAGCCGATCAACGAAATTTTCGATTTTTTCGTGCCTAATTAACGAAATTCGCGATTTTTCCGCGTCCGAACAACGAAACTTGCTATTTTTTTCAAGCCTGACCGACAAAATTCGCAATTTTCCGAAGCCAGTCGACAAAATGCGTGATTTTTCTGCGCCTGATCGGCAAAATTCGATCAATGCAATTTTTCCGTGCTATCCATTCCGTGCATTCCGATCTATCCCTGCCTGATCAACGAAATTCGTGATTTTTCAGAGCTCATGACAAAACTCGCGATCTTTTCGCTCCCGTCGACGAAATTTGCGACTTTTCCATAATCGGTCAACGAAATTCGCGATTCTTAACTGTCTGTCGAAATTTGCAATTTTCCGCAGCAAACTGATGAAATTCGCGATTTTTTCTCCCGATAAAGTGACGAAACTCGCAATTTTTCCGTTGCCGATCAACGAAATTTTCAATTTTTCTGCGCATCTGCGAGAAAATTCGCGATTTTGCCGTGCCTGATCAACGAAATTTGCGATTTATCCTCGCCTGATCGACAAAATTCGCGATTTTTTCGTCCCGACGAACGAGATTCGCAATTTTTCGGAGCCCGATCAACAACACTCGAGAATTTTCCGTTCGACCCCGATTTAACCCGATCGACGAAATTTGCGATTTTTCCGCAGCCGATCAACAAACGTTGCAATTTTCCACGTATCATCAACAAAATTTGCAAATTTTCCGCGCATCATCAACAAAATTAACGATTTTCTCGTGCTCGATCAGCGAAATTTGCGATTTTTCCGCGCCTGATCGGCAAAATTAGCGATTTTTTCGTGCCCGACCAACGAAATTCGCGCGATTTTCCCCTGCCCGATCGGAGAAAATTGCAAATTTCTCCGCGACCCATCGAGAAATTTTGCGATTTTTTCATGCTTGATCGACGTAATTTGCGCTTTTTACGCGCCTGATCGACAAAATTCCCGATTTTTTTGTGTCCGATCAACCAAATTCGTGATTTTTCCGACCCTCATCGACAAAATTCGCTATCTTTCCGCACCCGTTCAACAAATGTAAATTGCAAAATTTGTGATTTTTTCTTGCGACCTATGGACAAAAATTGCAATTTTTTCCAGATAGAAATTGACGAATTCGCGGGCCACACATTAACCCATCGCGGGCCACAGGTTGTGCATCTCTAATTTAGCTATTTTTGTGAAGTACTGTTTTCAAGTTAATTTTGAATGCTGTTTTGAAGTTGTTGTATTCCAATTAAATTTCCATAGTAAGTAACAATATCCTCATTTATCAGACATATTATTATCTAAATGTTCTATATGTGTTAATATTTTGTGATTATTTATTCATTAATAATTAATAAACTGTAAAATAAGAAGGCACTAACATTTTACCAATTTTCAGGGTAACTTTGAGCCTGCTCAAAGTTATACTGATGTTTATAATTTACACATTATAGGTGCTACTGTCGAAATTTTCCCATATTTGCACGTATATTTTATATAAATGCCTAAAGTGTGCATTAGATATAATATGTAAATATTTTCACAAATATGTGTAAAATACATAAAATTCATTTAAAAGCGTTATTCAGGGAGGTGCTATTCAAATTTGACATTTCATACATTCGACATTTTTTATTCTTGTTTGAATAATACTAGTACTAGTATGTATTACTGTAATTATGGATATATTGTTGAGTTAAAGCATTGAAAATTGTTTTTAACTGCATTATTATGTTTTATCTGAACAATAAACAGGTGTTTTTTTTTTTATTTCTAAATGTTCATGGTTCTCTTCTTCCACTTTTCTTATGCCTGATATTTGTTGTAATATCATAAATTATACAAATTTTGTGATGTTGGGAAATGTAAATTCGGAGTCTTTACATATCTGAAAACATTTTTTTGGTGTTCTAATTTGTTCTAATTATAATACTTTTTTTTTATAATGAATTATTTTTGATAATATTTATCATATGGTGCAAAGTTATCCTAAATGGCTGGGTAACTTTGAACCAGGTTAAAAATTCATTTTTTATTACTTTTATCATTATTATTCCTTAATTTTTGATAGTCATACAATAATTTAGGGTCATTTCTTCAATTTTATGCCCCTAGTTACAACAATATTCTTAAAATAAGAGTGTGGCATATGAAAATAGAGAAAATGCGATCAAAGTTACCCTGAATGACTGTAATTTTTTTTAACCCTAGAACTACCGAAAATTTTACTCAAGTTTTATAAAAATATTACACATCAGAATTCTTATTTAAAACTATTGAACTTATTTACTTAACTCATTATTGTCTGGTTTACATATTTAGTTTATTTTAAAGAAATTTCTGGTTAGAATAAATATTTCGAATGTACCCATCGGGTCCATTGGACCCGTCTGGTAGGCGGAGGGTTAAACTCTAATGGGTAGTTCCGTCAAAATAAGTCATAACTTTTGGATACTTTTAGCCCGGACACCCGGTAGTAAAATTTAGAGTCAATCATGTAGCACCTTTACCCTTTCAGGGGCAAGTAATTTTGTTCCTGTAATGTTGAATTCACAGCGGAATTAAAAGAGAAATTATTTCAAAATAAAGAAAAGCAATTTTTGAACCGTTTTTTTAACCAAAGTTCTAAAAGTAAAATATAATTAAATGTTTTTGGTTCAAAATTTAATTGAAATTACGTGGGATATAATATGTTCCACCGCCCCTAAAGGTGTTAACCTTTTCAGGGGCAAAGTACTTCTGTTGCTAAAGTGTTAAAAGGACTGAAAGACACCGGGATTTACGCTTTCTTGATTGGCAGCACTTTTCTGAAATGGAAAAATTCCCCTTGTTTTCGCCCTAACACTAGAATGTCCGGAAAATTTACCTAACTTTATTAAAAACATTTTAACACCAGAAATTTTTTTTAAAACTATTCCACTTACTTATTTAATTGAGTTGTCCTCAGTTAATTTAATTCATTTTCCGAAATAAATTCTGGTACAAAACGACATTTTATAATTTGATCGGCGTCAAATTGACACCAGCTGGATGTTCTAGTGTTAACCCTTTCAGGGGCGGTGGTATGTTTATGTAACCACTTAATGTTAATCCCAAACGCCACAATGGCACATGAATTTTTTAAAAGATATTTTCCATTTAACATGTATGTGAAATAAAGCCTTTTTTCTTATTTGAAAATAAATTTGTTGGTAACTTCTGGTGCCACTCGTTTATTTCAACACTTTAGCATTGAAAATGCTTTGCCCTTGAAATGGTTAATCAACATGTCATTAAATAAGATGAATTTTACTATTTCAAAAAACTGGTGCCAATCAAGAAATCTGAATAAAGAAAAGTAGCTCCATGGCAAAACTGTTTTCATATTGGATAGTTTGACGTGGTATGGACGATATGATTGTTTGGAAGATGGAATTTATAAGATATGATAATTTGAAAAGATAACATCTCAAATAAAATATTTTTTAAAAGCCATAAATATAAAAAAAGTCAAGTCAAAACATTTGAAAAACATCTGAAAACTTCATACATCTTCCTGAAAAAGAGAATTCTAAATTCTAAATATAAGGAAAATATAAAACATTCTGGTGCAAACAACAATGAGATCCATATATTTAAATAAAGAGTCATTTAAATAGTTTTAAATTGTTTCTAAAAAAACTTTCTGAAAAGAATGAGTCCTTTTAAGACATTCTATATTCAATTTTCTTAAATGAGTTTCATTAGAATTTTAAATTTTAGAAGAAACATTTACCATACAATTTAACAATTTATTTTAATTTCAGCTCTTGTAAAAAAAGGAATAAAATGACTTAAAAAATATATATTATATTATTCTAAAAAACCCGTACAATGGAAGATAGATATTTTAAATTCCGGACTCCTTCCGAGTGCTCGAAACATTTTTCAAGTGAATAATGAAAAGATCGATTTGCATCTCATTCAATCAAAACAATATTAGAATGCTTTGAGAAAGGGCTTTAAAATCCGGCAGTTTTTTTCTGAATAAATGCTAGAAGGACAAAGGAAACAGTTTACCATTTTTTTTTTTTAGTCAGGATATTTAATGACAAATTTATTGTGAACAACTTTGATGTAATCAATGAATAAGATAACTAAAATATCCAAAATAACGAAATAAAATGCATAAGTAAATGAACAAAATATATAATAAAATGTACCAATAACATATACATATACCGAAATTTCCGGCGGATAATCCGCGTATCAATACGTTTGGACTCAGAGATTTTATTTGATAAAATGTAACTTCCTAAATCCAGGTAAATATTTGACTTAAGTTATTAATTAAAAATTTTGTGTCCAAACGTGATTGTTTGATCCACGGATTATAAGCCGGAAATTACAGTATATATATATGTATTATGGGACAAAATAGCAGGAACACCTGTGAAAGAATACAAAATTTTAGCTTATATCCGAAGCGGGATTGACAAATAAAGGTCATGCATAAAGTTTAACGGAATTAGCAGCCATTCTTCATGCAGACCAGTCTCGAGGTCAGCTAGTGTGCATGGAAGCAATCAAGCACGGACTTTGTTTTCTAAAAATCCCACAAAGGCTCAATGATGTTGAGATCAGTGGACTGAGGACACCACATGAGATGTTCCACTTCATCATTATGGTCATCTAACCTTGTTTATCCTCTTAACGGTCGCATTAAATTACGGTTTAAAAATTCAAATTGTTTATTGGCATCACGTTTTTGAAAAAGAAATATTCACCATATTTAATGACAGGTAAAATGATACCATAATAAGGCCAATTACACAATTTTATAAAACTGGTGGGAATCAAACAATCTGAATAAAAGGTACAGCCCGTGAATATCACGGGAACGAAAATTAAAAGGTGGGTTGAACACAGCTAGCCATGAGAACAGGGGCGTTGTCATGTTGAAATAGAGGATGTTCTCCAGAAAACAGAGTCTGAAGCATAGGGTGTAAATGATCTGCGAGAATACTGCGATAATGCTCGCATGGGACGTTCTTTCTCAGGAATACTAGTGGTCTGAAGCCACACCAAGATATCTCTCGCACACCATCACAAAGCCTCCTCCATGCTTCTAGGTAGGAACCAAAAAAGACAGTAAACATGAAATGCTTCTGCCGGCATGAAATGCTTCTGCCGGATGAACATCCGTCCAGTAGGCTGAAATACTGTAAATGATTATTCGTGGAACCAGATTACTCGTTTCCATTGCTGTTATGTTCAGTTTTGGTGATCTAGGCCCCACTGTCGCCGCTTTATAGCATTCTGCGGCGACTGTAATGGCTTTGGTATGGATACTGTGTCATGAAAGCTCGCAGCATAGAGTTCCCGTTGAATAGGTTTGGTGTATATGGGGTTCTGGAGAAGGGGGTTCAGTTCATCTCGGAGTTTCTCTACGGCACTGTAGTCTTATATTTTCGGGCGACTATCCTCTTCAATGCTCGCCTATCCGGGTCGGTCAACTTCAATTTTCGCTCACTGTTTAGATTCGAAGAGGACACCTTTCCCAGTTTTGTGTAGGCTGTCATAACCCTTGACACAGTGGTCCTTATCCCCTTAACGGTCGCATTAAAGTACGGTTTAAAAATTTAAATTGCTTATTGTCACCACTTTTTTGAAAAAGAAACATTTACCTTACTTAATGACATGTAAAGTGATACCATGATAAAGCTAATTACACTATTTTATAAAATTGGTGGGAATCAAACAATCTGAATGAAAAACACAGCCCGTGAATATCACGGGAGCGAGAATTAAGGGGTTAAAGAACCTATAAGTTTGACTGTTCTAGACACAGACGCTCCAGCGAGGCGAGCTCCAATAATTATGCCTCTTTACACGTCGGACAGGTCGGACAGAATGACGCTTTGCTGGGAACAGAACTTTCTCATACAACATTCACACCGGAAAATGCTCGAATGATACTTTCCCTTTCGCCGCCATTAGGTGGCAGACTGTTGTGACACGTGGTGAAGCGGTATTGGATGGTCGAAGTACGACACATGTCGAAATGGATGTTCCTATTATTTTGTCCTATACCTGTATGTATGTATATATTAACCCTTTAAGCACCAGATTCATTTTAGTGATAATATGCTGAATACCAGATATATTAAATTTCGTCAAAAAGTAGTTTATGCAATTATTTTTAATTCCATGTGCATTATTTAATTACATGTAATATGAGGAGATGGAATGAAAGTTTATTTATATTATATAAACAAAAAAAAGGTTCGAAATAAACAACTACTACCTGTGTAAAGTTCGTAAGTTTTACGTCGTTGTGACATTACAATAAAGCGCAGAAATATGGGAAATAAAAAAATAATCTATGTATGTTTATGCTATAAAAACCGTACAAAATCAATCACAATAACAATTGGCCCCGCAAAAAAAAGAAATTGTTTAGAACATTGCAGTCTGGACTTAAAATAAGGACGTACGCACGTACGTCCTGGTACTTTAATAGAAGATTTCATGATGTACGCAGGTACGTCGGGGTGCTTAAGGGGTTAAGGTTCTTCAACCTATGTATTGCGGTCGACCAAGCTATAATTCTTTTAGCATAGAAACAGGGCCTGATTACGAATGCAGCAAATAACCACCAGTAAATTTTAATAGATATCTCGGCTTAATTAAATGCCATATTCAAGCAAAATTACTATCATGAATAAGTCGGAAATTTCTATTAATTTTTAATGGTGGAAATTTGCCCTGCTAGGAATCAGGGCAGAAACATTTGCTTTATAAAAATGGCAGTAACTGTGCGATGAAATTAAGCGAAAATTACCTTTCGGAATTTGTGATGACGAACGACTTTGGGGCAAAGAAGGTGAAGACACCTACTATATACTATATCGCCGTCGCCATGTCAAACTATCCAATATGAAAACAATGTTGCCAGTGAGCTACTTTTTTAAAATTAAGATTTCTTGGTTGGCACCACTTTTTTGAAATAGTAAAATTCGCCTGATTTAGCCTTATTTAAGGGCGTATTAAATAAGGCGAAAACAAGGGAATTTTACCGTTTCTGAAGTCCCAATCAAGAAATCTAAATTTAGAAAAGTAGTCCGCTGGCAACGCTGTTTTCGTATTGGGTAGTTTGAAATGGTACCTGTGTATATACGATACAGTATCTCTCAAAATTTGATGGTAATCAACTTGGCACTTTCTTTAACCCTCTGTCTACCAGAAGGGTCCAATGGACCCGACATGTACATTCAAAATATTTATTCAAACCAGAAATTTCTTCAAAACAAACTAAATTTATAAATCAGACAATAATAAGTTAAATAACAAATTAAATAGTTTTAAGTAAAAATTCTGGTGTAGAATGTTTTTATAAAACTTGAGTAAAATTTTCGGTAGTTCTAGGGTTAAAAAAAGTTTAAATTTTAACCCCTTGAGGGGCAAGCAGTTGCGTTTGCATAATGCCGAATTCCTAACGCAAATTTAGAAAAATTCTATTCCAAAATAAGTAAAAGCAATTTTGCGGCTTTTTCCCACCAAAGTTAGAAAAGTAAAATTTAATAAATTTTTTCTGATATAAAACTTCATTAATCGTAAGTGGTATCATGGAAGACGGTAGTATTCCGAGTGACGCAGCCTTAAGCCTAAAATCGTATCGTATCGTATCGTTAAAATCGTATCGTATCGTATCGTAGAATTCGTAGATGGCGGAACTCTATATATACAGCTAACTTGAGATCAAAGAAAACGCGAAAAGCCGCCTTTTAATAACTCAGCAGATATATGTCCTATTGTTCTGAATTTTCTAGAACAGTCTTATATCTGCAGTCTAATCGTATACTGAAATTTTTACATTTCTACGTGCAGTATATTTTGAGATTTAAATAGCCATTTTTAAAGTGAAAACGTTGGTATGATTATCGAGGAAGTTCCTAATATGAAAATCTCGAAAACGCTTCTAACGATTTTCTTCAAATTGATATTATAATATAAATCTGATTAATACGAGGTGAATAACACTTTTCTTTTTTCTGGGAAAACTCGTTTTATTTTAAAAATCGTTATTTTAAAAAATCGCTTTTTTTACTTTTCTCGTCTGTGATTGGTGAATAGGTTTGACGTCACTTCGTATGTAGGGGGAGTCTTAATCCATCTGCTGTGAGTATAAAATATAAAATCAGAAGATTTGCAAAGTCATTTTAGGTATTCTAAGTTGAGTTAACAATCTGAATGTAGGCAGTAAATCTTTTTTTTTTTTTTTTTTTTAAATATTAAAATTTTAAATGTTAATTATTATGTGTTTTAAAATATTAAATATATTAAATGAAATTTCGATTGATATTATCTTTCTCTTTTGTTATGAAGAAATTATTATTCCATATTACTGCTTTTTGTCGAAAAAATATTTAGATTCATTTTTAAAAAAGGAGAATTTTATTTTTAATTATATGTATTCAATATAATTGTTATTTATCATTCTTTTTCAATTTTCAAAAAAAATTATTTTTAATTTTTTGTTTATGATCGTGACTCGAGGTTTTCGACTGTCGACTTGTGACTCAACTCAACCATTGCTATTTCTCATTGCTTTGCATAAATAATTATTGGATTACACTTTATTAGGTATTTTGTTAATTTATTATTTGTTTTTTAATCTGATTTACGATTCCATTTTTAACTTTTCTTTTGATTTACTTAGATTTAATGGTCCTTTTTTATTTTCTGCCGATTTAACCTAACCACGCTATCGTTTTGTAGATATTACGAACCTTTTATTTTCTCTTGAAATATCTATTAATGTTTTAATATCCAGCATCAATAATTATTTTTATAATACCTTATGGCTTCATAGTTGAATAGCTTCTTCTGAAAAGGGCAACAGAAATTTCTGAAAACTTTTGTTTACATATCGATTACGATAGGAATGTTTTAATATCCAGCAGTAACTTAAACTTTCGTTTTGATTACATATCGAGTAACAAAAAATATGTTCTTGACTCTTTAGAAAATGTAACTAAAATGATAATTTTAACAATTGAATCATTAATAAAAAATTATATGTTAAATTAAGCCTGAAAATTTTAATACTTGGAAAGGCTGAGACAAATATAAATTTTTAAAGCAGATATCTTACAATGAATGTTTAATCACAATGTTTTAACTAAAATATCTTTAAATATTAACAAATTTAAACAAAATGAAGTTCTTAATTTTGCCGATTGATTTTTCGCGAAAAAAGGTACTAAAAAAACTTAAAACTATTTAGCTAGAACAGATTATAATGTTTCTGATGGGAACAAATAAATGGATTTTTCAATGCTTTCACTAAAGTAAATTTAAAATTCAAAGTCAGAATTACAAATTAATTAAATTGTTTATTGTGGGATCCCCATAACTCAAAAAATATTTTAAACTAAGTTATCATTGTTTTTTCAATGTTTGTTGACAGACGGTTGCGATTTGTGTTAAAAACCACCAAAGTGACATTCTCTATGCCCTATCATATGATGCATACCAATAGATTTCTAAACAGCTTCCACTTGAAAATCTGAAGACCATTAAGATTACTAAATCAAAAGAAAAGTTCACGATTAATTCCCAAAAAGTCAGAATAAATAAATTTCAAAATACATAATATGTGTAATCCTATTTTAAAAAGCTTTTTTCCAAAGTAAGAATTCATTCACATACACTGACAATAAAATTATGAGTGTTTTGATTGGTGGGAAAACATTTAATGTATTTTATCAGCGCTGTCCAACATGGCATGATTTCAGGGGGGGGGGGGAATTATTTTTTTGCCAATGATTTTCTGAGAACATCACTTTTATTTTCAAGAGCAAGGGGTGATTCTGTTCTGAAATTTCAGCCATTCAGTTCTGAAAAAGAAAAAAAATCATTCCTTCTTAACCTAAAAACCTCATAATGGATATTAATTATGAATGAATCGTATGTTTTCTCCTACCGATTGGCAATTTTTGTGTGTTTTTTATGTGACCACTTGACAAATTTTATGATTTTTCCCCTAACAACCGACTGTCGATTTTTCTTTTTCATCTGTGACTTATTGATGAATTTTGTGATTTTTTAAGCAGTAGATGGGCAAATTAATCGATTTTTTTTTTCTTCATGACTAACTGAAGAATTTCTTGTAACCAACTTGTGAATTTTTTGATTTTCTTTTCCTTCACAAGAGCGATTTAGAAATTTCTCTACATACATTTATAATCTACAGTGATGATAGACAAAATTCATGCATTAATAAGATTCCTGTGGTAAGATTCGTCAAATGGTCGCAGAAAAAGACTAATTTTGTCAAGGGATCGCAGAATAAATGAAAATTTCCTCAAAATGTTACGGAAAATTTCGAATTTCGTAAAAAGTCTGTGAGGCTGTGAAAGTTCAGCTTTTTTTTTTTTTTGCTGAGCCTGTACCATGTCTGATTTTAAGTCAATACGACCCGAACCTGCAAAAATAATTTTCAAAATATGAAAAATATTATCAATATTTTGTTTTTGATACACACAAAAACCACATGTATCATATTTTTGATAGTTTATGTACACATGTTACATGTGTTTAAATTGAGAGGTGCCTGTTATTCAAACTTATATAAAAGTTCAAATATATAAAGTTTAGGAATTAAAAAGTGTTTGTTAAATAGAAATGTCTGCCTTTTGAAAGAAAAGCCATTATGGAGGTCTTATTGTACATAGACAGGGGTAGGGAAATGCATCATTTTACTCGCCATTGGCGAGTGAATTTTCTAACAGGGCGAGTGAATTTTTAGGTAGTTTTTGAAAACTGCAAACTATAGAGATATACCGAAAACTTTTTTTTTTATTAGTTAGCTATATTTTTCAACTTTCCTAATTATTGCGATGTAAACATGGTACTAAGTTCTATTTTATATTAAACTTTAATCTCTTGTTTATTTTTTTAAAATTTATAGGGAAGAAAAATATGAGAATGCATTATAGTAATAGTAACCAACTATTTTTGAGTTGCATAATTTTGTCATAAAAATTTTCAACTGTAGATTGCATTTTACTGGCTGGTGAAATAAATCCTTGGCTGGTAAGATTTTCTAGAAATTCCCCACCCCTGTACATAGATCTTCAACCTGAAAAAATACTTTGGATATCATTTGAAATTCAGGTCGACCAATTAGAGTCAAAACCCAAACCGAAACAATGAAAGTGAACCCGGCCTGCAACAAAAAATCTACTATTGATCCGATCCGAACCAAGAGTCGGTTCGGGTAAAAGCAAGTAACCCGATCTGATGCAGGACTCTAATGCAGATATCTTTCAGTTAGTGTAGTAAATTGTTTTACATGCTTCCTCAATTAGTGTGTGAAGCACAAAACTGGTTACACTATTTTTTTCCCAGCAAGATGGTGATCATTATTCAGCAATTGGTAAGTTTTCTATTAAATAAATTAACCAGTTTGTAGGTTTGTAGCAATTAAACTGTAATGCAAAACATTTTAATCAAGTCGTGTATTTAAAAAAGTACTCTATGATAAGTAAGCTAACATAATTAAAGAACTGTTGTAATGCAGATTAAAAATTAAGAGACTTTGTACTGTTTCTTGACTGATTGTTTATATTTTTAAAATGTATACATTAATATGCAAGTGCACATATGTGTGCACCAGTGATTTTTTTTTTTTTTTTAATTGTGTATTTGCAGAGTGCGTGACATCTGGCCGAAAAAGTAGCAAGCAAAACTAAACACTGTATGTACTGTATAAACAAGAAAATTAATCGACACTGTTTGTTTTTAAGCATTTTGCATATTACAGGTCATCACTTTAATCATTGTTTATATCAGTGTTGAATTCAGACACTTTTCTCCAGGAGGGATTGCACTTTTTGACCATTGAAAACACAAAATCTCAAATCTTCTGGGGGGGGGGGGGGGTGAAATCAACACTGATTTATATTTAAAAAATTTATACTTTAATATGCGAGTGCATTTATGTGTGCACAAGTTTTTTTTTTTTTTTTTTTTTTTTTTTAATTCGGTATTTGCACAGTTCATGACACCTGGCCGAAACAGTACTCAGTACAATATTACTCAGAAATAAAGATATATTTTAACTCTCTGAGCGGTTTGAGCATATTTTTCTGTTTCCCAAAAACAACTTTAATCTGTTGTAGACAAAAATATTTTCAGCAGAATTGTATTTCAAGATGTCTATCAAATAAAGGAGCATGAAGTGTATTTTAGAAACAAACAGGAAAAGAAAATTTTAATTAAAATTATTTTTATAAGCATTTTTGCATTTAAGCATTTTATAAGCATTTTTATGAAAATGCCGGAATGCCTTCAAGATGCTCGGAGGGTTTAAAATATATATATATATATATTCCAATCAACCCAGTAGCAGAAACAGTGCAGCACGGAAGCGGGCGCTGCAGATTATTTTAAACCTTGCAGATTAATCCACCAACTTAAAAATAAATGCTGGGCTTAAAAAATAGCTGAAATTTGCTTTAAGTCTATAGATTTATGGTATTTGTTGTATCCTTATATTATATATATTCTTTATAAATGGAAATTTTGCTTACTTTAAGTGTTTCTATTATTTCTTATGATAGTAGGCTTATTGGGTCACAGATAAATTTTTGTTTGCTGCAGACTGACGCAGAAAATTCTGCTTCTGGGCCAATGTATTTATATATTTATGCATGTAAGCATTCGCTGTTTTCTGTGGTAAAAATCTGTATGTACTTTAATGCAAATAACTTAAAAGTAGAGCTGGGCGATATATTGATAAAATTGATATAAAATGGTAATTGTGATAACGATATTAAAAAACCTTACAAAACGGTATATCATGAATATCATAATCGTGATGTAAACCGTGATTATCGTGGTTCTTCATTAAACCGCAACATTAAGCAGCACTTCTTCAGATTCGACCCAGTCTAAACCGTGGTATTAAATACTGAATCGTCTGTTCCGATTATTATGATACTAACGGAGTGTCTCCTCTCAAGTCTAAACCGTGGTATTAAAAATACCAATTCCTCGGTTTCAGTATTCTTGATATTAACGGTGCGACTTCTGCCAGTCTAAATTGTGATATTAAATACCGACTCCTCGGGTTCCATGTTCATGATACTAATGGTATGTGATTTCGTTTTGGTGGGTGATAAGTATCGTACATGCAGTTTTCTGTGTGATCACTGACATCAGATGATACATATATATATATATATTTATGGTATTGACGGTATAAGCTGAATCTCTGAGCATATGCGTTTTATGCTTCAGACACCATGTCTTTCATTTCATTATGGTATTTAGATTTCAGCGATGTTGATGAATATTTGCTCTTTGTTATCGAACAATGTGTGAATCAGGACGATAAAGAAATGAAATATAACATTTTATTTGCAACAGTGGATTTAATTAGACAAATGAAATAATAATTATATAGCTGGGTCCTCAGGGCCACTTTTCTAACTTTGGCCGAGACCCTTCATGTGGCATATCATTGGAAAGGCCTGTGACCACTTATTCATGTTATGCACCTCCGGTGACCACCCCCCACTTCCACGTCTGGGGGGCACTTTTCTAAATTTTACCGAGACCCCTCATGTGACATATCATTGGAATGGCCTGTTGCCGCTTATTCATGTTATGCCCCTCCAGCATCCCTATCCCCCCCCCCATGGGAGGGCCTTTTCTAAATTTTGCCCCCCCCCTTATGTGACGTATCTTGCAAAGACCTGTGACCGCTTGATCATTTTATGCATTTCCGGTGCTCCGCCCACCACTTTGCCCCCCAAGGTGGCACTTTCCTAAATTTTGCCGACACTCATCATGTGACCATTTATTCATGTTATGCACCTTCAGCATTCCTCTCCCCACTTGTCCCCCCCTTGCGGGAGGGCTTTTTTCTAAGTTTTACTGTCACCCCTCATGTGACATATCGTTGCAAAGGCCAGTGACCGCTTAATCATTTTATGGCCTTCCGGTGCATCGCCCACCACTTGGACACCCCTGGGGGGGCACTTTTCTAAATTTTGCTGACACCCATCATGTGACATCATTGGAAAGGCCTGTGACTGCTTATTCATGTTATGCACCATCAGGGTCCCTCTCCCCACTTGTCCCTCCCCCCCCCCCTCCGAGGGAGGAGCTTTTTGTATATTTTGCCATCACCCTTCATAAGACATATCGTTGCAAAGGCCTGTGACCGCTTAATCATTTTATGGCCCTCCGGTGCACCGCTCACCACTTTTCCCCCATGGGGGACACTTTCCTAAATTTTGCCGACACCCGTTATGTGACATATCGTTGGAAAGGCCTGTGATAGCTTAATCATTTTATGCACTTCCAGTGCTCCGCCCACCACTTTGCTCCCCTCCCATCCCCGGGGGGCACTTTCCTAAATCGATATATCGGAATATGATATAAAGATGCTGATTTATCATGATATTTAATTCTAGACATTGCCCATCCCTACTTAAAAGTGCTTTGCCATCGATCAGCATGATACCGATATCTATGTACCGATAATATTGTACCGATGTAATGATACCGATAATATTGTACAATACATTTTCGTCATTATCTAACATTAGTGCACACAAAATGCATTTGTATGCACTACATAGTTTATTATCTACCGATTCTAATAAGGATTTTATGATCGTAGTACATATGAATGTATTTTATATGAAATTAGTACCAAATAATGAGAGATTTATTGATGTTGTTATGTCAGTAAATAACATTTTAAAGAGTTAGACTTTTTTGTTTGGTGCCATCAAGTTTTGACGGGTTCCATCTAGTGAATCTTTAAGACTTTTTTACTGTTGCTATAGAAATATTTTAGATTATTAATAATTTGTCTCGAATGAGTCATAAAAGGCCAACCCTGCCACATGGCAATTAAAAAATATTATCTATCGCCAAATAAAATACAGCTTTTTCATCTCTAGTTACGTTTAGCTTTTTATTTTTTTAAATGGTGCAAGGACACGGTATCTAAAATGTCACTAATAATATGTGCATCCATTGTCTGCAATTTTCTATAATCTACGTTGCTTAGCAAAAGTAAATATCACAAATTTCACCTATCTGTTTCTGAAAATTATTGTGAACTTCAACCATTGATGGCCAATTTGTGCTGAAGTGGAAAAGACCATCACATCAAAAATACCTTTTGTCACAATTTTTGTTGCTGGCAAAAATTATACTAGTATTTTAAAACAGGGTTTTAAGGATTTTATTTTAACTACATGAGGCAAGAATGAAGAGATACTGATACTTAAAGCATATGGTTGCTCTACTCATTGGTTAAATCTTCTAGGTGACAATATAACTCCACAAACAATTACAAAACATGTCATTGAAATACAAAAGTACTTTCACAATTACCATGCTGTATATGCTTGGTTAAAAGAATGCAATGATCATTTTACACTACTCTTACCTTGCAACTTTTACTAGAACAGTCAGATAACTTGTTTTGAAACTTTTATCAATAACCACAGCCATTATACTAAAATTATTAATACACTATTAACATTTCTTTGAAATTATCAGACTATAATCTTTATAATATTAAAGATCTTCTTTTGCAATTATAACCAGTTGAAAACACTTTAAATAGTCAGGAATGGGAAATATATCATTTTGCTTGCCACTGGCGAGTACCTTTCCTCGCAGGGCGAGTGGATTTTTAGGCAATCTTTGAAAATACTGCAGGCTATATAAGGTCTGGCAAAAACATTTTTTTAATAGTTGGTTATATTTTTCAAATTTACTTCGATAGTGCTAAGTTCTATCTTATACTAAACTTTCCTCTGTTGTATATATTTTTTAATAACAATTAATAATTTCTTAGTTACAGTGACTACTATAGTAACAATTTCTTAGTAACAGTGTAAACTATTTTTGCTGTGTGTTTTCTCATTGTTTTTGAACTGTACGTTGTATCTTGTTGGCTCATAAAATAAATCTTTGTTTGGTAAGATTTTCTGAAAATTCCCCATCCCTGTAAGTAGTAGTATCAATACAAAAACCCTTAATGGGTTAAAAGTTAGTGATGCAGCACTTTATCTTATTCTCTAAGAATTTTAAATATGGAACTTAAAAATAATGATATCAAATTTTGAGTGACGCTATGCTATTAATTAGGGATTGACCGAAGCAGCAATTTTGCCGAATACCGAATACCGAAGCTTCGGTCGAAGTGTACGCCGAATATTCGGTATTCGGCGACCGAATACTTGAAAATTTTTAATACGCATTTTTGCATATACTAGCTTTTTTAATAAACTTTAATTGAAATGAAATTCTCAATAATTTAATTCAGTTACATTTTTATTCTTAAATCTAATTAATAAAAAATTTAATGACTTTCTACTCACAAATTTATTAACCCATCACTTTTTATTATTTTATCACTAGTCAATACCCAAAAATAACCTATGAAAGTATTAAACTATGCAGGCTATTATTAAGGATAAGGACTACCAGAATAACAAAAGTTCATTCAAATAAAAAGAAACAATGTTGTTAATAAGCTGATTTACTGACTGTCTAATTATAAACATATTGAATAGGAATGTTCTCAAAATACAAAAAGTATCATATCAATTTGTACATTTAACTATTTTCTATCAAATTATTGATAGATATTTATATTTTGATTAATATTTTAACACTGTGGTGATGAAGATTACAAATTTGAACGATTTTGATATAACAGTTATAAAAGCTATAGGATAAGCATTGGAGTATACTTATTGGATGTGTGTATTTTCTTTAATAACCTTAGATATACAGATATGAACTCTAATATACTTATTTGATGTGTATATTAACACTAGAACGCCCGCTACCATTTTCCCCCTAGAACGCCCGCGCGAGTCGCTTCGACTCCTGATTGTTTCAAAAGAGAAAAAATAAACGAAACGCATAGAAATGAATAGAAAACTGTGAATATAATATTTTATATTTGAATTTAAGATTCATATATATATTTTACAATTGAAAGAACAATATTTATATACGCATTTTTAAGAAATTGGAAAAATATTTTCAAAGGAAATACTCACAGAATCGTTTCCAATTTTCAATCTGAAATACAGTTTTTGCAAGTGTAGTCAGTTTTGACCAAGCATTTTCCCCAAACCATTTTCTTGCATGTTATGCAATCATTGAAAGTCATGTTGCCTTTACATAGTTTTACTTCGCATTTTCTTCTCTTTAGGGATTTTGTTTCAGATGATGTATCAGCGAGTCTTTTTCTTGTTGGCTTATTTTTAGCAGATGTATAATTTTGACGCAATTCATCTGCTAATAACTGAATAAATGCTTGTCTGCTTATTTTTGTTTCTCCGGTAACTTCTTTATAAATGATCCAGGCATTTATTGCTGCTAAATCTAAGAAATTGTAAAAAGTATGCACAGGCTATCTTCTGGAGGGCGCCTTCACTGAATATTTCCTAGCCATTTGATCAATAACGTCAACACCACACTTAGTTTCATTATAAAATCTATCAGTTTCTGGAGTTTTCTTTTCGTTGTTTTCAATATCAATGAATGAGGGGAGAGTGCTAAGAATAATAACATTTTTCTTTCTCTTTCCTTGATACACGGTTAGAGTAGTACCGGTTTCTTCGTGTTTTAGAAATTTTGTTTCGTATAATTTATCTTTTGAATCTTTCAAAGTTTTTGGAATTTCTCTCCTAGTTTTTCTCATAGTGCCTACTAAACTAGTACCTTTCTTTTTCAGTTGTTCAGCCAAACGCAGTCACGTGAAATAATTATCAACCGTGACGTTAATGCCTTTGTTTAGAAATGGCTGCATCAATCGCATAACTACATATTCTGATAAAGTTTGATCTGAAGGCCGTTCTTCGCATTTGCCTAAATAAGGGAACGCATTCAGTAAATACTTTGTTCGAAGGTCTACTGCAAGCCAAAACTTTTGTCCGTATTTATCCGGTTTTGAAGGTATGAATTGCGTGAAAGGACAACGCGTTTTGCTTGGAAATAACTGTTCATCTATTGTTATATTTTCACCAGGCTTGAAACAGGCAATACAGTTTTCAGTGAATCTATTCCATATATCAGATATCATTCCAAATTTATCTGTTTTTAAGCGTATAGATCTGGTAGATTTCAAATCGAATCTCAAAAAGCGTAAAATTTCACAAAACCTATTTCTTCCCATAGTTTCAGTGCAAAAATTCAAACCCCATGAGTTTGACCACAAAGAATGAATATCAATTCCATTTGCACCACATGCACCTCGGGCATACAGAATTCCAATAAAGGCATACAGCTCGTCTAACGTAACTGTCCAGTTATTGGTTTCAAGAACACGTCTTGCCTCTGTCTCTGTGCATCTTTGTATTTGTTCCAGCATTTTTTTATCTACAAATAACAGCCATGCACTCAAAACGCTTTTAGATTTCACGAAATTCTTAGCATAAATAGTTGGTCCAGTAGTCTGGCACATGATATTTTGCTTCGGATATCTTCCAGAAATTTTCTTATTTGCACAAATTTTCCATTGTGTGCCATCTGGAGCGACATGAATTCCATCTCTTTCAGATGCAATAATTAGCGCATCTTCATTTGTATTGGAATCTGATGAAGAATTATTTCCAATACTAATTTCTTGAATTTCGTTTTCATTTTCTGATAACTCACCACCTTCAGATTCATTATCTGAAAGCTCTCGTAATAGAGCAGTTATTTCGTCCGGTGTTAGAAATTTTTTCCGTGACATTATGTTTTATTTCTAATAAAAAGGAAAAACGGAGCTGCTTAGCTATGATGAAACACAAGCTGATAAAAATTGAAACAAAAATTCAATTCGAATGATACAAAGAATTTCGCAAGCAGTACGCAATCATTTCAGCAGGTGCATGGAACTAACCATTTTTCTCAACAAAAGGGGTGTAGAGAAAAGAAGAGCAAAAACATTTACCTTTCTGATAACAGATAAAAATATTATGAATCTCAAGGTCATGTTACCCAAAAATAATGAAAGCATTTTACAAATCTTACTATGGAGTCGATTCGACTCCTTTGGGCGTTCTAGGGGTAATGCCTCATTATCAATTTATTAAATGTGCAAATAATTTATAAATTTCAGAATATATAGAGATTATAAAAATAATAAAAGTCAAGGAAGCGGGGGGAAAAAAATCAAAATTTCTCAGAAATATGGGTGTTTTAGGAGCATTTGGAGTCGAAACGACTGCATCGGGCGTTCTAGTGTTAAAGAAAATACATATTAAATAAATTTAAATTAAAAAAAAAACTAATGTAGAAGTAATTAAAATTAAATAAGGGATGCATCTTCCTTACTTTTTTCTTCTTCTCTAGTTGGCAGTTGTTTTGATTTCACCCCTATGTAGACTATTTTAGGAAGGAAAAAGTTTTTTTGAAATAAAAAATGGCCTTTGACTTGTTTTTTGTAGTGCAAGCTGAATTCTGAACTCATGCACATAATATTAAACCTCATTGTTTAGCCTATTCTACTGCTAAGTAAAAGACAATTCTTCTAATTCTAAAAAAATACTTATCTGCAATTATTCGGCCGAATACTTAAAAGTATTCGGCCGGAGTCGAATATTCAGTTTACATGCCGAACCACCGAATACCGAATCAACTATTCGGTATTCGGTCAATCCCTACTATTAATTATAATCTCTGTATATATTTCATCATTTTATTTTTTTATAATCGCATGTGCAAAAATTATGTTCAATTTAAAAAGATGTATAAAAGTTTAATCATTGATGCTTTATCATTCATATCTCTCATAAATTCAAAGTATGAGTTTAAAAAGATATGGGAACTACTTGCGAATTCACCCGGAGTCCGCTATCTTGTTTCTTTGTTGGTCATTTATAATCACTTTATGCTTAATTTAATAACATAACAACAACAAACATAATATAAACAACAGCAAACATAACATAAAATAAATAAATCCAAATAAATAAATTTAACATCGGCGATGATCAACAAAGAAACAAGGCGGACTCCGGGCGAATCCGCAAGTAGTACCAAGATATGAATTAAAAGTATTCTATTTTTCATGCACTTTTTCTAAAATTTTGGTATTTCATTAAGTTTATTTTGTTTCTAGGAAAATTTAATCCAATTTTATCTATGAAGGTGTACTTTTTTAATCTTTTGATCCTAAACCTCAAAAAAGTAATGATATCAATACAAAAACCCTTAACGGGTTAAAAGTTTGACGCAGCACTTTACTTTATGGCTATATGAATCTGAAATATGGGTCTTAAAAATTCTGATATCAAGTTTTAAGTGACGCTGTGCTATTAAAATGAATTTATATATATTTAATTTTTCTTTTTTGTTGTATTTATTTTTAATCAGTGATACTTTTTCATTCAAGATATGAGTTTTAAAAGATATGATATCAAAATTAAAGTGACGCTGTGATCTGACTTAGATTAGTTAAAAAATTACTTTACACATACTTGTGTTTTGTCTTCTGAAATATATTTAGAAATTGAAACATTTTTTTTTTCAATACACTATCAAATATGTCATACATTTTCTCAGCTGATGTTATGTATTAAATGTATTTAATTCAATAAATTTATTTATCTTTTGCGTCACGATATCCAGAACCATCGGTAAAATTTGTGTAAATGTTTTCTTTGCATCACACTATCTATTTGCATACTATTTACTTAGTTTAGATACTATGACGCAAAATAAACGTTTACACAAGTTTTACGGATGGTTCTGGATATCGTGACGCAAAAGATAAATAAATTTATTGAATTAAATACATTTAATACATAACATCAGCTGAGAAAATGTATGACATATTTGATAGTGTATTGAAAAAAAAAATGTTTCAATTTCTAAATATATTTCAGAAGACAAAACACAAGTATGTGTAAAGTAATTTTTTAACTAATCTAAGTCAGATCACAGCGTCACTTTAATTTTGATATCATATCTTTTAAAACTCATATCTTGAATGAAAAAGTATCACTGATTAAAAATAAATACAACAAAAAAGAAAAATTAAATATATATAAATTCATTTTAATAGCACAGCGTCACTTAAAACTTGATATCAGAATTTTTAAGACCCATATTTCAGATTCATATAGCCATAAAGTAAAGTGCTGCGTCAAACTTTTAACCCGTTAAGGGTTTTTGTATTGATATAATATATACCGGTGCCCCTCAAGGGGTTAATTAGTTGCTTTTATATTCATTAACTATTGAAAACTTGTTGATTATCTACTGCATGTTGCTTATAACTGATTTCTATACATATAAGGCGATAGATGGTGACGATAGTCCAATCTACGGAATTAATGAAGTGATTAAATTTTAAGCGTGTAATTAAAACCCCCCTTTTCTTGCTTTTTAGCAATTAACTAAAAGTATTAGGTGGATTGGTCGTACATTTATCTTTACTCACTACTGTTCCAATCTTTCGAAAAATTAGCAATATTTAGTATTTTATAAATTGTTTCTAATTACGCAATTTTTAAAAATTTTCATTCATTGGATTTTCGCCAGTTTGACCTTGAAAAATCTTGAATTGAAAATAAAACTCTATCTCTTTGTAACTAACTATTTCAGGTCTCGGAGCGATCTCTTTTAACACCTTGAAGATCGTTGGGATTTTATATACTACTATTAACTTTTGTTCCAAGTAACACATTGACACCAGAAATTTAATAGAAAATTTTGCTTTTATAATGGACGTGAAGGAAATTTTGTTACATATTTTTAAATAAATTTATTTTTAAATTCTGGTGCCACTCAATCATTTGAAGATTTTAGCTACAGAAGTACTTTGCCTTGAAAAAGTCAAAAGAAACTAAATCAAAATTTTTGTAACCGCTATTTCTTTCTGAAAATTTTTGTTATAGACTTATTTTGTCAATGCCGTTGAAACCCGGTTCATCGGGCCATCGCGCTGACACAAAAATGGCGGCTATAGTAGGCGGATCTTTTTAAGCATTTCTACGGTTCCTTAAATTTAAACACCAGTATGTTAAAACGTTTTCTTTTACTTATTTAATCTCAGAAAAATAAGGCAAAGAAACTTTTTAGAAATTATTGGTATTCAAATTGAAAGGACGGTGCAAACTCTGAAAAAGATCCGCCTATGATAGCCGCCATTTTCGAGTCAGCGCTGAAACCAAGTCAGGACCTGATACTAGTGAGGCAAACTTCCATCAATGAATTTTAATAAAAATTTTCTTCTTATTTAAACGCCGTATTAATGCAGAATTGCTGTCAAGAATAAGTGAAAAATTTCTGTCCTTTTCACTGGTGGAAATTTGTCGTTGCTAATGAGGTAGTCCCTAGTAATCAGACGGCGGCGCCTGGTTCGTACCTAGTTTTTCTCATCAATTTTTGTAGATATCTACGAGGAAAGAAATAAAAAAATAGTGGCGGCGAAAAAAGAGACCGCTCCGAGGCCTGCGATTTATAATATATATATATATATATATATATTCATTTAATTATAGTTTTATTTTATTTAACTTTTTTAATTTATTATTTTTTATTAGCCCTTTGCACTCGACAGGTGACTCTCATTCAACACTAGTGTTGCCAGGTTTCTCGCGTAACTCAGGGCTCGAAATGCTCTGGACACCACTAATTTATTACAGTTTATTTCGACATTTTTACACTGTAAACTGAAATGTCTAAAATTCAGACACTTAAGTGTCTGAAACGTAGTGTTCAATTTTCAGACGTTTTAAAATGCCTGAAAATTTTCAGACACTTCTTGCGTCTGAATTTCAAACACATAAGTGACTGAAACTGGATTGTTCGATTTTCAGACGTTTTAAAGTGTCTTAAAATTTTTAGACACTTCTTGCGTCTGAATTTCAGACATTTCAAGTGTCTTAATTGCGGCCATCTTTGAGCCCTTTTTTTTTGCCAATATGAAGCCATCTTTGACCACTTTTCTTTCTAAGTCATATACGCAGCCATATTTGACCACATTGAATCCTTTTTTATAAATGAGAATAATTTGTTGCCATAAAGCAGAGCTAATTGCAGCGTGGTAAAACTAGGATGCTTCTCTGCCCCCTGATTTTAGGGTACCCCAAATTGGGTACAAAATTTTTATAAAGCTGATATTTTATATCAGTTTTGACTTTATTATGATCGTAATCAGTATTTTGTAGTTTTAGAATAGGATAATATATATAAATATATTCACATAAATATGTATTTATGCGATTTCATATATGCCCTACGGCATCAAAAATGTTTATTAAATTAATTCCAGTCCAAAGACCTAGTATTTATTCGCCCCCCCCCACACCACCACCGCCACCTTCATATATTGCTACAAAAAAAAAAAAAAATTAAGACTGCTCGATGCCATCAAATAAATATTTGGATAAATATATCCTTTTCTTTAACCTAATCATATTCTAAAAGTACAAAATATTTATTAAAATAAGTATAAGATCAAAACAAATTTACAATATCAGCTTTATGGAAATTTCATACCAAATTTGTGAGCCCGTAAAGCTAACGTCCCATAGAAAAAGCCCAGTTTGTCCATGCTGCAATCAGCTCTGCTTTATGGTAACAAATTATTCCCATTTATAAAAAATGATTCACTTCTTCGGAAAGAATTCCATCCCTGCTTTGTTGTACAATTTTTTTCTATTTAAATTAGATATTCCCAGTCAATTAGTTTAAGCATTTTTTGGATTTTTATTTCTGTGTTAAATAAAATCTAGCACTAGATTTCACAAAATTATCAGCATATGAGATCCGAACATTAAAAAAAAAATTGAGCACGAAACACTTACTTTTCTTTATCCCCCTTCGTTTTTATTATTATACTATTCATCATTACCAAGAAATGCTTAAACATTTGACAACTGCACATCGGCGCCTGAGACAAGCAGTAGTTATAAGATTCTGGATGGACTTCATGTTTATTTGGCTCTTTTCAAACGATAAATAATATAGTAAATATCAATGGACACAGAAATCCTTCATTATGATATGAGTACCCTTCATTTCTGCTCCCCACGTTGCTTGCGACCACACAAGCAGTATCAGTCGCAAAAGCGATTTCTTATCCACATGATTGGAACAGTCGTCGAAAAAAAAAATAAACACCTCCTACTAACTCCGCAACTAAAAGACAACAATAATAGAAGAAAGTTACTGGTACCAATCGTCTGGAAATAAAGTCTACTTTTAAATGATGTATTTAAAATTTGCATAGGGGCCATCTACAAATCAAAATTAGACCAAACTTTGTTTTTTTTCCAATAGATGCACCCAATTTTGACACTATATTTTAAATCTTCGGTTCAAACTATGCCTAGAAACGAAATTTCTAGTCATTCGAATGATAAGTTTTTGAATTATAAGCATTCAAAATTTAGAGCTTCTAATGTTAAATTGCATTTTCATATTTTTATTAATATCTCCTGAAATTATAATCCTAATATGATAATTTTGTATGTGGTTATAATACTAAAAAACCTAAACATATATAAAAACATTGAATTCGTAAAATTGCATACCAAATTTGGGGCCACAAAAATCGATGGGAAGGTGAGGGGGCAGGGCTGCGGATCAGTTTCCATGTTTTAATCAGATCCTGCTTCTAGAAGAAACATTACCCCGCTTTATATTTTTCTAAATAGAGCTGTCCGCTATTCGGGAGTGACCGGTTATAGAAGTTTTACTGTATGCTTCACTAATAACGGACATTCTCGAATAGCAAACACCTATTTAGCGATCACTTTTTTCAATCCACAACATTTGTGGATTGAAAAGCAGATTAATAATATATTGAAGCATATTTTGTGTAATTTGTACTCGGTATGCTGGGTATTTGTACACTCTGGACTTTTTTTACATATGAAAATAAAACCTCTAAATAGCGGCAAATTCTACGGTCCCAGGGTGTCTGCTATTGAGAGGTTTTATTTAATATATACAGTTATAAATATATTCTAAAAAAGTAGAAAATGTTTTTTTTTGACAGTATAGGAAATGTGGTTCTAATAAGTTCCAGTACCAGCGGCTTACATTCATTACCCCCCTCCCCCCTTCCCCCTACTACATATACAGCAACAAAAATTTAAACACATTGATGACTTAATATATCTATCTATCTATCTATCTATCTATATATATATATATATATGAACATGTAAATATATGTTTGGATAAATATATCCTTTGTCGTTAACTTCATCCTAATCTAAAAGTATGCAATATGATATATAATAAGTACAATAAATTGCTTTGCGCAAATGGATGCATTCTCCGATGATAATAAAAAATAATCCTGTAAAAAATCAGAATAATTTTGACGTTGAAAGTTGTCAGAAAATTTCTGTGTCTTAAAATTTAAATATGTTATACAGATGAAACACAGGAAATACATATAAATGTAGTTATTTTACTTTGAACAAGTTTCTATAGTCTAAAAAAAATTCTTTCATCGTGCAATTAAATACTGTAGAAAATTCGAACTTTTTAATAAAGCGTTACAAAGGAACAATTTAAAATGTATTTATAAAACATTAAAAATTTCACGATAACTCCAATTCTGATGCTTTTATAATTATTTTTCAAGTTTTATGCCCACCACTTGAAGCAAAAATGTTCATAGCATTTCCTATACATAAATTTAATTTTGTTATATGAAAACATTAATTTCGAAAATGTAAAAGAATTAAATGATCTGTCATTAAACATAAAAATTCATATCCGAAATCATGTTAATGTTATCTGTAACTAGAAATTACAACGGAAGGGTTTATTAATAACAATATCATTTAATAACTTGATCTTTTTAATTATATTTTGCCATGTAGGCAATTTCTTTTACATATAACATATGGTAATCACCAGAGCTACTAAGCTACCTTTAAAAAGTTAAACATATATATTTTTTTAATAACATGCAAGAGAAATAACATCTAATTTCAAAACTTATTCCGCATTAAAAATACATATTTAATTGTTATTTCTGTATCTTTTATACCTCTTTCAAACCTCGTTATCCCGACACTCTAATGAACAGAAAAAAGTGTCGTCATAAGCGGATTGTCGTGGTAACCGGAGTTGGAGAAAAATATGTTTATAAAAAGCTGTATTTTAAATTAATTTAAGACAATTATAAATTCATAACTGTTCTTGCTGTTTTAAGCTATAACACATTATTATTAAACAAAATAAACACGAAAACAAAATTAAAAAGAATAAAAATCAGATTTATGATGATTTGTTTTTTTATTGTTACATGAAATATTGATGAAATAAGGTTTGCTAAACTTAGATGTGTTTCCTACAATTCTTTTTTCAATATTGTACAATGAATTGTAATCAATATTCGTTGATTCAGAAATGGATGTTAGATAATTTCTGATCGTGCCAATGGAATACATGTAATGCTTCAGTTTTAGACGAATGAAAAGCACCGCCTGACCAGAACAGAAAGACCGCGAGTGGACTGACACGTCTATCTGGAGCTTAAGTGGGTCATTCATAGTGTGTAGATTTATTTATTCAGATAAAGGATTGAAGAAAAAATTCTCATTTATCTCAATGGGTATTTTAGACACTTTTGTGAAAAGTTTGGCTAAGACATTTCTTACCGCTTAATTTCCGTGCTTATAAGCGGGACTTCGAAAAACTGACGTGATAAGCGGAGTGACGTGAAAACCGAGTGTCGGGATAGCGAGGTCCGACTGTATATATATATATATATATACAGGGTGTTCCGTTAAAGGGGTCCAATATTAATAGGGGTAATAGAGGAGATCACATGGAGCATAAATCAGTATATAAAGCCTGGTCGGATCTCAATAGTTTTCAAGTTACAGCAAATAGAATGAAAATTCGGAAAATTGTAAAAGAACCCTCATTTCTAAACTATCGATAAGGCTACATAAAAACGAAGCACATATTTAGAAAGAGCAGAAAAAAACCTACAAAATGACATCAATTGTATTAAAATAGCAATATTTATTGACGAGTTACAAGCCCTGAAACAGTGAAAAAAGTACGAAATCCAATATACATCAAAATAGTTAATCGTTAATTCCAAAAAGACAACTCTAGCTACAACAAGGAAAATGTAGTAAAATTTGGTCCATTCCGAAAACTTTCGAAAAAGCGTACAATGAACCATATCGGTTTAATTGTGTGAGAGAAATTAATCAGTTTCTTAGTTACAACTCCGCTTTCTTTGACACTAGCAAAGGTTAAACTCCGCCCATCACGATTGGAAACACCGCCTTTTTAATTACTCTCAACTATACATTTTCGATCATGCTTCTTCTGAGATGCAACATTTTTAATTATTCAAGAGTTGAATGAACCAAAATAATTTTACAATAATAGTCTACATTTTAAAGTGGTCTTTTATTGATATAAAGCTTAAGTTAAATTCTTTAAAATTAAACTGGTGGTGAAAATTCGGAAATAATTAAAAATATTGCGATTTGTAACTATGCAAGAAGTTTCAGTACATGTTTTACATGGACAATTATTGTATGTATATGTGCATCATATTTTATGATAGGAAATAATAATAACAAATAGCATAATAATTTTATTAATTATAAATTTAAAAAAGACACTAAATTTTAAATTAATTCATACAAACTTTGTAATTTACAATTTGAGTACACCACAGTCTGTGACTTACAAAATACTGTGCCAAAAAGTGTTGAAAATAAAAGAAAAATGACAAATAAAGAATTACATTCCACGTACTTTATGACATATGTGAAGCATAGTCTTCTGGCCTGCGCTGCACAGTTCAGTGTCGGAAGGCAGACGAACGGACATTATTATAATAGGTGTTCGAAGTTGCGCCCATTAACAGAATCGCACAGCCGACAGCGACGTCGTAAAGATTGGCGAACACGCCGAAAAACTCCGACGGAGTTGGGAATGTCTCCTGCAGCGACAACGATTCGCGCTAGTAAATCCTCCGGTGTATCCACAGGCGTTTCATACACCAGCGATTTAAGGTGTCCCCAAACAAAAAAGTCTAACGGATTGAGGTCTGGAGAGCGTGCAGGCCAAGCAACAGGTCCACTGCGTCCAATCCATTTCCCAGGATATGTTGAATTGAGGTGATTGCGAACACCTATGAAAAAATGTGCCGGTGCGCCATCGTGCATAAACCACATATTGTGGCGCAATGTTGCTGGCACATTTTGCAGTAACTGCGGTAAGATATCCCGTAGGAAAACCAAGTACGTACTGCCATTGAGTACATCTGGGAGTAAATATGGTCCTATGAGATAATCGCCGAGGACACCTGCCCATTAGGGTGGAACTAAAAATCGAAGTTTCGAATTTTATATTCTAATAGTGATTATTTTTTTCCTTTTTAACTCCATAAAAAGAAAATATTTTTCTTTTAATTTTAAAATGATATTTTCCGGTTCCTCAAAGCGCCTGATTTTCCCTAAAAAACGAAAAAAAGCCAATAATTGCATGAAAAGTTTTTTAAGCTTATTGTTAAATTTATATTTTGCAAAATTAAATTAATTAAGTGTTAATGTCCTGTAATAAAGATAATAATTTAGTTTGAGTGCCTTAGAAAAGTTAGCCCCACTTTATTTTACTTTTGTAGAAGCCAGCGTCGTGGGCGTCGGCTTTCATTGTTTCTTATTTATTTGGCTGCGACACATAACAAGTTAGTCCAATTTAACGTGTGTTAACAGTTTCTTTAATTATTTTTCAATAAACATTCGGTGTCAAAAGTGACAAAGTCTGTTAACGTACCTAAATCTAGATAATTGTTAAATTGTCCTGTATTTCGTGAACCAAAACAATTGTCATCTTTGACGAACATATGAAGATGCTATAAAACATTATTTTTGGGTTCAATTTAACTTAAAATCTGACAGCTAGAATCTGGTACACACTATTTCTAAAATATCTAAAGCTGTTGATGATACAATTAAAAGTGTATTGCTGAGACCTTCAATTCCAACGGTTTCTGATACACAAATTATAAAAAAATGATTAGAGACTAGCGCGAGAAATGTCAAAATTTGAAGAAAAATATTGAGATTAGAAAGAATAATCCCACATCGAATAAAAAATTGCAAAATGTTAGGTAATCCTGCAAAAAACATTTCTTTGTGTAAAAGCACTAAATATTATCATGTATCAGAACAAGAACGTCACTTTCTCAAAGACCAAAGCGAGATGGGGTGATGGCAATAGGATCAATAGATATAAAAACTACAAAAAATGTGTAGCAAGACTGGAAAAGGAAATATCAAGGAAAAATGTTATTTTAAAACAAAAAAAATGATGTTTTGATTGAATGATCGTCAAGTGTAAAAAATAGTTCGGAAGGAAATAGTTCAATCGGTTGTTTTTCTAAACCTGAATTTGATAATCAACAAGGTGAAAGAACCGGAGTATTAGACAGAACTGCAAATATTATTGCAAATGGCACCTTAGAAGATATGGGTATTTCTGATGATAATAAAGGAAAGGTAACTGAAAGAAGGACTTGAAGACGACAAAGAGAAAAGTAAAGGAAGAATTTGAAAGAACAGGAAAGACGAAATGAGTTAATTTTAGAAGGTTAGTATTTTGATGGCAGAAAGGATAACACTATGATAACTGAAGCAGAGGGAAAAAAGTATAACTAAGAATCATTAAAGACGAACACCTGGTCTTAGTTCAAAAACCAGGATAAAAATATATTGGTCATATTTCATTGACATCTTCTTCTTACATTAATATAGCCACTGCAATTTTGGTGTATTTTCAAAATAATAATACAGACATTTCAAGTTTGAAAGTTATTGGGTGAAACAGAAACGCCTTTTATGCAGGATGCAAATCTGGAGTTGTTAAAACATCGGAAGAAATACCCTAAAAACTTTATAATGGATAATTTGATTATTACATGCAAATGAACTTTTTTCTTAGATACTTATTTCAACATCTTGCTGGAAAAACTACGGGTACAAAAGGATTTTCTGGACCAGTAGGAAAGCGACTTGAAAAAATGCGAACATATTGAAATTATAGACTATAAAAACATTGATCCTATCTTGACGGACTGATCGAATGAAAAACTTAAAAAAAGTACAAACAAGGGATACACGTGAATTTTAGATTTTCCTTGTCATACTCAAACAGTGGAAACGTGTGTCAAAATTGTCCCGTGAGCTGCGTCAACAGTCTTTAAATATTAAGCAAAAGTTGGCTTAATCTTGGGAAAGTTGAATTCCCCCAATGTAATGAAAAAGTTTGCCTAAAAAGACAGTAGGTTGAATATCCAATCGAATTAATCTATAACAAAGGGAGGTAAGGAGTTTGGAAGTCGATATTTAACCACCTCCTCGTGGTGACTTCTGGATAGTATTTGCTAAATAAAAGTAGATATGAGCTAACAGCTACGTTGTTTACTTTAAGTTACATTATACTGAAATTTCAAAACTTTGACCTCCTTGAGGAACCGGAAAACAACTTAATTTAAAAAAACCTTTTCAGCCAAAAGTTTAGACATCCAAAAAGGAAAAAAGTTTTCACTATTACGCATTAAAACAAAAAAGTTTTTTTTTTACCCTATACTTAAGTTCCACCCTACTGCCCATATGTTCACACTGAACTTTTGTTGTGCGTTCGACGGGAAAACAGTGTGCGGATTTGTATATGACCATGTGTGCATATTGTGCGTGTTTACCACGCCCTCTCTCGTAAATGTTGCTTCATCAGTAAATAAAATATTTTCCAGAAATTGTGGATTATTTTCTGTTACATTAAGCAACCAACGTACGAATTCTGTCCGCTGAGCACAATCTGTTACTGATAACAGTTGTACCCGCTGCACATGAAAGGGGTGCATGTTTTCTGCACGCAGAACACGCCACACACTTTGGTGAGAAACACCGACTTCAGACGCAGCAGCTCGTGTACTCGTGGAGGGGTTATCTTTAAAAATATTCAGTACATCTTCTTCCATTGCAGGTGTTCGTACATGTCGAGGTTTCCCTGCATCAATGCTTGCTGTATTAAACGATCCAGTCTCCCGTAATCGTCTATCGATTTTTATGAAGAGTTTCGAACTTGGGCAACGTCTCCTTGGAAATTGCTCACGGTACATGCGCTGTGCTAGACGTGCATTTCCATGAGATTGCCCGTACATCAGATGCATGTCCGCATATTCTTCGTTAGAGTATTCCGGCATAATTATTATACATCAACTTACTACAATCCCACTTACAACAGCCTCCCTTTAACATAACGCCCACTGATGACTGCTGTTTTATTACACTTTTCTTCCTATACACATAGAAAATTTGCATAAAAAGTACTTCTTCTTCATCATCCTGAAAGTTCATGGAGGAAACGCAGCAGTCACGGAGTTTGATTTAAGACAAGGCGAGAGCTGCACAATATGTCATTCACTTGACCAGACTGAATAATGAAAGGGTATTGATAGAGGTTGATCAGAAATGTATAATTGAAAGATATTAAAACGGGGTGTTTACAATCGTCATGGGCGGAGTTTCGCCCTTTCCGAGCGTGCAACAGTACAGAGTTGTAACTAGGGAACTGCTTGATTTCTCCCATACAATTAAACTGATATGGTTTATTGTCAGCTTCTTCGAAAGCTTCCGGAATGGACCAAATTTTATAACATTTTCCTTGATGTAGGTAGAGTTGCATTTTTGGAATTAACGATTAACTATTTTGCTAAATATTTGATTTTGTATTTTTTCACTGTTTCAGAGCTTGTAACTCGCCATTAATTCTCAATATTCTAAAACAACTTATGTCATTTCGTAGGATTTTTTCTGCTCTTTCTAAATATGTGCTTCGTTGTTATGTAGCATTATCGATAGTTTAGCAATGAGGTTTTTTTTACAAATTTCCGATTTTTCATTCTATTTGCTGTAACTTGAAAATTATTGAGATCCGGCCAGGCATTATATACTGATGTATGCTCCGTGTGATCTCCTCTATTACCCCTATTAATATTGGACCCCTTTAACGGAACACCCTGTATATATATATATATATATATATAGTGCTTTAAACACAAAGCGATATGAGTAAGCGTCCTATCTTAAATGGGAGAAGTAACCGCAAGATTAAAAGCGAGGTCACATCAATCAAGGTCATGCGCCACGTAGCGGGTGGAGTGTGAACTACAGGTAGATACCTAACTGTTTTCTTACTCACACCACTAAAATTGTAAAGTTTTTTTCACCTTGATTAATAACTGAAGTGTCCCTATTAACCCTAGAACTACCGGAAATTTTACTCAAGTTTTATAAAAACATTCTACACCAGAATTTTTACTTAAAACTATCTAATTTGTTTATTTAACTTATTATTGTCTGATTTATACATTTAGTTTGTTTTGAAGAAATTTCTGGTTTGAATAGATATTTTGAATATACATGTCGGGTCCATTGGACCCTTCTGGTAGACAGAGGGTTAAGGAGAAGAAGACGTCGTGGTGTCAAGTGCGTCTGGATTCCCCTCTCGCTACGCCATTATTTTGCAGTAAATGTGGCAAACAAAACTGATTTCCATGAGTGACTAAAGTTTTAGAAAATACACGCCACACTAAAAACCCGCGTATGTGAATTATCACTCCATCCACAAGATGGCGCAACTGTGTTAATTTACGCCCGATTCCAGCATTAAGTTTGCACGCTTACTTACATCGCTTTGCTTTAAACACTTTACGAACTTAGTTAATGTACGTATACAATTGTCAGAGACGTCCACATGGATTGGGTATACGTGAGTACATTTAAAGCGTTTTTAAAAAGCATGAGATCTAGACTGAGAAATTTGAAAGGGTAATATTTGATAAATTTTTTTTTATCTGTCGGTTACTTCAATATTTTAACCCTTTCAGGGGCAAAGTACTTCTGTTGATAAAATTTTAAAATGAATGATTGAAACCACAATATACAAGAAAATTTGTATGAAAGTAAGTAACAACGTTTTTTTTTTTGATTATCTAATGTAAAGCAAAATTTAATTTTAAAATTCTGGTGCCAATGTGGCATTTTTGAATTAAAATTAAGTGGTATATATAATATACAGCCCTTTTAAAGGGGTTACATTGTACATATAATTTTGTAAACAGCTAGTTCCATGAGAATTTGTCGTGTAAGTAACATGCTTCCATTTTTGACTGTCAGTATTTTAAAACGGAAAACGTGACTTATTTTATCAGAATTATCCCATTAATTGATAGAGGCAAAGCAAACTTTTCGAAAATAACGGTGACCAACCAGCACAGAAGTTATCAGCTATGTGACTTACACTACAAAAACCCACGGGACTAGCCAATTATTAAATCTTATGAATATTTAAAATATGCCGAATAAGCTTTCTTATTTCATTTTTAAACAGATGTTAAAATGCATGGCATATTTCTATTAAAAATGTATAAGAAATTTACCCTCGAAGATCATTGTTTGGAAATATTGGTATTCCAAAAACAGGAGATCCCTACCACTACATAATGTGATTGCCTTTTTAGGGGAGAATCGACATTGTTGTGCACAAATTGTAATCTTTTATTACATTTTTTTCGACTTTGAAATATGTAGAATATATTCCTGATGCAGTTTGGGATTATTCAAATTATTTACTATGTTATGGCTCTTTGAAAGGAACTGTACGTCTGCGGGAAAGCAGTTAATGTGTTTTTCTCAAAAACATGCTTTTTAACACTCCGCCCAGCATATCATTTGAATTAATCAGCAGATTATAGTAAAACATATTCGGGTTGAAAGATAAACTTCGTCACACGAATGGAGTTATGAATAAATAGGAGGAGACATATAGTGTATTGTCTACTAGTTGCGAGTGAAGTAACTGAGGAGGTTGTCACAAGATGGCGGCTGACTTTTTTATATCGGATAAGCAGTTTCTGATAACTGCCGAAGCAAACTTCCACCAGTAAATTTTGATTAGAAAATGTTGCCACATTTTAGCGTTTTTTTCATGAAACATTTCTCTCACAAGTATGGTTAAAATTTCTATTAATTTTTACTGGCGGCAGTTTGCCCACGTATTATAATCATTTTCACTCACACTGACAGAAGGTTGTCTAGGTGTTCACAATATCGCGGAAGTGCAGGGCCTGACTACTACAGAAGTAAACTTCCACCAGTAAAAATAAATGTCTATTCTTACTATTATTTATGACTGAAATTTTGCGTTTAAAAGGCGTTTAAATAAGGAGAAATTTTCTATTTAAATTTACTGGTGGAAGTTTGACACGGTGGTAATCAACCGCTGCGAAAGCGGCTACAGTTGAAGCTTCACCAGTTTAACACTAGAACCGCCACAGCGGTCATTTTGACCGGCAAAATATGAAAATATTTCGATTCCAACCAGAATTTTTTTCTAAAATATATAAAATATGTATCACAGGGGAAATAAGTTAAATAATTTCAAAGAAAATTTCTGGTTTAAAATAGTTTTATAACACTTGCGTAAAATTTCCGGCGGTTCTAGTGTTAATGATATGTCAGTTCTTCTTTAATAATATTTCCATGATCACACTCCGTGACCCTATTTATTGTTAAAAAAATAATGGCTAAATATTTTTTCCAACATTTTAAATTGGAAAAGAATTACGAATTGAGTAGGTCATTTTTCAAACGAGCGCAATTTTATGTTTCGTGGGTCAGTTTTCATAATGCTGGAAATAAGGGTAGATAAAAAGTAACCAACAAGAGCCAGTTTGTATGCCAGTTGATGAATAAGAGTGTATATCAGTGGTTGCAACAATGCGTGCCAGAAGGTGGTTTGTTTTCCTGCAAATCTTCCAACCTTCAGACATATGTGCGAGGCAGAATACTGCACAACGCACAGACGTGCACGCTGTGCAATCACAGTTTATAATACGAATATTGCACCAGTTTATATATTTTTATGCATAAAAAGTTGTCAAAATAAAGAAAAAGTAATATACTTGTTGAGAGGAAAAAATCTCTTTTCGTTTTATCGTTCCTCCAATGAAAATAATTCTTAATAAGCGCTTTGGATGGCCAAGTTTTTGGCCATCCAAAGCGGAATCACGACGCAAATTTTAGATATTTAATTTTATCGAATGTCAATTTTCTGGAAAGATATTTTTTATTTTTCATAAAATTTAATGGGACATTTTTAACCAGTTCGCGGTCGGTGTCCTTAAAACAGGACACCTAATTTTTATTTTACTGGCACACAGAATATTTAATTGAAATTTTCCTTTTATAACGAACTTAATAAGCAAGTTTGTATTCTCTAATAAATTCGTTTATAAATGTCCATGATTTCATTAGTTTATAAACAGAATCACTTCGAGCCGGAAAGGGATAACCCTTTCAGGGGCAAACAATTATATTTCTGTAATGTCGAATTCACACACGAATCTTAAAAAAATTTAATTGCAAAATAAGGAAAAGCAATTTTACGACTTTTTTCCACCAACATTAGAAAAGTAAAATTTAATAAAAATTTTCTTGTGGAAATCTTCATTAATCGTAGGTGGGATATAATATATTCCACCGCCCCTCAAGGTGTTAAAACAATGGAGTTATGAATATAGAGGAGGAGACATACAGTATAGAGTCTACCAGTTGCGAGTGAAGTAACTGAGGAGGTTGTCACAAGATGGCGGCTGAATTTTCACATCGTATAAATAGTTTCTTCCCACCAGTAAATTTGAATAGAAAATTTCTTCTTATTTAATTGCCTTCATATTGGACATATTTTCTCACAAACATGGTAAAAATTTTTATTTGTTTTTACTGGTGTCAGTTTCAGTAGGTATTATAATCTTTTTCACTGACACTCGCAGGATATTGTCTCGGTTGTCACAATGTGGCATAAACGCAGGGCGTGACTACCGCTAATGTATAGCTGCCAACTTTTACGCTTTTTTCCTACCACTATTTTTGATCAGAAAAATTTGCCTTTTTTAATCCAATGTTTTCGATGATTAAATAAGACAAATTTCTTTTTTAAAATATAGTGGTAGGAAAAAAGCTTAAAACTTGGCAGCTATGGTAATGTAAGCTGCCACCAGTAAAAATGAATACATGTTTCTGCCATTAATTATCACTGAAATTTTGCATTAATAAGACGTTTAAATAGGGACAAAATTTCTATTTACATTTACTGGTGGAAGATTCCCCCAGCGGTAATCAACCCCTGTAAAAGCGGTTACAGTTGAAGCTTCACTATTTTAAGGTTATATCAGCTCATCTTTATTAATAGTTCCATGATTAAAACAGCCTGAAAATGTCGATAAAAAATACTGAAGATAAATAACTTCGAAACTTCTCTGAATTAATTTCGAAAGCATGTGAATGAAGCAACCTTTGTGTACTTTAGTACTGATATACATTACCATTGATATACATACATCTTTACAAATATCAATTGCATTTGATCGTAGATAAGTTAACCATTAACGGTCGAACTACTCCATCCAGGCACATGCATCTCTTACAGGAATTTATTCGTTTGCGCCAATTTTTTTTAAGAAAAATTTTTATTTGCACTTTGACAACATGTGCGATAAAAATGTATATTTAAAATATAGTAGCGCGAATAGAATATAAAGATAGAATCTGGTATATAATGCTCGGGCGGCTATTTGGTGACACTCGACCGTAAAGGGTTAATGTTATCTTTTCTACCATTTATGTTGCTTTCCAAGATTTGGTCCCCGTGGGCCGAGCGTTAAGAAGCTATTTTTGCCATGCTAGAGGTGACTGGATTGATTCAAGGTCATTCCATTTCTCAAAATTTTGGAATTCCCGGGTGTAATCCTAATCTTCATTGATGATTTCTTCTTGTGTCTATTTTGTAATAATCTTGACAAAGACTTGTAAGCATGCATAGTTGTTGTCGAACGCAAAAGTCTAACGTATGCATGTATTCATCAGTCCTTAGAGTGGTTACTTTTTAAGCCACCACTAATTTTATAAAATTATTTTTATGGCACATTACTTCAAGAAATGAAAAAAAAAATTACCACGGGGTCTGTTCTGTGACATTTCAAATATAAATCTAAAACAAAAATTTTCGTAAGTGAATAGTGATGGTAAAAGTTTGGATTTAATCTCAGAAAGGGCATAGCCGGATAAGCATTGGAAACATGCCTTTCAATCAAATTTCCTGATTTTTTTCCTAGATGTGGCTACATATCTGACAATATATTTCCCCTATTACACCCTATAAATATCGATATTTAATGAGATAAAAATGTTTTTTCGATTTTTTTAAAAACGGATTTTCTCAAAAACTGCTGCACGGAATTTCATGCCATTAACTGAGGATATATAGATACCAAAGATGCATAACTGGTAATTTTTGTATAATTTTGTGTTTATAAAAACTGTGTGGAACATCGAAATAAAAATAAAAAAAATAAAATAAAAATCATATCTTATAGTTATCCGAAAATTACCATTTTCTTGTAAAAAATTCCCCATATGTGCCCGTACGTTCTATATAAATGCTGAAAGTTTGCGTTGGGTACTACATATAAATATTTACAAAAATGTATATTAAAATTATTGAAATTCATTTTAAGGAGTTATTTGGGGCGGAGCTACTCAACTTCGACACGCGAAGAATTTTTGAAATAAACAGTTACAAAATTGCTGTATTTTAAATTTTAATAAACGCATGAGCAGCATTCTCAACACTGTCGATATCCAAATGAACATGAAGTTGAAAAACAATGCTTATATGCTTAATGGAATCCAAAATATATCAGTTGACATATTGTCTTCTCACTTTGTTCCAAAAATTCTTCGGATGTCGAAGTTGAGTAGCTCCGCCCCAAATAACGCCTTAAAATGAATTTCAATAATTTTACTATACATTTTTGTAAATATTTATATGTAGTACCCAACGCAAACTTTCGGCATTTATACAGAATACTTGGGCACATATGGAGAATTTTTTACAAGAAAATGGTAATTTTCGGATAAACATAAGATATAATTTTTATTTTTTTTAATTTTAATTTCGCTATTTCACACAGTTTTCATAACAGAAAATTATACAAAAATTACCAGTTATGCATCTTTGGTATCTATATATTCTCAGTTAATGGCATGAAATTCCGTGCAGCAGTTTTTGATAAAATCCGTTTTTTAAAAAATTGAAAAGCATTTTTATCTCATTCAATATTAATATTTATAGGGTGATAATAGGGGAAATATATTGTCAGATATGTAGCCACATCTGGGGAAAAATCAGCAAACTTGATTGAAAGCCATGTTTCCAATGCTTACCCGGCTATGCCCTTTAGAAACTGATTTAATCTCTATAAAAAGAGACCGCAACGAAGCCTGATTTATTTAACCCCTTAACGCTCGAATTAAATTACGGTTTAAAAATTCAAATTGTTTTTGTCACCATTTTTATGAAAAAAAAGAATATTCACCTTATTTAATGACAGGTAAAACGATACTATAATATAGCCAATATCACTATTTTATAAAACTGGTGGGAATCAAACAATCTGAGTAAAAGGCACAGCCCGTGAATATGACGGGAGAGAGAATTAAGGGGTTAAATAGAAGAAATGCCCTTTTAGGCATAGCTGCCAATTTTTACGCTTTTTTTCTACCAATAAAATTTAATAGAGATTTTCGTCCTCTTCAATCATGAGATTTCTAAGATTAAATAAGACTACATTTACTATAAAATTTTAGTGGTAAGAAGAAAGCGTAAAAGTTAGCAGCTATGCCTTTTAGGTCACTTTCACCATAAAAAGACAAGACTGGCGTCTGGAAGTAGTGCACTTAACTCTGTTCAACGGTACCCATTTTTTCCAAACGTAATCATAGCTTAAAGTTTTATTTATGCTGTCAAATCGAAATTTAGTGCTTCAAAACTGTTGAAATAAAAGAATGTATTGCAGCAAAAATGTTTAATAATAAATTTTAAATGTGAATAAGAAAAGCCGTACGTACTGTAATAGAATCCTCAATTAACTGTAAGTTGCCAGAGTGTTACATTTTTCAACAGGTAATCTTACGTCATCATAAGGCAAGAAAATAATAGATCAAATTGAACTCATTTTAATCATTTTAATTTTGACTACAGCAAATACGACTTCTCATACAATTGTACAAAAATGAGGAAAGATCGACAAGGACGTAAAAAAAACAAAACTCTGAATTAATAAAATGCTAAATGAAGAAACGAAAGCGAGAAAGAAACAACACACTCAATACAGGTGAAATGGTAACATTTTCCCAGATCGAGGTCAGTCAGTGGAATCTCAAAGAAACCTAAATTATTTTTAAGTGTTGACTGCATAAAAATGATTCATATTTATAAGGCATTTGTATAAAACAAGGGTTACTAACTATTCAACCGCGCGACGTAGAGCTACCAGTAATTTTCTATATTGATCCTCACATTATTTAATCATAGAACATGAATTAACAGTCTGCGATTGAATATTGAAATTTCCTGTATGAATAAAACTGGTAGATCTGGAGCTCGAGGTCGGGTTGCTAAAAACACCTGTTACGGAAATTCACTCTTCGGCTGACAGAGCGTTTGACAAAAACGTTAGTTATGTGTTTTGACAAAAACGTTATTTATGTCAGATAGCTTTTCTTTTCAACTTTATGCTAATGTGAATGAAAAAGAAAAGTACTAGAAACAATTTTCAAAACTTACCTAATAGGGGTTTGTACGATTTTCTTTTGTTACCACTTTTTCTGAATGGTAATCTTCGCCTTTAATCGCCAAATTAAGTGATTAAAGGGATGATTACTATCCGGAAACTGTTGTGAAAAAAAATCGTAGCATATGGCAGTTATAAATCTGGAACGATTTTTATCGAATAGTAATCTTTGGTTTATTTAATCACAGATTTCTTGGAATTAATAAAGCGAAGCTTATTATTTGGAATTCAATTTAACACTAGAACGTCCGGAAATTTTACCCAACCTTAATAAAAAATATTTTAACACCAGAATTTTTATTTAAGGCAATTTCACTTATTTATTTAACTCAGTTACATCTATTTACAATTTAACTAATTTTACGAAAAAATTCTGATTCGAATCGGCCTTTTATCATTTAATCGGTGTCGAATCGGTGTCGACACCAGCTGGACTTTCTAGTGTTAACCATCTCTCTGAGTAATTGTTTTATCAAAATAGCTTAAAAATTGTGTATTTAACTCCTTCGCGACGAGCGTCTTTTAAGAATTTTTATTCTTTCGCCACCGGTTTTTCAAAACATAAATTTTCGTCTGATTCAATCGGGAAATTTCTCCGATTAGATAAGGCGAAATTTAGCATAAAAAAAATAACTGGTGTGGAATGATCAAGGAGAGTTAATGAGACGGAAAAATGCATCCCCGATGAAATCTCGGGTTGGGCAAATTTTGCTACTTTTACGTTGCCCAAGAATCTCTCGGGTTGCGCAGTGAGAGGGTTAAAGGACCCGTAAGAATACCGCGTTTATGGATAGCAAATAGAGAGGTTTTTTTTCGCACATAAAAAAATCGCAAGGGATTACTCATAATTTACACAATAATGAAGATGTTTTGTGTGTTACATAATGACATTTTTTCTTTTCTGTTTAAAAATGTCACAATGCATTATTACTTTCTTATCATTCTATAGAATATTATCAATCTTTTCTAAGCATACCCCTGAACGTATAAAATTTTCTAACTTAAAAGGACATAAATCTTTTTCAATTTATGTCAAAAGAGCAGTCGGTGGATTAAGTTCAGCTTTGTTTGAATTGGATACATTTTGAGAAATACATGCCGCGCTGAGTGATTTATGATGATTGAACTAATTTAAGTTCTGTGGTAGGATTTTGGTAACACCTAGAATGTAAGTCGTATATCAGTTGTAAGGAGTAAATTAAAAGTTATTGATTTTCACAAATTCTGCTAGATTTAGAATGTATTTTCAAATAAAAAAAGAAGAAATATAGTATAAAACATCAATCGAGCAGGTCTCCCACTGGTCTGTTTTTTGAATATCAGTATTTATAAAGACAGTTTTTTTAGTCCTAGGTTTTTATGAGTATAACAAAAAGGAAATCTTATAGCAAGTACTGTCTTACTCAAGCATCAAAATCTCATGATTAAACAAGGCGAAAATCTCTATTAAATTTTAGTGGTAGCGAAAATGTGTTAAAGTTGACAGCTATGACAATGCTGTTTACACGCCTGAAGTTTCAGGACACTTCCTCATGTATTGTTTTAGATAATTAACAAAACGTGTAAAATCGCAATTGACCGGTCATCATTGGCCATATAGTATATATAGGACATATAAACGTATCCCGTGCTTACATTTAAAACTATGTAAACGTTCATAAAATACTGTTATAATTTAAAAATCTTTTAAAGATCATCATTCTCTGTTGGTTTTCATTCAACTATACAAAATAAAAAAATTCGCGACATTTTTTAAATATCAAGAGTGATAGTGTTTTGGTATTGTGAATACAACTATTTCTTAAAACAAATTTTGATCTATTTAACCTCAGGTGTGGGTCATTAAATAACGCAAATATTACTATTCATTAATAATAATGGGTGCGATGATTACGGTTTTTACTATTAAACCGAAACATGTCAACATATTTTGATTTTTATTTGTGACACCTATTTAAGTAAAATAAATGTATGCTTTTATTTATATGATAAAAAAGGGTGAAGTGAAATTTGTTTGAGTTTTTACGAAAACTTACTACAGTTTTTGACAATAATAATGGTATTTAAAATATCGGAACACAATTATCCCAACAGTATACGTGCTGTAAAATACATAAATATATCAATTTTATGTTACATTCAAATAAATATAAAAATGTAAATTATTTAAAGGACCACGTACAGGATGTGTACAGTCATTGTTTTCGAGGGCATAATTATTTTCTTTGATTATGTAGAAAAAATATTAGTTTTATGAAATGGTGGGTTTCAAAATCAAAAGCTATACACATCATGTTATACATAAACTATTATTTTGATTTTCCGAGCATGTTTATTCAGTGGAAGATTTTATGTCAAATTTATATTTTAAGCTTTTCGCGCAGCGTAATACATTATATTCGTGTATTACATTTGTGTACACTACGCAATTGACTGCAACGTGCTATATTAGGGAAGTGTTGCCAGTGGGCTACTTTTTTGAATTTCAGATTTCATGATTGGCACCATTTTTATGAAATGGTAAAATTACCCTGGTTTTCGCCTTAATTAATATGTGATTAAATAAGGCTTAAAAAAATGGTGCCAATCAAGAAATCTGAATTTAAAAAAAGTAGCCCACTGGCAACAGTGTATGAGGGGTCGGGGCAATGGAGTTATGAATAAAGAGGAGGAGATATATAGTGTACTGTCTACCAGTTGCCAGCGTAGTAACTGAGGAGGTTGTCACATGATAGCGGCTGATTTTTCTAAATCAAATGTACAGTTTCTGAATACCGCCGGAGCAAACTTTTCACCAGTAAAATTGAATAGAACATTTTGCCTTATTTAAGCGCCTTATTCATGGAAATATTTTCTCATAAATATGGCTAAAACTTCTATTTATTTTCACTGGTGTCAGTTTAACTGGTAAAACAGTAAATTTGTTTCACCGGTTGTCACTATATGGCGGAAACAAAGGGCGTGACACCCAAACTTACACCAGTAAAATTGGAAATATATTTCTATCATTATTTATAACTGAAATTTTGCAGTAATAAGGCCTTTGGATACGGAGAAAATTTCTATATAAATTTACTGGTGGAAGTTTTCACCGGCGGTCGGTAATAACCAGCCCTTGCGAAAGCGGTTACAGTTGAAACTTCACTCTTTTAAGAATATGTCAGTTCCCAAAACTGCATACATATTAACCGTACAAACTTAACGCTGGAATCAGGCGTAAATTAACACAGCTACACCATCTTTTGGACTGGGTTGATAATCCACATACGCGGTCTTTTTGTGTGACGTCACATATGACAGAATATCTACCATCTGTAAATATTTTCTAAATCTTTAGTCACTCATACACGAATATTGTTTAGGAGATTTATTGCAAAATAAATGCGAAACGGGAAGGGTCCTGATCCACGTAACACCACGAAGCTTTCTTCGTCTTATCTGAACAGCGACTTTTCAGCTCAGTGTTGCCAGTGGGCTACTTTTTAAAAAATCAGATTTCTTGATTGGCACCATTTTTTTTGAAACGGTAAAATACACTTTGTTTTCTCTTTAATTAATATGTAATTAAATAAGGCACATTTTACCATTTCAGAAAAGTGGTGCCAATCAAGAATTTGATTTTCAAAAAAGTAGCCTATCTGGCAACACTGTTTCAGCTATTAAACAAGGTGAAAAATCTTTACAATTTTAGTGGTGTGAAGTAAGAAAACAGTTAGGCATCTTCCTGTAGTTCAACCCCATCCGCTACGTGGCGTGTGACCTTGATTGATGTGACCTCCCCATAGCTGCCAACATCTTACGCTTTTTCAGACCACAAAAATTTTATAGAAAATTTTACCTTTTTAAATCGCCGTAATCTGCCGATTAAATAAAGCAAAAATTTCTATAAAGTTTTTGTGGTCTGAAAAAGCGGAAGAGTTGGCAGCTATGCCTCCCCTTTAATCTTGCTCTCAACTCTTCGATTTAAGATAGGACGCTTAATATGTATGCAATTTTGGTCAGTTACTCTTTATTAATAGTTCGATGGTCGGAGCAGGGTTGTTAATTTGGCGTCCATTTTTATCCCGAAATTTCGACTTCAGACCGGAACTTTTTGAAAATGAAATTTTAATTTAGTTAATCAAGAAAAGTCTGACATTAAATAAAACTGAAAATCCTTTTTGCATTATCTGATGTAAATTCGATTTATTTTAATAAAAGTGGAGGCCAAACTGGCAACCCTGTGTCGGAGAGTACAATGTTTTCTCTAATACTTTTTTCTAAGCATAATTTTCGAAGAAAATTTTTTAAAATATGCTTTAAAAATCTACTACGAAGTTTACTGTTTGAAAATAGTTGTAAAGAAAATACAACAGGAACTTACCTTTCCTGATCTGCATAGCTGCTAGCATCCCACTATTTATTTTACGTCAAATAGATATTTATTGAACTAAGAAAGTTTTTAATATTTGTCTTGTCTTGGTGAGGAGATTGGCTGTTCCCTAATTTAACCCTTAAATGCATGATTTTTTATTTTGGTGCGAAAAAATTATATATGATTCTCAGAGAGGTTTATCACAGAGGAAAAAAAAATGAGAGATACATTTTTCGTATAACACGTCCACCTTTTCTTATGTTGCACATCTGCAATACAAGTAAAAACTAAAATGTTGTAAATTAGTAAATATTTTAATAAGTATGAATCCAAATACCTTATTTTATATAATTTTTTTATTTTGTAAAAATTAACTCTTAAATGCATGAATTATTCTTATAGAATTGTGCTTTTTATTTTTATATTAAAGATTTGACACCAGAAATTTTAAGATGGATGTTTAATTTTATTTAGTAGCATATATTTGTTATCTTTACAGGATTAACCCCTTAATCGCCACGTAATTCTCGGAAAATGCCTTCAAAAATCGTCGACTTTTTTGACCGATTTTACTATTCATAAAATTCTGAGGTCATTAGCAAAGGAAACAGAGTATTTTTTTTTTCAAATTGAACCCTTTCAAGGGTGGTGGTAAGCTTATGAAATCCCCTAATTTTATTACCGAAAAGTCCAATTGCACCAGAATTTTAATAAAAATGTTTTCCTTTACTAATTATGTGAAAAACAGCTTTTTATTATTTAAAAATAAATCGGTTCATAAATTCCGGTGTCAATTATTTATTTCAAGATTTCAGCAATGAAAAAGCTTTGCCCCTGAAAATTTATAAGTGTTCAGGATGGATAAAATGTTTAAAACACACAGTTTTTTTCATAGTCACATTTATCTTATATTTGCTTTGTTTGTACACGTATGACGTGCAGTGAAGCTTCAATACAATGCTGTAACTTGTGGTTTCACTTTAAGTAAAGGTAAAGACATATATAAATCAAATAATTTCTTATATTACTACAAAAAGAATAATTTTATCAAATTTGATTTCAAAATCGGCATTCGATATGATTTTCAAAATTTAGTAAATTTCAATACATGGAAAACCTTGAAACCTAGTATGCATACAGTCCTACATTACAGTTCTTGCCATAATAACTGTTTTTTTTTAAATAATTTTGTTTCCATTTTTTAATCACATGGGATGAACAAATTTTTCATTCTTTGTAAGGTTTTTCTTTTTTTCCGTAGGGGTCATAACATCCAGAAAATGGCCTTTATACAAACGACTTGATGTTGATAATTGTACATCTATACAAATTATTCAGATGCGCACAAACAGCCCAAGTTTTGAACAGTTTTGGAATATGATGCTCTTGAGGATCGTGAGCTTTATTATTCCAAAAATGTAAATATATTTTAATTCGCTGTATCTATTGTATGTCATAATATCGCAAAAAATGGTGCCTTAACAGATAATGTTTAGTCCAATATGTATCTTTCGTTTCTTTTTTTTCTTTTCTTTTTGTTTATTATTATTTTTTTTTACAATTCCTTCGACAGTAGTAAGAGCAAGGAACAATAGCATTACATTTCGAGAGACAGGCTGCAATTCCAGTCTGCCTTTCTCTCTTTTGTGAACAAAAAACATTTCCCCAATGCTCAGCATAGCAATTAGTTTCGATTACAATATTATCCACTAATTCATCATTTATAAAATGTTCATAGTGCTGCAGAACACCCGAAGTGGCACGAAACGAAACGTTAAACTTAGGCTCCGATTTGAATTGCAAGCATGTAGGTGCGTAATCGGGAACACTTGAAGAAATTTTAGGCCACTGACATGCTGGTAAAGAAATTATTGGCGCCATTATCACTATCTTCAATATGCAATTTTTCGGTGTCAAAAAAATTCGAAAAATTAAATCTTCTGATTCCTTTCCCGATATCTTAACACCAAAATCTTTCTCTTCACTTGAGCTACTCAACATTGAAATTTATAAAACAGTAACCTAGATGTATTCAGATTTGAAACAAATAAAACACGTGTTTCAACTCCTACAATTTCGCCCCACCAGTGGCTGAGAGGTTCTGCTCTCGAAGCTGGTAGACGGGAGGTGCTGGGTTCGACCCCAATCGCGCCCGTCGCGCCTAATCATTCGGAGTTTTCGTGGTTTTCTTCGAGCCATGGATTTCCATGCGTAAATACGGGTTAGGTTCCCTTAGAAAGACCCCCACGAAGGGCACCCACCGCCTGGGCCTATATCCCTCGTGCAGATAATTGGCCGTCAAAAATCAACCAACCAACCTACAATTTCTTAAAATTAAGCATTCTGATCTTAAAAGCAAATTTCTCAATTCATAGTTTCCATTTTTTAAGCGCTTGAACATCCCTTAAAGGACGGATACACGGTGGATGATTTACCGATTCTAGCTGGCCAAAAATCGATTTTTAAATGTTTATCCTAGCGTAATTTATTTTTTGCCTGTTGTACCTCAATAGTTATGGCGTTGTATCCTGCTATTGGTTTTGATATAAATATAATTATATGGTCCATAAACTAGCGCAAAGTTGGTGCTTCTCAGTTGGGATTGAATCAACCAATTTGAGTATAGTTCTTTATTCCGTTACTTGAAGCGGAAAAAATATACTGCTCGGTTATGGACGCTTCCAAAAAATATTCTTACTTTATTTTACCGGTTTTATGTGCATAAAGCCTGCACATATCAGCTGTTATTTCATATTTAATACTGAAAAAAACTCTGTATTTTTTGTTTTACAATTTTTCAGTTTTAATATCGTAAAAGTTGTATGATAAAGCACGATTAAGCTGACTTTCGATATGATTAAATAGTTTAGATTATTACCTTTTCGTTCCAATTTAATATGTCTGCCCTTAGGTGTCCTCCCAGTTTTTAGAATTGTTTTAGCTTATTGCGTCTAAATAATTTGTTTTGAAATTTTAGTTCAAGTACCATTTTCTTTTTATCAAAGACAGTAGAATTTAAGTTAGTCACATAAATAAACTTTTGCACCATTATGCAACGTCAACAAGATTTAAAATTTAACGAAAATGGGATTTTGGTTGACAATATTTTGTTCAAAGAGGAAAACCACAATGAAGAGCACATGAAGATTTGGAAGAGCGAAATGTTTGGATTTATGACCAAATTTGGACAAAAATTGCTAGTAGTATGTAGATATCTCAGGAGAAAATGATTTAAAAGATATTACTTGGCTGCAAATTTTGGGTGGTTACAAAATTGATCCAGACAAATTCTCCAAATTCAGATTTGATACAAAGCAAAACATAATGTAGGCATTTTCTCATTATATCTTATGATTCCCATTCTTTTCATAAGGTTCCTCTGTGCAGAGATAAATATATAAATGTACAAAAGAATATACAACACAGCAATTTTCATTAAAGCTGTCGAATGTTTGCCCCGTATCTCAAATTTTAGAAAATTAAATTTTAGGATTTGTTATAATAATACAAAAATAGTTTTATCACTTTAGCTTCCATACCGTTAAGAAAGTATCATTAAAATTATCAATCATGAAACATTTTTCAAGGCATTCGGACTACTATAATAAAACTTCATAGCTTCATAACGTAAAAAACGATCTCTAAGTAGTAATTTGTAAAACATATAACACGTTTGAAAACACAATTTCAACCGAATTTGTGAAAAAAATAGCTAAAGATTTTGTACATCCTTGTACATGAACTATAGATTTACCATATAATTCACAATATGCTAAAATTTAGAACAGTTAGTGAACATATAGCACAGTTGAAAATTCCTCGTCAACAATTTTCGTCAATGAACGGAAATGTACTTCAGATATTTTGTGCAGCCCTGTATATGATTTATAGGATTTATACACTCTAAGTAGCTTGCAATTTTTATAATTTAAAAAAGTGTTCCACAATTGAAAACGCACTTCCATCAATTATTGTTCATACAGAGAAAAATATAACTGATTTATTTTATTTGTCCCTGTATATGAAAAATGAATGGCACATCATATTCAATAGTAAGCCTCTTATAGAGCACCTCGGAGATATATATCAATTTAAATACTTTTGAAATAGTAAGATTATATTCTATAGTAATAGCATATTTTATAGCAATCATCTTGTAGTGAACTTCATAGATATGTATATAAATTTCAAAGCGTTTAAAATTATGAAACATCATTAAAAACCACCGCAAACAATTATTCCCCACAGGCCGCAATGTAATGAAATACTTTGCAATTTTTATAATTTAAAAAAGTGTTCCACAATTGAAAACGCACTTCCATCAATTATTGTTCATACAGAGAAAAATATAACTGATTTATTTTATTTGTCCCTGTATATGAAAAATGAATGGCACATCATATTCAATAGTAAGCCTCTTATAGAGCACCTCGGAGATATATATCAATTTAAATACTTTTGAAATAGTAAGATTATATTCTATAGTAATAGCATATTTTATAGCAATCATCTTGTAGTGAACTTCATAGATATGTATATAAATTTCAAAGCGTTTAAAATTATGAAACATCATTAAAAACCACCGCAAACAATTATTCCCTACAGGCCGCAATGTAATGAAATACTTTTCAATGTCCTTGTAATGAAATTATGACTGCTACATGCTTCATTTTGCAGTACCTAACATTCTTTAGTGAATGTCAATAACATTTTTGAATTTCATGGCGATGCGACTATATTGACGCCAAAAATAATTTTGGCCTGCTAGAATAGGAAAATCACCCACCGCGCGACGCCGCCAAATTGACATAAGGCAATTTATTCGATGAGCACCACTATTTGTTTAAGGAACACTTCTACTTAATTTCTGACAACATGCGCACGAGAAATTTACTATAAACTAAAATAGAATCATGTACTTAACCCTCCGTCTACCAGACGGGTCCATTGGACCCGACAGGTACATACAAAATATTCATTCAAACCAGAAATTTCTTTAAAATAAACTAAGTATATAAACCAGACAAAAATAAGGTAAATAAATAAGTTAAATAGTTTTAAATAAAAATTCTGGTGTAGAACGTTTTATTAAAACTTGAATAAAATTCCCGGTAGATCTAGGGATAAGGCTTAAAATAATTTTGGGAGCGTAAAATGCAAAGTAGATACCAGAAAAAATTAGCTAAAATAATGAGACGTCCACCCCGTGACGGTCACGGGAGCACCGAAATTTGTTCATACATGGCTACACGTGAATGTATCAGGCGCGACGATTAAGGAGTTAATATTTCTAAATAAACATGGTGGTTGCTGAGAATTAAATAAAAAGTGACACAGACGTGCCTCGCTATGAATTTAAAGGTTCACACTAGTATTTTCTTAAAGAAAAACTCGCCTTTTGCAATCGCGAGATTATATTAGTCCGGTTTTTATACATAAAAACACTGGTATGTCAGTATTTCAGCTGGAAGTGTACGAACCCTGGACATTTATTTGATTTATTTGAGTGAAATATGGTTCAATATGTATTTATTTGATTTGAGAAAATGCGGAAAATTTGGAGTTCCATGGTTGCGAGTTTGCTGTGTTATTTGACCGCTGAATTTTTCCATTAAATACGACAACATAACTGTATAGAAATACCAATGTTCAAATTAAAAGACAGTACAAAATCTGTGTAATTTCAACAATATACTCTATGAACGTTTCCGTAATTAAGGTATTTATATTTTACACCAGAAAAAGTAAATACTACTAATAAAATATAAAGTTTCCCACCAATTCCTTCAATGTTAATAATACATACATCGAGATTCTCGAAAGCTGTTGCGAAGTTCTTAATCGAGCTCGCGCGGCCGAGTTTGTAAGTAGGTAGTGTTCTTCAGGGGTTACGGCAAGTGATTGAAAATCGAAGTAGGATCCAGAGTTGCCAGTTTGGCCTGTATGTTTATTCAGAATTTTCGATTTCATAATAGAAATAAAGAATAGTATTTTATGCTTTCTTTAACCCATTAACCGCCAAAACTATTACGATAGAAATATTCAAATTTCTTGTTGAAAGTAGTTTCCCACCACAAAATCAGTAAGGTAAATTTCGCTTTACTAAAATAGCAAATTTCCTGCCAATAAATAAGACAGTTTTTTAAATTCTAAAATAGTGGTGCCAATGTAATTAATTCCTTGCATGAGCAATTATTTTGACTGTTGCGTGAACGCAACGTCAGCGGTTAATGGGTTAATAGCTATTTAGCGCAGTGTTGCCAGTGGGCTACTTTTTTTAAATTCCGATTTCGTGATTGGCTTCACTTTTCTGAAATAGTAAAATTCGCATTATTTAATGAGATATTAATTAAGGCGAAAACCAGGGGAATTTTACCATATCAGAAAAGTGGTGCCAATCAAGAAAGCTTAATTTTAAAAAAGTAGCCTATTAGCAACACTGATTTAGCGATCACATAAAGTAAAATTACTCCTTCCAAATTTCCGGTGAGAATTTGAAATTTCGGATTAAAATTGGAGGCCAAACTGGGAACCCTGATGGGTTCTATCTTGCGTTTGGGTATTTCCATGTCGTGTAAGTCGTGTAAGCTAAGATTTTTACTACCAATATTATAGAACGGAAAATGTAGCTTATTTTAAAGCAGATATCTCATTAATTGAAAAAGGAGAAGCAAAGTTTTCGAAAATAACGGTGGCCAACAAGCTTAGCAGTTATCAGCAATGTGACTTACACTTCAAAAACGCATGGAACTACCCATTTAAGAGTTTTTAAAGAGGTTAACACTGGAACGCTCGGAAATTTAATTCAAGCTTTATAAAGAAACATTTCATACCAGAAATTTTATCAAAAATTTTTAATTGATTTATTTAATTTATCTTTGAGCGGTTTTTATTTAACTTATTTTACGAAGGAGCTCCCGGTTCATATCGACTCCAACTGGGCATTATAGTGTTAACCCCTTGAGGGGCAAGCAATTACGTTTGTGAAATTCTGAATTCCCACCGGAATCTTTGAAAAATTCTATTTCGAAACAAGTAAAAGAAATTTTACGGCTTTATACCACCAAAGTTAGAAAAGTAAAATTTAATAAAATTTTTCTGGTGTAAAACTTCATTAATCGTAGGGGGTATATAATATATACCGGTGCCCCTCAAGGGGTTAGGGAGGCTCGGTAGTCGGTAGCTTTTAATTTTCGAAAACTAATGAAAATATAATTTTGATTAACCTCATTAGAAGAACTCATGCATTCATTTCAGCCATTTATTTTTCACTCATATTGAATTTGTACCGAAAATTCAGAACAAAGTTTTTTCTTTAATTAATCAACGAAATGTCTGTCATTAACACCTTAAATGTCACGCCCGATAAGTGTAGGCAACTTTTTTTAAAAATTCATATCTTTTGATTGCCAACACTTTTTTGAAGTAGAAATAGTTGACTTATTTAATGGTAGATAAAATGATGCGGGAATAAAACCAATTACAATTATTTTTAAAAAAGTGGCGGGAACAAAACAATCCGAATAAAAAAAGTAGCCCACACTTCGCGTGAAAGTCACGGGCGCGATATTTAAACCTTTCAGGGGCAAGCAATTGTGTTTGTGTAATGTTGAATTCACACCGGAATTTAAAAACAATGCTGCAAGAGGAGGAAAAGTAATTTTTTTAAACCTTTTTACACCAACGTTTAAAAAGTAAAATTTAATAAAAAGTTTCTGGTGCGAAACCTTATTAAAATTCGCCAGTTAAAACACCTTGAAGGGCACCAGCATATTATATATACCACTTAATTTTAATTCCCAAATTCCATATTGGCACCAGCATTTTAAAACTAAATTTTGATTTACATTATATACTCGAAGAAACCCTTTTAGTTACTTTCATATAAATTCTCTTGTAAGTCCTGGTGTCAATCAATCATTTTACCATTTTAGAAACAGAAGTCCTTTGCCCTCAAAGGGTTAAGAGGTTAAAAAAGGACAATTACTATTCGTAGTTTGATGTCAGGCCAGTTTTGTCATTCCCCTACATCTTAAAATTCAGATTGCTTGATGGCTACAAGGTTATTGAAATAGAAAATTCCCCTTATTAATGAAAGATTAAAAAAGTTGAAAATAAGGCAAATGTTATAATTTTAAAAATGTAGTAGTAATCGAGAGATATGTATAAAATAAAGTAACAGACTGGCAACACTGAAAAGGGTACATACGACACTTACTTGTGAATATCACAATATCCAAATAGCACCCGTGGGTTTTTAATAGCACATAAATATTAAAAATTCTTCAATTAAATATGGTGAAGATTAGTACTGGAAATCAGTTGTTCGCAAATGTAAGGCCCATACACAATTTATGTAAATCGTATATTCTCATCAATTTAATATTTTTAACTCTTTTATAACGGATCAGGAAATTTATCTTTCTCAGAGACTTCTCTTAAAAATGTCCTAGCAAAAGTGCACAACAGAGATTGTTTATCCAAAAGTGGTAAAAATAGAGTAAAAAATAGTCCAGTGGTACTTATGTGTCCCAATCCGTAATCAAAGAATGAAAAAAACTAAATATAACATTCAAGAAACTGTTATCCGAACTGTTCCATAATGTAGATGTTGATAAAGATCAAGAGTGCAAATCCACTGGCCACGAAATTACCACTCTTTATACACAAATTAATATTTTATTTTTTTAATGACCGTAACATTGCTATTAATTAAGTCGGAAATTGACCTTTCGATATTCTGCGGACAAACGAATTTCAGGCAAAACGATTGTGCAGCACTAATTTAGATTATGTTAAGTACACAAACAAAATACATCCAGAAGTGTTTTTAAAATCTATGTTTGGTTTTATTTCTTATATATACATACTTTCCTTTAGAACAGGGATGTCAAACTGCGGCCCGCTGGATACCATTATTTTTTTAAAGAAACAGTTGAACTCTTGAGCGGCAGTGATTCGATGATTAGATAGGGCAGAGATTTCTATAAAACTTTAGGGGTATAAGGCGGACCACAGTTTGACACCCCTCTTTTAGAATAAAAAAATAACAGGCACCAAACAGAGACTTATTAGCACAATGGAGTTACGAATAAAGAGGGGGAGACATATAGTGTACTTTCTACCAGTTGCGAGTGAAGTAACTGAGGAGGTTGTCACAAGATGGCGGTTGCTTTTTTAAAATCGGATCTACTGTTTCAAAATACCGACGGGGCAAACTTACCACCAGTATAATTGAATAGAAAATTTATCTTATTTAAGCGTCTTATTCATTGAAATATTTTCTCACAAATATCTTCTGGTGTCAGTTTGGAAGGTAATACAGTCACATTGCATCACCGGTTGTCACGATATGGCAGAAACTATGGACCTGACTACCGCAAAAGTAAACTTACACCGGTTAAAATTAAAATCCTTTTCTGCCATTATTTATGACTGAAATTTTGCATTAATAACGCCTTTCAATACGGAGAAAATATCTATATAAATTTACTGGTGGAAGCTTCGACCGGAGGTAATCAGCCCTTGCGAAAGCGGTTACAGATGAAGCTTCACTATTTTAACCCCCTAATTCTCGCTCCCGTCATATTCATGCGCTGAGTCTTTTACTCAGATTGTTTGATCGCCACCAGTTTTATAAAATAGTGAAATTGGCTAAATTTTAATATCGTTTTACCTGTCATTAAATAAGGTGAATATTTCTTTTTCATAAAAGTGGTGCCAATAAGCAATTTGAATTTTTTAACCGTAATTGAATTCGAGCGTTAAGGGGTTAAGGATATGTCAGTTCCTTTTCATTAATAGTTCCATGATTAGCACACGAGCATGCTGGAAGACTGCCCCATATATGTAGTACCTCTATAGCTGAACATTTTTCTTCGCTATATTTTAACTCTGAAAATCTGTCTAAATCGAATATTACTACTCAACAAATAATGGCGAATGTTTGTTCCGTTTGCCAAAGAAAGTGTAGCTGGGTCTACTAGGCACACATCTCAGAAGAGAGACATTGTGCTCAATGTCCAAGAAATCACAGTCAGTGGTTAGGGACGGATATTGTAAAAGTGGCCAGGTATCAAGCATTATCCCTTTAACTCTTTCCGGCGCGAAGTAAATCTGTTTGTAAAATGATGAAATGATGGACTGACATCAGAATTTACAAACGAATTTATTAGAAAATAAGAACATGCTTATTTCCCCGCACGTTATCGAAGGAAAATTCTAATTGAACATTCTGTGTGCCCAGCTGTCTTAAAATTAGGTGTTCTTTTTTGTGGACACCACCCGCTAAAGGGTTAAAACCTAATCTGCACAGTTGCGTAGGTGATCCTAAAGAAAAGTAAAAACATTTTCCTCTTTTTGTACAATTTAAATTCGCGCCTTCATCCACAGAATTCGATGGATCCTCTCTTGGCAAAACCTGATATCGAGTATTTTTTTTTCAATCAAATGTGATCTTGTTAAGTAGGAGAAACTACCAAAACTTTTCATTTTTACAAAAAAATTTCCGGTTTTAAAGAGTTAAGCATTAATTTTTGTGAATCACATTCTGCGGCATCAAGTATTAATCCTTTCCGACGCAGTGGCCCCACGTCGGGACCACCTAATTTTAATTCCAAAGTTACGAATAGCACCAATAGTATTTTAATAAAATTTTGCTTTTACAATGAAAGTTTAAATTAACAAGATTTTAATTCCTAAATAAGTCACTTGTAAATTCCGGTGTCAATCGATCATTTATCATTTTACAACAAAATTTGTCTGTGCCGGAAAGGGTTAAAGTTATATAAAAATTTTAAACATAAGGTACCTTTCAAGAAAATATTTTTCGCTTTGTGTTTAATAATATAATCAGATCCTCGAAGAAATGTTTGTAGCAATGGAACTAATGCATTTATTTGAAATTAAAATGATATTTTGTTTGTATAAAACATATAAATTATCAAAGAAGTGTCGTCAAATTTTTTTTGTCTGAAAGTCTTTAGTTTCCACAGATTTCGAAAATTAATTGCCGTCTTACTTAATCGCAAATTAATTAATCGTTAAAAAAAGCAAGTTTTTTTTTTTTTTTTTTTACAATAAAATAATGCGGCTAAAGGTTGAAGACTCCTACAAAAATTATTTTATTGTTTCTCGAAATTCAATTTCTTTGAAATGTGAATAATTTAAAACATTTTTTTTCTTTATCTGGGGTATAATGTCTTTAGTATTGTATGTCATCTTTTTAAAATAGAATTCTTCATGTTACTTAATCGCAGAAAATTATTACAAAATCTGAAAATAAAAAAGCGAAGCTTTGTAATCTGAAATACTCTTTGGAAATTCCAAGGCCTGTACAAACATTACTTTGTAACAGCAGGGACCCTAGTAAGTACGTTTTTGAATACCAGGTTTTTCAATCAACATTCTTTTTTTTAGATTTCTTATACAAATTTTACAGAATTTTACCTTGGAAGTTATTTCTATTGCAAATGTTATAGAAACTTACGACGAAAAATTTCTTCAGAAATACTATGGTATTCAAAAACATGCTGTTACTGTTATGTAGAAAAAGAAATGTATTATAATAATACTTGTATAACGTGTTACATTCTTCCTGTGATCCATTTAAAATACGTTTATAAGTTACACAAATTGTGATGTTTTGTCCCATCATAGCCAAACAAAATAAACAGCAAGGCAATGACGAGTCAAGGAAAGAAATTTTCACCAACTGAAGCAAACGAATTATTAGTACGCTGCATAGCTGTCAACTCTTACGCTATTTTGTACCACAAACATTTAATAGAGCAGTTTTACTTTTTTTAATTGCCGTAATCTGTCACTTAAATTAGACAAAAATCTGTATTAAAGTTTTCTGGTGCCAAAAAGCGTGAGAGTTGGCAGCTTTGACTGTGTGTAGTTAGTTTGTATATTGCGGACTGATCGAAATGGAGTTTTGACATCTCTATAATTAGCGTTCTCTTTGTGGTAGAAACACATTTCTTCTATCTGTGGAATGGGGTATGCCAAGTGACTAAGTTCGATAATTTAAATATTAATAATTCTTAAACTATGCAACTATGTGATTCCTAAACTATGACTTGCCGTTTGGTATTGGAGAATATAATTTATCGAAAAATCCAAATTTTCTGTCAAAACTAGATGTTAGTATTGAAAAAATGACTCATTAAGCTTATTTTTTTAAACATAACTTGTAAGAAGTCATAATTTCTGGTATAATGGTTATTGCAGTATTTTCTCGAATTTTTTGGTGATTAAAACGTTGCCATCGAAATGCTCAAGGCCAGAGGGCACTAGTTATGACGTCATCACTAATCGACCGACTTCTCACTAGTGTTGGAGTTCACACCGGAAAATTTTGAATAGCAATTTTCTTTTATTTTATTTTTAGAATAGCTATCATCGAATGAAACAATAATAATTATTTTAACTTACTGGTAAGAATTCGGAACCCCAAAATTAAAAATTCAGCCAGATGCGGAGTGCCACAGTGTTGCCGTATCTGGCTGATTTTTTATTGTGGGATTTCAAATTCTCACCAGTAAGTTTAAATAGTTATTATTGCTTTCAAAAATAATAGATATTTCTCAAATAAAGAAAAGAAAATTGCTATTCAAAATTTTCCGGTGTGAATTGAACACTAGTGAGAAGTCGGTCGATTAGTGATGACGTCACAACTTTTGCCCTCAGGCCTTGAGTATTTCGATGGCAACGGATTAAAATGTATTGAGTGTTTTTTTTCGCTGATTTTACAACATACTTGAATAAAGATCCGCCATATGTAGAGAAATGCCGTACCCCCTTTCAGCGGTAAACTACTTATATTGGTAAAACATCTGAAATGATTCAATGGCACTAGAATTTAAAAACAGATTTGTTTGAAAATAACTAAAAGAATTTTTCCATGTACTTAATAAAAAGAAAATTTCCATTACAAAATTCTGGTGCAAGTATGGCAGTTAGGGATTAATATTAAGTGATCCAAAAATGAACCAACGTCCTTCAAGGTGTTAATTCGTTTTTAATTCAAATGAAGTATGACCCTAACAGAATTTCTGTTCAATAATCTTTGTTTTAATTGTGAGAGTTATTAGATTGTTAAATAAATGAAACGACTATACCGAAATTCTATAGGATGGTAATATCTTTGGATATAAAAATGTGTACGTTGGCAATATTGTGTACAAATTGTAAGGGGTAATGCAGTTTTATAACGTTATATTTCATACTTATATAATTTGCAATCCATGTATAAAAAACAACAATAAAAAAGGTATTCGCTTCCATTTCATAAGAGTTTACAATGAAATGAAATCAAAGGTATAATTTGACTTGGAATAATGTTTCATTTCCGGAATACAAATGCAATTTTTAAAATAGAGGCCGTTTACATATTAAAAATTGTATCAACTTTGATTTTGGAAATGCTAACGCCATAGCTTCCAAGGTTTACGATTTCTTCCTACCGCAATTTTTTAATAGAGAAATTTGTCTTATTTAATCATCGAAAACATAGGCTTAAATAAGGCAAATTTTAATGATCAAAAATAGTGGTAAGAAAAAAGTATAAAAGTTGGCAGCTATGCAGCACCCACTTTTGACACCATATTTCAATTCTTGGATCAAAGTAGCGCGGAAAAGGTGTACATCAGATACATTTTCTAAAGAGTTAGAAGAAGTCAAAATTAGAGGATGCTACTATTCAATCCACGCGACAAACTTTCATTTATAGCTTCCAAAAAAATCTTCCTATTGAAACATTTTAATTTAATGAGATAAAATTAACCCTAGAACTACCGAAAATTTTACTCAAGTTTTATAAAAATATTACACATCAGAATTCTTATTTAAAACTATTGAACTTATTTACTTAACTCATTATTGTCTGGTTTACATATTTAGTTTATTTTAAAGAAATTTCTGGTTAGAACAAATATTTCGAATGTACCCATCGGGTCCATTGGACCCGTCTGGTAGACGGAGGGTTAATAGACCAAAACGAAATCTTGGCATTTTATTAATTCAAAAAATATTTTTAATTATAAAAATTATAAAATATGACCTCAATTAACCCTTTGAGTACCAACATGATTTTTAGAGAACAAGCTGCATGTGCCACGCTGTTAGAGGAAAGTAGAAATAAAAAAAAAATTATATATATTTCTTAGTTAAATTAGGAACATTTTATTTACGAAAAGTATTTCAAAAACAAAAAAATAAACGTTATAATTCCAATAAATATATTATAATTTCAACATAAGTGACAATAAACAAGAATCGACAAGTATGAAATAGAGATCGTATTTTTTAGATTTCTTATAAATGCACGTGCGGAATAAAAAAAACAATAAACAAGAATCGGCAAGTGTAAAATATCACATTATTTCATGCGTGAGCCAGGAGCGCGATCGCGTTCCAGGCATTTTCGGCCAGTGTATTAAGTAGCAGTGTTGGCAGTGGGTTACTTTTTTAAAATTCACATTTCTTGATTGGCACCACTTTTTGGAAATAGTGAAATACGCCTTATTTAATGACATATTATTTAATTCGAAAATAAGGGGAATTTTACCATTTCCAAAAAAATTTCTAATCAAGAAATCCGAATAAAAAAAAGTATCCCACTGGCAACACCGTTGAGGAGCGCGATCGCGTTCCTGGCACTTTCGGCCAGTGTATTGAGGAGCGCGGTCGCGCTTCTTGGCACTCTATGGGTTAATCAGGGATGAGATTTCCGCTTTTTTTCACACCAGTATATTATTAGAGAAAATGTTGTTCTGTTAAATCGCAAAAAGGTACCGATTAAACAATATAACTATTTCTCTAATAAAATACTGGTGTGCAAAAAAGCGGAAATCTCATCCCTAGGGTTAATACTACACTGCAGGTTTTTAATTTTTGGAAATAAGTTTTCCTATACTCATTACACTGGTCAACAAATTTGAACTTTTGCTCTGTCCTAAAACAGAAATTAGCTGTTTTTTATGCGATTTTTTGTGCTGATTCCGAATCTAGTTTTAGATTTACTCCAGCACGTCAAGTTTGAGAGATATTTGCATATTTCAATTTATGCAAATTTAGTAAATTTTATACAATTATTTGAAAATTTAAGGTATAAACCAGTATCAGACAGGGTTTTTTGTTTTATGTTATGATTACTAGGGCGATTCCATGCAGAGTGTCACACACGTAACGCAGGCTTTAATTTGCATTTATTCAATTGTTTATTAAATTTTAATGTTAATTCTGATTTTAAGTGGTATGGTAAATATGTTATTACCATATTTTTAAATTTAAATGTGTGGCAATAAAACTCGCAGAAGTATATCATTTAATTTCAGTACTTAAAATGTGCTTTCTTCTGAAGTAGGAAAAAAGCACATTTTGAGTAATGAAATTAACCCTCTGTCTACCAGAAGGGTCCAATGGACCCGACATGTATATTCAAAATATCTATTCAAACCAGAAAATTTCTCCAAAACAAACTAAATGTATAAATCAGACAATAATAAGTTAAATAAACAAATTAAATAGTTTTAAGTAAAAATTCTAGTGTAGAATGTTTTTATAAAACTTGAGTAAAATTTCCGGTAGTTCTAGGGTTAAATGATATACTTCTGTGAGTTTTATTGCCACACATTTAAATTTTAAAATATGGTAATAACTTATTTACCATACCACTTAAAATCAGAATTAACATTACAATTTGATAAATAATTGAATAAATGCAAATTAAAGCCTGCGTTACGTGTGTGACACTCTCCACGGAATCGCCCACTACCTAATTTACTTCACAAAAACGTTGTTTCTGAGATTATACTGACATATGACTGTGAAATATTGTACCTAATTTGCATATTTTTCATGTTTTTCTAATAATGTTTCTTGACGTTCAAATATTTCTGCCGCACGAGTACGCTAATATGTTTCTAAACCATTTTTTTGAGCTGATTTCAAATCTTGTATCTGTTTTATTCTATCACGTCTAGTGTTTGAAAAAGTGAAATTTTAGTTTTTGGTCAAAAAAGCCAGAAATAGCTTTTTATGATACTTTGTATGATAAATTTCAACTAGTTAGAATAGATTCTACTACTTATTTCTTTTAGATTATATAAATTTTTGTTTATGTCTCTGATATGAATCTGACCCTGTTCACCTTCTTGTCAATGAATTACACACCCCTAAAAAGCATCTTATACCAAACCTGTGTTAATGCCGTGCAAAAGTAGAAATTCATCTTGCTCAAAAACTAGACATGACATAAGAAAACAAACTGCAAATTTGAAATCAGCATAAAAATCTAGTCTAGAAAAACATTACGTCAATTCTGTGGCAACTATTTTAAAGTTGATAGTGATGTAAGCATTACACCATTGAAAAATATGCAAATTAGGCTTAAGAACTGATAAATAAATGTTAAGAATATGCAAATCATGACATTTATCTGAAGCAAATAGTCAAGCAGTCATTATCTAGAAAACGTAACTAGATGTGACATATATTGTATTTAAAATTTGCATAAAATAGCACAAAAAAGCTTAAATTTGCATAAATTTAAATATGCAAATTTCTGAAAAGCTGGACCACCTAGAGATAAACGGAAAGCATATTCGGAATCAGATCCAAAAACTGATCTAGTATCAACTAATTTTAGTTCTAGGACAAAACCACTGTTGCGCAGTGACTGGAGTTAGATAATATAAAAACTAAAGAGAAATTTTTATACCTATTTAATTGCAGACCTGTGAGTATGTAAGGAGTATTTTCCTATTTAAATATAGTGGTTGGTGGGAATAGAATTTATTTAGGGAAAGTTAAATTTTAATTGATTCATTGATTCTCTGCATCACTTCGCACTGTATGGTTACTTATTACATACAGAAAATGAGCTACTATGCTATGCATGTTTTGAGTATATTGAAATAATTTTTTACCAAGATATAGATAAATTTTACTTTTTATTGGTCTAAAGAAAGTGTATACTGTAATCGTTCAACCACATGTAACAAAACTGTATGCAGGAACCAAAAAAATCTATGTGAAATTTAGTTGTCAATAAAATTTGTTATTGTTGTACGTCAGGGGTGTCAAGTTGTGGCCCACCGGATACCACTAAATTTTTATAGTTATCTTTTCCCTATCAAATCATCGAATCTCTGCGATTCAATTTGTCGACAATTCCTTTAAAAATTTAGTGGTATCCGGCGTGCCACAGTTTGACACCACTGCTATGCGTAGATATTCTTTTGCATGTTTGAGGTTAATTTTTGTATTACCTTGGAAGTTTTTCCTTTGAGAGATATATTTAATCTTCCAGTAGGCGTGCAATCACTAATTTTACGAAAAAAGTGATTTTTCGTAAGCTTTGCTCCCACGAATGGAACAAGAATAACATTCAATATTTGCTAGTGATATGTTTAATTGCTCTTTTAACATGTCTCGTATTAATGTTCTGAGAAAATATAATTTCAATACTGCAGCTACTATTTCCAAAATCTACTTCATGGGCTCTTTCGTGTAAAAATTATGTATGCATACAGGTTTAGCATGAAATACGTTTCGCACTTCAGAGGGCTTTAGAATGCGTTCTATTGGTCGAAATTAGATAAAATTTGAACTACAGATAATTCAAATGATGCAATTGACATTTATTAAATTAAAAAAAAGTACAAAAATTGGTCGATAGGTTGCCCTGTAATACACATGAAAACATTTAATATGTTTTATAAATGTTAAATAATATAAAAAAGTAGCATTAAAACTGCTCAATATGTCCTCTTCATTTTCAACAACGCAAGGGTTCTAATCGCAAGGGTTATTCTGGCAATCGCAAGGGATTCAAGGGTTATTCTGGATAACTTGAGGGGTTTTCCGTTGCCCAAATTCGATAATTGTGGGTGTTAACTTGCCCATTGAGGAAAAACTGGGCTTCGTCAGTCCACAGTCAGTTCCATGGCTAAGATACGGTAACCATCATTAGAGCAAGGAACTGAAGTGCAAAAGTTTTACGAACCTCTGAGTTCCCCCTCCCCTGATATAGGTGCACAGGTTTGATTTTGTATGAATAACAATGCAAAATCCGCCGTAAGGTTTTTCGTACAAAGGAATACGGCATATCCAATACACGGAAAACAACTGGCACACTCACACTCCCATACGGCGAGTGACTGCTGGCTTCAACGACCGCGGTAGCCACATTTTCGATGCTAGAAGGCTGGATTTGCTTTCGTCCTCTACCTGGAAGAATGTCAAGTTGCCCATGTTTCAAATTTCCTTATGATCTTGCGTAGGGCACATTGAGACTTTGGACCTCTTCGTATCTGCTTCATATGGCGGAACACTTTTACAGCTACAACGGAGTTCTGCTGATTCTGTCAGTAGCGCTTGTTGTTTTGTCAGTAGCGCTTTTCCTTACAACGTAGGCATGAAGTGCAGAGAACTAATTAATGCTCGTTCAGAATTCGCCTTCTTTTATCCAAAGAATAATGCTAACAGGCATACGCTTACACGAAACTGATGTTTCACATTTTCAATATATGCAAATAAATAATATTTCTGTTACAGCACCATCTATTGGTGAATTTTCCTAATGAATTTTTTCATTTATTAAACGGCAAGCCCATCATTTGAATTATCCATAGTTAAAATTTTATCTCATTTGGACGAAATGAACGCATTCTAGGGCTTATATATTTAATAAAAGTTCTATAAATTACATATTTGTACGGGCTGCTTTTGTCCAAGGAACTCAAAGAAAGTGTCAAAAGTGAATGTTACCACATGAAAAATCAAAGTGTGTGAAATCCATAGCTCCCAACGTTTACTTTTTTTTCCAACGACTATTTTTGAGAGAAAAATTTGCCTTATTTGAAAGCAAAAGCACTGGATTACATAAAGTAGATTTTTCTTGTCAAATATAGAGGAAGGAAAAAGCGTGAAAATTGGCAGGTGTGGAAATCCCTATTGAAAAAAGTCGCATATATTCTGAAAGAGCCCATTATTTTGAGTCTAATCACACCCTTGTTTAGATTTTATATTAAACGATCTTAGAAAAAAGGATGTGTTTCTTTTTTATTACGAGGGCTGTGCAGTCCGTTTCATGATAAATAAATCACCCAGTTTTTTATTCGCAGATCGTTTATAACTGGTACACCGCCTCCTGAATATTAGTCATCCGAGCTGACACAAAAATGTCGACTTTTGTAGGCTGAAATTTATTTGAATTTAAACAAATTTTTAAAGTTTTCTTCGCCTTATCTTTCTAAGTATGGAAAATAACACTTTTAGAAAATACTGGTGTGGTAATCCAGTAATATAATCAATTCCTACTTTTAAACTTCCACCGCGCTAGTTCTGGTAAGAACTTTGCAACAGTTTCCATGAACCATAGCTATCTCAGAAGTCCCCAAACTTTTCATTCCTTCAAAAATTTATATTTTAGTAGCATTCTTTATTTTTTCCGGTACAAAATATAAATCAATCCCTTGACTACAGTGACGTTTGGTGGCTGAAATTACACAAGTTTCGTACTGTCTTTTAACCACTTAACTGTTGTGCCCCAGTGCTTCTCGGACAAAAAGTTTTTGCTATCTTCGATACTAAAAGCTTTTGGATACCACTTAATTTTAACTGTAATCTTTTGTTTGTTAAATGGTGTAACTTTTTGATTGTACAAAGCCAAATATTTTAGTAAAAAAATGGTGCCGGGTCCTGATTTTTAATTTATTGTGCCAAAAAAAGGAAACAGTTAAAGGGCTAACCCTTAAATGCATGAATTATTCTTTTAGAATTGTGTTTTTTATTTTTATATTAAGGATTAGACACCAGAAATCTTAAGATAGATTTTTAACTTTATTTAGTAGCATATTTTTGTAATTTTTAGAGGATTAATATTTCTATATAAATATAGTGGTTGTAAGAACTTAATTTATGTATTAAAAATTAAATAAAAAGATGATGGAAATTTACATCACTATGCAATTAAGGGTTAATTTGAACATTCGTATTTCTATCAGTGGCATAGCTTCAGTGGGACGTTGGATAACTTTACTACCGGTATTATTATATGCTAAATTTGTTGCTATTAGGCCCTTAAATATGAAACGCCCGATTTGATACTGCCAAATCTGAAAGATTTTTTGTTCAGCGATTTCGAGGTCTCACCAGAAAATTTCTTATCGTATTTTTTTTTAAATATCTGTCATTTTAATAGACAATAATTAACTATTAAATTTTTCTGAGGAGAATTTGGAAAATCTGTATAAAAAACCGCCATACGTGGCATTTCAAATCGGACGTTTCATACGTAACAACCTAATATTTCATCATATAACACTGAAACATTAAATAAAGCCAAATCTAGTATGTTATAATACTGATAGTAAAGTGATCCATCGTCCCTTGACGCTACGCCACTGACTTCTATATAGTTAAAATTATCTTATTTAACCCTTAACCCTTTCAGGGGCAAGCCTTTTCTGCTCCGATTATGTCCAAATAATTAATTCACACCGCAATATACGAACAAATTTATTTGCAAATAATGAAAAGCTTTTTTTCATGCTTATTATGAGATCGAACTTGTACTAACAAATTACTGGTGCCATTTGAAATTTTGGGCGTTAAAATTAACCGTTTGCAGACTGCAAACGGCGCCCTTCAAGGGGTTAAATGCTCAGGGTAGAATGCGTTTCAGAAATTGCGTGATTCAGAGAATCGGAATTCATACCAGAGAAATCTAAACAGTAAATTTCGGTTATTTTAATAACGAAATGTCTTTTATTAAATAAATCAAAAATTTCCATTTTAAATTTCTGTTGTGAATACGGAATATGTGATTGGCAAAATCCACTGAATCACGAAATCACGATGGTATCATACATGATACCATAGGCTTTAAGGGGTTAATGACATACTGATAGCAAAACCATAGGTGCCAACCTCAAAGTAATCTTCCGTAATACTTGCTTTAATTTGACCCTGGTTTAATACGTTTCGAACCAGAAATCTTTTTAAGAAATGAAATTAAATATGTTCCACGTAGAAACCTGAAATTAAATAAATAAGCAATCATGAAAATATATTTCTGGTTCGAAATGTAGTTAACCTCGGTCAAATTAATCCAGATATTACGGAAAATTAGTGGAAGGTTGGCAGCTATGCAAAACACGAAATAAGAGTTTTAAAATGTGAAACCTGAAAGAATCCTGCTACATGGGCTTGAATCTTGACGTCGTTGAGAATTTAAATTTCTGGTGCGAATACAGACTATGTGAATAAAAAAATCCACTGATTCATGAAATCATGATGGTATCATAAATGATACCATAGGATTTTAGGGATTAATGACAAAAATTTTGAAATTAAATAACATGCTGATTGCTAACACGAAATACGGGTATTAAAATGTGGAACCTGAAAGAATCCTGCTACATGGGCTCGAATCCTGACGTCGTCGAGAAGTTAAATTTTGTTTAATTTTATATTCAAATTTCTTGATTGGTACTACTTTTTTGGTATAGTAATATTTGCCTTATATAATCTGTAATTAAATAATTCGAATATTACTTTTTCGAAAGAGTGCTAGAATTGATCGAAACCCAATCAACTGACAACACTGGTTACGTCAGTATCGTTTAACCCTTTTAGGGGCGCCGTTTGCAGTCTGAAAACGGTTAATTTTAATGTCCAAACTACCAAATGGCACCAGTAATTTTTTAGTACAGTTTAGATCCCATAATATACGTGAAGAAAAGCTTTTGGTTATTTTCAACTAAATTTGTTCGTAAATTGCGGTGTGAATTAATTATTTAAAAATTTTTGAAGCAGAAATTCCTTGCCCCTGAAAGGGTTAAACTCTCGTTTAAGTAGATCCCAAATGCAAGAGAAATATTAGGTTGAATTCTAGTATTTCCAAATAATTATCTTTGCTTTATTAAACCAATAAGTTTTTTACGAATTCTGCGATTGAATAACACGAATATAACAATTATGTGATATTGGTAACTTCCCTGTTATTCCTTATGAATTTGGAGGTCGTCTTATACGCGAGAATACACGCTAATTCCAGATTTATCTTAAAGCTTCATTTGTCAAAAGCTTTTAAGCACTTGAGACGTATATGCTTGTCTTTCTCATATTTAATTATAATAAAAAAAATTCTAAATTACGACAATTATTGCAAAACTTTTTGGAATAATAACGACATTTATTGTTACGTGATGTTTTAAATTGTTTATACATTTTGATGGTGTATTCTGCACATATAGTTGCCAGATTTTGTGCTTATTCTGTGTCAGAAATGTAACTCAATAAATAAAACGAAATAAGTGCTGCATAGAAAAATGACACATTTTATGAAATAAATTTTCTCGTTCAAACCATGCTTATGATATAAAAAAGGCAAAACTAAACACGTAAAATTCAGCAGCTATAGTAATAGTAAAACTTTGATAGATAAGACAAGCATAAACTATCAGAAGTGTCCATTAAATTAAAATTTTGTCACAGAGAATTTTTTTTTTACAAAAAATAGTTATTACCAATTTAAGAATGATTAAACATTCATTTTAATTTTCTACAAAAGTGGACAATTAAGGTGCATAAACTCCTTTTTAAGGAGTTTAGAACGACTATTTCAGCTTGAAAATCTTATTTTTTCCAAATAGTATATTTTCTTGAGATTAGAAATATTTCTGCGATTAATCGGCGAATTTGTAAATTTTCTAGGCGAATTTCTTTACGAAAGTTTGGTAATACTGTATTCACCCTGCATAGGATCTCCATTCTTATCATCGACACATATACAATTCCTAAACCATTAGCAAAGCTGCCAAGTCTCAAACTTTTTCGATACCTTATTCTAAGCAGAAAATGTTATTTTATTTAATTGGAACATTTGGGCGATTTAAAAGAATAACATTTTTTCAAGATAAGAGTGGTGTCGAAAAAACGGGAGACTTGGCAACTCTGCATTAGCTTTAGAGATGTAGTTTCAATTGCAATTATTTTTAAAATCTAATCTTAAGGGAATTCATTGGAACTAAAATAGATATATTGTTAAAATTTGGAAAATTAATTATTTATACGGTGCCAAGATCCTTATAAGTCATATTTATAAAAAATGTGTAATTGTTTAACAAGAAAAATAAATAAAATGTATGATTTCGGACTACCATAACGGCGTAGCTGCCAACTCTTCCACCTTTTTTGTACCACAAAAATTAAATAGTAAATTTTAACTTTTTAAACCCTTAAATGCATAGCGATGCATATTTACATAGCTTTTTATTTAATTCTTAGCATCCAGTATATTTATATAGAAGTATTAATCCAGTGAAAATTACAAAATATAAAGTTAAAAATCTATCTTAAAATTTCTGGTATTTAATCTTTAATATAAGAGTAAAAAACATAATTCTAAAAACGTAATTCATGCATTTAAGGGTTAAGTTTAAAAAAAAAAAATATATAATAAGGTATTTAGATTTATACTTATTAAAATATTTACTAATTTGCAATATTTTAGTTTTTATTTGTATTGCAGATGTGCAACATAAGAAAAGGTTGACGTATTATATGAAAAATGCATCTATGATTTTTTTCATTATTTTTCTTGTGTTGTAAACCTTTCAGAGAATCATATATAATTTTTTTCGAAACAGAATAAACAATCATGCATTTAAGGGTTAACCCTAGATCTACCGGGAATTTTATTCAAGTTTTAATAAAACGTTCTACACCAGAATTTTTATTTAAAACTATTTAACTTATTTATTTACCTTATTTTTGTCTGGTTTATATACTTAGTTTATTTTAAAGAAATTTCTGGTTTGAATGAATATTTTGTATGTACCTGTCGGGTCCAATGGACCCGTCTGGTAGACGGAGGGTTAAACGCGTCTTTAGCCTTCCGAAGCGGAATCGTTTCTTAAATTATAGATTATTTATTTTATCGAATGTTAATTTTCTGAAAAGATATTCTTAATATTTTCGGAAATTCGTTGTGGAATCAATTTGCCAAAATAGCTGATAAAAATATTCAATAAAATACTGGAGATGCATAATGTCGAAAGTTATTAGAATTTATTACAAAAGTATCTGTCTGAAGAAACATTTGCGCATTTTAGCATTTTGATATATTTCCTTACAAATACCTTTCGCATTTGATTGTAGATAAATTGACGTTACCTTCCAGGATTTGAACTCTCGTGGACATGTCGGTACCATGTGAAACTATCCAATGTGAAAAGAGTGGACTACTTTTTTTAAATACAGATTTCTTGATTTGCACCACTTTTCTGAAATGGTAAAATTCCCCTTGTTTTCGCCTTAGTTAATATGTCATTAAATAAGGTTAAATAAGGCGAATTTTACTATTTTAACCCTCCGTCTACCAGACGGGTCCATTGGACCCGACAGGTACATACAAAATATTCATTCAAACCAGAAATTTCTTTAAAATAAACTAAGTATATAAACCAGACAAAAATAAGGTAAATAAATAAGTTAAATAGTTTTAAATAAAAATTCTGGTGTAGAACGTTTTATTAAAACTTGAATAAAATTCCCGGTAGATCTAGGGTTAAAAAAGTGGTGCCAATCAAGAAATCTGAATTAAAAAAAAGTAGCTCACTGTTTTCACATTGGATAGTTTGACATGGTACCGACGATGTGACCTTGTGAACACCTGTTGAGCCGCTACTGGGTCCCCTTTAGCCACGAGTGTAAAAGCCCGACGTTTGCCATGGAGGAAGTGCCTGATACGGCTCAAGGTTATTCTATTGCTCACAATGTTCCGAATTCTCCACTGTAATCTTTATAACTATCTTTTCCTTGTCTATTGTGTACACATCTCGACGAAGACTTATAAGTGAGCGTAGGTGTTGTCAAGAAGAAAAAGTCTGATGTATGTATGTATTCATATCATTCCTTTGCATCATAAGTGCATTTATCGTGCCCTTGCTTCAAAAGTGCTACAACTAACAAAACTCCATTTTTCAGGAAATGCGAAAAACTGTTTCCGGGCTGTGGAAGGGTAATTGGCCATCTTGCGAACGCAACTTCTACCTAGTGGCTGGATTTTCAGTGCACTATCTGGTACTTTAGGTGATTGGTAGAGGCGTAGAAGCCAAGTAGAATGGCAGCCATAACTCAAAAAACCCAATTTTTGAGTTGTGGCAGCTTTGAAGCAATAGTGCGATATGTTCCAATAAAGATATTTCTTTTTTATTCTGAAATTTCGAATGTACACAGGTAATTATGATTTTTTTTTCGCTTTCTTTAATGACAGATTTTTCGCGATAACAAGAAGTATCTCCTTTCGGAATTTCTGAAAGAAAAAGAAATTCCTGAAATGCATGCTAAAGATGCTTAAATAAAAGAAATGAACTTCCAGTTCTTTTTTACCATAAAATAACATGGCTGACGTCTGGAATTAGTAAATCTAATCTGTTCAAGTATGCATAGCGTTTTTCTGAACGTAAATACAGTTAAAAGTTAAATCAGGATATAGTGATTCCAAAACTGTTTGCATAATAGAATGTTCTGAGGTGTAAATGTTTAATAGAAAAATTTAAACGTTAAACAGGAAAGCAGTACATATTTTGATGGAATTTTCGATGAAGTATAAGGTGCCAGCTCATTAAATATTTCAACAGACGTTCTTAAATCATTATGAAATTAATGTATCAAATTGTGATCATCTTAATCATTTTACTTTGGACTAAAGCGAAAACGACTTTTATACCGTATTACATAATGAGGAAAAATCGTCATGGACATAAGAACGCACCTGAAATAATAAAGTACCAAAAAGAAAAGAAAAGAAAAGGAATGAAAAGAAAAGAAAAGAAAAGAAAAGGAATGAAAAGAAAAGAAAAGAAAAGAAAAGAAACAACACACTTAACACTGGTGAAATGGTTTGACATGAAATCGTGAATCATTTTCTTTGACAGAGACCACTCAGTTGAATCTCAATTAATGTTAACTGCATAAGACTGACTTGTATTTTTAATGACCGATGCATCAATATTGCATAATTTAGACTGTTGACAAATACTGGTCTCAGAGAAATCTCTTTTTATAGAGACTATATCAAAACTTTTACCACCAACGTTTCTTAACTCCTTAAAAGTAGCTTAATATTTGGAATAACCATAAAAAAATTACCTATTTTTTATTCCAGAAATTGGATAATTATAAGGTTTCTAAATGAAATATGCAATTAGTTTTTTTTAAGGCAAAAAAAAGATGTTATAGAACAAATTCATATTTGTAGAAAAGCCACCATGCGAGGATTCTGTGTCTTAATGTTTGTTTTGCACCATACAAATGAATTCGAATAAGACCTTTATTTTTCACATCTTAGATCTTTATTTATCTTCACCACACAACACAATTTTTACAAATAATATTTGAAATAATATATATCTGTACCTTGGAACAAAAGGGCCAATGTCCATTTTTCTCAAATGACAGGAAACCAATTTAAGTTTGAGGACTTTTAAGAATCTTGCTACGATTTCTGTACTATTATTTTTCAATGTTGTACCTTTCAATTCAGTAATGTTTTTCTCACTACAATCTAATGTTACACTGATTTAGCTTTTTTTACATTTTAAATTGGCCATTTTTACATTAACAGTAAGTAACATTGGCCTAGACAAAATATTTTGTTTTCAATGATCTAATATTGGGAGGACTTTGGCCCTTTTAACGATTACTTTATATCGCATCCTGAGTTCATTCATGCATTTAACTCAAATTTCTCAATTTCGGACATTGGCCCTTTTTGTTCCAAGGTACAGATATATACACTACATTTTTTTATTAATAATTTTTTTGGGTGCGATATATTTTGGAACATGAAATATAAAGTCCAGCATCACAATAAGCGCCAAAAACCAAACCCTTTCGGTAATATTCATAGACATCACATGGAAATGAGTTTAAAATTTTTCTGGTTTCGAAGTTTTTTCCAGCAATTAAATCTCCAGCCAGGAAATATGACGCGCATGAGAAATAACGAACGACACCTCAGCCCGTGATATTGGCGGGAGCGAGAATTAAGAGGTTAAGGGATCGCAGGACTCTTAAAGATTTAAAATTTTCGATTTTTTTTTTTTTAGATGTTAAACTCCTATCTTTTCTGAACATTTTGATATAATTGTTTCCTTGAAATTCCTATTAGAACTGAAGTTATGGCTTTAACCCCCTCACTGACAAGCCCGTGTTAATACGTTCACTAAGCTCCAGGTTTCACTGCAATACAAGCAGTATTTAAAGTAATATAATTCAATTGATTTAATGTATTTTTAATACATTGAACAATGATTAATACTTCCAAGGATTGCATTTATATTTGTTGTTAAGTTTTTTTTTTATAAAATGTTCAAAGATTCTTTTTTTAAGCATTTAAAACAAAATACAGAAAAAACAACATTACAATTTTGCCCTTTTCCAAGACAGTCGGAGGGTTAAATTTATACACGTTCAATAGCTGTAGCGGCGTTTCGGAAACTTTGAAGCCATTTTTCTCCAAATGACGTTTTTGGGCATAACGCGCACGATATCTCAAAAACTTATGAATATTTTTTCATGAAATTTTCAAAACATATGTTTCATGCTAGTCTGTATAAACTGAACCTAAAATTTCCTTTTTATTATTCAAAACAATATTTTTTTAGGTGATTATATTGTTGAAATTTTCTTAATTTTGCACTAGCTAAATAGAACTTTGTATTTAAAATATAAAAAAGCTTTAAATACAAATTTATTTAGGTTCAGGATAGTTATTACAATCTGAAGTATAAGTAGGCACCAAAATTTTCATTCTAGTTGTAACACTTATTTTGCAATCGTGCGCGTAAGCTGTTATGCCAATTTTTTGTTCAAAATATGTCTAACAGTTTGGAGCCCCCTGTAAATGCTAATTCTGCATCTTATAATTTTTTAATACATGAAATGAAATAACATACTTATATATTTTATTCCAATTAAAATTATGTCTTAAAATCAAATACATTTTAAGATATTAAATGTTGAAAATTGTCTCTTTTTTTCATTTTTTTTTCAATTTTAAGAGTCCTGAGACCCCTTAAGAAAAATTTTGTTTTAGGTTTATCTTGTTAACACGTTCACTGCCGCAAAAAGTTTGAATTTTCAAATTTCTTCTTGAAAGTCGTTTGCCAACACAAATTCTGAAAGGTGAATTTCGCTTTACTAATACAGCGAAATTTCTGCCAGTAAATAAGGCAATTTTTTAAATTTTAAAATAATGGTAAGAAGTAATAAATTAAAGCTTCGAGTATACTCGTAGCGTGGCAGTCAACGTGTTAATGTCGTAGGAACCCGATTCGTGGTGAGCTTTTTATTGCAATTCTTGTAGTAATCTGCCATAAATATAATTTTCCAAAATTAGTTGGGCCTAAAAAACGTGGCCGCTCCGGAGAATGCAAATGGTAGATATTACACTATCTGTCTACTTCTCTTTGTTTTTAGTTCCATTACATAAACACTAGAACAGCTGGAAATTTTACTAAAATTATATTAAAATATTTTGCAATGTAATCTTTATTTAAAAATATTAATTTAGTTTTGTGTGGTTATGTATTTAATTAATTTTAGAAAGAAATGTATGGTACGAATCGAAATATTGGCTCGTTCAGAAAGTCGTGTCCGCTTGGGAAAATCAATTCGTACCGGAAAATTCTGCCCGGTAATTATTGGACATTAGATCTCGAAATCAATGTCTAATAATTAAACGATAGAATTTCCCGGTACGAATTGATTTTCCCAAACAGACACGACTTTCCGAATGACCCAATATATTCGGTACGGGCCAAAATGACTTCTATGACCGTTCTAGTATTAAACTAGGTGAAGCGAAATAAGTAGAAGAAAATTCTAAAAATTGCACTTGATGTATAATAGAAAGGTAGTTGATATGGTCACATTTAAAATAAAATTAAAACTTTTTTTTCATAAAACTATTACGGTACTAATTTTGTTTTTTTACATTATAATGGAAATTTAATGAGAAACTACATTTTGACTTAACTTGTTCTGAAGTTTAAGAAAGTTACAGGTTTTCAACGTTAAAATGTATTACTTCTCCTTTATCTCTCTTATGTGTCATCGATCTTTCTACCAAGTGCATGATTTTGAACATTTATTATTTTCTGCGTTAAAAGGACATAAATCTTTTTCACTTTAAGGCGCAAGAAAAATCAGTGGATTAAGTTAAGCTTTGTTTGAATTGGATAACTTTTGAGAAACGCATGCGGCGTTCAGTGATTTATGGTGATCGAATTATTTAAGCATTGTGGTAAGATTTTGGTAAAGCATAGGACAAAAGCAGCATATCAGTTGTAAGGAGTAAATGAGAATATATTGATTTTGTGAATGCCTTTTAAATTTTATATGGTAGCTGTAGTACTAAAATCAGGGATCGAAGCATATAGGAAAATTTTATTGCTCATACCAGCACCGCTAATCAATAATCTATAGGATTACTTTATAATATTCCCGTCTGCATGCCAATTATCAGACATTATTTTATATTTTAAAATCAACTTTACTATCTTTAATATATACAAGTCTGTTTTTATAAAACTATATTATAGCATGTTATATATAAAACATTATGAACCTTTTTAGGATCACTTCAGTTAACGTATGCTACAGAAATATAACCCACCGCCACCGATAAAATATATCCCACTGCCCCTCAAGGGGTTAAGGGGCGGCGGTATATATTATATACCACCTACGATTAATCAGGATTTGCACCAGAAAAATTTTAGGAAATTTTAGCTTTCTGACTTTAGTGGAGAAAAGTCGTAAAATTGCTTTTCCTTATTTTGAAATAAAATTTTTCAAAATTTCCGGTGGGAATTAAGCATTACACAAACGCAATTGCTTGCCCTTCAAGGGGTTAATCTTCATTTGGTACGTCACGAAATCAGTCCGGAGGCCTTGAGTATTGAGACGGTAATGGCTCGGTGCCGTGATCTAATTAGGAAGGTTCTTTGAACTGATACAAATAAAAAGTGAATTAAAGTAATACGGGGTTCGTACACATCAAGTAATTCAAGGGATTTTACGTGTTTTAGTACCGAAATTTCGTAATGTACTGGTCGCTATATCTGGCAATAGATTTCTTTTTCATTAAATAAAGTAAAAATTACTTTACAAATATTCTGATAAAAGGTGCTTGAAAGTCTTTAAGCGTACGAACCCTGCAATAAGAAGTAAGAATTGAAGAGAAAATGAAACGATTACGGAAGGAATCGTTTTGAGCCGGTACCTGAATAAAAGTTATTTTGGGCCGTGATAACAGTTGAAGGAAAGCTTTACATCAGGGGTGTCAAACTGTGACATGCCGGATACCACTAATTTTTTTAAAGAAATAGTTGACTTCTTGAATCATAGAGATTTAATGATTATACAAGTTAATGATAACTATAAAATTTTAGTGCTATCCAGCGGATCACAGTTTGACATCCCTGCTGTAGATTATAATATATCATTAACAGAGAAAAATCACATTAATTATGTCGATTTTGAAAAAAGTGCAGAATGACTTGATTGTGCTATGCGAAGAATTCGGAATAAGCATGTCAGAGAAAGTAATCATTCCATCATTAATTGAAGTAATAAAAAATTGGGAAAATTTTGATGAAGAATTTATAAAGGACCGCTTTGAAGTAATATCATCGGCTAGAACACAGAAGGAGAATAAGAAATAAAAATAGAAGTAGAGAAGGAGAAAGAGCAGAGAAAAATAGAAGCAGATAAAGAGAACGAGCACAGGAAAATAGAATCAGAGAAGGAGAAAGAAGAGAGAAGAATAGTGTTCGAAGAAAGAAGATTATAACTGCAAGCGGAGACAGTAGCAGAAGAAATAAGACTGCAAGCAGAAAAAGAGGCGGAAGAAAGAAGACTCCGAGCGGAGAAAGAAGACGGAAGACAGAGAAAGAGGAGAAGAAATTGATGTTAGAGGCAGAAGGTATACAGAAAGCGAGGGAAATGGAACTAAAGAAATGGACAATGCAAGCCGAGATAGACTCTTAGAAGGAAGTGGAAATAATATCTCCAAGGACGGGAACAGGTTAAAATTTTGATCTGTTAAAGTTACTTAATCATTATGACAGTGAAAATGGGGATATCGTCGGTATCATGTCAAACTATCCAATGTGAAAACAGTGGGCTACTTTTTAAAAATTCAGATTTCTTGATCGGCGCCACTTTTTCGAAATAATAAAATTCAGCTTATTGAACTTTATTTAATGACATTTTAATTAAGGATAAACAAGGGGAATTTTACCATTTCAGAAAAGTCGTGTCAATCAAGAAATCTGTATTTTAAAAACGTAGCCCACTGTTTTCACATTGGATAGTTTGACATGGTACAGACGATATTTGTATATTTTTAACATTATACGTGAGGTAAGTATCCCAAATGAAAATAGCCAAGGAAGAATGGGTATCGTATCTACATAGGTGCCAACATCTTACGCTTTTTTGAACGACAGAAATTTAACAGAAATTTTTGCCTTATTTAATCGGCAGATTATTGCGATTTAAGAAGGTGAAATTTATTATTAAATTTTTGTGGTGCTTCAAACATAAGAGCTGGCAGCTATGTATTTATTAAGTTTATTACCGGTCGAAATAGCTATCATAATTAACCCCTTGAGGGCGTTTTTAATTCAGATTCGCACCAGAAACTTTTAATTAAATTTTACTTTTTAAATATTGGCGCAAAAAAGTAAAAAAAAAAAAAAAAAAAAAAAAAAAAGAAACAGCTTTTCCTCTTTTTGAAAGAATTCTTTTTTTTTTAATTCCGGTGTGAATTCAAAATTACACAAACACAATTGCTTGCCCCTCAACGGGTTATAAGGGAAAAAGAATCGGAGATAAGTAATTACGAATACATAAATAATTTGTTGGTGAAAAGATGACTGGAAGAATTTAGATAAAGATTCATGTCGCATAAAAAGGAGACAACTGATAATTGGCGCGATTTTGGTTTTCAGTTGAGAACATACTTTAACACGTTCACGCCGGCGCGGAGGGTCACACTCGACTGTCTCAGAACTGCCAAGTCTCCGGCTTTTTGGATACCAGTATTTTAATACAGAAAATGTTATTTTATTTAATTAGAACAATTGGTCGATTTAAAGGAACAACATTTTCTCTAAAATAACAGTGTCATGCAAAAAGCCGGAGACTTGACAACTCTGAGACAGTCGAGCGTGACCCACCGCGCCGGCGTGAACGTGTTAATGAACTATTATTTTAACGCAAACAAAAACTGACTGGTAAAGTTATCATACGAACTGAATTCAATTCGCATACTTTAATGAATAGGTACGTGGAATGGATGTAACAACTTTTGATGAGTTAACAAAATTATTAATCACAGATCAAACTAAGCTAAAAATACCACCAGAAAACAGGGAACGCTTTATTGGGGGAATTGCCAAATATTAAAACTGTGTAGTTATCTGTGGTAGCTGTGTTAGTTAACACTAGAAGCGCCATTAGGGGTCATTTTGACCCCTGCCAAAATTGATAATAATCGATTCGAACCAGAAATTCTATCTTAAGATATATTATATGTAAGAAGCAAAACAGGGATGACCGCCCCGGGAACCCAGCTTTCGCTTTAGAGTATAAGTGCAATCCCGGGGGGGGGGGGGAGGTAAGAAGCAAAACAATAGGCTAATTACATAAGTTAAATTGTTTTAAATAAAAATTCCGGAGTGAAACACTTTTTTATAAAAAGTGAGTAAAATAGCCGGCGGTTCTAGTGTTAAAAAATTGGAAGATTTTGACACAGCGCACAGTGTAAGATTTTGAAAATCTAGCGGAAAAAACGTCCAAAAATCGACTTGCAGTAATTTCCCTTTTAGATATTTCAAATAACATCTAACACATTGGAGAAAAAAAATGCAAAGTGATAGCAGCCTAACTCCGCAACAACACCATCAAAACTCGACTCAAAAACCAAAATTTCTTTTAACCTTTTTAGAATGGTGATTCTGTAGTTGTAATTGCCACTGATATTTTTTGGCTAAAAACATACTTATTTTGTAAATATTTTTTAATGATAGAATGGAATCTTTAAAACAATGTAGACACTTTGTATTTTAAAGTTACAATAGTTATTTAGAAGTGTTATATTTAAAAAATATGTTTTTAAGTCAATATAAAAATTATTTGAAAATTTAATAGCATATGATAAATTTTAAAAAGCTTCCAAAAATTTTGCACACGACGGTACATTGCAATACACATTTTTTTTGTAATTATGTATGCATATAGATATAGAATAAATCAATTTCAGCTGCCAATATTTGCAACTCATGATTATAAGTAATTTTTTATCAGTTAAGTAGTGTAAAATTCGAAAAGAGAATTGTATGAGATATTAAAAAATTTTGTTACTAGACATGAATCATTCCCTGTTAATTCTAAAAGTATCCTGATGGACTATTTATTACACAAATATAATCCTCAACATTGCTCATCTGTTATGCTAGACCAGATTAAGCGGCTGATCCATTCATTTTGTAATTGGCAGTAATCAAAGATGGAGAAACTGACTTTGCTTAACCCCTTGAGGGGCACCGGTATATATTATATACCGCCTACGATTAACCTTCCGTCTACCAGACGGGTCCATTGGACCCGACATGTACATTCAAAATATTTATTCAAACCAGAAATTTCTTCAAAACAAACTAAATGTATAAATCAGACAATAATAAGTTAAATAAACAAATTAAATAGTTTTAAGTAAAAATTCTTGTGTGGAATGTTTTTATAAAACTTGAGTAAAATTTCCGGTAGTTCTAGGGTTAATGAAGTTTTACACCAGAAAATTTTATTAAATTTTACTTTTCTAACTTTGGTGGGAAAAAGCCGTAAAATTGCTTTTACTTATTTTGAAATAGAATTTTTCAAAGATTCTGGTGGGAATTCAGCATTTCACAAACGTAATTGCTTGTCCCTCAAGGGGTTAGAGAAAGTTTTTTCAAGTAAAATAAGCGATGGTCAGATTCGAATATTAACAATAAATATATTTTTAGGGCAGAAGTAATAATTACTACCAGAAAAAGGTTGGGAAACCAAAGAAAGTTTTTTATTTAAGTGGCCCGAAATCAAAAGTCTAAGGGTGCATTCGTTATTCCCGGAACACGAATGAATAACCACGAGCCACGTGTTTAAAACTGAGAAAATCTGGGAAAGGAAAGGATGCTACGGATGCGTTAAAAAATATATCCGAAAGCTCTGACAGAGCAACGACATTTTAAAAAATCGTTCAAAGAGCCGGATTCTCGTCAAATAAAAAAGGCTGTAATGAAGAAAATCAAAATTTTACAGTGGGTAAATCCACAGCCGTCACCTGCTTCATACTCTAGATTCATAAAGTTTAAGTTCATCCTGGAAACTGATCAGTTAATAACAGGAGAATTTGAAAATGTCAGAAATTAAATCATTACAGTTCTTGCACTAACTTTAGTAGAATTAAATGTTCAGACATATGACATAGAGCACGAATTTGAAGACAGTGGTAGATAGCACAATGTGCACTATTCTATCTTCAAATAAAGCAATTTAAAAATACAATGTCTGTAACGGAAAATTCAAGGTGGTGAATAACTTAAAAATGATTCGATAATATACGAAAAATACTCACAAGTTTTCTTGGGGCTTAACGGTACAACATGCACAATTAAGATTTATGGAATGCCTCTTACATTTTGGTTATAGATTTGATGTAAAGAAATAGAGTTCCGAAAACCTAAAGGAGAACGAAGTATCGCAGAAAGCAAAAAAAAAAAAAATAATTGAAAGATTTAGACTTAAAAGAGAATTATTATTAAAAACTCTAAAACAAAGGCAAGATAATATTAATGTAGGAACTAGAAAAAGGAAGATTTTTTAAGGATGCTGCAGTGGCCGCTAGCATAACAGGTGTTGATAAGCTGTTCTTGAGCGATTTGATATAATTTTACATGACATGTGGATACAAGATAAATATATCTGCATTTAAGCATTACAAATCATGACATTAACATCTCAATAAAACTATTGAGCGACTGAAGCACCCTGCAGTTTTAACATCTATACGGTCACCGAATATACAAATAATAAAATAATAGCAAACAACGGAAAATGACAGTAATTCACTCTATAATACTGGTAACTATAGCAGTATGTAATTAATTAATTACTATTTTTTTAATACAAGAAAACTCTTCTTGTTGAAAATAAATAAGTACTACATTTTTAGAAATCTGCACTGAATACCATAACGCTAGGCAAATGTCAACGTATGAAAATGACAAAACATCTTTTTATTATGATTATGATGATGACGGAATAGCAATGACGTAAATTGTACAATGTAATGCGTAAAGATGTACAGTAAAACCTCTCTGAAGTGACCACGTTCCGTTCCAACAAAAATTGGTCGCTCCGAGAGGTGGTCTCTTAATGGAGGTCATGTTTAACCTTCCGTCTACCAGACGGGTCCATTGGACCCGACATGTACATTCAAAATATTTATTCAAACCAGAAATTTCTTCAAAACAAACTAAATGTATAAATCAGACAATAATAAGTTAAATAAACAAATTAAATAGTTTTAAGTAAAAATTCTGGTGTAGAATGTTTTTATAAAACTTGAGTAAAATTTCCGGTAGTTCTAGGGTTAAATCTGGATTTTAATTGTTGGAAAAAGGTACACAATTAAAATTACTAAAATTTATTTTTCGCATTAGGAAAAAATGTGAAAATTTAAGTATTAAAGCTAAAGTTAATGCATAAGTTAATCACTGCAGACTTAAAAAATTAATGCATTGACGTTTGCTTTGGTTTTACGGTTTTATCTTTTATAGCTTTTATTTCCAAGTCCTTTCAAAGTTCAGTAAATAAAAGCAATTTTTTTTTTTTTGGACGGGAACAAATAATAACAATTTCATTAATTTATCTATTTCTTTGAAGGTTTCCTGACAGAATAGGGCAGAGGAGCTTATTGACCATCATTATTAATTTGCCATCAGAGTTAAATTCATTGTCTAAAAAGGCACAAAGGTGTTTAAACACATAAAAGTTACCGAAATAAAAAAAAAATTCTAACTTAGTTTAGAATTTTGATGAATAATGCGATTTCTGGAATTATTTTTGTTATAAAACCTTCTTCAAACGAGCAGGAAAAAACGGAATTTGTTTAATTTTCTTCAAAGAAATTGGTCGCTCGTGGAAGGAGTCCAACTAGGATGGTCTCTGAATGGAGGTATAATTAGTATTAAGCGTATAGAAATAAATTTCGTTCCATGAAAAAAATGGTCGTTCAGGAAGGTGGTCGCTTAACCCTCAAGAGTTTCTCGGGCAACGTAAAAGTAGCAAAATTTGCGCAACCCGAGATTTCATCGGGGATGCATTTTTTCCATCTAATTAACCCTCCTTGATCATTCCCACCAGTTACTTTTTATTGTAAATTTTGCCTTATTTGATCGGAGCATTTTCCCGATTGAATCAAACAAATATTTTTGTTTTGAAAAACCGGTGACAAAAGAATAAAAATTCTTAAAAGACGCAAGTCGCGAAGGAAGTAAATACGCAATTTTTGAAGCTATTTTTATAAAACAATTACGCAGCGAGACGGTTAATGGAGGTGGTCGCACAGAGAAGTTTCACAGTACTTTTTCATAATACATAACAATTTTATCTATAGTAAGATCAATTTTATTACTTTAATATCGATAATTTTCATAAATTTAATTTTGACCCGCTAGATTCGCAAAATCTTACACTGTGCAGCGGTGAGAGGGGTAAAACCCGACAAATTACATAAGGCACTTGATCAGCATGATCAGGGAAGAAAAAGATAACCTATGTCAACAAAATGCACAGCGGAATAATATAAGACGAGGAGAAGGCAGGCTTGAGATCCCCTATGTTAAAATGCCTTTTTTAAAATAAATGTTTTTGTATAACGTTTGGAGAAAATACTATCTGAAGCATAATAGGGGATATATTTGAATTTTCTAACTAAAACTAATGAATAAATCAAGCATATAGGTTTCACATTTCCCACGTGTTATATTGCAGTTGAAACATGCTAACTGTAAATATCATCTTGGTAATTTATTTATTATGTGATGTTGAATTTTTGTAGTCGGGTTTATAAAATGTACTTCCATTAAAATAAAAAAAAATAAAGCAACAAAAATAATTTTTTAGAAACATCATGAATTATCACAAGCTAAACTCAGAGCTTGAGTACCTCAAGAGCAAGTTTCTACTAGTATTTCAAAATAGTAATTTTTGTCTATGCTATGAAAGAAATTCTACCTTTAAGTATAGAGATGAGTGCTATTCAATAATAGTGATGGAAATAAGCTTCTGTGCTAATCAGGCTCTGGGTAAATACATTTATTTGACATTGCTTTTTTATGAAAATGTGCATACCTTCCCAAAATTCTGAGATCCTTGCTAATGTGATGTTCTAATCCCGGCATGAGCAACCTGCTTGCCACCGAACAGTTTGTTACCACTGATTCCGAACATTAATCTTTGACTTTATTAAACACAGAAAATTATTAACATTTTGAGATTAAATAAGGCGAAGATTACTATTCGGAAATTGCCGCCTTTAAATATAGCCTTAGTAGTTCTTAACCCTCTGTTGCCCATGCCATCATATATCGTCGGTAACATGTCAAACTATTCAATACGAAAACAGTATTGCTAGTGGGATACTTTTTTTGAATTCAGATTTCTTGATTGGCACCACTTTTCTGTAATGGTAAAATTCCACCCTTTTTCGCCTTAAATAATATGTTATTAAATAAAGTTAAATAAGGCGAATTTTACTATTTCATAAAAGTGGTACCAATCAAGAAATCTGAATTTAAGAAAAGTAGCACACTGGCAACGCTGTTTTTATATCGGATAGTTTGATATTGTACCGACGATATCATAGCTTCCAACTTTTACGCTTTTTTCTTAAAACTAAAATTAAATATTAACGTCTTAACTGTTTCATTTTTTTGACACAATAAATTAAAAATAAGGAGTCGGCACCACATTTTTTTACTAAAATATTTGGCTTTGAGCAATCGAAAAATTTATGCTATTTGACAAACCAATGATGACAGTTAAAATTAAGTGGTATCTAAAAGCTTTTAGTATCGGAGAGAGCAAACACTTTTTGCCTGAGCGGCACTCGGGAAAACAGTTAGGGGGTTAATGTTCGCCTTATTTTATAGCCGAAATCTGCAATTAAAGAATGAAAAATGTCTATTAAATTTTAGTGGTAATTGAAAACGTAAATGTTGGAGCCTATGATATATGTTACTACGAGTGTTGCCAATTTAGCGGATTTTTTATTCAGATATTCAAAATTCATACCAGAAATTCCGAATAGTAAGTTTTGCTTTATCTAATGATAGAAATTCGGTGATAAAGCAAAGAGGAAATTTCAATTCGGCATTTCTAGCATGCATGCTACTAAAGACATTAGAGCAGGGGTGTTAAAACCTAGGCGCCAGCGGGCAGTCTCTCACCACTAAATTTTATTAGTTTACTTCCCTTAAATTTTATTAGCATTCTTACAAAAAATGTCAACGAAATATTGGACTAAAAATAACGAATAAAATTTAGTGGTGAGAGACTGACCGCTGGCGCCTAGATTTTTACACCACTGCATTAGAGGGTTAAAAGTAATGCCTATTGACATTCTTAAGTATCATTTCATGTTAAGGAATTTTTTTATTAAAAATGTTTGATATTTTCAGTAATGTGTATTCAGTTTAGCTTAAAATATCTCTACCAATGCGAATCATTTTCTAATTTCAGAGATTAAAATTTGACTTTAAAGGAGAAAGTATTTGACGTTAGATAAATTAAAATTGACCTCAGAGGTACACATTACACATTCTCTTCCTGCATCGGATAATTTTGGAAACACATAATAAATGATTATTTCACTGCTTATGCATTTAATGGAAGGAAATTTAAATGTATTTAAGTAGCATACTGTGTAGCATCTAATGCATACCCCAAGAACCCCGATTTTATTCATTTAATTGATCTTGCTTTGAATCTGTCATTATAGAACTTAAGCATCGAAGTTGACAATTTAATGGTCATGCAATGGCAAAATGAATTAGATTAATAGCCGCTATTTATAAAACTTTCTAAAATTATTAACTTTACATTGGACCATTTTTGCTTTTGAAAGTGCGTTTTTTTATATTCATTTTAGAAATGTATACCAAAATTTTAAAGAGCACATCTTCTTTTTATTTAATAGCAGACATTATTGATTACATAAGGCGAATATTATTACTTAAATATAGTGGTTACATGGAACTGAATTTATTTATTAACCTTTAATGGACCAACGCCACCCCATATAAGCGGCATTGGTACCCGTTACCAAATTTATTCGCTTAGTACAACTTTTTTTTTTAAGAAACACTTTTACGTGTACTTTTACAACACTTGCAAGAGAAATTTACAAAAAAATTTACTTTAAAAAAAGTGGTGCAAATAGAACATAAAAATAGAATCATGTATTTAAACCCACCGTCTGTTAAGGGTTAAATGTTAACCTTTTAATTCATATATAAAGGGTTCCCACTTCGTCCGTTTTTTTAACACAACATTTTTTGAAAGAAAAATCTTCTTTATATTTTTCTTTGAAACGTACCTCGAAAGGCGTTTTTGCTTCTATTTAGTGATGGGCAGAATGAACGATTTTACTATTCGAATGAATCATTCGGGCAAGCGTAAAAACATAGTTTCCAGCCTTGTGTTTATTTTTAATCAAATACCACCAGAAATTTAGTAAAAAGATAAAAAACAAAATCATAGTTGCCAAACCTCGCAACATTGCTAATCTATTATCTTTAGAACCTTTGAAGATAAAAAGATTTTTTTATATTGTTATGGGTTTCTTACATTCATTCTAATTAAAATAAGAAGCATTTCTTATATACGAAATTTCTGGCAGAATTTGAATAAAAAGAATAAAGGTTAGCACTTATGTTTTGGCGTAAGCTCGAATGATTCATTCGAATAGTAAAATCATTCATTCTGCCCATCACTATATCTACTGTTTCAAAAACTTACCACGAATTTTTCTCTTAACACTAGCAGCACCGTGAGTGGTCATTTTGGCTCCTAAGAAATAAATGTATTTCGGTTCGAACCAGAAATTTCTTTATAAAATAAGTTTAAAAGAGTTAAAGAGGAAGAAAAAAAAGTTAAATAAATAAGTTAAACAGTTCTGTGACGCGCGCTACCCATTCCAAAAATAGACTTTACCGGCAATCATGTGACCGACTTGCGTGAGCTTTGCCTAATAAGAAATGCTGTTAGTTCTGCTAGTTCTGTTTTGAGTTGTGCTAACATGCAAAAAGTTATGTTAGCGCCAGTCATTATTTTTGTGTATATGTGTTGTTATATTTGTTATGTGCCGTCTTACTACGAAGAAATAAAAATATTTAAAAAGTTACGCCCCGAGAAATTGATATTTTGAAATAATGTGAAATTTGTGTGAATTTAATTTGAGCTAGCCGACAATTGGCTACCCAACGTCTCGCCCAAAACCAATTGAAAATGTTCGCAATAGGATTTTTTCATTCTTCAAAAGCAAGTGATATAGTAATATATTTTTAAATTAAGAAGTATCATGATAAAGTGTGGTTTTCAACTAGCATGCAGAAAAAAATCGCACGACCGGTCGTCTGCGTGTAAAATATGTTCCTAATATTCTGCAGATTAATTTTGTTTCATTGCCTTCGCCATTTTTGTTCATCATCTTTGCTCCATGTGATATGTATTATTTTCGTAAGTTTTAAAGTTCAGAAAATTGTTTTGTTTACGACCAAGAAAAATGCTACGATATGTGTGTTTATAAAAACTTTCAATTCATTCGTTCACGTTTTCTACAACACTTAGTTATTCTGCAATATATTTTCAACAAGTAAGAATAGAATGGATCCATATTTTGTTTAATAAAAAGCATGCATTCTTGATATTCTTCATATACGTAACGTTCTTGATATTCTTCATGTACTTAACATGATTAATTTTAATTCATTCTATTATTTTCCCGTCATTTATGTATTGAATATTTCCCCTTCCCCCGACCTCACCCATTATTATGCAGTTTACTTTTGATTCTATTCATGCATGATTAATTTTTACTTTGTTTTAAGTAAGATATTTTTTTATTCATAAAAAAAGAGTGTGTGAGGGAGGAATCGAAAGAAGTATCTATTCATTTACGTTCGTTGATTTTTTTCTTTTCTTTTTAAAAAGAGGAAAATAAACTGTCAGTCAATACAAGTTGTTAAAATGTGTTTATAATTTTATCGCAATTCTCAAAAAGATACGTGTTTATTTATTTAATTTTTTTACTGAGTTCGTAAGAGAATTTATTGCAATTTCACAGCTGCCAACGTGTACGTATTTTTCATACCACTAAAATTTTATAGAATTTTTTTTACTTATTTAAACGTTAAAATTGCTTGAATTTCGGTTATTCATTTAGATAAAGTTTTCTATTAAATTTTAGTGGTATGAAAAATCCGTACAAATTGGCAGGTATGCAATTTTTATTTAAGTGTTTGTTGTTATTTAGTGCGAAACGTAAGTATTTAATTTTGACTTCTTGATTTACTGATGAAAAAAGCCTTGAATGTGATTCTCAAAACGGAATGAATAAGTTTTGTATTTATTGTTTGTTTTTAAAAGAAAGTTTCTTTTTTTGAAAGCCATATTGAATGAAACCGATATTAAGTAGTTTTAGTAATATAATAATAATATTGGTTGAAAGTTTAATTATTCAGTTATGTGTTTGATATTTTTTAGAATATTGTTTGAAAGTGTCAACTATTCATTAAATGGTTTTATATTGGTTAACATACTGTTTTGATTAAGTGTCACGTTATGATTATCCAGTTTATTTATACCAGCAGGGATTTAAAGTTTGTTTTGTTTTTAGTAAGAGTTTTGTTAATGTTAAAGCTTACTGTTTTGTTTTATTAAAGTCTTGTTTATGTGAGTTGTAACGTCAAAGCTCACGTCTGCGGAATGATTTAAACGAATTTTTGGCATTTGTGGGGTACTCGTTTTGTTGTTTTGCTAAAGTTTAAAATGTCTGAACTTAACAAAGCTCGTACAGAGGATTTGTATCAGGTTGCGTTAGAAATGAATTTAAATGTTCAACCCTCTATGACCGTTGTCACACTGAGCGAAAAAATTAAATCTTCCCCCTCGTACGAAGTTGATTTTGTAAATTCATTAGTCAGAAACTAAATTTCGACTCGCGAGGAAGAGCAAAGGAGGTGAGACTTAGAGGAAAAACAAAAAGCATCAGAGTTAGAACGGCGTAAACTGGAATTAGAAGAGAAGCATAGAGCTGAAGAGTTAGAGTTAAAAAATCCTGAGATGAATTTTGAGCATGAGAAGTTTAAGTTGCAGGCTCAGAGCCAAAGTTTTACCAGTGAAGCGGTAGGTGATAATGCGGCAGAGGTAATGTCTTACCCGGAGAGTAAGATAGATATCCAGAAGCTGTTGCTTACATTCAGGCCAGAAACTGATGATGTAACCTTGTTTTTGGGGTTCCTGGAACGTCAGTTAAAGCTCTCGAAGGTACCAGAGCCTCTGTGGGTTTCGTATTTACTCAGTGTTGTACCATCTTTTATCTCTACGCTTATCGCTCGTGAATCAGAAGAAAACGCTTCAAATTTTTCACACGTTAAAGATTTACTTCTAAGAAGATTTAAAATTAGTGCCGACAAGTTTAGACAGCTGTTCTTTACTCATCGCAAGGCCAAGAAAATTACTTGGAGTGATTATTATTTCAAAATTCGAGCTTGTTTTGAAAACTGGCTTAAAGAATTAACTATAACGTCTTTTGAAGCTCTTCAAGATCTTATCATAACTCATCAAATGAAAAGACGCGTACCTGTTGAATGCAAACAGCATATGTTAGATGATTGGGAAAATTTAAATTCGCCAGTCGACCTTGCCGAAAAATTAGATGCGTATGATGTTATCAGATCTACGTTCCCTAAAAGAGATCCGGTTGTACCCCATGAGAAAAAAGAGTTTTTTTGTCGAGAAAATAATTGGAAGTAGAGTAAGCCTCCAAAAGAAGACAAATCTCCCCCTAAGTTTGCTAATCGACGCATAGAATCCGATATTGTTTGCTATGTTTGTGGTAAATTGGGATTTAATAAGAAGAAATGCCCAGATTGTTACCATACGGTTAAAAAACAAACTGCGCAAATACATCGTCTTCAGCTATGCAGTTTAAATACATCAGAAGTTTCAGCTCCAAATCTGCCTATCACGATCTGCAATAAGAAGGTGTTGGTCTGTGCAGATATGGGAGCGAATCGTTCTATTGCGGGAGAACGTATGTATGAATTATTTTTAAAAACTGGTGTTGACCTGAACCCTTATACTCATGATGTAGGATTAGCTGACGGAATTACGGTAGTTAGAGCCACTTTGTCTGCCACTGTGCCCGTAGAGATTGAAGGCCGAGTCTTTGAAACAGAGTTCATTGTATTACCAGATGCCAAGAGTAATAGAACTCTTTTAGGTATGGATTTCTTGCATAATGCTAACATAGGGTTAGATACTGCCAACAAAACATAGTATTTCAGTGATAAACCTCAGGAAAAGTTTTATTTTGTAGATGAATACGAAGAAGAAAATGGTACGTCAGCTGGTGCGGTCGAAGTCAGTCCGTACGCTTTACGTGAAGATGAAGGTAAAAATCTAAATTCCGATGAAGGGGACAAACTTAATGATCATCTGAAAAGGTATGAAATTTTTTTTCAACCATGGGGAGAGGCAATCTTGTTTGGAGAGCATCGTATCAATACAGGTGATAGTGCTCCTGTTGCTGTACCACCTTATCGGATGACTCCTGCTAAGAAAGAAATTCTTAAGAAGGAAATAGATAATCTTCTAGCTGAAGGAATCATAGAAGAATGTGAATCGCCTTATGCTTCGCCACTGATTCTCGTACCGAAGCCGGATGCCAGTATAAGATTATGCATAGATTATAGGGAATTAAATGCAGTTACAGTAGCAGATAAATATCCATTACCTCGAATGGAAGACCTTTTACATGAAGCCAAGCACACTTCTTACATGTCAACTTTAGATCTTCGTTCTGGGTATCACCAATTTCGAGTCTACCCACCAGATTAAGATAAAACTGCATTTGTCTGCCCTTTTGGAAGTTATCGTTTTTTAAAGATGCCTTTTGGACTCACAAATGCTCCTGCCACGTTTCAAAGATTGATAGATCAATTTAGAAGTGGTCTTAAGGATGCCCTTACTTTATTGTACCTGGACGACATCATCGTTATGTCAGAAACGTTTGAGAAACATCTCTCAGATCTTACAGCGGTGTTCGAGAGACTCATTGAACTTAAGTTAGATGCCAAATGTGAAAAATGTCATTTCTCTTTTGAGAAAGTCACTGGATAACCCCAAATGGTCTAGAAGTAGATTCAGACAAGTATCTGCAATTAAAGCGATACCTCCACCCAAAAATGTTAAAGAAATCCGGTTTTTCTTACAAACCTGTTGTTGGTACAGAAGATATATATCAAATTTTGCTGATATCTGAAGACCCCTTAGCAATTTTACGAAAAAGAAAGCGAATTGGAAATGGGGAAAAGAAGAGCAAATAGCCTTTGAAACTCTAAAACAATGTCTCATGACATCTCCAGTGCTGAAGCAAGCTGATTGAACCAAACCATTTATTCTGCGTACTGATGCTAGTAACTATGCTCTTGGTACTGTACTTTTACAGGGTAAGACACAAAACGTCTGTGACAAAGCGTCTGTGAACCTTATAGAATACGCTAGCCATATTCTTATAAGTGCAGAAAGAAATTATTCCACTACAGAACGCGAGACGTTGGCTGTTGTCTTGTCCTTAGAAATATTTCGCGACTATGTGAAAGGTCAAGAAGTGGTTGTAGCAAAGGATCACCAACCTTTAAAATGGATTTTGAGCCTTAAGTCACCATCGGGGAGATTAACCCGTTAGGCACTAAAATTATAATCGTTCTTATTGAAAACTGAATATGAACCTGGAAAATCTAATGTTGTTGCTGAAATTCTGTCACACCCTGTCTATAATCATCAATCTGCTTTCTGTGAGACATGCAATTTTGTCAGCATAGACATGCCTACAAGAAGTCCAAAAGCTATCCGACAAGTGCAGTTGCAAGAAGTGCAGTTGCAAGAATCTATGATCTTAAAAAGATCATAGATTCTTTTGAAGACGAACAGAAAAGCGAAGTTTTCTCCAATTGGACTGATAGAGAATTCCTGTTGAATCAAGGCGTGCTTTATCGGTATGCTCCTGAATCAGATGCCGAGGAAGCGCAACTGGTCATTCCAGTACAAGAGAGACAAAATATTTTGAAACTTCATCATGACGACCCCTCAGCTGGACATTATTGTGAAGATTATATTATCAGAGAATTGATAAGAGGTATTATTGGACAGGCATGAGAGCATACATTTCTGAATATGTGAAAAAGTGCCCAGAATGAGGTCGTTTTAAAGCAACAAATCCGAAACCTGCCGGTTTATTACCAACACCTGCTTATGCTCAGTGATTTAAGGCCCTCTGCATTGAACTTTTTGGACCACTGCCTCCTAGTAAAGATGGACACAGATGGATTTTTATAGTAGTAGATTGTGCCGCTAAATGGGTAGAACTATTTGCCTTAACAACTGCCACTGCACAAGAATGTGCGACTATTTTGATTGAAGAGATCTTCCTTCGTTATGGTATACCAAGAAGACTCATAATTGATAATGGCCCTTAGTTTGTGAGCGCTGTTCTACAACAAGTTTTATTGCATTCTTGGAATAGACCAATCATTGATACCTTTGTACCATCCTCAGGCCAATCCGGTCGAACGCAAAAATCGAGACTTGAAACCTCGAATAGCAATCCTTGTGGGGGATGAACACAGTTCCTGCATTGACAAACTTCCTCTTATTAGATTTGCTATGAACTCTGCCAAATCTGATTCAACAAGCCACACTGCCGCCTATCTGCCATTTGGTCGAAGAACAATTGAGGATGTAGTCAACGATTTCAGAGCTGTTGTGGAGAACGATAATTTTGTTCCGAAAATAACCCAATATCTTAAACGTCTTGCAAATATTTCAAAAAGTGTGACAGAGCGAGTTGAAATGACACAAGATCAGCGGAAGAAATATTACGATAAAAATCGTAGACGAGTGTATTTCACACCTGGAGATAAAGTATGGGTTACCCTACACCCTGTGAGCAAGGCAAGTAAAAATAAAACAGCAAAATTTATGCCTAAGACAGATACATAGGTTTGACTCAAAAGTCACTGAAGACATATGACATTGCTAGCCTGGACAATCCTACTGAGCGAATTGGCTCTTACCACGTTTCTGGCTTGTCACATTTCCAAGAACTCAAACTATTCCAGTTGCACAATTGAGAAAAACAGGTAGACCCAGAAAACATCCTGTTTCCTCTCCGAGATGTAAATTGGAAACAGGGGGGAGGATGTAACGCGCGCTACCCGTTCCAAAAATAGACTTTACCGGCAATCACGCGCCGGCTTGCGGGAGCTTTGCCTAATAAGAAATGCTGTTAGTTCTGCTAGTTCTGTTCTATTTTGAATTGTGCTAACACATAAAAAGTTATTAGCGCCAGTCATTATTTTTGTGTATATGTGTTGTTACACGCCATCTTACTAAGAAGTAATAAAAATATTTTAAAAGTTACACTTCGAGAAATTGATATTTTGTAATAATGTGAAATTTGCGTGAATTGAATTTGAGCTAGCCGACAGTTTTAAATAAAAATTCTAGTGTAAAATATTTTTGTAAAACTTGAGTAAAATTTCCGGCCTTTATAGCATTAAAAAATACTGGTTTAAATAAAACAGGCCAGTGGGGGCCCTGTATCTGCATCACTGCACGTTGTAGGCTTAAAAAGATTACCTTATAAAAATTGCAGATTATGCAGTTGATTAATCTATTGCTTTTATTAATATTTATTTCAAGAGACTAAAAAAACAAGGATTTTTTCATTAACATGTTTCATACTTTTCAAAATGTACATTTGAGTTTAACTTAAAATTTCTACCAATGCTTATTACTAATTAATTTCGGCATGTAAATATTTCAGTACTTAAAATATACCTTTAAAAGGAAAAAATATTTGATATCATATAAATGAAAAGCTATCTCAAACATACGTGGTAGATATTTTCTTACATTAGAAACTTTTAAACTACCTAATAAATGATTATATATGTCAAACGGTGACCCTCCAGATACCACTATTTTTTTAAAGGAATATCCGACTTCTTGAATCGCAGAGATGAAACAATGCAGGACAATGAAAACATTAAAATTTAAATTCTGTTGAATCTGTCAAACATATTTTTAAAGAGGCTGCCTTTTGGTCACTGTTGTACTCGTGATCATATGTGAGGAATGTTAAGTCCCAGTAATATTGCATTGACTGGCTGTTCTATTATTGATATTATTTATCTGAAAAAGACAAGGTCTGGAAAGTATAAGCACAGAACAAAAAGTGGATAACGACCAGTGTTGAAGAATTTATAAATTCACAATATCATCAACTATTCAGCAAAAAAGTCTTCACATTATTTAATGACAGAAATTCCGTGAGCTTAGGACCTAAAAAAGGCTTAAATTACTATTCAGAAAAATTGTATCAAATAAAAAAAATTCCCAATCTGGAAACTTTCATTGACGGTAAATTCTTCCCGCTTTCAGTACCAGATATTTCTTTAAATGATTAAAATTAACGATTTAACATAAAACTTTATTTTACAATGAAAAACTGAATTTCGAATTCAGAATGTTGTTCAGGGTTCGCACAATTTTACCACTAAAATTTAACAGTATTTTGAAAGTATTTCACTGCAGGAAAATATTGCACAATCGGTGAATAAAGGCGGGGATTGCGACTTCTGTGTTTTAAAAATTATTTGTAAATTTTCTTATCATTAATAGTGGTGTCAGAGTCCTTGGAAATTCCAAGGAGTGTACGAACCTTGGTTGTTACTGAGAGCACAAAAATGGATATCATTCCCGAAATTTGTCAAATGTCACCACTCTTTGCACTCAAGAGGTGACTCTCACTCACCACTAGTGTTGCCAAATGTCAGGCATAAATCAGGATTCCAAATTCTCTGGTCACCACTTTTTCTTATAATTTATTTCGCCACCTTTAATTCAAATAATTTTGCCATTAGATAAGACTAAGAAAATTTCTTTAACCCTTTCAGGCACGGGCAATCTTTGTTGTAAAATGATGAAATGCTTGATTGACACCGGAATTTTAAAACGACCTTTTTAGAAATTAAAAACATGTTATTTTAACTATTCACTGTAAAAGCAAAATTTTACTAAAATATTCTTGGTGCCGTTCGTAAGTTTGGAATTAAAATTAGGTATCCCGACCCGGAAACGGTTAAAACACTGGTGTCCAGAGCATTTGGAGCTCGAATTTACGCAAGACACCTGGCAGCACTAGTGGTGAGTGAGAGTTACCTCTCGAGTGCAAAGGGTTAATATTGCCAAATAAAGTATATTTAAACTTATATAACAGGTGACGATTCAAATGACATAAAAATATTACAAATTTTTGAACACAGATATGGTACCACATCGGACAGTATAGATTAGGGGCCTTCAACTTGTGAGCCATCAAGCTACCGAAATTCGAGAATAAAAATAAATACCTTATTTAATGTCTGAAACTTTACGATTTAATAAGCAAATATTACCTGTCGGAACTTACGTCAGAGCGCTTTCAAGCAAAAAGGTTGAAGATCGTTAGTATAGATCAGGAAATGATGTTTATGCATTTGCTACTTAAAAAAAAAAAAAAAAAAAAAAAAAAAAAAGCGACTTTAACCCCTTGAGGGGCAAGCGATTGCGTTTGTGTAATGCTGAATTTCCACAGGAAAATTAAAAAAATTTATTTCAAAATAAGGAAAAGCAATTTTACGGCTTTTTTCCACCAAAGTTAGAAAAGTAAAATTTAATAAATTTTTTCTGGTGTAAAACTTTAATAATCGTAGGTGGCATATAATAATAGGGCGTGTCGATTTTTTCGACTTCCTTTTTCAAAAAATGAGGGGGTTCAAAAAGTTGTGTTTTGGTTAGCTATTCACAAATATATTTACATTAACTGGAAATTACAATGGTTTGCTTGGTAAATAGCTACTTCAATTTCGTGAGATTTTCCCGTTTCAAGTAAAAATTGCAGCAAACTGTCTTCTCTCAAGAAGTGCTTTCTTATCACTATTTCTGCTTGTACTTCTGCTCTAAGATTAAGAATATACTTATATAATGCTATAACATCTGTAAAAAAAATTTATTCCACTCGTGTAAGTTTTTAAACTAGCAATACTCATTTGCAGTTGAATGTATTTTTATTAATTTTTATTAATATTATACAAATAGTCAAAGAGAGAAAGTTGGAACTCTTGGACAGCATCAAATTGGATTACGAGATCTACCTGAGCACAGGAGACAAATTAAAAAACAGAAGAGGCAAGAAGATGAATTAAGAAGAATTTCTGAATATGAGCAGAAAAGGAAGGAAGAGTTAACATTACAAACAAATGAAGTTCTTTTCTTCGACGACGATGAAGAGCTAACTGATTTTACAGATGAAGAACCTGAAGATCATTTGCACATCCCATGTGATGATGCTGGTGTACCTTCTACTTCAAGTACAAGTCTGTATAATACTTTACAATAGCATAATGTTGCATTGCAAAGTATTAGGTATGGTGTCGGTCACCGTGCTACAGCTGCCATTACAACAGCTGCATTTTCGGATGCTGGACTAATTAATGAAAGAGACAAGAGACTTGTGGTTGATTACAATAAAGTAAAAAGAGCGCAAGAAAAAGTTATGAAATCACTTGATGAAGAATTCCATGTTCGATGCCGGACTGGCAATATTGAATGTATCTTTTCTGATGGACGCCAAGATTCCACTAAAGTTCTGTTACAAGCAGATAACTCAAGTTATCAGTTTCCAAGTATTGCGAAAGAAGAGCATTACACTGTTTGCAGTGAGGAAGGAGGAAGGTATCTTTGCCATTTTACGCCAGACGAAGACTTAATGAAAAGGAAACCTGCTGAAATTATTGCTAACCATCTTGTGGATTTTTTAAAGAAAAACAGCATTGACAAAAATTTTCAGGCTATTGGTGGTGACTCAACGAATGTTAACACTGGTTGGGAAGGAGGAGTCATGCATTGGGTTGAGGCAAAGCTGAATCGTAAACTCATCTGGTTGGTTTGTGCTCTTCATACTAATGAGCTACCTTTGCGGCACTTGATCACTGATTCGGATGGAAAAACTTTGTCTAACAACAAGTGGAGGGGTAATATTGGCAATATGCTTGATACTGCAAAATAACTTGAAGCCAACCCCTCATTTGTCAGAATATCTTTTCCAGAATCTATGGTTCCATTGAGTAACACAGTTGTCAAAGATCTTTCTACAGATCAGGCTTATGGTTACAGGATAACTCAGGCCATAAGAACAGGTGTACTTCCAACTGATCTGGCGTTATTAGAAATTGGTCCTGTAAGCCACTCTCAGTGGTTAACAACTGCAAATAGAATTTGTCGCATATGAGTTTCAAAACATAGCCTTAAAGGCAACAACATGAAGAAATTACAACCGCTTGTGGAATACATTGTTGGTGTTTACTATCCCTGCTGGTTTACAATTAAATCGAAATTCTCTTGGGTGGAAGGACCTCGCCACATTCTTTATCAATTGAAAAGCTCCAAAAATATCAGAAGAAAGCAGTAGCTGATATTGTTTTGCCAACAATCCAACGTTCATCGTGGTTTGCATTTAGTGAAATGGTGCTTCAGACACTTTTATGCTCGGAAGACCAAGAAGAAAGAAAAGCTGGGGTCCAGAAGATAATCGAATTAACCCTCTGTCTACCAGAAGGGTCCAATGGACCCGACATGTACATTCAAAATATTTATTCAAACCAGAAATTTCTTCAAAACAAACTAAATGTATAAATCAGACAATAATAAGTTAAATAAACAAATTAAATAGTTTTAAGTAAAAATTCTGGTGTAGAATGTTTTTATAAAACTTGAGTAAAATTTCCGGTAGTTCTAGGGTTAAGGAATGAAGATGATAATACACCAGGTGACTTCTCTGTTCGGCCTAGGAAGACACCTGTAGTAAATACAAATGCAACATCCCTTTTGGAACTGATAGACTGGTTGGAAAAAGTATATAACCTCCACTTATTTGTAAACTCAAAATATCTGAAATAAAGAAGTTTGTTGAAGAGCCAATACAAGTTTCAAAGTAGCCATGTCATGGACAGTCCATAGAGAGGTGTATAAAACAAGTAACAGAGGCATCTGGCAAAGTATATACTCATGAGAAACGAGAAGGATTCATTAGAGGCCAGGAAGCAAGCAAAAGAATCATGTCTAGGAATGAATCGAAGCAAGATTTGATGAATATTGTTGGTTGAAGCTTTTAACTTTTTTGACAATTTATTTTCAGTGTTTCATAATAAAGGCAAAATATAAATAAAATTGTTTGAGTTCATTAAATTATTTTTTGGGCAAATTTTGTTGCCGTTCATACTAAGTTATCCCTTTTTTTCGGAAATTTAAATACAGATTATAAACAAGCGCAAATTTACCAAGCTAAATTTTTATGAATAAGAAAAAATCTTTTAAATTAGGATATTACGCATCAAAAGGCAAACTTTTGGACCCCCTCATTCACAAAAATCACGAATTTTTATTTTTGCCCTCCAAATTGACACGCCCTAATATAATAATATATACCGATGCCCCTAAAGGGGTTAAGTTTTATTTTCCTTTTGCAAATAACGTTTGATTACATAAAACTACATGTATTTTGCTAATGCTTTTTAATGTTCCAAAAATAACGATCCATTTCAAACAATGTTCTATTGATTTCTTTCACAGGTGTTTGAAGAAATGCTTTCCTCAGAAGAAAGAATAGCCATTGTTTCCTGGAAACTGGATGATAAAACATATGAAGAGGTGCGCAACTGTACCAGTGGTTTGAGGAATTCTCAACTCACGGCTTAGACGACGAACAGAAGCACGCGGGCTCCTTTCAACTGCCTCACGGATGCTCTTGACGGTATCGTCAGATATCGATGGTTGTCCAGGACGTTTTTCATCCGCCACGCTATCGGTTAGTCTGAATTTGTTCAAAAATAGCCCGATATTGGACCTTGTTGCTGGCTGTTTTCCCTTATTTTCGATGGTACTGCTGACGCACTTCTTCATATGTTTTATCACCCAGTTTACACGAAACGATGGCTATTCTTTCTTCTAAGGAGAGCATTTCTTCAAACACCTGGGAAAAAATCCATACATTAGTGTTTTCATAGAAATAGATCGCTATTTTTGGAACACCCTGTATTATATGCAATTAAGCAAAAGTGTTTTTAAATAATTTAAGAATGTTTAACATTTATACTAAAAGTTTTTTTCAAAATATTCAAATACCCAAAGCCATATTTAACAGTTATTTTCACAATGGAGTAATGTACAATATTTTTGCCTGAAAGTCGTTTGCTACAATATAATCCGAAAAGTAATAATATCCGAAAAGTAATCTTCGACTTATTTAATAGCAAAGTTTCAGTCATTAAATCAGTCAAACGTTTTTGTGTAAAAATGGTGGTATATTGAAATCACGCTGGAAAGTGATTGTGTATCCCCAATATAATCAAATTTTCTCCTAAATATTTAATAACATTTTTGAAATACGAGCTCTAAATACCAATACTGCACATGTATTTTTATGTTTAAGACATTTGTATGTATGTAAACAGAACAGATGTCTATTTTTAATGCGTTTTCAATGCTATACAATGAAAAATTTAAAAGCTTTATAATGCGATATATATATATATATTATGATATACATTCACCTAAAATTTAAAGTAAACAACAGGTATTTTGTGTAATCATCATATATCTTGAAATGTATGAGTAGCATTTTTTTTAAAGCCTTCAAAATATTCTTTTTCAGAAATTCAAAATTTAAAAGAATCAGATAAACGTAACTTATTTTCTTATGTCAAGAAAGAATAAAATTTCAAGCTAAGGTATTGCGGAAAATGTTTAAGAAAATAAAACATTTTCCTATAAAATCCAACGCCTCTATGTTTTAGCTTTATTTCAAACCCCAGATATCCTCAAAAGGATTCTTTTTTAGATTTGTACATGAAATTTATGGAGTGTCAATAAAGCGCGAAATATTTCAGGTACATAAAAATAAAAGGAGATAATAATAAATGTTTTTTCGATGTTTCCATTTATATATTTTTGCATAATGCAATTTATTATTCGGTATTTTTATGTGTTCTACAATATTTGCAGCTAACATATTTTTACTAGTTTTGCAACAACATTACAGAGAAGATAATTATTGAAATATACTGGAATTTCAAGGAGGAAAATAGTGGGACCTATGTTATTGCATATATTATGGCTATAGTATCAATTTTATAGTAGGGATTAAAATATTTGGAAAAAAATTGTTCATGGAAAAATATTAACACTAGAACCGCCGGAAAATTCACTCAAGTGTTATAAAAATATTTTACACCAGAATTTATATTAAAAACTATCTAACTTGTTTATTTAACATATTTCTCCGTGGTACATATTTAACTTATTTTAGAAAGAAATTTCTGGTTTGAATCGAAGTATTCTTATTTGGTTCCGGTCAAAATGACCGCTACGGCGGTTCTAGTGTTAACCCATTAACGACGAGCCTCCTTTACACTTTTTTAAATTCTGCCACACCAGTTTTTGAGACTTTGTAATTTTGAATTATTTAATCGCTCAAAATCTGAGATTAGATATTGTGAAAATTTCCAAACTAAAATACTAGTATTGAAAATTAAAAAAATTGTTCGCTTTTCGGTGCAAGTTTTCTTGCCAATCGGCTTTAACACCTTCGGGACGGGAGCCTTTTACGAAATTTTTAATCTTTTGTCACCGTTTTAACAAAACAGAAATTTGCGTCTTCTTGAATCGAGAAAATGCGCTGATTAAATAAGGCAAATTTTACAGTAAAATTTTACTGGTGAGGAAAAACAAGGAGTCTGAGCGCTTCATGCGGCACGTATACGTGTCGCTCGTCCCAAAGGGGTTAATGAGTTAAAAATAAATAAATATTGTAATTATCCTACTATTGCTTTTCAAAAGTGGAAGAAATTAAACAAGTAAAGGGAATGATAGCTAAATGCATTTTTATTTTCGTAAAGGTAAGTTTTTATTTATAAAAAAAGTTACTCTGAAAATATTGTGAAAATAGCAGTTCGAAGTAGGCTCCAAATTCTGAGCGAATGCGGTAACAGGCTGAGATATATTGTCAAATGCTGTGATTTTTGTCATCACTAAATCCGATTATCATCACTAATCATCTTTGCTTTATTTAAACGCAGAAAGTTGCTATTAAATTAGGTAAAAATTTCTATTCAGAGATATTGATGACAAAAAACTCAGTTATTGTTATCAATGCTGATAGCAAAAAAGTAAGGTAATTAGATAACAGTGATACCTCTTTGAACTGTGGTACTCACTACGCAGCTCACATAGTCTTCTGTATTTTTAATATCACTTTTGTGAAAGAGAAATCTTTTTTAGATTTGTCTTACAAAAGTGTCAAAAACCTACCCAGAATGTTGTCAAAGCCTAGCGCGAAAACATATCTTCAGAAATACTTGTCTTCATAAAACGTACAAATTGAATCCCTGCCCAAAGATTTGCCACTTTTTTAAAAATTGAACTCTTCACCTTATTTAATCGTAGAATTTTTGCCATTATTACTTTTAGCAATTAGTGGGATGTTACAATACATTTCTTAAATAACAGTGGGTACCAAAGTGATAAAAGTACTGAATAGAATAGGATAAAGCATTTAGTCAGAGATAATAGCGAAGGAAAAATATTTTTTACTCTAAGGCTAATGTCAGACGAACGTCTTTTTGCACGTTTTTTCCCCTACATATCATCTCTACAGGATGCCGCTAGCATTGTGTAGGGATAATATGTAGGGAAAAAAGCGTGCAAAAAGACGTTCGTCTGACATTAGCATAAGGATCGAGGTAGCACAATTTTCCGTGTAAAGTATAGCTTCAAATTTATTGCAAAAATTCAAAATGAATATTTAACCCTCTCGCTGCGCAACCCGAGACTCACTCAACCAACTCGTACATGCATTTTCTCGTCTAATTAATACTATTTGGTTATTCACACCAGTTATTTTTTAGCGAAAACTTTGTCTGATTTAATCAGAACATTTTCCCTGATCACGATAGTCAAATATTTCTGTTTTAAAAAACTGGTGATAAAAGATTAAAAATTCTGTAAAAGACGCTCATTGCGAAGAAATACTTACGCAGTGAGAGGGTTAATGGTTTAGTGTAGGGTCTTTAACGTGCTTCTCGAAGACCAAAAAATGTACCATTATTTTAGAAAAGAGAAAATTTCCTTAGTTAATAAAAGATTCTTTGCGATTAAATAAGACAAAGATTACAGTAGAAAAAAGTAATAGAAACAAAGAGAGACCCAGTAGTAGAAACTAGCTGGGTGAAAAAGTTCCACCAGATTCGTCCGGGATAGCTCAAATGGTAGAGCACTGGCGGCTTCAGCCACGAGATACCTGGTTCGAATCCTGTTCCGGACATTTTTCGCCCAGTTGGATATTTACATCTAATAAGACAGAGATTGCCTTTCAGAATTTTTGGTGGTAAATGACATTCAGGCACAAAGTTTGAAGACCCCTTAACGTGTATTAGAAGGACTATTGGTAGATCTTTTAACCCTTTTGTGGGTGAGGTCCTTAAATAAAGGACACCTAATATTAATTTACCGGCACCAAGAATATTTAATACAAATTTTTTGTTTATGAAAATGAACAAGTTCTTATTTTCTAACAAACTCCTTTGTAAATTCTTGTGTCAGCCCATCATTTTATCATTTTACAAATAGTATTACTCCGCGTCGAAAAGAGTTAACACGTCCACGCCGGCGTGCATCATTGGTGGGTCATGCTTGACTCTCCCATCAGGCGGCGTGCATCACCGGTGGGTCACGCTTGACTGTTCCATCAAGCGGCGTGCATCACCGGTGGGTCACACTCTATTGTTCCATAGAAGGCGTGTACTACAGGTGGGTCGCACTCGACTATGCTATAGACGTCGTGCGCTACAGGTGGGTCACACTTGAATATCGGAAAATTCAGCAGTAAAAACAATTCATTATTATAAACTTAATACATTCACGACGGGAAACGAGAATTGTCGTTTTCATTCAAAAAATATCATTGACTAAGGAAGTGGCTTCTACCTTACAGAAATGCATTTACATCATGTTGTCCACATTTCTTTAGATTGTTAGACATTTTAATTTAAATTCGTACATGTGTAGTCAATAAAATCCTGCCTCTAAGTAATTTGCTTACTCCTTACAAACTTTCAGACGTTCGCATTCAACTCTGCTTGTTATATTCGAGTTCAATACAATAAATATGAGAGGGGTGGGCTATTACTTACAGTGTCTGAATAAGCAACAGTACCGCGCCGCCAGATGAAGAGAAATATGAATTCGAGCGCCATCTGACAGCAAAAAACATAAATTTCGGCGCCGGCGTGAACAGTGTTGTTAGTGGGCTACTTTTTTAAAATTCAGATACCTTGATTGGCACCACTTTTCTGAAACGGTAAAATTCACTTTTCTTTTGCCTCAATTAATATTTCATTAAGTAAGTCACATTTTACAGAAAAGTGGTGCCAATCAAGAATCTGATTTTTAAAAAAGTAGCCCATCTGGCAACAGTGGGCGTGAACGTGTTAAAGATGACATTTTCGAAAATTTCAGTGCCAAGGAACCCTTTGGTTTACTTTTAACTCATTAAAACCGGTTGGAAAGAAAATTTGCCATGTAAGGCGAACAAAACTTTTAAATTTGAATACCAGTATTTTACATAAAAAGTGGGGAAGGATTGTACTTTGTGTTCAGAAATTTTCTTAATAGTGTTACCAGTATTTTAGTTTGGAAATTTTCACATTATCTAATCTCAAGTTTTGAGCGATTGAATAATTGAAAATTACAATTTGGAATAAACTGGTGTCGAGGAATTAAAAGAAGTGTAAAAGAGGCTCGTCGTTAATGGGTTAATTCTTTCAAGGGTTAAATAATTCTGTTGATAAAATGGTGAAATGATTGACTGCCACAAGAATTTGACTCTACGGTGGCGAGTGATGCATATGTGAATTACTCCCTCCGTCCCAAATGAGTTGCTACAGTTAGGTCGAAAATTTTGTCCCAAATTATTTGCTACATTTTAAGTGGGTGGAGTCATAAATAACTTCCGATGCAGTTTAGCAGATAGACACCAGTAAAATTATACTACAATGAATATATAACGCACTATACTAGACGTTGCAAGAAGTGTTAACTTGAATGTGAAGTAACGGCACGATGATTGTGATTATGAATAAAAATTTGGGGAATACCAAAACTGCATACATCGTCGGGACTATGTCAAACTTTCCGAAGTGAAAATAGTGGACAACTTTTTTTAAATTCAGATTTCTTCAATGAAACCACTTTTTTGTAATAGTAAAATTCGGGTTTTTTTAATGACTTATTAATTAAGGCAACAAGGGGTAATTAACAAGGGGAATTTTACCAGAGAAGTGGTATCAATCAAGAAATCTGAATTCTACAAAAGTAGCATACTGCTTTCACATTGGATAATTTGAAATGGTACCGACAACATATTAAGCGTACAAACTTAACGCTGGAATCGGGCGTAAATTAACACAGCTGCGCCATCTTGTGGACGGGGTTGATAATCCACATAAGTGGGCTTTTAGTGTGACGTCATACATCACAGAATATCTAACATCCGCAATATTTTTTTAATCTTTAGTCACTCATGGAATACGAACCTTGTTTAGCGGATTTATTGCAAAATAACGGCGTAGCGAGAAGGTGATGGGCAAAGCGATATAAGTAAGCTTACAAACTTAATACTGGAATCGGGCGTAAATTAACACAGCTGCGCCATCTTGTGGACGGGGTTGATAATGCACATAAGCGGGCTTTTAGTGTGACGTCATATATCACAGAATATCTATCATCCGCAATATTTTTTAAATCTTACTCATAGGATACGAACCTTGTTTAGCGCATTTATTGCAAAATAATGGCGTAGCGAGAAGGTGATGGGCAAAGCGATATAAGTAAGCGTACAAACTTAATACTGGAATCGGGCGTAAATTAACACAGTTGCGCCATCTTGTGGACGGGGTGATAAGCCACATATGCGGGCTTTTAGTGTGACGTCATACATGACAGGATATCTACCATCTGCGCATTTATCCTAAATATTTAATCACTCATGGAAATGATTTTTGTTTACCTCCTTTATTGCAAAAGAAGGTGTTGCGAGAGAGGCGTCCAGATGCACTTGACACCACGAAGTTTTCTGCACCTTGTCAGAGACATTTCAGCTATTAATCAAGGTGAAAAAACTTTACAATTTTAGTGGTGGGAAGTAAGAAAACAGTTAGGCATCTTCCTGTAGTTTAACCCCGTCCGCTACGTGGCGTGCGACCTTGATTGGTGTGACCAGTGTTGTCCGTGGGCTACTTTTTATGTATTCAGATTTCTTGACGGGCACCACTTTTTGAAATGGTAAAATTCTTGATATTTAATGACATATTAATTAAGGCGAAAACAAGGGAAATTTTCCCACTTCATAAAAGTGGTGCCAGTCAAGAAACCTGAATTTTAAAAAAGTAGCCCACTGGCAACACTGGATGTGACCTCGCCTTTAACCCTTAATCGCATGAATTATTCTTTTAGAATTGTGTTTTTTATTTTTATATTAAGGATAAGACAACAGAAATCTTAAGATATATTTTTAACTTTATTTAGTAGCATATTTTTGTAATTTTTACAGGATTAATATTTCCATATAAATATAGTTCTTGTAAGAACTTAATTTATGTATTAAAAATTAAATAAAAAGGTGATGGAAATTTACATCACTATGCAATTAAGGGTTAACTCTTTCAAATGCGGCGTTTGCATGGACATAAAACTTAATTTGGCTTAGATGCTTTATGTTCCCTCAGCCGGTGTTTTGAATTGTTTGGCGATTTTTTGTTGGCTTGTTGGCGGTGTTTATGGATATGGCAACCTCGATATGTGGAACCGCGTGTGACGTGTGTGTTGTGACGTCTCGTGTTCTGGCAACCCCTGAGAAGCTGATTTTAGGTTAGAATTTTGTGGATGTATTTTGATATCGTGTTGTATCGTTCTGTCTTTTTATTTTTATGTTAAATCTATTGGAAGTATTTCATTGAATATGGTTTATCTAGTCCGTTTAAACGCTCTTGCTGAAGTAATTAAGTAATATGAGGAAATTTTGACAAGAAAAGTAGGTTTGTTTATATTGTGTCAATGCGTATACATAAGCGTATTTTGGAAAATGACGGTGATGTTATGAGAGATATTTCGTGCTGGAGCTTTCAAGAAAGCAGATGTCTGTTAAGGTATGTTGATAATTTTATGTACATTTTGCTATTTTAAGAGTTTTTTACATTTTGAGATTGCTACAAAGCAAGAACTGCTGAATTTTGAGAATGCTACACCACGAGAAATGCTGAATCCAGTGATTTTTTTTCGGTTAATGTGCGCGAAGCGCTCATACAACGATTACTGATTGCCACTTTAGCGAGTTTCGTTTTTTATGTATATTTTGCTGCTTTAAGCGTTTTTTTTACATTTTGAGATTGCTAGAAAGCGAGAACTGCTGAATTTTGAGACTGCTACTCAGCGAGAACAGCTGAATGCAGTGATTTGTTTTCGGTTAATGTGCGCGAAGTGCTCATACAACTATTACTGATTGCCCCTTTAGCGAATTTTGTTTATCATTTACATTTTATTTTCGTTAAGCCAAACATGCGTATAAACCGGTGCTTGGCGACATTTACTACTTGGCGGAAAAGGGGTTTTCACGCCAAGAAAAATTCCAAGATGGCGGCCCCGGGAACTTATGACATATGTTCACTTAATTTTAATTTCGTACTACCAAATGGCAGACAGAGTTTTTTTTAATAAAATGTGACTGAAGAAAAATTTAAATTATTTTCGCATAAATTTGTTTGTAAATTCTGGCGTCAAACAATTGTTTCAACACTTTAGAACCAGAGGTAATTTGCTTGTGAAAGGGTTAATAGATAAATTCAGTTACTTGCTACCACTGTACTTGAATATAAATATTCGCCTTATGTTACATCAAAAGTTGAATATTAAATAACTGAAGAGTTACCTTTTAAAATTTGTGGTATCTGACTCTAAATAAGAGCATAAAAACATACTTAACGCTAGAAGCGCCGGCTATTTTACTCAAGTTTTGTGTTCCGCACCAGAAGTTTTATTTAAAACTATTTAATTTATTTAATTAGCCTATTTTTGCGCTGCCCACATTTAACATATCTTCTGAAGAAATTTCTGGTTCGAATCGACTATTTTTAATTTCACAGGGATCAAAATGACCCCTAATGGCGGTTCTAGTGTTAAAAAATCGTGCAGTGCATGGTTAACAACAATTTGAAGTGTGAACAAAGAAATGCATTTCTTGGTGTGCTTTATAAAAACAAACATTTTTTTTCAAAAACTGTGAAACAAAATCGACAGTTGGGAACAGGGTTTCCAGTTTAACTTTCGAATTTATAAAAGAAATTACGAATGATAATTTTTGCTTTATTTAATGATAGACAGTTCGCGATTACATGAAGTGAAAAGTCTTCTTTCGCAATTTTCGGTATGAATTCAGAATTTTGAATGAAAAAACGATGCCAACCCTGGTGTCAAAAAACAGCTAACAACAGCTAAACAACACCTAAAATAGCTGAGTAAAAAAAATGCATTTTTTGAGAATTCTTACTCATTAAAATGGAAATGTGCTTATATTTATCTTCCGAAAGACTCTTTGAAGGCATATAAAATGAATTTTTCATAATTTTAATAGAATGAAAAGTGTTAGACACTGATAAAAATGCATTGCGTTGTACAGCGATCCATCTACTTTGTAACGGAAATGGCGGACATTTCTTCAATGTCCAATCTCTCTTTAATGTAGGATCTCTAATATCGGGCACTTCTACGCGCTCTCACAATAAAAATATCCTTTCTACTAAATTCATTCAGTTTTTGTGCAAGAAATTTATAACTTTTTAATTACCTCAGCATTAATAAAAATTTTTGATAGAAAGTGAAGGATAGAACTATGTGGGATAGAACTCTGGTTGAGAATTACAATTAAGTGTAATGTATGTTTCTCACAGCTTTTGAAAGGGTTAACTTGTTCCCGAAAAATATTAAAACTACGGGTCTAAAACCTTTTTATCGGAAAGTCATTTGCCAGCACAAATTCCGAAAGTAATATTCACCTTACTTAATCGAAAATTTTCTCTTAACTTATTTAATAAGAGAAAATATTTGATTTCGAAAAATCTCGCAATTTTTTGTTTCTAAAATATTGATAGCTTACTGGCCTGCGATCAACAGGTTGTCTACTCCTATACTAAAAAGCAAAATTTTTGGGAATTACAGAAATTATCTTCATTTTATTCGAGATTTCAAATCTAATAAATTTTCGAGAATGCTTAGTAAGACTACGGCATACTTTAATCATATACCTTCCGAATGACTCAAAAATTTGGCAACGAGTACTGTAATTTCTGGCGTACAATCCGCGTATCAAACAATCACGTTTTGACTAAGAAATTTCATTTAACCTCTTCAAGGACGGTGGTTTATTTTTGGACCACCTAACTTTAATCCCTAAATGCCACATTGGCACCAGAATATCAGAATGAAAATTTTCCGTTTATTAATTATGCGAATAAAAACTTTTGCTTATTTTGAAATAAATTTGTTTCTAAATTTGTGTTCGTCTCTCGTTTCAGTATTTTGCGAATAGAAGTACCTTGCCCCTGAAAGGGTTAGTAAAGCTTAGCTGACATGATCGCGATGAATATTTTAATTCAATTTTTAAATAAAATTTCTGGTTCCAAACGTGATTTTTTGATCCGTGGATTATATCCACAAATTACGGTATAATGGAGTCAAATATAATTACTTTCGTATTTCGTGAAAAAAATCTAGCAGTGTAAGGCGTGGCCTTGAATATTTAACCCTTTCAGGGGCAAGGTACTTCTATTCGCAAAATGCTGAAATAAGAGATTGACAGCAGAATTTATAAGCAAATTTATAATGTTCACGTACTTAATAAAAGGGAAATTTTCATCCCAATATTCCGGTGCCAGTGTGGCATTCAGGGATTAAAATTACGTGGCCCAAAAATAAACCACCACCTTAAAGGGGTTAAATTGAATATTTTTAAGCATACAGTATTATTCTAGAATCAAACTAGTATTATATACCTTTCCTTTTTAACCCCTTAACGCTCGAATTAAATTACGGTTTAAAAATTCAAATTGCTTATTGGCACCACTTTTATGAAAAAGAAATATTCACCTTAATTAATGACAGGTAAAACGATACTAAAATATAGGCAATTTCACTATTTTATAAAACTGGTGGGAATCAAACAATTTGAGTAAAAGACACGGCCCGTGAATATGACGGGAGCGAGAATTAAGGGATTAAAGTTAAATTTTCACATTGACAAACATACGGAGAAAAAAATTGCGCTAACCTTCCGTAATATGTTAATTCATTTTACCAATAACCACCTTTCGAACCAGATAATTCATTTGATGACACTTTACTTATGTAATTTCAGGTTTATACGTGGAACTTATTTAATTTCATTTTAGAAAAATAATTCTGGTTTTAAACGTATTGAACCTGGCTCAGATTAACCCACATATTACGGAAGATTAGTTGGAGATTGACGCCTATGAAATGGCGTATTTCGAATGATAGAAGGAAACGGATGTTTTGTAATTACGTTGGTAACTGTACCTCTGAGTAGGGAAGTACAATAAGTGTTACGCGCCGATTTTGACGAGAGTGGAATCGTTTGAAAGATCGAGTTGTGGGGAGTAAAAAACTCAGTGGAACTACCCGGCAAAAATCAGCCCTTTTCGAGATATCTGACAGTTTATGTCATGCAATTTGTTTAATTATTATAATGTATTTATGCTGTAACATTTGTTATGTCGTTAAATTTTAATTTGGTGTCCCGATTTACGTGGGGCACCTAGAAACACTAATGGTGAGTGAGAGTCAGCTCTTGAATTAAAAGAAGAATTAAATTTGAAAAAATATATTACTTTCTGAGATTTCTAAAGATAAAAATAATTTTCGGAATCATTGGTATCTCCGAAGAGATAATTTTATATTTTCGTGCAGTTAGCGCACTACAAAATGCTAGTCATGAGCCGCCACTGTAATAGGGGGGAGGAGAAAACTTTTTTTTTAGTTAAATGCACATTACATGAATCATCATATGGTTCAGAATAAGCTAGAAAAAAAGTTTTCTTGAAATATTAGTTTAAAATATCAGCATCTTCAGTGTCCAAAAACTCAAATAAATTTTACTATATCATACCTGCCCAGTGTTGCCAGTGGGCTACTTTTTAAAATTCAGATTTCTCGATCGGCACCGCTTTTTTAAAATCGTAAAATTTGCCTTATTTAACTACATGTTAATTAAGGCTAAAACAAGGGGATATATGCCGCCATATCGTCGGTACCATGTCAAACTATCCAATATGAAACAATGTTGCCAGTGGGCTACTTTTTTAACCCCTTGAGGGGCGGTGGGATAAAATATATCCCACCTAATTTAAACAAGATTCTCACCAGAAAATTTTTACAAAATTTTATATTTTTAACATTGGAGGAAAATCGTTGAAAAATTGCTTTTCCTTATTTAAAAATAAAATTTTTGATTATTCCGGTGAGAATTCAATATTTAGAGTCATTTTTGCTTGCCCCTCAAGGCGTTAACACTAGAACGCCCAGAAATTTTACTCAAGTTTCATAAAAATATTTGACACCAGAATTTTTATTTAAAATTATTTGACTGATTTATTTAACGTAAATCTGCGTGGCTTAAATTTAACTTATTTTATGAAAGAATTTCTGGTCCCAGTTGCCATTTAATCATATGGTTGGAGTGGGATCGTCTGCTTCCGTGCGCTCCAGTGTTAAAATTCAGATTTCTTGTTTGGCACCAGATTTTTGAAGTAGTAAAATTCGCCTTATTTAATGACATATTAATTAAAGGGGGGGGGGGGTAAACAAGGGGAATTTTACCATTTCACAAAAGTGGTGCAATCTAGAAATCAGAATTAAAAGAAAGTAGCCCACTGGCAGCACTGTAGCTGCCTATATTCCACTTTTTTCAAATAAATTAAAACCAGAAATCATAAAGTGAATATTAGAAACACAAAAAGATGAAGACATTTCATTGTGCAATTTTCTGTGCAAATTATTTTATTCGACTTGAGAAAACAAACAACCGTGGAATCGTTGACAGCAGTTACATAAGCTATTAAGAGAAACTCACGGCAAGTTTTGTTCGTATTACTGATCTTCATTTTCAAAGATAAAGTTTTGAAATTTTGAAGGTATGGGAGTGCGTAATTTCCATGTAATGACCAAGAAAAGTGCATTCCTGCAAGAAGCTATAAAGCAGTGGTGTCGAACTGTGGCCTGCCTGATGCCACTAATTTTTTAACCCTTTAGTGTGCAGCTTTGTATATATGCAAAGAACAGTGTTTTCAATTTAATAGATTTTTTTTATTCGTATATGCCGAATTCACATCAGACAATTAAAATATCACTATTCACTTTCATTAATATTAGAAATCTCGTACTGAAGTAAAGCCAAATTAACCATTGAAACTTTCTGGTGCAAAGTCAGATTCCCTGAACTACATATTTTCTAGAACGTATTCTTTCATGGGAATTAAAGTGTTAAAGAAATAGTCGACTTCTAGAATCGCAGAAATTTGATCATTAGACAAGACGATGTTAACTATAAAATTTTAGTGGTATCCTGAGGTCAAGTGTTTGACACCCCTGCGTTAAAGGCTATCGTTCACGTAGTATTTCAAACGAACTCTCTTGTTTTGCTTTCTTTAAAAAGTTGTTCTCCATGAGTTTCTCCTGGCATTTTTACTTTCTTCTATGTATCGTCGATACCACGTCAAACTACCCAATATGAAAACAGTGTTGACAGTGGGCTACTTATTGTAAATTCAGATTTCAAGTTTGGCACCACTTTTCTGAAATGGTAAAATTCCCCCTGTTTTCACCTTAATTAAAATGTCATTAAATAAGGAAAATTTTACTATTTCAAAAACTGGTGCCTATCAAGAAATTTGAATTTTAAAAAAGTAGCCCACTGGCAACACTTTTTTCATATTGGAATAAACGAACTCCGGGGATTTAAAAAATCATATCAAATTAACAGTATGAGTTATGTCAGGTTAGTTAATTTTGAAGAAATCTGTAGCTCATCAAATTTTATCCACACCAGTTTCAGTTTTTTTTTCATTACTAGCGCTGCGAGTCATTGATCTTGAAGTAACGTAGCAGATGCTCATTCCATCATTCTTTTCAGTTAAGGCAGTGCGATGGCGATGCCACAACAAAAGGCTCGGGGTGCTATCTGGCTTATAGAAACAGGATCTGTTACCATTGTACAGCGGAACTTTCGACGCGAGTATGGTAGTAATGCGCCTACGGACGAAACCATTCGTCAGTGGCTATGTGCCTTTAACCCCGGTGATGCCGTCACGGCATCACATAATTTTAATCCCTAATTGCCACATTCGCGCCGGAATTTTATAATAAAAATTTCACCTTTATTAAGTACGCGAAAATACACTTTTACTTGTTTACAAATAATTTTTTTTTGTAAATACTGGTGTCATTAAATTATTTCAATATTTTACGAATAAAAGTACCTTGCCCCTGAAAGGGTTAAAGGAACGGGAAGGAGATATGACTCTATTAGACTTTTTTCTGGGTGCATGTCAAGAATCTTGTTTATGCTGAGAAAATTCAAGATATAAACCATCTCAGGAGAAGGTTGGTTGGTTGGTTGATTTTTGACGGCCGATTATCTACTCTTGGGATATAAGCCCTAGGAGGAGTGCCCTTCGTGGGGTCTTTCTAAGGGAACCTAACCCGTATTTACGCATGGGAAACCAAGGTTTCGAAGAAAATCACGAAAACTCCGAAACGGTTAGGCCGACAGGCGCGACTGGTTTCGAACCCAGCACCTCCCGTCTACCAGCTTCGAGAGCAGAACCTCTCAGCCACTGGTGGGGCCTCAGGAGAAGGATAATCAATTGTGTGGCAATCATCACCCCAGACACGTTGTCCACGGCATGGGAAGAGGTTGAATGTGTGAAGAGGTGTGCCGTGCCACATTGAAATCTACTAAATTGTAAAAATCTTGATAAATTTACCTTTAAGTACATATATGAAGCCCAGTAGTGTAGTGATCAGCACCCCTGTTTTCCACGCTACAGGTCGCGAGTTCTGCGCCCGGTTGAGAAATGTTTCACACAACCTGTCATCCCTTCGGGGTCGATAGAATGAGTACCAAGCTTGCTCGGGAACTAAACACCGAGGGTCTCGCGTTGGGTTGATCACCTGATTGGGGCACATGCTTCATAGCACCTCGGGGCCCAGGGTCAAGTAAACAGAGTTGGGCACTGCAGGTCCTGATCCTTCATGGATATTTCAGCCACAGGTTTAGTTTTTAAGTACATATATATAACATTAACCTAATTTTATGATTGCATTAAAAAATGTGCTTCAAAACACCGGAGTTCTTTTATGGACACCCTTTATTGTAATCGAAAATCTTTTCGATTTCCTGATTTCGACGGGTTTACAGATTTTAGGGACCAGAGATCCCGAAAAACACTTTTTTACAAAATATCTTCATGTTCGTGTGTCTGTGTGTCCTCTCTGTATTATCGAAAATTGTATGAAGTTATGCATAGAATTAAACCAAACTTCATATACTTGTTTTTGGCAATTATTAGCAGGTCCCATTCACATGGCACCTAATTTACTTGCCTTGGAAATATTCCTGATGCATATAGACGCTGCAAAGAGCATGGTAGGGCAATAAGCAAACATTTCGCAGAATTTTTAACCCTAGATCTACCGGGAATTTTATTCAAATTTTAATAAAACGTTCTACACCAGAATTTTTATTTAAAACTATTTAACTTATTTATTTACCTTATTTTTGTCTGGTTTATATACTTAGTTTATTTTAAAGAAATTTCTGGTTTGAATGAATATTTTGTATGTACCTGTCGGGTCCAATGGACCCGTCTGGTAGACGGAGGGTTAATGCAACATTTAATTCGGAATGTGTTTGGAAATGATTTTTTTTTTTTTTATCAAGGACAGAGTCATACTAATACTCTTGACAACATACAGGCTGCTAACAGTGTTGCCAAATTTGGCGGATTGTTTTAAGAAATTTCCCAATTCTAATTTTCTTTTATTTAATTCAGGAAATGCCTATCATTATTATAACCAAAAATAACTATTAAAACTTTCTGGGAAGAATTTAGAATTTTTTAAACATAGATTTATAAATGACGCATAAATACGTCAGCGTCCAGTATAGTATTACAGGTTTTGCACACATCAAGGGATTCAGGGAATCTTAGGTGTTTTCGTACCAGAAATTTCGTAGAGTACTGTTCGGTATATCTGAAAATTGATTTTTTTTAAATTAAATAAGGTAAATATTACTTTACGAAAATTCTGGTAAAAAGTGCTTGAAAGTCCCTGAAGTATGCGAAATTTCTGGTAGAAATTGAACAAAAACAACAACAAAAAAAGAACAAAGGTTGGCAGCTATGCTTTTTCGCATGCCCGAATGATTCATTCGAATAGTAAAATCATTCATTCTGCCTATAACTACCTACACTAGACAATCGAAGAATAATGTTAAATAAATGGCAGTATTCTTTTCAAATTTCTCGTTTGTATTTAAATATTTTTTTAATGGGATAGCTGATGTCGATGTATTACTGGGTACTTTTTTACTTTTTCGATTTTGGTTGCAGTTGTTTTACTTTCAGAACTTTTACGAATTACAATGTGACGTCCTGAAAAGAATCTGCAACCAATTTTGAAAAAATAAAAACTACCCGGTTAGAGGTCGCCATCAGCTATTCTATAAAAATAATCATTTACAAAAATTGAAATTCAAAGGAGAAATTTGAGAAGAATGCTGCCATTCAGTGTTGCCAGATGGGCTACTTTTTTTAAATTCAGATTCTTGTTTGGCACCACTTTTTTGAAATTGTAAAATGCACCTTATTTAATGACATATTAATTAAGGCGAAAACGAAGGTAATTTTACCGTTGTAAAAAAGTTGTAGCAATCAAGAAATCTGAATTTTAAAAAAGTAGCCCACTGGCAACACTGCTGCCATTGGTTTAACATTAGCTTGTGCGCATCTTTGTGTGGCTAATGTAGGTTCTGAAGCGTCTATATGATGATCCAATACAATACAATATTTTGGCATCTAGATCATTTAATCCTTTCAGGCGCAAAGTACTTCTATTCGTAAAATCCTGAAATTATTAAGTGATACCAGGATTTACAAACAAACTTATTTGAAAATAAGTAAAATATTTTTCTTCACGTACTGTATAGAAGGAAGATTTTCATTTCAAAATTGTGCTGCCAATGTGGCATTTGAGGATTAAAATTAAGTGGTGCCAATGTGGCATTTGGGGATTAAATTATTAATTAAATATTAAATTATTATGGGTCGGTACATATATGACATTCGGGGATTAAAATCATGTGGCGCAAAAATTCGCTACCGCCTTTCAAGAGCTTAAATATATCAGTAAATAATTGTATCTCTAATATTTTATTTTGAAAATGTTAAGTTGATAATGAAAATACATGCTATTTATTATAATTTTAGTGTGCAAGAGTTTTAATTAGTACTTAGAATTTTATTGGATTTTTTAAATTTTAAATGAAATAAAATGATTATTCTATTATTATTACAGGGTGCATAAACGCATAAACGAGGTGGTAGCGAAATCTTCAATGTAACCCTTTACGGTATGGTGGGTTAAATTCTGTCCAACTTAATTTTAATCCCAAATCCACAATGGCACCAGAATTTTGAAATAATTTTTTGCCTTTTATATTGCACGCAAGAAATGCTTTTACTTATTTTCAAATAAATTTGTTCCTAAATCCTTGTGTCAATCATTTCAACATTTCAGTAATCAAAGTAATTAAAGTGTAATAACCCTTACCGGCGCTTAGTAATTATATTTATAAACTGATGAAATAATCAACTGACACCAGAATTTATAAACGAAATTATTGGAAAATACGAGCTTGCTTATTTTCACGTACATTATAAAAGAAAAAATTTAGTTAAATATTCTTGGTGCCGTTTGTCACTTTTGGAATTAAAATTAGGTGTCTTTTTTTAAGAACACCGCCCTCGAAAGGGGTAAAATGGTTAAATACTAAATGGAAAATTTATTACCTTTAATAGTTGTATCAGACTCCTTGTGAATTTGTAGGAATGTGCCTAATTTTCGGCAAGAAATGCGCGGTATAACGAATCACGTACGGACCCAGAAATTTTACTTGATAAAATATAACTTGTTACATCGCGGTCTCTTTTTGACTTTAATGATTAAATAAAAATTCTGGGTCAAAATATGATTGTTTGTTCCCCGGATTATACGCTTGAAATTAAAGTACGCCTTTTGACTGTTAAAAAATATTCTTTCAATTTTTCATTTTATATGAACACTTGGTATTGTACAAATGTGAAACAAATGTTTAAAGAAAAATTTATTTTAACAAAATTACAAAATTATGTGTTACAATATATTGAACTCTGGATACATGCAAATGTGAAACAAATGCTAAGAAAAGAATACTTTAAATAAAATTACAAAATTATACGTTACAATATACTTAACTCTAAGGAGTTTGAAACCTCTTATTATAAAATCCTTTACATATTGATTACGTAATTGAGTGTTATGCCAATAAGAGGATTCGATCCGTTACGTGAATAACAGGTATTTTCACAACAAAATTAAGAACACTACTTAAAATCATTATAGTGTTCGGAGAAAAATTCCGAACATAGTAATTTAGTGTCATTAATTTAGTCACTTAGTGGAAACTTCAAAATACTAAGAGATACATGTATATTATAAGTTAATGCCAATGCTTGGACAAAACCAAATAAATGTTTTCTTCTTTTGTACTTATTGACATAAAAAACTTGAAAACTATTTACAGTTTATAAATTTCTTTAAATGTAAAACAATTTGATGAAATAGATTATTTCATTTAATGAAAACTTGTTTTACTCTCTTAAATAAAAATGCTATCTGTTTTAAATTTCAGATATTTGGTAGAAAATAAATTGAAATAACATTTTACTACGTGATTTTAACAGGTTGCGCACAGTTCTATCACAGTTTTTTACATAATTATTTGCCTTATTTAATCACAGAAAATGATATAGAATTCGCAATTTATCGCAAAACGTATTTTAACCTTTAACTGATGTCATAGAAATTGTCACATAACTAGTGTGAAGCGGTCTGTGAGACCACTCCATCGAAAGATGAATAAAAGACGCGATTAACTCATAGGATGGTGTTTTTGTACAAAATTTTTTGTACAAAACTTTTTGTACAGGACTGTTATAATTAAAATTCACCTATTCAAAAGTCTCTGGTGATAGTACTAAAGTTCCAAACGGAACAGAATCATGGTAGTGTTTGTAGTTAAACTGAAAATTGCAAGTTAAACTATAAAAAGTGAAAAAAGACACGATCTAAGAGACCGGTAACATCAGTTAAAGGTTAATTCGATCTTTTTCTAATCTAAAGTAGAAATGGAATATTTCTTGGACTTTCTAAGGCTTTGGAAGGGGGGGGGGGTGGTCAAACTGTGGCCCGCTTGATACCACTAATTTTTTAAAGAAATAGTCGACTTATTGAATCATAGAGATTCGAAGATTATATAAGACAATGATTAGTATAAAATGTTATTGGTATGAGGTGGGCCACAGTTTGACACTCCTATTTTAGGGAGTGTAACTGGCGTGCCAGTTTGGTGGCCTTTTTTATTCAGATATACTGAATTCACACAACAATTTACGAAAGAAGAATTTTTAATTTAGGTAATCACGAAATGTCTCACAGTAAAAGGAATAATAATAATAATAATAATTGTAATATAATGCCTACGAACTATGAAATATAATCCTTAGATCTGTAAAATATAATGATTCAGAATTTTGAAACAAACTTTATGAACTGTGAAATACAAAGACTTTCGAATTTAGAGCTCTAAAATTAATAATAATCAATGATCTATATCTCAAATTTGTTTAACAGGTCATCACTCAGGAACATAATTAAATTCAGCAAGTTTAATATCTAATTTAAATATTATTCAAATTTTCAAATTCTTGCATTGATTTAATTATCTATTTTATCCTAAATGGATTACTTATTTAGTTGTATTAAGAATTTGTTAAGATTTATCAAAACTTCTATGACTTTTTAAGATTTAATGCTAATCTCCTTGATGAATTAGTTTTTTAAATTTCAGGCATCAAGATTTCAAGCTTTTAAGCTATTTCTATTAAACTTTAAATAAATCATATTCTTTCTACTCACAAGTAGTTTTCACAATAACTGATTGATGATCTGTAATATCCATACATAAAAGATCCAAAGTTTCAAAACATTGTTTAATTTGGGCTCGCCCAGCTTATGCAACATTGGGTATCTCTTGTGAGAAGATTGTACTACATCCTAAGTGAAATTTCAAAAAAGAGGGATCTTCCTTCCTGCTGAGGCCTCTGGGCTCGCTCTGGTGTCTGGGGGTTTCGTGGGATGGGGGATATGGGTTTTTTTCCCCTCGTGGACATTTAGCTCCTATACCGCAAGGTTGGCTGTCCACGAGTGGGTGATTTCTGTGATTTCAGAAAAAGAAATAAAAAATACTGTTCGTAACTTGTGTTATGAATTCAGAATTTCTGAATGAAAAGAAAACCAAATTGTTGACTAAAGGCGTGCGCTATATCTTTAGATCCGCCTACGCCATTTTTCTTGAATAAAAATAAGCAGACTTTCATCAGAAATGTTAAGTATTTATATCAAATAGATAAACATTTTTGTTAGACTATACGAAATTTCATATAAATTCAAACATTTTCAAAATATTTATTGACAGATAAACTCAAAAAACGTTTCTAGGCAACCGACTTTTATAAAAGGCGGGAATCTATCCTCTCGAAACACAGATTTCATAGGCTGGTTGGTTTTATGGGGTTTTATTTGTCAAAACCCCTTTAGAGACATACTGCGCCAACAGATTTTTTAGGAAATTACGGGTCCAACAATATGTTAATTAGAAAGATAAAATAGAAAGATACACAATATTTGGGCATAAAAATGATATCTTTTTTTTAATAAATATTGCTGTAAATATGTAATGTAGCCCGCGGAGTAGTCTGTATCGGGATCAATCGCTGCCATCGATGTACCCAAGGCCGGCCAACTGACACGAGTGTGACGTCATCACTAATCGACCGTCTTCTCACTAGTGTTGGAAATCACACCAGAAAATTTTGAGTAGCAATTTTCTTCTGTTTTATTTGTGAAATATCTATTATCTTATAAAAAAAAAAACCTATTAAAACTTACTGGTAAGAATTCAGAATCCCTAAATAAAAAATCAGCCGTGTTGTCGTATCTGGCTGATTTTTTTATTTTAATAGTTAATATATATCTATACATACCCATATACCTATACATTACCATAGATACTAACTTTTAAGCTTTTTTCCTAGCACTATTTTTAAAGAGAAAAAAATGTGTAATTTAATCCCCGAAAATTTAAGATCAAATAAGGTAGATTTTTCTGGTGAAAAAGAGTAACAGGAAAAAAGCGTAAAAGTTGGCAGCTATGCATTAGGTTTATCCAACTTGTGGCCCGTGGACCATCAATATACGACTAATTTATAATGAATTAAATTATTCTTATTTAATGTAAGAAATTTTGCGATTAAATAAAGCGACTTTCAGGCACAAAGTCTGGGAAACCTCACTGTACATCATGGCACTGCATAATATTTCTGAAAAGTTTAAAAGAAGGGAAAGCGAGGAAAGAACTTCGAAAGTGTTTTAAATTTTATTTTATTTTAGCTCCATTTATGCATCTTAAGAACTAGCCGCAAGAAGGTAATTCTTCTGTCTTATTTATTTTTAACCCTTTCAGGGGCAAGGTAATTGTATTTGTAAACCATTGAAATAATTAAATAACACCAGTATTTAAAAGAAAATTTATTTGTAAAAAGGTAAAGGTATATTTTCGGTTATTTAATAAAAGTGAAGTTTTCATTCAAAAAACCTGGCGCCAATGTAGCAATTAGGGATTAAAATTATGTGATGCCATAATGGTATCACCGCCCCTCAAGGGGTTAACGCTAGAAATACCGGAAATTTGAGTCCAGTTTTAGAAAAATGTGTCACACCAGAATTTTGATTTCAGACAGTTTAACTTTATTATTTATCGTTTTTCTTCTTTGTTTCTTTTAAACTTATTTCATATTCAAATTTCTGGTTTAAACCGAAAAATATTCATATGGTAGCAGTCAAAATGACGGCTCACGGTAGTTCTAGTGTTAAAAGAAAAATTTGATTACTTTAGCAACTTATAGAACATTCTTCTGTAAATAATTCCCTATCCCTTAGCCATAGATTCCTTCTTTATTCCTTCATAATTTTTCTCCTGTTTAATCATTTATTGCATTTAGAGTTTGATGTACATGGGCAGAAAAAGAAAAGAGCCCATGGTTGTGCAATTTGAGAGAAATTGTGACTGGCTTGCTGAAGAAGCCTCAACAACAACTTAGACTGCATTTTTTGAGCGAATAACCACCTCTTAAAACAAAGTGGAATATTTCTGCAATAAAAAACAGTGAAGTTCTCTAAAAAAAAAACGATCAGAAAGACTACCAGGGCACTTAACTACAAAGAAGCGACTAAATAATTTGTTATGTGCAATTTGTTGCTCTGCACATGTGAGAAAAATAGAAAAATGTGAAGGACTTCCATCCATATTAGAAAATTCCCCGGCCGCAACATCCACTACCGATCCCAACAAGAGCATGCACATTCTTGTACCAGTGCTAACGAGGGCCTATACGATCACAATACACTAATATGCCAGTCTCACCCTTAACCATAGCTGCCAACTCTTCCGCTTTTTAGTACCACAAAAATGCAATAGAATTTTTTGCCTTATTGAATCGGCTGATTACGGCCATTTAAAAAGGTAAAATGTACTATAAAATTTTTGTGGTACAAAAAAGCGTAAGATGTTAGCAGCTATGCCTTAACGAGATGAATAATAAGTGGTTGCTCACTTGATCCCTTGGAAGAGACAAGTCAACTGACCAGCAGATTGATGCATACGGGATCGATATCAGGGGTCGGAGCATATAGGAAAACTTTTATTGTTCCTTTCAGTATCCTTAATCAATAATCTTCAGAATAAATTTATCTAACGTATTTAATACAAATGTACAATAAAGATAATTTTTTTCAAAATTCTGGTCGGAACAATAACATTTTTCCCATATATGCTTTGACCCCTGCAATATACACCCCCGCCTACCTGAAGCAGAAACCAAAGAAGTGTGTTGGTTTCCCTCATCTGCCTAGATTCTCCTTTCCAGGGACACGGGTCACCACGCACGGCCAACATGTTGATGGTTTACTATTCTCCATAAGTCGATATAGTCAGGATGCCATCGGCTTATATAGAATTGGCCTCATCTAACCCCAACGAGAGTGAAGCAAAGAGAAAAGAATAGAACAGAGAAAAGAGTGGAAAAATGAGAAAGGGAAAGTTCGCTCAAGTGCCTGGCCTTGCGAAGCTCGTGAATAGATAAAGAAGATATCCCCATGCGGTATGATTAAATAGGACAAAATGCTATTTAAAAATTAGTTTGAAGGAGTATGTCTGATTCTCCATTTAGCTCTGGTGAAGTCGATACTTAGGATGTTGTGATGTTTCAAACATAATGAAACTGATACGCATTATTGAGGTAAACTGAAAATTGCTTTTAATAGGGCACGTGTATTCAACCGGTGCCCTGCAGGCCACCGAACGACCATTGATTTACGGGAGAAACCATTGTCTTGCTTTATGTGAGAATCTTCGCGATTAAATATGGCGAAGAATTTATGGGGGTGGGGGGGGGGGCGACTTTCAGGCAAGAATTTTAAAACCGCTACAATACCGAAACTTCCAGCTTTTCCAGCGTTGGACTGTCCCATCAGGGGGTGTGTATCACTGGTGGGTCACACTCCACTGTTCCATAGAAGGATTGCACTACAGGGGGGTCGCACCCGACTGTTCCATAGACGGCATGCACTACAGGTGGATCACACTTGAACATTCAAAAATTTAGTAGTAAAAACGATTCAATATTATAAAGTTAACACATTCACGGCGGGAAACGAGAATTCTAGGTTTCATTCAAAAAATTTCATTAGACTAAGGGCGTGGCTTCTAGCTTACAGAAAATGCATTTATATCATGTGTTCCATATTTTTTTTTAGATTGTAAGACATTTTATATTAAATTCGTACATTGAAAGATATTCAGTGATGTATAAAGTGGGAAACCTATCTAGAACAAAAATTTACAAAAGACTTTCAGAACAGGGATAAGCCTCTATTGTTTTAAAATTCAGATTTGATAAAAATTGGCCGTCGGCAATGTGATGGGCAATTTTCATCAAATCTGAATTGTTTGAAGCTTGATTGGTGGCTCTGATTGATGGAAGCTTGAACGTGCAGTAACCTGTCCCTTTTACACATGCAAAGGATGACAAAGAAAAGTTAAAATTATGAGAAAAATAGATTTCCACAATCGCAAATATGTGATTATACCAAGGAACTTTGAATAAAGAGGAATAGACATATCCTTAAAATTGTGAAGCTTCAATTGTAACCTCTTTCACAAGGCCTGATTACTGCATCTCTAAATATCTACCAGTAAATTTTAATAAAAGTTCCATCTTTATTTAAACGCTTTATTTATACGAAATAACTGTAATAACTGAAGCAAAGATATCTATTCATTTTCACTTGCGGAAGTTCGTCACAGCGTTAGCGATGCTCATAGCTGCCAAATCTTACACTTTTCTAAACCACAAAAATTTTATAGATCTTTTGCCTGGCTTAACCGGTAGATTGCGGCGTTGGGGGAAAAACAAAATTTACTATTAAATTTTTGCGGTACGTAAAAGCGTAAGTGCTGGTAGCTATGGTCAGGTTCTGCGGTTCTGCCATATTGTGACAACTTAACCCTTTTAGGGGCAAAGCACCTCCATTTCTAAAAGGTTGAAATGAATAAATGACACCAGAATTTACGTACAAATTTATTTGGAAATAAGAAAAAGTTAAATTTTACATACATATTAAAAGGAAAAAGTTTATACCAAAATTCTGCTACCACTGTGGCATTTAGGAATTAAAATTAACCCCTTGAGGGGCAAGCAATTACGTTTGTGAAATGCTGAATTCCCACCGGAATCTTTGAAAAATTCTATTTCAAAATAAGTAAAAGCAATTTTACGGCTTATTTCCACCAAAGTTAGAAAAGTAAAATTTAATAAATTTTTTCTGGTGTAAAACTTCATTAATCGTAGGCGGTATATAATATATACCGGTGCCTCTCAAGGGGTTAAGTGGTTTCATAAACATACGACCGCCATTGAAAGGGTTAAAAAATCCTCCTATCAATCTCAGTGAATTTGATTGACGCTAGGGTAACCTACCACCAGTAAATTTGAATAGATAAGTTTGCTTTATTTAAATGTCTTATTCATTCGGTATTTATGTTATATATAAAGCAAAAATTTCTATTAGTTTTTGCTGGTGGAGAAACTTTGACGTAGAGATAATCAGGCCATCACAACAAGCAAACAAAAAAAGCCACCATCTTGTGACAACCTCCTCGTTTACTTCAATTGCAATCGGTAGACACTATGCTATCTGTCTCCTCCACTGTGTCCATAGCCTCTTTGGTTATACTGTAGTTGTAAATACAGAAATAAGATACAGGTATGAACATGGAGTAGCAGGATCTCTTACGAAATAGGTTTCGATATTTTAAAAAAATAAGTGACACCTATGTAGCACGGTATTTTAATTCGTATGCTCCTTCATTTATATCGTCGGTACCATGTTAAGCTATCCAATAAGAAAACAGTGTTACCAGTGGGCTACGTTTTTAAAATATAGATTTCTTGATTGGCGCCAATATTTTGAAATAGTAAAATTCGCCTTATTTAATGACATATTAATTAAGGCGGAAAACTTTTATACGACATTACAATACGAAACTTTGTGGCAATGGTTTCAACGGTTGCCAGCTTGGCCCCCTTTTTTCATTCAGTAATTCTGGATTGATACCGAGAATTTCTAATAAGAATTATTATGCTATGCAATCACAAAATGTCTGTTATGAAATTAAGCTAAAATTATGATTCAGAATTTTCGGTGTGAATTCGGAATTTTTGAATAAAAAAGAGGCTAAACTGGCAAGTGTTGACAATGCGCTACTTTTTTTAAAATTTAGATTGTTCAAATTGCTACCACATTTTTAAATAGTAGTATTTTTCTACTTATTTTCGCATTTTTTAGTCTGCCATTAAATAAGGCGAATATTTCTACTACAAAGAAGTGGTGGCAAGTGAGCAACCTGTATTCTGAAAAATTAGTTAACTGGCAACACTGAACATTGATAGTTTCTATTTGTTGTTGGCGCGCTTCCTTATCAAGGTCCCCCGCCTGCCGCCATATTTGTTCGAAGTCGGAACATGATTTTAACACTATTATTGCAGAAGCTCTACTACTCTATATTCATGAATGCAGGTAATTAAATAAAATTTAAGGTTGCAAAAGTGGTTTATAACGCTTTTACAATCATGAAAATTTTCGCAATTCCTGCAAATTTCTTTACGCATTTTACGCCGGGAAACGTATTAGAACATTCTTTTACGTTTGTACTTTAATCCTCCTTGTTTCCTTTTTTCCCATCTCTATTCCGCCCATTAACATCCTACACGCATATCTGTATAACAAACACAACAACGCAGAAAATTTCGTAATATAAAATGGGCGTAGATCAGGATGTCAAACTGCGGCTCACCAGAAACCACTGATTTTTTAACCCCTTCCGGGACAAAATACTTCTCTTCGTAAAATACAGAAATGATTGAGTCACACCAGAATTCACAAACAAATTTATCTGTAAATAAGTAAAAGCTTTTCTTCACGTATTTAATAAAACGAAAAATTTCGTTTCAAATTTCTGGTGTCAGTGTGGCATTTAGGTATTAAAATTAACCCATTCGCTGCCAACCACGAATATACTCGTGGTTTTAATTTATTAATTACATTTGCACCACTATTTAAGACGGGGTTTGTACGGTTCCATACAGAAAATTCTTCCGTAAAAAAGGCAAAATTTCGCGCGTTTAAACTACATTTGTTTTTCTATTAAAAAGTACCAGTGTTGCCAGTGGGCTACTTATTTGTTTTTAATTCAGATATCTTGATTGGCACCACATTTTTGAAACGGTAAAATTCACTTTCTTTTTGCCTTAATTAATATGTCATTAAATAAGGCACATTTTACCATTTCAAAAAAGTGGTGCCAATCAAGAATCTGATTTTTTAAAAAAAGTAGCCCATTTGGCAACACTGAAAAGTACTGATATTTGGCCTTGAAACAAGCAGTATCTCTACGAACCCTGTCAAAAACAGAAAGAAATTGCGTTATTTATTGGGAGAGATTTCGCTGCGTTAGTAAAGTGACATTTACCTTTCTGAATTTGGCCCCACCAGTGGACGAGAGGTTCTGCTCTCGAAGCTGGTAGACGGGAGGTGCTGGGCTCGATCCCAATCGCGCCCGTCGGCCTAATCGTTTGGAGTTTTCGTGGTTTTCTTCGAACCTTGGTTCTCCAAGCGTTAATACGGGTTAGGTTCCCTTAGAAAGATTTTCACGGAAGGCACTCCCCCCCCCCCCTTAGGGCCTATATCCCACGTGCTGATAATTGGCCGACATAAATACAACCTACAACCAACCTTTCTGAATTTGTGGTGGCAAACGACTTTCAACCAGAAATTTGAAAATTCTTACTTTATAGTTTTGGCAGTGGACGCGTTAAGTGGTCCAAAAATGAACCACCGCCCTTCAAAGAGTTAAAGAAGTAGTCGACTTCTTGAATCGCAGAGATTCGATGATTATATAAGGCAACGATAACTATAAAATTTTAGTGGAATCCGGATGGGAACAGTTTCATACCACTGGAATAGACCGGCTTATATTCGATTGAAGTGTTCTGAATAACACATTGATACCATTTTTTCACTAGAGCTTTTGAAAAGCAATCATCGCCACAAGAAACCGCAGAATTTTCTGATTAAATAAGGGAAATATTCGAAAAATAGTGATGATACTAAATCGCTGCATTTAGTAATTATAGAAAAATATAACATAGGGGTCTTCAACCTTTTTGCAAGAAACAGGGGATTCAGGAGGGTTAACCGTCAAATGCATGATTTTCTATTTTGTTTCGAAGAAATTATATATGATTCTCTGAAAGATTTATAACACAAGAAAAAAAAAAAGAAAAAAAATCAGAGATACATTTCTCGTATAATACGTCAACCCTTTTTTATGTTGCATATCTGCAATACAAGTCAAAACTAAAATATTGGAAATTAGTAAATATTTTAATAAGTATGAATCTAAATACCTTATTACGTATAATTTTTTATTTTGTAAAACTGAACCCATACATGCATGAGTTATTTTGTTAGAATTATATTTTTTATTCTTATATTAAAGTTTAGACACCAGAAATTTTATAGATTTTTAACTTTATATTGTTGTAATTTTTACAGGATTGATGTTTCTATATAAATATACTGGTTGCTAATAAAAAAAAGTGATGTAGATATGCATCACTATGCATTTAAGGGTTAACGCGTTTGAGCACCAAATTTTTCGTAAAGTAATATTTGCCATAGCTAAACGCAGAATGTTTTCATTATATAAGCCAAATATAACTGTATGAGAGTGTCTTTCTCAAGACGTGCACGAAACTTGTGAAAGCCGTTTGCCACCGCAATTTACGAAAGGTAATTTCTGACTTATTTAATCGTAAAGTTTCTGCCATTAATCAAGCTTTTAAATATTTTATTATAAATTAGTGGTAGCTCTGTTGGGAGTCATTAATATTGGGGGGGGGGGGGGGGGTAATTTCTGGTGGCGTTTTAATTATTTGATATGACAGTATTTTCCTTAATCTGCAAAAAGATTCATAATCATAAAAATGTGCTAAAATGAATGTAGTAAGCTATTTTGAGACATTTTCATAAAAATTTAAAAATGAATATTTACATTCAATTGGGATTTAAGTGGAAAATTGATTAAAAAAATAATACATATAATTATACTTGCTTTGCCATTTGATCGTTTTTCTAATGTATTAATTGAAAATAATGAACTTATGTCTTATGAATTCTTAGTTAAAATTTTATAAAACGAAATGAAATCTTTCCCGTTAAAAGGTTTACAAAGTATGTTACTATTTCTAAAATTCTTAATTAATTTGAATTAACTTTATTTCAAATCGATTAGAAAAAATGTGGTTCTTTCTGTGATGTATTTTTTTTATTGTACTAGTAAAAAAAAGTTTAGAAAGGACTCAAGAGATGAAGATTGTGAGTTTTTGTAAGAAGTTTGAAAAAAAAGAAAAAGAATGCAATCACTTACGTCATATTAGAGGCTAGAATATTTAAATCTTAGAGATGAATATTAATTAAAATTAGAATTTCAAGTTTAAATTATCTAAATGCGAGTGCTTATGTTATTTTTTTTCACCCGTAATGGATTTTTAATGACACTATTTTAAAAGAAATAATAAGTATTCAATATTTTTTTTTAAAAAAGGTAATTTTAAGAGTACGTTTCTATTACAAAATTCCATCTAGAGTAGAAAAAATTTAAATTAATTAAAATTAATAACCAAGCTTTTAAATTTGTTTTTACAAAAAAGCTTAAAAGTCGCTTTCTTCATTATCATTTTTTATGAATTCTAAAGTGATTTTTAATGCTTTAATTTAAGATATGTAAAATAACAAGAATAAAAAATATAAACTTAATTTGCAATAGCAATATTTTTTTGCACGCTTAAAAAACATTACTCCTTGAAATTTAAGAAACACGGGATAAGTTCGAAGTATGAATTTTACTACATTATTATTATTATTATTATTAAATATGAATCAAATTAAGAGCAAAGGATTGATTTGTTTACCAAAGGAAAAGAGGAAATCAATGTCAAGATGCATACATTTTTATTACTTTTATTTAACAATATGTTTCTTCTTCTTTAATCACGGAAAAAATATACAAGCTCTACAATTAATCGTCGACCGTTTTTTAACTCTTTTCGGCAGAGAAAGTTCGTACAATGTTCGTACAATGATGAAATGATTGACTGACACCAGAATTTACAAACGAACTTCTTAGAAAGTAAAAACCTGTATTTTTAAGATTTCATTATTAAAGCAAGATTTATTTAAATATTCGTGGTGCCATTTGTAAGTTTGGAATTAAACTTAGGTGGTGCCGCAGTGGGATCACTGTGCCGGAAAGGGTTAACACTAGAACCGCCGGAAATTTTATTCAAGTGTTACAAAAATATTTTACACCAGAATTTTTATTAAAAACAATCTAACTTATTAATTTAACTTATTTCTCCGTAGTACATATTTAACTTAATTTAGAAAGAAATTCCTGGTTTGAATCGAAGTATGTTTATTTGGCACGGGTCAAAATGACCGCTACGGCGGTTCTAGTGTTAGGAGAGGTTCTACTCCTTTGGCGTAAAAAACACGTGATTTTTACGATGTTTTTTCTGTTACAAAGAAAAGAGTTATCACCTTTGGACTTTTTAAATTATATTTATAGGCTTTTCGCTTATATATTTAAATTTTTCTGTCGATAAAAATGATTAATACGCCTTGTATGACTGGAAATACCTGCAAGTGCGCTCCGTGAACGGGCAACCGTTTTCTTACCGTCACAAGCATCTAAATTAAATTTGGTCGCCAAATTATGAAAAGGCATTAAAATATTTGGAGCTTATACGAACATTAATTTAAAAAGTTGATTTTTGAAGAAATGGCCATCTTATGAACAAACAAGAAAGAAAAATATCATGAATAGTCAAGCATAGATTATGAAACACTTTCCAACACATTCAGAATACTGTAACAAAACTGCATTGTTTAATAAGTTAATACGTCATGTCTATTTCAACCATATGGTAACGCATAACACACTTGAAAACCCAATTTCAGCTGTTCCCTTCTACAATCGGAAAATTATCCGAATTTTTTCAGCAGACCTGTATATGATATGTAGATTTGTATCTATTAACTACATGCATGCCAAAATTTAGTTCACTTAAGAAATACATATAACTCAGATGAAAATTCCCCTTCAGCAACTTCCTCTAATGAGGGTAATGGTACGTAAATACTCTTGTGCAGCCCTGTATATGAGTTTATAGAATTTATTTATAACGAGTAACATGCAAAAAATTACTTAAATTGAAAAGCGCATACCGAATATGGAAACGCAAACTCCTGCAATTATTACTCAAAGACAGTACTGTAACCGATTTCTTTTGTGTGTCCCTGTAAATTAATAAAAAAATGCTATGAATGCCCTGTTCTAACGTAATAGTAGTGAAATTCAGTGAATTATATCTGTTTCAATACATTTGAAATAGCATAATATCATAAAATACTCTGCAAACTTTTCCCCCATATACCATAATGCGGGGATGGCCAACTGTGGCACGCTCGACACCACTAAAATTTTATAGTAATCATTGCCTTATCTAATTATTGAATCTCTGTGATTCAAGCAGTCAAGTTTTTCTGTAAAATTTTAGTGGTAGAGGGCGTGCCACAGTTGGCCACCCCTGCCATAATGTAATGGAATTCTTTCGAGTGCTCCTGCAAATGAACTATTAACCCTCCGTCTACCAGACGGGTCCATTGGACCCGACAGGTACATACAAAATATTCATTCAAACCAGAAATTTCTTTAAAATAAACTAAGTATATAAACCAGACAAAAATAAGGTAAATAAATAAGTTAAATAGTTTTAAATAAAAATTCTGGTGCAGAACGTTTTATTAAAACTTGAATAAAATTCCCGGTAGATCTAGGGTTAATCCTACATACTTCATATACAATACGAAACAAGCTTTGGTGACCCTAAATAACCTTTATCAATTGCATGAAAATCCGAGTATATTTACGGGAGTTAGAGCGTGGTCAGACGGCTAGACGGACAGAAAAACTGAATGCATAAACACTTTTCAACTTTGTTGGAAAGTGCTAAAAAGGTTATTTTCGCCAATTGTTTAACTTGTATGGTCTCGAAAATTAATTAATCAGTGAAAATTATACTTTTTGGTGGTGAAACTCCAGAAAAAACGACTAACTCTCTTTCCTTTTTTTCAAGGAAGGAGATTGTGGAGTAGTTTATGATAAAAATTGTCACCTAGTTTGAAAAACAGGATCTCGAGAAAAACAAGTTAAAAGTTTTATAATAGCGCTTATGTTCAACAAATTGTATTACGTTCAACAAGCAGAAAACGTTATAAGTATAAATCTAAATACCTTATTTTATATAATTTTTTATTTTGTAAAATTTAACCCTTACATGCATGAATTATTTTTTTTAGAATTATGTTTTTACTCTTATATTAAAGATTAGATACCAGAAATTTTCAGGTAGATTTTTATCTTTATATTTTTGTAATTTTTAAAGAGTTAATATTTCTATATAAATACACTGGTTGAAAAGAAATAAAAAGTGATGTAGATATGCATCAAAATGCATTTTGGGGTTAATAATTCACGAACCCGTTCAAGACGGATGTCATGTAGTGTAAACGTCATGTTGTCGGCACCACGTCAAACTATCAAATATGAAAATAGTGTAGCCAGTTTGCTACTTTTTTTAAAAATTCAGATTTCTTGATTGGCACAACTTTTCTCAAATGGTAAAATTTCCCTTGTTTTCGCCTTAATTAATATGTCATTAAATAAAGTGAATTTTATTATTTCAAAAAAGTGGTGCCAATAAGAAATCTGAATTTTAAAAAAGTAGTCCACTGGCAACACTGTTTTCATATTGGATAGTTGGCATGGTATCTACGATGTATATACAGATGACTAATCTTACGTAATATGTGGATTAATTTGACTCAGTTTAACAATGTTTTGAATCAAAAAAAATATTTGATGACATATTTCAGCGTTTGTACGGTCCCTTGAATTTAAATACCAATAATTTCTAAAGGTTTTTTTAGCCTAATTTTACTTATGTCAGATAAATGAAAAAAAAATTTAGAAAATACTGGTGCATAATTTCCAGAGACCGTACAAACGTTTACAAAAATCCGCCTACGACATCCGCCATTTTTCTGTCAGCTCTCAGGCCTGGTAGTTAGGGGGCGGTGGTTTCCGAAGTAAATGATATCACTATTTCAGATCGGAAATCTTTGCCTAATATTTATTTTTCTTATTAGAAACATTTTTCTACTTAACCATTTGCACTCGTATGTTCAGTCTGACTGGAAATCGTCTTTCTTTGGAAAATTTGTTTTGGGCACTAGTAATAAAGGAAAATAAAATTAGCCTTATTTAATTAAAGCATTTTTGAAATTGTGTAGTTGAAAGCAATTTCTTTTAAAAAAGTGGTGTCAACCGAATAAAATTTGTCTAAGAGACGCCCGATTCGAAACGGTTAAGAGTAGTTATTTGCATTATTTTTCTCCAAAATCCACAAGGCGAAATAGTCTATTTAAAAGTTGTAGTTGAATTGCACAAGTCCTTATTATATAACAATATTTTTAATAGCTAACAATAAATATTTTCCAAAACTCATTTTTCCCCTGTCATAAAGCAATGCTTTCATTATCATTTAACTCGTTTTGTCTGCCAAATTTAAATTTACTTTATCGGTCAAATTTAGTTTTCTTTCAGTTGGCTATATCGTAGAAAATGCCTCTTCTTTTCGTTGACAAACAGATTATTCCTGTGCATCCCCGAATTCCAGTTGCCACCATCTTCTTGAAAAAAGTGTTCTTTGACGTGCTTAACCTTCCGTCTACCAGACGGGTCCATTGGACCCGACATGTACATTCAAAATATTTATTCAAACCAGAAATTTCTTCAAAATAAACTAAATGTATAAATCAGACAATAATAAGTTAAATAAACAAATTAAATAGTTTTAAGTAAAAATTCTGGTGTAGAATGTTTTTATAAAACTTGAGTAAAATTTCCGGTAGTTCTAGGGTTAATAAAAGAAATTCTGATATTAACACTAGAACGCCTGGAAATTTTACCCAAGTTTCATAAAAATGTTTCATATCAGAATTTTTATTTAAAATTCTTTAACTGATTTATTTAACGCATTTCGGTTTGAATTTATTTAACTTATTTTATTAAAAAATTGCTAGCTCCAATGGGCATTTAACCATTTGATCGGAGTCGGATCGACTCCTTCCGGGTGTTATACTGTTAACGCATTGCTGACGCAGCGTTGTTAGTGGGTTACTTTTTTTTTATTCAGGTTTCTTGTTTGGCACCACCTTTTTGAAATAGTGAAATTCGCCTTCTTTAATGAAATATTAATTAAGGCGTAAACAAGCGTAATTATACCATCTCAAAAAACTGGTGCCAATGAAGAAATCTGAATTTTAAAAAAGTAGCCCAATGGCAACACTGTGCCGACGTACAATTTTTATCAAATCTGAATTTTAAAACAGTAGAAGCTGCTCCCTGTTCTGAAAGTCTTTTGTAAATTGGTGTTCCAGATACGTAAACGAATTTAATATAAAATTTCTCACAATCTAAAAAGATATGGACTGCCAGAGTTACCAGTCTGGCCTTCAATTTTAACCCCTTAAGGATCGCTTAATATTTGGAAAAACCATCAAAAAAGTACCTAATTTTTTTATTACCGAAATTTAATAATTATAAGGTTTCTAAATAAAATATGCAATTAGTTTTTTTAAGGTGAAAAAAAAGATGTTATAGGACAAATACACATTTGTAGAAAAGCCATCATGAGAGAATTCTGTGTATTAATGCTTGCCTTAAACCATACAAATTTATGTGAATAAGACCTTTATTTTTCCCATTTTAGATCTTTATTTATAATCATCCCACAATTTTTAACAAATAATATTTTAAATAATATATATGCACGAAATTTTGAGTATTACTAATTTTTTGAGCGTGATATATTTCGAAACATGCAAGATAAAGTCAAACAAAACAATCAGCGCCTATAACCGAACCGTAACCGGCAATATTCAAAGACCTCACACGGAATAACCAGTTAAATTTTTCTGGTTTCAAAAGTTTTTTCCAGCAATTAAATCTCCAGCCCGGAAATATGACGGGCACGAGAAATAATGCAAAACACCCCAGCCCGTGATATTGAAGGGAGCGAGAATTAAAGGGTTAATCCGAAATTTCAAATTCATAGCGTAAATTTCGAACAAAGAATTTTTACTTTAAATGATCGCAAAATGTCACTCAATAAATAAAGAAAAATATACTATTCTTTATTTTTGGTATGAACTCGAAATTTCTAATTAAAAATGCAGGCCAAACTGGCAATCTTGTGGACAACTAATGATATAAATGCATTTTCTGTAAGTCACGCCCTTAGTCAATGATGTTTTTACTTTCTTCTATCTTTACAAGAAGAAAGTATTGGATTCGTGAAAACTAATGATATAAATGCATTTTCTGTAAGCCACGCCCTTAGTCAATGATGCTTTTACTTTCTTCTATCTTTGCAAGAAGAAAGTATTGGATTCGTGAAAATTTTCGACTTTCGGTTTTCGACGGATTTACACGTTTTAGGGGTCAGAGAACCCCAAAAACATGTTTTTACAAAATGTCTGTCTGTGAGTCTGTGAATCTGTTAGTCTGTGAGTCTGTCTGTCTGTATGTGACACACATTTTGTGGGCGCTCTACCTCAAGAACTAATGCACGGAATTTAATAAAAATTGATATTCAGTTAGTCCCTGATATAAATTAGTGCTGATTAGTTTTTGGTGTAAATCGTTCAACAGGTGGCGCTGATATGCAGCCTTTTTCACGATTTCCGCAGTAGCTCAATCTCCAGAACTAATGCACGGATTTTCATCAAACTTCAGATTCAGTTAGTCCTTGACATGAAAATAAGGAGTTTGTTAAGAAATATGAAGAAATGTCTTCTACACTTGATCGAGTACGTGATCAGACGTCACTAGAAGAGTGGATTGATGGATTTAGCGATTACTTGCATTATTGCATGGACAGAGTTTTTAAAAAAGGCGAACTTTCTCATAAGCCATCAGTCTCTTGGTATACACCGGATCTCAGAGTGTTGAGAAATAAAGTGTCAGCATGTTATAAGAGATATAGAGGCAACTTGGAGAACGTACATTATAGAGAATCATATGTCAATATTAGAAAACAGTATAAAAGAGAGGTAAGAAAATCGAAGAGAAAGGGTTGGTTAGAATATTGTTCGAAAACAGATGAAGTTTACGGTAACCTTTTCAAATTTGTATCAGGGAAGAAGTTTAGATACGAAGATATGGCTTTCTCAACGCTTGAAAATTCAAACGTTTTTGATTCTTATGATGAGGTAGCACATAATCTGATGACAGAGCACTTTGGTATAGAGGATGTACCTGATCATGTTCACTCTTTTACGAGCACTAAAGATTATCAAACCGACCCTGATTATAATAAGTTTACAAGGAAAGAATTAGCCTTTGCACTGAAGCAGCAACATAATAATAAGGCCCCGGGATATGATGAAGTGGATGCCTTGATCATCAAGAATTTATGTAAAAGATTTACAGTTTTTATGTTACAGCTGTTTAATACCTGTCTACGTTTTGCGCATTTCCCAAGTCGTTGGAAAAAGGGGGTAGTAATCTTCTTTAGAAAAAGAAATAGAACTGAAGGACATTATAAGTCATATAGACCCATTACCTTATTGCCTATAATTGCAAAGATATATGAGCGTATGATCAAGATAAGAATCTTAACTATGCTGGAGGCTACTTATTACTTAGATGATAGACAACACGGCTTCAGGGAAGGGAGAGGCACGGTGACAGCAATGGATACGCTTAAAAAGAAAATTGTTATTGCTCTGAAAGATTTTAAATACTGTGCAGCAGTTTCCTTCGACATAGCAGGTGCATTCGATGTTTTAGATTGGAATATAGCAGCGGAAATAATAAATAATGTTCCATTATATGAATACCTAAAGAACGTTTAAAAAAATTATATCTCGATAAGATTAATTGGTTTTAGATTTATACGTGGTATAAGATGGTTTAGACTGTTTAAGGGTTGTCCGCAAGGATCATGTCTGGGCCCCTTGATTTGGACTTTGGTAGCAGATCGTTTAATTAAAAGAAGCAGCGAACATCAACTTGATTTGATATCCTATGCGGATGATTCCGTGGTAGTGGAAGGTGCCAACACCAGAGCGGCTTTAGAAAACAAAATTAATATCTCAATCAATGTTTTTTCGAATATGTGCCAAGAGCTTAATTTACATTTAAATTTGACTGAAACAGAGTCTATGCTTTTTGGAAAAAACACTATGAAGAAGAGAAAACCGATTTTTAAATGTCAAGGCACATCAATTCCAGTGAAGGATAACATTACATATCTAGGATTTCTATTGGATAGTACATTTAATTGGTTGGATCACCTTGATATGGTAAGGAAACTTATTTCCTTCACTTGTAATGTAAGAAAGGTGAGAATTCGAGACATCGGAGTGTCGGTGCAGCTTCTAAAGATTTGGTATGAGACAGTGCTTAAAAGACAAATATCCTATGGCCACGAAGTATGGTATAAAGATTTGAAAATTCACGGTTTAAGAAGACTTTCGTCGTGTCAGAGGATTTGTCTATTGAGATTAATAAGTTATCGATCAACCTCGACGGAGGCGCTGTGCGTCTTAGCGGGAGTATTGCCAATGGATATTGAGCTTAACCCTCTGTCTACCAGAAGGGTCCAATGGACCCGGCATGTACATTCAAAATATTTATTCAAACCAGAAATTTCTTCAAAACAAACTAAATGTATAAATCAGACAATAATAAGTTAAATAAACAAATTAAATAGTTTTAAGTAAAAATTCTGGTGTAGAATGTTTTTATAAAACTTGAGTAAAATTTCCGGTAGTTCTAGGGTTAATAATTCTAGCCATTTACACAACATAATTCATGGTGATATTTCATTGGAAATTGATGGCAACCGGATACACTCCGAAGATGTTTCGAAAAATCTGCCAACATATAACTATCCAAATTTTTACGATAAGCATAACATCAACTTTATTGCACCTGTTATTAAGTATGTTCCTAACAGAAACTTTCCGATTGCCTATACAGATGGTTCTAGGATGCCTGGGGGAGTGGCGGCAGCATTTGTAGTATATTTTCAAAATGTGGAAATTTTTACTAAGAGAATACGATTATGTGAGTATAATACCGTTTTTCAAGCGGAGCTCTACGCCATCCTCGAGGCAATTAGATGGTTCAATGTAGTTTCTTATGGTCAGCTTTATATTTACACAGATAGTTTGTGTTCAGTGTCTGCTCTTTGCAGACTTTTTCCCAGCAACGATATATTATTTGAACTTTTTACTAGTCTTCGTCTTCTGTGGAATAAGATGGTGCATATTGGATGGATAAAATCGCATGTAGGAATTGCGGGAAACGAACGTGCCGACGAACTGGCAAAGTCTGTTATTTTAAATAACACTTTTGATTCAGAAGAAAAGCTTTCGATACCTATCTGCGTATTAAAATAACATTTTCGTACGAAAAATGTGAAAGAATGGCAGACTCGTTGGTCTTATTCAGTCAAAGGTCGAGACACATACAAAGTTCTGCCGGACGTTAGCCTAGATTTTTTGTGTGATTCTCAAATCGTAGTATACTTTATCAGTGGCCACGGAGCGTTTCCGGCGTATTTACATAAAATTGGTAAACGACAGAACGACAGATGTACATGTGGAAAACGTGGTGATACGCCTCATTACTTATTTCAGAGTTGTCGTGTTTCAAGGGACTGTTTTCCTATGATACGCAATAGAACACTTGAGTGGAACTTAAGATGTGTTCTTCTGACGAGATCTAACTATAGAACATTGTGTAGAATCTGCAATGATTTAAATAAAAATTTTTCATTCATAAGGTATAAATTCTGAACATTATATGACTTTATGAACTTTGTGGACTGGCTTTTATGGTTTTTGAACATTTTAAAAACTACAAAGTTGTATCAGAATTGCTGATATTTGATCTTAAATTCAAGCTTGGATATATTTTTAGTTTTTATATATGATTAGGAATTTATTTTAAAGACAATTGCAATATTGTAAAAAATTGTCTATAAATCCTGTTTGCCTTGTTTTAACAGCTTGAGACATATGTCAAAAATTGTAAATGTCCTAAATTTCTGTATGCCATTATGTTTTTCTATGTAAGTGTCGGACACTTACTTTTTTATTATGTATTATATTTAATTTTTCTTTGGTAAATACCTGCTGGTTTTCTGGGTCTGTTGCCCTGGTTGTGGATTTGGCTAAGTCATGGAAGGGAATTTCCTGCCTAGGTTTTTACCACCTATGCCAGATTATGGTTGGTGCCTAGGTTAGGGTGATCTAGTCCTTGACATGAATTGATGTTTTGTACATTTTGGTGTAAATCGCTCAACAGGTGGCGCTGCTATGCTGCACTTTTCAGAATTTCCATTATAGCTGTATCTCAAGAACTAATGCAACAATTTTCAGCAAACTTCAGAATCAGTTAATCCTTGATATGAATTGACATTTTATACATTTTGGTGTAAATAGCTCAACAGGTGGCGCTGCTATACAGCATTTTTCATGATTTCTGCAATAGCTCTCTCTCAAGAACTAATGGATACATTTTCATCAAACTTCAAATTCAGTTACTCTGCGATATGAAATGATGCTGACTACGTGTTGGTGAATATCGCCCAATAGGTGGCGCTGCTGTGCTGCATTTTGCACTATTTCCCCAATAGCTCTATCTCAAAAACTAATGCACGAATTTTCATCAAACTTCAGATTCAAGTACACCTTGATAAATGTTGATGCTGATTATGTGGTTGTGTAAATCGCTCAACAGGTAGCGCTGGTATGCTGAATTTGTCATGATTTGCGCAATAGCTCTATCTCAAGAACTAATGCACGGATTTTCCCCAAACTTCATATTCAGTTAGACATCGACATAAGTTGATGATAATTAGGTTCTGGTGTAAATCACCCAATAGGTGGCGCTGCTATGCTGCATATTTATGGATTTACACGATTTCAGGGACAGTAATATGTCAAGAGCTAATGCACGGAATTTCATCTTTTTAGAATCCTCATGATGAGCATAGATGCACTGTGATGATGAATTTTGAAGTATTGACAAGTATGAGATAGAACAAAGTTTTGTGATGGCCACAACATACTAGTTTTGAATGAAAACGAGATTTCTCATTTCCCGTCGTGAATGTGTTAAATAAGACAAATAAAGAAATTCAGTAAAAATGGTGGCGATTGGCCTTTCGGCAAGAGAGTTCACCGTCACTGTCCTAGAATGTCAGTTTTAGAGGCATAGTTTCAAGTGAAACTTGTTACAAATGTTGAAAAAAAACTTTTACTGTTTTACTGATGAAAACATGGAAAAAGTCTTGCAAATAAACCTTAACCCAGGGACCGTCTAAAATTTCAAACTTCGTAACTTTTTAAAATACTATTTGAATATTAATGAAATTTTATATGACGAATAACAACATTTTAAATCTCGTCTCTTGGTGACTGGAACTAATGGTTTAAGAAATTAATATTAGTCAACAATATGGATGAACGCTTTGAATAAAGATTTGCGCGTTATTTTAGACAGAAATTGAGTATAGTTATATATATAGAGACATAACTGCTAAACTTACGTTTTCTGTTTTTAAACCAAACAAAAACATTTTGAACCAGATTCCTATATGTCAACCATTTTATTATTATTTTTTGTAATTTATTAAATAAAATTTCTGGTTCTAATATGCTTATTTGACTTAAAAAAATTGGCAGGTATAATAGAGATCATTAACACTAGAACGGCGGGAAATTTTACTCAAGTTTTATAAAAATATTTCACATCACAATTTTTAGTAAAAACTATTTAACTTATTTATTTAAGTTATTTTTGTGCAGCATATATTAATCTTATATCATAAAACAATTTCTGGTTCGAGTCGACATGTATTCATTCGGCAAGGGTCAAAATGACCCCTCGCCGCCGTTTTAATGTTAATGTTCAGAAAAAGATTTATCTTTAAACCTCACATATTGTTATCCTAACTATATAGGGCTGTATTCGGAACTGGTGCAACATGTGCAAACTATTTATTTTATGAAAAATACAAGATACGTAATTACCAATATTTTGCTTTTTTTAAAAACCAAATAATTATATTTTGAACGAGAAGCTTTATAAAGTAAATAAAAGGAAATAGCATAACATACAAAAAAGACACATATTAATATATACATGTTTTGGTTCAAAACATGTTAATTTATTTGAATTGGGAAAAAAAGCGCAAAGGTTTGCATTTATGTAAATAGAATGTGTACTTTAACAGTTGATCAGAACTGTAAAATGTAATAACACATACCAAGATAAGCTTTTGTACAAGGAACCAATCTCGCAATCTACATATTTAATCCCTTAATTATCGCGCCTACACTTATCGGGCGTGAATTTTAACCCCTTGAAGGGCGGTGGGACATAATACAGGGGTCGCATTACATAGGGAAAATTTTATTGTTCCTACCAGAACCCTTAATGAGTTACCTTCATGATAATTTTATTTAACATATTCTAAAGAAAGGTGCGATTAAGATATTATTTTTAAAATAGTGGTAGGAAAAATAAAAGTTTCCCTATAGAATGCGACCCCTGATAATATATCCCACTTAATTTTTATTCCAAAATGCCACATTCGCAACAAAATATTAAAATAAAATTTTGTTTTAATAATGAAGATTTAAAAAGAAAAAAAAAAAACTTTTTCTTATTTGCAAATAAATTTGTTTGTAAGTCCTGGTGCCAATAAGTAATTTCAACATTTTAGTAGCCGAAGTAGTTTGCCCCTGAAAGGGTTAACCCTTTCAGGGGCAAGTAATTGCGTTTCTATAATGTTGAACTCGCACCGGAATTTTAAAAAAGTTCATCAAAATAAGGAAAAGCAATTTTTCATCTTTTTTCCAGGAAAGTTATAAAAAGGAAATTTAATTAAATGTTTCCAGTCCAAATCTTGATTAAAATTAGGTGGGGTATAATATATCCCACCTAATGACACCAGTAAAAACAAATAGAAGTTTTTACCATATTTGAGATAAAATATTTCCATGAATAAGACACTTAAATAACGCAAAATTTTCTGGGGGTGGGAAGTTTTTCACCGGCGGTATTCAAAAACTGTAGATCCGATTTAAAAAAAAGCAGTCGCCATCTTGTGACAACCTCCTCAGTTACTTCACTCGCAACTAGTAGATAGTGCACTATAAGTCTCCTCCTCTTTATTCATAACTCCATTGAATAACTTTGCTTTGTGTGACATGTCAGACTTAGAGGGAAATGTTGAAATTACACTGTAACTCCGCCGGTGACGTCGTATACACTCTCAGCTAGATTCTGAATTTTGAAGCTTCTACCTCAGTGTTGTTTGTATGTGCATAGTGGCCCTTTTAACTTTTTAATGCCCCATGGTATCATTTATGATACCATCAGTGTTTCCGATTCAGTGGACTTTTTATTCGCATATTCCGTATTCCCACCAGAAATTTAAAAGAAAAATCTTCACTTCATTTAATAGCAGACATTCCGTTATTAAATAAACCGAAATTTACTATTTAGATTTTCTGGTTTGAATTCCAATTCTCAGAATTGCGCAATTTCTGGAACGTATTCTACACTGGGCATTAAAGGGTTAAAAAAGTGAAATTTTGGATATTTTTCCAAGTAAAATTAGGAAGTTATGAACCAGAAAATTTATTTTATAAAGTGTGCTTTTTCTTTGTGGTATCCATTTGATTCCTTTTTTTATGCGAAATTTCTAATTCAAAATATTTTTATTTGATTAAATAAATTATTGAATTTAGCGGCAATGCATTGTTAACAATTTTTTTTTTTAATTTCAGAAATCAACCACTGTTTCTGTCTAGTAATATTCGACTAATTTAGTGTCAGAACAATAAGGCGAATGGTACTTTTTGGAAATTGTGTTAAATGTTTATATTAAAAACGCACAACTGGGAACTCTGCAGCTATGTACCATGTAATTTTCATTTTATAAATAGATTGCGACCCGGGTTGCACATCTTGATGCCAGTCTTGACATGTTTCATCATCAATTGCAGTTTCGATCATCAGACCCGATATACCCTCTGAACTTGGATTTTATTCGCATCTCACCTGTCTGTACTTTATATTATTCACGGATGATTAGGACGCATAATTATAATAATTACGTGACCATGACAGAAATAATGAAAATTGAAACTACATTTAACTTCTCCGGAAGTAAGGTATTAGCGCCATTATATTTCTTAAATCGTATAGCAGTATTTTCTTTATTGGTGTGAACGTACATTTTTATGTGTAAGATGTAATCGTATGTTTGTATCAGGAATTCATCTTGAGAACCAAAAAAGATTTTCTACTCGGTCATTTCAAAATTAGGTATTTTAAGGTCAGTTTCTATAGGTTTCTTAGCTGTTGAGTGTATGATTATTCAATAATTTCTGATTCATAATCAATACTGAATTAATAAATAATTTAGAAACAAACATTTATTACTAGCTAGGTATAAAATTTTTGAGATGTTCTAGTAAAAATACGTTGTACTATCCAACTAAGGAAAAGAGAAATTTAAAGTCTAATCTTTCCTTAACCCTTAAATACGCGATATTTTATTTTGTTTCGAAAAAATTATATATGATTCTCTGAAAAATTTATTACACAGGAAAAATAATTTAAAAAAATCAGAGATACACTTTTCATAAAATACGTCAATCTTTTCTTCTGTTGCACATCTTCAATATAAGTAAAAACTACTGCTGTGTGGCTGTTTTATTCTAAAATATTGCAAATTAGTAAATATTTTAATAAATATGTCTCCAAATATCTTATTTTATATAATTATTTATTTTATAAAACTTAACTTTTAACCCATTAATTCCCATAATAGAATATATTCTAGAAATTACGTAGTTCAGAGAATCTGACTTTTCACCAGAAAATTTCAATGGTTAATTTCGCTTTATTTAAATACGGAATGTCTGTTATTAATTAAAGCAGATATTGCTATTTTAATTTTCTGGTGTGAATTAGATACATACGAATAAAAGAAATCTATTAAATTCAAAACATTGTTCTTTGCATATATGCAAAGCTGCGATCTAAAGGGGTTCTAATACTGTAGGGGATCTAAACTGTTGCAGATTTTAAAGAAACTATCTATCTACATAGATCCAAGGCGGCATTACCTCAGTTAAGTTCCTAAGAGAACAGCTATAAAACTTCAGAGATTTTGTTGGAGATATTCCTCGGGACATCTGTAGGATCTCGGGGTGTCAAATAATATCAGAAAAAGCATTAAACAAAAGAAGTTAATTACCAACCACATACAAACATTAAACGTTTTATTAAATAATATTTTTAATTAAAATTTTTTAATTACCTTCCTACAGACGGCGCTACAATCAAGGGACGAGTTGAAACTCTGGTGCTTTTCTGGTGCTTTAATACCTTCAAGGGGGGTCGTTCATTTTTTGGACCATTTAATTTTAATCCCTAATTTCCGCATTGGCACCAAGATTTTAGAATTAAAATTTTCCATTTATTAAGTAAGCAAATAAAACCTTTTACTTATTTTCAAATACATTCGTTTGTAAATCTGGTTTTTCTAAAGCATTTCAGCATTTTACGAATTGCCCCCGCATTATGTTCCTGAAAGGGTTAAAATTCAAGGAACTGCGGAAACCCTGAAAAAAAAAATATCCTCCAACAGCCGTCAGTTTTGTGTCAGTGGATAGGCCTACTATTCACAGGACTGTGTCCAAGACCAAAAGCCTTTCATATCCAGTTTGCAATGAAAAATTGTAAAAATAATGAAAAACGGGAAATGCTATGTCCTAGGAAATCCCTTTTAGTTAGTGCATAAATATGCTACGTTCAGGAAAAATCTGATTTTTTTAAAAACTTTAACAGGAGGTATATATTTTGAAAGGTGCTTTATTTGGAAAAAATAATAGTTACCCGTGGTAAAACGTTTCATGAAAAATTGAGTATGTTGCACTTAAAACCGATATATGCGGTGGAAAAATCTCAACCAAAATGAATTTTCTGTTTTACTTTATGCTGTATATAGTACTATTGGTAAGTTGGATGTAACCCGGGATGATATTTCTGCTTTTATTTTTCATACCAGCATTTTCTTAGAGAAAATGTTGTTCTATTAAATCGCAAAAATGTTCCGATTAAATAAAATAAAATTTCCTCTAACAAAATACTGGTGTGCAAAAAGCGAAAATCTCATCCCTCGATGTAACTGACTTGAAAGTCTGGGAAAGTAACCATAACTACCTGGAAACTGTTAACATCTGTGCTACCATTCAAATGACCCGATAACATAAGAATTTCTAATATCCTAAATTCTGTAAAAAAATAGTAACACAGAGGAAATTTAGAGTATTTCAGAGTTGCCAAGTCTCCGGCTTTTTGCACACCACTATTATCTTAGAGAAAATGTTGTTCTTTTAAATCGCTCAAATGCTCCAATTAAATAAAATAACATTTTCTGTATTAAAATACTGGTAACCAAAAAGCCGGAGACTTGGCAGCTCTGGTATTTTTTAAATAGAAACAAAGCACATAAATCAAGAAAAAAATAATCATCCCCCCAAACAATATTAAGTGAATCAATTGGTAATGTTTTATGACGGCCGATTATCTACATGTGGGATAAAGTCCCGAGGGCCGTTGGAATCTCGCCCGAGTCTTAAGTGAAGCATAGATGAAATTGCTTGTAATTTATTATGATATTGCAGGACTATGTACAATTTATATTTAAATATCCATCCTGTACATATGGTTTTTTTTATCATAATTCTTTATCTATAATTTTCAAATTAAATAAACATATAAAAACAATAATTTTTACCAAATAAATTGTATGGTAATCTTCGGTGGTACATATCTAAAATAAACTATTTTGTTCGAAACATATTTGTTTGTACAAGCTGGAAATTACAATAAGTGATTTTGTAGGTATAAATGACTCTAAAGCCTATTTAACTCTTTCAGGGTGGAGCAATTGCGTTTGTGTAATGCTGAATTCCCATCGGAAATATTGAATAATTTTATTTCAAAATCAGGAAAAGCTATTTTTCAACTCTTTGCCCCCAAAGTTATAAAAGTAAAATTTAATAAAAAATTTCTGGTACAAATCTTAATTAAACTTAGGTGGGATATAATATATCCCACCGCCTCTCAAGTGGTTAAGGACTCCCACTGGGTCCGTTTTTTAAACACCACTTTTTTTCAAGGAGTAAATCTTATTTATAATCCTCTTCGAAACTTATCTCCAAAGGCATGTTTGTAGCGATAGTTGCATGAACTTACAGCGAATTTTTCTCTTAAAAATACTGGTTTAAAATAAAATAAAAACGAGCCAGTGGAAGCTCTGCTATAGTGTGTTTCTGGATTTGAAAATGTTTCTGCAATGTTGGAACGTATATAGTAAGCTCTAAAAAAAGAAATATTGCTCCCAGTTTTCAAATCATGCAACTCATATACCTTTCTTTATTTTCTACGAAATAGCAAAATTAGACATAGCACCATATCTGCTCTTAATTGTCGATAGGATGTATGCTTTTTATTTCACATTTCGTAAATTTCAATGTCGTCATTTTAAAAGATATATAAATTGTCGAATTTTATATGAAACACGATATTATATTGATAGCTTACAAAACCTACAAGAGGGAGATAACAGAGCCTGATTACCTTAGGGACAAACGTCAAATATTATTTCTGAATAGTAATCTCTGTCTTATTTGACCCGTTAATTCTCGCTCCCGTGATATTCACGGGCTGTGTCTTTTATTCAAAATGTTTGATTCCCACCAGTTTTATAAAATAGTATAATTGGCTTTATTATGGTATCCCTTTACCTGTCATTAAATAAGCTAAATATTTCTTTTTCAAAAAAGTGGTGCTAATAAGCAATTTGAATTTTTAAACCGTAATTTAATGCGACCCTTAAGGGGTTAAACACAGATTTTCTGTCATTATTAGAGCGTAAAATACTTTTCTGTAGGTGTTTGCCTGTGCTGCAATAAGCCTGTAGGTGTCAATAATAATAGACGTAGAGAGTATCTTGTGTAAACGCGTTTTTTTGGGCTCCGCCATTTTGCTTTTAGCTACGGAAATACCAGGCCCACTTCAACTGTTTTTGTACCCACGGATGGTAATTAACCAGAGGAACACGAAGCTGCCTTTCAATCAACGATATCATGCACAGTTAATTAGCTACTAAGTAATTAGTAATTAGCAGGGACCATGCACAAGCCAGCCGCCAAGAGCGAAGCAAGCAGCCAGCGGTAGGACGCTACAGGTTAGGACCGGTCGAAAGAAGGAAATCTCCGGCGAAAAAAGAACCCCCTCCCTGTAAGGCGCTTGCCTTGATCAAGATCGTAGCTCTCCCAAACGCCATTTTCTCCAACACTGGCTACTTAGAGGTAAAAGAAGGACGCCATCTTTTAGTAAACATCTTTAGACGATACAGGAGTCCTGGCGGGGAAAAACAATACGTAAGTAATTTACAAATTAAAATTCTTTAGGTTAAATTCTTCTTTACTACAGCTCTTTTTTTTGTTATTTTTGTTCCGTTTAACACAGTATTATTTATTATATTCATTATAAAACTGCCCCTTAATTTTAATAACTCTCTGTATTAATTAATCAGCCCCTTCACCTTTTATTCTCCAAAGCTTTTATTTTTCCTAATAACCTAGACATTTTATTCAACTTAATTTAATATAATATTCAGTCATTTAACTCCCAAAGTTCACATTCTTAACACAGCATATAGATTCCAACCGTGTCCATACACCACATAGCTAATAGATAAGTAACAATAGAAGTTAGGGTGCGTCAATCATTGCCCAGTACAATAGATATTCTCCCCTACGCATCGGACTAATCCTTCGTGCACCTATAATCCCTTCGTCTTCAGCATACCAGTTCATTGTCTCCCAAGTTACCACTCTTTGAAAGATCACTAAGAACTAATAACTTTTTTTAACAAACCCCTTCCACAGTAGATAGATAAGCTCCCACAGCAAGCATTAGTGAGCCATTGTATTTTAAATACTATATATTCAATTTTTCAGCTCCCCAGTTCCTAGTTTCTACAGCTTACTAAGAGAACAACTAACTCGCAATTAATCAATTAAGTATTCGAATTAAAACTTTTGATTAATCAACTAAGTTAACAAGGACTAATAAATCAATAGTGTCTTTCTAAGACTTTTAACAGATTCTATACCTTTATTCTACCCACTTCCAGCCTATTTAAGGATTTGCTTAGACACCCCCCCTTCCCCCTAGTTCATTTTTCTCACTGCATTTTAGGAGTTAGTAAGTGATTAAATCTTATACCTTAGCAATCTTAGTACCCAACAGAGCATAAGTTCTAGCATTCTCTCCCCCCCCACAATTGTTTAGCTACTTGTAAACCAATTACCATTAGTATTTATTGTGTGAAATCAATTTATGTTTATGTATCTTTGCCTCCCCCCCCCCCACTCCGCTGGGAAGTAAAATAAAATAAACAAGTACACTTAGAGGTGAAAACAGCGTAATAGAACACAACAAAATGCCACCCGGCACTCGCTCCTCCTCTAGGAGTAGCATAAACTCTCCAACAGACATACGTAACAATACACCAAAAATCAACTCAAAATCAACAACACTAAAACCCAAAATACAAAAAAAGACACCAGTAGTGGCAGGTGGATCCGACTCCGCTCGAAAGGAGCTACCTGGTCAATCATTGAAGAATTCAACTAAAAAAGAAGAGCTCCCCGAAAAGACAGTAATAACACTGAAGAATATACAAGAATATTTCGATCTCACCAACGATGACGAGACACAAGTCGATTCCGACGAAGATAGCCAACAGAATGCCTCAAAAATGAAAAATAAAGAGACAGATGACATCAAGAATAAGCTAATGAGTTATTGTGATCTACCAGAAGCAAATAAAAGAAGATCGTTAGAAGTTGAAAGAGGAATGCTGGCAATTAGCTATATTAAATCAATCGCAGCAAAATCTACAAAAATCACCGCTTCGACGCGCACGGCCATAGAACGAGCACTCCAAATAGTGATAAATTCACTAATGGAGATTGAGACTAGGGCTGTGCACGCCGAGGCCAGTATAGAAGTTATGGAACAATCAACAGCCTTAAGAACAACGATCAATGAAGAAATAACTGATAAAGAAGAACTGGTAAGTATGAAAACGTCGGTCGTAAAATCATATGCAAGAAGCTACAGCTACAGTAATAATCCAAGCTAAAGAAGACAGAACAGCAGAAGAAGTGGAGCAACAAGTAGCCAGCAAGATACAAAACAAAGACGGGGTGAAGAACGTCAAGAAGATACGCAACGGTATGAAAATAGTATATGATTCGGCGGCACAAGCCACGAGGATAAAAGATGCCCTCACAGAAAGCGAAGAAAGTAGCAGCGGTTTGAATATCAAGACAGCAAACATGAAGATGAAGAGAATCATAATCTTCCATGCACCAGAGGAAACAGATGAAACAACAGTGAAAACGAAGATATGCAGGAAGATAGGCATCAGCGCCAAAGATAATTTGGAAAAGATACGAACCCTACGGTATCTGCGGGCATCAGCGGGAAAAGCGCACATACCGGTATCGCTCCCCGAGCCCTTGGCAAATCACATGCTCAGAGAGAGAACGGTTTGCCTGGGACTGAGGGAATGCCCAGTAAAGGACTATGTCACAATGTTAAGATGACATCGATGCCAAGGGTTTGATCATCTTGCAAACCAGTGTACCCAAAAAGAAGAATACTGTCCAATTTGCGCCGGCCACCATAGATACGAAGACTGCCCCAAAAATACGAAGCGGTGTGTCATGTGCACAACCTTCAATGAATGGAATAAAGATCACCTCATAGCACATCTACCAGTTGACCACACGGCTCATGACGGGAGGTGCAGGGTCTACCGTAAACTACTGACAATAAGGCAGTTGGAACTAGAAAAAGGGAAAACAAAACTAACCACGGGTGAGGAAGTTTTAAAAGACTTAGTAACAGTAAATACATACCGGGGTATTCCACGATTGTATAGGCGTACACAAGCAGAAATCAGAGAACGTGAACAAAGAGTACGTGAACTAAATAGAGTCAATTATGCACCACGCCGACATTAAAGATAGCGCGTGCCAAAAAGGCACCCAAGCGTTAAACATGCAAAAACAGAAAAATAACAAAATACATATAGCAAGCTCCACCACAAAAGAAAACTCGCAAGATAAAGACAATATTAAATTCATACAAATTAATCTACACAATAGCTTTCATGCCACTAACTCATTAAAGGGTTACATGAGTGAAAACAAGATTAACATAGGACTGCTTCAAGACTACTATCAAAATAAAAGAACAGAAAAATAACAGCCTTTAGCGATAAGAACAGCATCTGGAAAGTAACCAAAACAAAACATAATCGATCAGCCATAGTAACGAACATAGGCACAAACCCAATAACAATCGCAGAAAAAGAATATACAACAGCAATAAAAGTAGAAAATAAAAAAGAAACTATAACAATAATAAACGTATATGCTCCCCCCTCGGCAGATTTCGCAATAGTACTTCAGGAAGTGGAAGACACACTGGAATTAGCAAAGGGCGAGATTCTACTGGCGGGGGACTTCAACGCACACTCGCAACAATGGGGGTACGCAGATATAAATGACAGGGGTGAAAAACTTACAGATTTTCTACTCCTAAACTCGCTCTTTGTCCAAAACCCTCCAGGAGCACCAGCGTCTTTTAGTACAATAAGGGGACAAAAGAAACTAGAGGGATGGCCAGATTTAACAGTAGCTACAACAAAACTAGGGACTGAAATTACAGATTGGGAAGTGAGCGATGATGAATCGGGCAGCGACCACAAGTATATTAAATTTAAACTACAGTACGATAACACTAACTATCAAAGACACAGGTTAGAAACGAAATACGGAAAACACGCTAAATTTGAGAAAACAATAAAACAAATAAGAAATAGATATATTAAAGATCTTAAAAGAATAACAAACACAGACCAGTTAGATAAAATAACCTTAAGCTCCAAAACGAAATTAAAACAATAGCGTTTAAATGTTATAAACAAAGGAAAGCACATGTCATAACAGCGCCGCAATGGTGGACGCAAGAGGTTAAGATAGCAAGAAACAGGGTCAGAGCGTTTAGGAGAAAATTTCAAAAACAAGAAGACGGGAAAAAAAACAGAAATTACACATAGAATACAAAAAAGAAAGGGCAAAACTTAAAAAAATAGTACAAAAAGCTAAACGCGATTCATGGAAGAAATACTTTGAAGATGTTAAAAATACATACGGACCACAATACAAGATAGCGTCGGGTAAGAAAACATGCCCATCAAGGTTAGTCAATATCCTGCCAGACAACAAAGAAGTCACAATTAAAAATACACTAAACCACTTCATAAATAGCCTTTACTTAACAGACCCAAAAATAGAACATAAATTAACATCGGAAAAGCCAAGAGAAGAAGAAGAAAACCCCCCTGCAATCACGCGACAAGAGCTGAACAGGATAATTAAAAACATTAAACAAAACAAAGCCCCTGGTTTCGACTATATTGATTATAACCTAATAAAACGAATTCACAATGCAGCGCCACAACTTCTTTTAACATTATACAATACTTGCCTCCACTTTAACTATTTTCCAAAATCTTTCAAAATAGGTACAGTGGTTCTGTTCCACAAGAAAGGTAAAGACCCTAAAGACCCCCAAAATTATAGACCAATCAGCCTATTACCGGCATTCAGTAAAATTTTAGAAAGAATAATACACGGCAGAATATCCCACCACCTAACAGTAAACAAATATTGGAGCGATAAACAATACGGATTTAAAAAAGGGATCTCGTGCGAACATGCACTTAATAATCTTATAAAAACAATTAAACAGGATAAAATAGAGGTTTACCAAACACTACTCATAGCAATGGATATAAAGGGAGCATTCGATAATATCAGATGGCCTATTATATCTGAAAACCTTAAGCAGTCCCCCAATCCAACTTATTTAACAAACTGGATATTGAGCTTCCTAAAAGACAGGTACGTCACAATCGAAGAAAACGGCATTATTTTAACAAAGCAGACATTCGGGGGCTGCCCACAAGGAAGCTGTCTCGGGCCTTTGCTGTGGCTGCTCATAGCAGATACGGCTCTCAAGAAAAATTGGGGAATTAACGTAAGAATACAAGCATTCGCGGATGATTTTATAATAATACTTAGAGCAAAAACAAAAATCAAATTAGTTAAACTAGCTAACAAAATAATCAAAGAATTCAATGAATGGATTACAGGAAATAAACTAACGCTAAACTGGGATAAAACAGAACTGCTGTATCTAAACAGAACACACACAAGGAATCTTCCAACAGAGGACACATATAAAATAGAAGGCATAAAATTCAATGACAAAGAACTTGAAGGAAAAGAGCAAATAAAATACTTAGGAGTCATAATACACAAAAACCTCAACTGGCTAGCGCATTGCCAAACACAAGCAGCAAAAATAAGAAACACATTCAACATGTTGGGAGCAATGGCATCCAGGAACTGGGGCTTAAAACCAGAAATTATTAAAACTTGGTATAGGACAGTAGTTGAAACGACACTAACTTATGCCGCCCCTATTTGGGGCCACAACCTGAATACAAGGAGCAAGGAGGTATTATCCTCTTGCCAGAGGCACTTCCTGCTGTCCATTGTTAAGGCATATAAAACAGCCCCTACCGCGGCCCTTCAGGTACTTGCAGGCCTGATTCAAATACACCTACAAGTAAAATACGAAGCAACATACGGTACAGTATCAAGACTGAGAGAAAATGTAAACCTCCATGGAACAACAATAAATCACACAGACTATACAAAAAAAAATAAACGTATGGAACACACACCCCGCAGAAACAATCGAACCAAGAATAGGGCACAACGTCAAAGACATAAATATCTACACAGATGGCTCAAAATTGGAATCAGGAGCTACGGGTTCGGCATTCGTAGCCTTCAAAAATGAACAAAAAATTAAATCGTGGTCAGCACCTTTAAGGAAGTTTAATAGTGTCTTTCAAGCCGAACTACTGGCCATACTACAAGCAGCATATTGGGGCAACAACACAGGGATGGAATACAGCATCCGCTCGGACTGCATGTCAGCCATCCAAACATTAAGCAAACCATTTAACACCACACAACTAGTAAATGATATACAAGAAGCAATTAAACTCTCAAATAATAGGTTCAAAATTAGCTGGGTTAAAGCACATGTGGGCATCCAAGGAAACGAGGATGCCGACGAATTAGCCAAACAAGCGGCAGAAAATAAAATAAAAGAAATTCCATATAACTTAGAAAGACCAATAACAAACCTTAAAAAAAACAATTAAAGAACTAATTATTAAACAGTGGCAGTTCGAGTGGGATTACGGGGACAAGGGCAGGACAACATATCAATACTTCCCAAAAGTAAGTACAAACAGACTAAGGAGTTGTAAATTACTCAGCCAGATATACACGGGACATGGAGCATTCCCAGAATACTTACACAGATTCAAACGCAAAGATGAGCCAAACTGTGCATGCGGGCAATTGGGAACCCCAAAACACTTTCTAACAGCCTGCCCACTTACACAACCACACCATCTGATTCAAATCACAGCAAACAACGAGCAACTTTGGCATAATCAGCTAGCAAACAATAAACATGTACAAAACAAGGGCAAAGCAGTTATCAGATGGTTAATAGAAAACATAGACTCCATCTCTCAATAAAACATAAAAGAACAAACGTAAACACATACCATCCCAGCGGACATCGCCACCCCAAACTAACTAACTGCCTTATTTTCAGGTTTAATATATATATATATATTTAAAAAAAAAAAGGTCCGAGTCTAACTATTAAGTTGACCGCGGCCGCAGGTGAAGGAACATTTTACTTGCAAAAAAAAAAAAAATCGATTTATGGCACTTCTGAGAGGTGGAAGTCATTTATGATGAACTGATAGCTACGGCTCACTCACACAAACCCAACGAATCATCGGAAGATAGTTAAGTGGATAAGGAAAAGATGTGTTTTAAATGAAACAGAGAAGCCAACTACATGCTAAACCAAGCCAACTACAACAAAGGAGAAATTATAACGATACATCTTGTGAAAACAGTCATCATAAAAAAATTGACGGACTAACGGCCATGGAACAAGCCCCACTCCAGTAGTGCACAAGCCTTTTCAAATAGCTCGCAACAATGTTGCATAAATCGTGATAACAGCCATTAGGTTCCAATGGACTGATCGCTATGTGCGCATTCACGTATCAAGGTAACATACAAACAAAGGAAAATGAACCTGTTAAGTGATCACAGCCAACTCAAAGGGTCACAAATTAAAGACCACAAGTCGTCAACCCATCAACGGCAAGCTCGCAAAGTGACAAAACCTCAAATTTAGTCATCCACCATTAATAGTCATAAAGGGAAACAACCTACGATAGAGACAAGCATCTCCACCACGACAGTGACCAAATACCAAGACAAGGAAACCTGCTCAGAAGAACAAGTTCACTGGGTGAGATAAGTATATTATACTAGACAAATATAATGAATTATTAAATTAAATGTTAATTTAGGTCAAACCCAACCCCCATAGCTTATGTCTAAGTTACAACCTCAAGCAGCTAGTTCAATTAGAAATTAGTATATTAATCTCACTAGGTCAGCTCGTTAGTCTCTTATCAATTCCCTCCTAGCAAAGTAATAGTATGCCAATTCATAGTTAACTTGTCATAAGATAATATAAAAATAATAATAATAATTAATAAATAAAATCCTGATTCTAATATTAGAAATGATTAAAATATAAATTCATTTTAAATGGCCAGGCAATATTTAAGTAATCTAAAGTAAATTACTCTAGTTCGTTTAGTATCACCTAGTGCTATAGGATAATATTAAAACAATATATGTAATAAATGATAGTTAAGTAAATAGCTATAAGTAAGTTTTAAGTGTAATAACATGTACAAGCTAACCCCTTTCCCTTTCAGGTTTTTTTTTTTTTTTTTTTTTTTTTCTTTTTCTTTTTGACTACCGCCTCTTTATTATTCTTAGTTGCTTTATTATTCTTAGTTTATTATTCTTATATCTATAGCCTGCACAAGCTACCGGACCCTCTCCAGTGGGAAGTCTACGGAGTCAGTTTCTACGCGGTGGGGTACGGTAGATAGGCGGAGTCTCATCCCTCTGCATCGTTATGTTTGTCTAGCATTTCGGCCCAAATTTAACTTTTGGTGCAACTTGTCTATCTGCGGCGCTCCATTTTTTTTTAATTTCTTTTTTTTTATTCTTTTTTATTTATTTTATTTTTATTTTATTTTATTTTATTTTATTTTTTTTTGCTTCCTCACCCCCTCCAATCCTTTTTCTTATGACAAGTCTGCACCAACAATTCGGCTTCTAAATCCCAGGTCATTCAGAAGTAGTTCGAGCAGCGGTGGCCCAGTTGGCAGAGCATCGAATCCGCAGCTAAGGCCGCGGGATCGAGGCATACTGCTGGCTATAATCCGCCATGTACGCTAATGGCGCCTGGTGCATGTAAAATCCGTCGTGGGTGCAAAGTCCTCCAAGTTACCTGTGGATTATACCTCTGGAGATGCCTTGCCAGGTGAAGGTCTCGTCATCTGATCAAGGTTCTAAATTACGAGACCAACATGAGTAGCAATGTGCAGGTGCCGAACAACAGGTTATAACGTTAAGTAACCGGCAAAACATGGTATACACAAACGAGCAGTAGGCACTGCAAATAGGATGACGATTGAGGCAATGATGTCAGGTTTATTGCCGCTTCGCGGCGGTTAGGCGGTCTTTCGCCCCGATGCCAGGTACTAAACCCGTTAAGCTGGGGCATCCCGGCAGGTAGGGGCCTGATCATCGGTTAGAAAGAAAGAAAGCCTGTAGGTGTCAGTCAGTAGTCTCATCTATCAATACTTTCCATTAAAACTGAGTATTTGGTATTCTGAAAAACATCATGATTCAATCATATAAAAATTATGTTAATATTTGATGACGTAGAATTTTTTAAGTTGCTTTGTAATTTAATTTATTTCTTTGTACGCTGCCTATCTGATTCCAAAAATATGACTTTAGATCCGCTTGTTGTTTTGTTTCATTTCTAACTTTGGTTGGGCTTTGTTTTAATCAGAGATCTAAGGATGTTTATTATGCAATTTTGTTAATCGTGTTGACAATTTAGCGCGTTCTTTATTCAAAATATCAACATGAATTTCTGAATAGTAATATTTTTTTTTATTTAATCATGAAAAGTCTGTCATTATATAATACTATTTGAATGCTACGTTTTGATTTTTGAATAAAATAACGCTGTTCACTGCTTCGCGGCATTTCAATTCCCAGTTCAATTGTATTTATTTAATGAAAAATGCAGGGCACATCACGGGCATTTCGCTTTTTCTTAAAAGTCAAATAAATATATTTTGATCCAGATAATTTATTTAATAAATAAAATCAAATAAATACATACCAGAAAGAAAAAACATATTTAAAAATATTTTATTAGCTCAACACAGGTGTTTTTTTTTTACTAGAAGCAATTCTGAAAGATCGCATGTGTAAAATGTCATTTTGTACCAGTGATGCATAATCTGACCACTGAAAGGGTTAAAAGATTGTGGCTAGTTCTCAACGTATCGAAATTAATTCATGTATATTTTAGTCAGGTTATTAAAATTAATTAATATCTGTATATATATATTTTTTTTTTCCAAAAAGAAACTCTTGCTTTTGTAATATACGTAACAGAGATCCTTTGTTTTCAAATCGTTTTGTTCGTAAATTTGGTCTCTGTGAATCATTTCCACGTTTTAGAAACCACTATTTTTTCCTTGAAAGCGCCAAACTACAAAACTATAACACAACAACAACAATAAAAAACAATAACAACAAGTAGTCTAAAACTCACCACTAAATTTGTATCTATAATTTTAGGCAGCTATAAATACTTCCTTTCGAAATGCTCTCAGCATAGTGGAGGTGATGAAGAGTCACGTTGATTTGGTATTGAGTGAAAAAATAAAAAGTCTGATCCACTTGATTTGATTTTGCGGGTTGTGGTTCAGGTTAATCAGGTTGTGGGTGTGAAATATCAACCCATTAACACTAAAAAGACCGGGAATTTTACTCAAGCTTTATAAAAATATTTGTTACGAGAAATTTTATTCAAAACTGTTTAACCCATTTATCTAAAATGCTTCTTCTTATTTGTCTTTTAAACTTATTTTTTAAAGAAATTTCTGTTTTGAACCGAAATATATTCATTTGGTAGGTGTCAGATAACCCCTCACGGTCCTTTTAGTGTTAAATCGTAGCGTTGCCTCAAAGTAGAGTTGACAGGTATCTCGCATAAGTAGGTGCTCCAAAGGCTCTGAACATCAAGTTTTAAAGTAATTTTCTTCGCCTTATTTAACCTTTAACTGATGTGACTAAAATTTGTCACACAACTGATGTGATCCGGTCTCTCAGACCCCTCGAATAAAATGAATAAAAAAAACTCAAATCGTTGAATTTACTTAAATTTTGTCCTAACACTATCGTTGTACTTCTCTTAGGAGCATGTGAATTAAATTGCATGAAAAAAGTATTTTATTCATATTACTTAACTTCAGTACAGAAAAGTAAAAAGCTGTAAAAGTGTTTACAGCTGGGAGTCGCGGGGTCTGGGAGACCGCGTGACATCAGTTAAAGGTTAAAAGAAAAATGATCTGCGATTGAATATTGCGAGAAGAAATTGGTGGTGTCCAGCGCATTTAGACACCTGATTTACGCCGGACACCCGGCAACACAACCTCAGGGTAACAGCATAACTGCCATTACGTTTGTTGAAATATTCGCTTTCTTTGAGGCAGAAACTTCGCGATAAAATGAGACAAAAATTTCTAATCTGAAAAAGTGGTGTTAAATGAAACATTTCCTGTTTAAAGAGAAAAATACTTCCATCTTTTATGGGTTGAATCGTTTAGGATAACCTTGTACCAATTTGTTTAGAAAAAAAGGTTTTGATTCTCGTATAAAGTCATTTTAATTTTGACATTAGACTTAAAAATCTTAACCCTTTACTGCGCAGCTTTGCATATATGCAAACAACAGAGTTTTGAATTTAATAGATTTTTTTTTATTAGTATATACTTAATTCACAACAAAAAATTAAAATAGCAGTATGTGCTTTAACCCCTTAACCTACAGTGACGGGCATAGCCTGCGTACGATGATCGAGCCAAATGTAAATTCTTCTTACCACTAAAATTTCACAGTAAATATAGTTTAATTTAATCGTCGAAATTCCATGATTAAACAAGGCGAAAATCTCTATTAAATTTTAGTGGTAGCTATGGATTTTCCAAACTGTGGAGCCGTTGAGACGTAAATCGCATGTTAAGGGGTTGATTAATAACATACATTCCGTTTTTTAAATAAAGCGAAATTAACCATTGAAACTTTCTGGTGTAAAGTTAGATTCTCTGAACTATGTAATTTCTAGAACGTATTCTATCATGGAAATTAAAAGGTTAAATGTTAAGTTTTATAAAATAAATAATAATGTAAAATAAGGAATTTGGAGGCATACTTATTAAAATATTTACTAATTTGCATTATTTTAGCTTAAAACAGTGTCACTACAGAAGTTTTTGCTTATATTATAGATGTGCAAAAAAAGAAAAGATTGACTTATTATATGAAAAATGTATCTCTGATTTTTTTCCATTATTTTTCCTGTGTAATAAACCTTTCAAAGAATCATATGTAATTATTTTTAAAGAAAATAAAAAATAGCGCATTTAAAGGTTAAAATCAAAATTTGTTTTATAAAAAATAATATCGAAATTACTCAATAGATAAAATGCTACAGAAAATAATCTTTTAATTATTTTTATTCAGTCTTTCAAAATAGCATCATTTAAATCCTTTCAGTCTCAGTAAGTTACGATATCTCAATCGTAATAATGTTATGCAACTGTTTAAGAAAATACATGTTAACACTTAATGTTAGCATGTTAAAACAGTGAGGTTCAACTATGTCTAACAGGGTAACAATGACAACAGTAATTTGAATAGTAATTTTCGCCCTATTTTAATTGGGGAGATTTTGTGATTAAATACGACGAAGATTATATTATTGAAAAGTAGTGGGCCATACAATGTTACCAACACAGCCCGTTTTAGAAGTAAAAAAAAACTACCATTGTATCAGAATTTCGGTACAGTAATTTTTATTTCGTTTTTTGACAGACTTCCCGTGATTAAATAAAGCAAAAATTCAGAAAGCGTGGTAGAATGGTAGTTTTTGCGAATAAAAAGGAGGTCAACTCGGCAACACTGTGTATATATCGTAGAATTACTTATTTGATTAAATATGAGAGAGATAGAGACTATATTATACCTTTAATTAGTTAACTATACATCCCTGTAGTTACGCAGTTTTTATATTAACAAACAAAAAAGTCACGAAAAGAGTGCACTTAAAAACTGTCAAAATATACACTTAAAAAGATTCAAATATGCTATTAAGTTCCAAAATATGCAGTTAAAACTTTGAATGAAAAATCACTCACTTGTACATGCAGAGATTGTTTTAGTTAAATTTTATTATATCTAACAATAAGCAATATTCAAATCAATATTTACTACTTGAAAACAAATATATTATTATGCTAACTTTATTGAGAGACACATACACATTATCACAAAGCTATATCTCATTGAGAGTATTTTTTTATTGCAATTTTATTACTACGCATTTTTCAACAGTTAATTTCGTCTTAAGAACTGATTTTTTATTTAACATTTTTCAAATTTTCTCTCCTCCTATAGGTTCATAAATGAGTGAAATATACTTTTGAAATTTATGCATTTCACAAACAGATGCATTTAATATAAGGATCTCCAACAACTCAATCGTGGGCCGCCTATTTAGCAGATAATTTGCAAAGTTATGTTCAAATTACACTGTTGCCAGTCGGCTATTTTTTTTTTAAATTCCTATTGCTCGATTGCCACCCTTTATTTAAATATTATAATTCACCTTATTTTTGAATTATTTAATCTGTCATTAAATAAGGCGAATATTTATACTTAAAAATAAGTAATGGCAATAAAACAATCTAAATTAAAAAAAAGTGAATTGGCAACACTGTAGCCTTATATAATCGAAGCATTCGTGTTAACTTTCTGTGATTAAATAAAGCGAATTCTCCTCTACAATTTTACTGATATGCTTTCAGCCTGCTGTTGAACTTTTAGAAACCCCCGTTTGAACATAAGCTTCTTCAAATCCAGATTTGGGATGTTTGAAGTAATATGAATTTATGTAACTGATATATTTTTCTGAAGATTTCTATCAGCGATAAAACCAAATTTTATAGTAGGAATAATAGAACAATAAAAGTAATAAGAATACGTTTATAAATTATAAATCTTTGCATAAAATAGTGTTAAAAACTTATTCCATCCTGTTAAAACTGACTGTAATTTGCAGAAGAAAAAGTTGGAAAGTATGATAATCAAACTATGTAATTCCCCTGCATGAGCTTTTAGTCGTTTATAAAAAACAAAATTATCGAATAAAAAGTTTTAAATCTTATGTATATATTTTGAATAGAGTTCTATAAAAATATTAAGGAATTTATAATAAAGTACATAAAGTATTAGTATATAAAAATATTCGCGAGATTTCATTCACAATTTACATATTACTATAAAAAACACAATTTAAATTAAAATATTATTGACAATATACTTTTAACACAGTTTTTAAAACCAAAAACAGTACGAACAACTTTAAAAAATGGCAATTTTATTGCTTGTATATTGTAATACTAAATTATTTTATACTTATTATTCATTATCTTTAAAGATAATTTCAAATACTATTTTCTAAGAAAGGTTAAGTAAAAAATATCACATAATTGTGTTGTTTTGATTATGATCTCAATTACCCAATTTTCATACATTTTTCAAAATTTTAAAGTCACTGGGCAATATAAGACACCTGAATTTGATATTAATATTGCATAATTTTATTATAAAAATATAATAATAATAAATTAAGGATCATCCTTTTAAATTAAATTAATATTAATAATATTTGAGTAGTTTATGTTTGCCAAGAAAATGGTGAAATGTACAACATTCACAAATTTACAAAATATTTAATGACCTTGGGACAGTATTAAATATCGATATTTTTCAATGATATATCATATTTAGAATGAGGATGTAATAGAACAACTATCACCCGCCGGCCCATTTTAAGTTGAAGAAAAAATAATATTCGTTCCAACCGAGTGAACATACTAGGTGTGACCAAAATAATTGTATGAAAACTAACACTTTAAATTCAGACAACTTAATAAAATACACAATAAAACCACATAAAAAAATTCAAGAGCATGCAGGCGTTTCTAACAAACATTAGTCCCGCATCAGTACAGTGAAAAACGTTCAAGTCATGAAAGAGGAATTTAAAAAAAAACTTACCGAAGGAATCATCTCAAAATAATTAAAATTGAAGCTAACCCTTAAATGCGCGATTTTTTATTTTGTTTCGAAAAAATTATATATGATTCTCTGAAAGGTTTATTACTCAGGAAAAATAATGAAAAAAAAAAAATCAGAGATACATTTCTCATATAATCCGTCAATCTTTTCTTCTGTTGCACATCTGCAATATAAGTAATAAAAAAGAAATTTGCCCAGTTAAACTGATGGTATTGAGCTCACAGGTTATTCACACTAATTATATATTATACTCTTATTTCAAAGAATAGTGCCCCTCAAAAAGTAAATGAAGGGATTAGAAACCGTCACCCCCCCCCCCCTTTATACTTAACCAAAGGACCTCCAAATCTAATCAGAAAGCTCTTTAACATAATAAACTGGCATACCAAATTTCAAGCAAATCAAATAATTCAATTAATGAAATAAATAAATCAATTAATGAAAAAACCATAATAAATCAATTAATGAAAAAACCATTTCACTAAATTAAGGGGGTATTAGCTCCCCCATTTCTCCCTTTATGCTGAACCCATGAACCTTCAAATCTAATCAGAAAAACTCCTTATCAAAATAAACCTAGGAGAAAAAAAAAAAAAAAAAAACTAAATTAGATAATTCTGCATGAAAACCCATTTATCTCAATTAAGGGGAGGGGACACTTGCCCCCCTTTCCCCCTTTTATACTTAACCAATGAACCTTCAAATCAAATGAAGAAAGCCATATCGGAATAAACTGGTATATCAAATTTGAAGCAAATCGAATAATTCTGCATGAAATACCTATTTATCTAAATTAGAGGGTGGACTAGCCCCGCCCCCCCGCTTTATACTTAACCAATTAACCTCCAAATATAATCAAGGCAGCTCTTTAACATAATAAACCGGTACGCAAAATTTGGAGCAAATCGAATAATTCTCTATGAAAAACCCATTTATCTAAATTAAGGGGGGGGGGGCGGTCTGGCCCCCCTTTTCCTCCCTTTATACTTAACTAATGAACCTCCAAATCAAATCAGGGAAGCTCCTTAACATAATAAACCGGTAAACCAAATTTGGAGCAAATCGCATAATTTATCAAGAAAAGCCCATTTATCTAAGTTAAGGGGGGGTTAACCCCCATTTCCCCCCTTTATATTTAAGTAATGAGCTTCCAAATCTAATCAGGGAAGATCCATCGCATAATAAACCGGTATACCAAATTTGGAACAAATTGAATATTTTTGCATGAAAAACCCATTTATCTAAATTAAGGGGAGGACTATCCCCCCTTTTCCCCCTTTAACCTTAACCAATGAACCCGAAAAACTAATCAGGGAAGCCCCTTATCAGAAAGAACCTGGAAAAAGAATTTGAAGCAAATCGGATATTTCTATCAAAAGCTATGACGTTACGTACGTACATGCGTACTTACGTACATACAGATCCCGCGGGCACATAAGCTCTCAGGCTTTGATAGCCTGTGAGCTAAAAACTACTGTCGTGTGACTGTTTTACCCTAAAATATTGCAAAATAGTAAATATTTTAATGAGTATGTCTCCAAATACCTTATTTTATGTAATTATTTATTTTATAAAACTTAACATTTAACCCTTTAACCCTTTATCTACTGCATTATGATCTACTGCAACTTTTTTTCATGTAATATTTATTTTTCGGTTACTACAATGAAAATTAAAGGATTAACGTAAAAATATACTCACCCTTTAGAAATTTAATTATTTAGAGGTAATTAATTAAATTGGTACTTTAATGTACCGTCATTACACTATGACTAAAATATCGTGACAGAAAGCCCACAATGTATTTCAGATGGCACTAGAAAATATTTTCGATTTAATAAGTATGTGAATTTTAGGCTTTTTCTTAATTACAAATAAATATTTCCGCAATTTCCGGTGCCAATCATTTATTTCAACACTTTTAAATTGAAAATGCTTTGACACTGAAAGGGTTAAAAGAAACTAATTTTTTCTTAGTGTTCGATCTTGTTAGCAGTCCTTTAGTTATGCGACGTCAATATTCTAGGGACAACATGCTCTCTCGCATCTCCACATATGTAATATATGAATTTATATATGCCATTTCTAGCATAGCAAAAACGAGCCGGTGCTACAACTTTTTCAATTTTCTAGAAAAACTAACAATGAAACAGAAAAGAAATACCCGAGAAATCATTACTACACTACATTTTAGTAATTACATTTTAAAGCAGATGAAAACGATGGATAACTACACAGACGAAAAGTAAACAAGAAGTTTCTCTCCAACTCCATGTGTACTGACTGTACTTATAAGTACCACCGAGTAATTCAATTCTTAATCAAATACATACACCGTTCACCTAAAATAGCTAGTCAAACTGTATTCTAAGATCATAATGAACACATAAAAAAATTCAAAATTTATCTTATATCCTTTACTGTGTTTGCAGCAATAAAAAGACGAGAATGACAATCTGTACAAAATGTCGACACAAATTACATCGTCTGTGTCAAAGATAGCCTCCTTCCTAGCTAAAATAACAAACCTAGAACTACTGGTGCCATGTATCCTGATAAAGTACAATTAAAAGAGTGTTTTGCAAAATATCATTAAAATATTTGTAATATTCACTATGCGTTGAAAGTTTAAAGTGAGTGGTACTTATAAGTATCGTCAGTAGTTAAAGGGCTGAGTCCCATGATAAAATGCGTTCTAGAAATTACGTAATTTGGAGAATCTGACTTTATACCAGAAAGTTTGAATGGTTAATTTCGCTTTATTTAAATACGGAATGTCTGTTATTAATTAAAGCAGATATTGCTATTTTAATTTTCTGGTGTGAATTAGGTATATACGAATTAAAAAAATCTATTAAATTCAAAACACTGTTCTTTGCATATATGCAAAGCGGCGCACTAAAGGGTTAAACTCACAGCGAAGGTGTGTATTCCGAAGGAACATGGCTTGTGTCATTTTATTGTGAAATAACTAATCTTGAGTACCAGACCTCAAAACAAATGCGGCTTACGTATGTATTGCAATTCAGATTAAATGTGGTAGAGTTCTGAAAATCCGGAATATGGTCTGTATCTAGGGCTTGTACAACTTTTTTGGAGTTTAAATTTCCTGTCTCGAATGTACTTTGAGAAAACCTGAAAAGCACATTCAAAAGAAATTTTTTTTTAATATATTGGATGATTGGATATAGTGGATGATTTCATTCCCAAATTTAAGAGATTATACCAGTAAAAAATATCATGTACTATTTTATATTTTTAGAAACAGCAGAATTTATTATATTTATATATATATTTAAATAATTTTGAAAAAAAGATTTTTTGAAGGTTATCAAAGATCCAGTCCCTTTAAAACCCTTGGAGCTCTCATACGTGAATTTCTTCCCACTTAATTTTAATCTCCAACTTTCACATTGGTACCGGAATATTCAACTGAATTTATTTGAAAATATATTAATGCATTTTTTCGTGTATATTATAAGTCGAATCTTTTGTTTGCAAAATATTGGTGCCAATTTGATATTTAGGCACTTTGAAGAAATTCATCCTTAGAGCTCAAAGGGTTAACCCCTTAAGCGTCACACCCAATAAGTGTAGGCTACTTTTTTAAAATTTCATATTATTTGATTGCCACCACTTTTTTGAAGTAGAAATATTCACCTTATTTAATGGCAGATAAAGTGATGCGAGAATAAAGCCAGTTACACTATTTGAAAAAATGGTTGGAATTAAATAATCTAAATTTAACCCTTAAATGTCGGGTGTTGCTCTTCGGCAACATACCCAATTTAGGCTCTAAAATTCTATTAGAATAACATTGACGCTATAATGCCTAATGTTGCCAATAAAATACATTATGAAAATATTATTAAATCGATTTTCAACATGTATATGACAACACTTGTGCTGTTTAAGAATAAAGATAGATTTATTTTTTCAGTTCTTGCTACTTGTTCTTTTTGTTTTGTTTGGAAGCTTGCGAAATACCCTATTTTGTTCTGCAGTGAGCAAATAAAATTTATTTCTTTTTATAGTTCCTAAACTTCTTGTGTGTTTAATATTATAGAATTTTAGTAAGGAAAATTATTTTTTGAATTAAAGACCAGTATTGCCGATTAGTAATAAACTGTTTTTTAGCCATAAACCATACTTAAAACAAAATATGATTTTTTAAAGTATTTTCCCCATGATTTGTTTAAAAAATGAAAGCCGAAAAACATAATTACAATGATTTTTGAAAAATCAGGCATTTAAGGGTTAAAAAAAGTAGCCTACACTGCCGTGAAGCGATGCTAGTTTAGTCTTGACCTTTAGTCAGAAAATTCGGATTCAAACCAGAAAATGTAAAAGTATTTTCAGATTTATTTAATGACCGACTTTTCTTGATTTTTTTAAAGTTAAAATTCTTCTCCAGAAATTTCTGGTCTGAAGTGTGCATTTCGGAATAAAAATGGAGGCCAAACTGGCAACCCTGATAGGTTAACCTGAATAGGTTAATTCATGCGCCCGTGAAAGTCACGGGCGCATGAATTAACCTATTCAGGGGCAAGTAATTGTGTTTCTGTAATGTTGATTTCCTACCATAATTTTTGAAAATTTTTGTTTCAAAATAACGAAAAGCTATTTTTCCACCAAAGTTATAAAAGTAAAATTTAATTAAATGTTGTTTCTGGTGCAAATCGTTTTTAAAATTAGGTGGGATATAATCAATGGTGGAAAATTGGCGCAGAGGAGGAGCCTATTGACACCAATAAATTTGAATAGTATTTTTCGGCATATTTAATGACAGAATTTCTGAGTTTTTATTAAGGTGAAGCATACTATAAAATATTAGTGGTTTCAATAGGCTCCTCCTCTGCGCCAATTTTCCACCACTGGATATAATGTATCCCACTCTCCGTCAAAGGGTTAACCTAGTTTTCTTAACACTAGAAAGACCGAGAATTTTACTCAAATTTTAGAAAAAAATTTCACACCAAAATTTTTATTTTAAATTATTAACTTATCCATTTAACTAGTTTTTCTCTTTGTATCTTTAAGCTAGTTTTATAAAAAAAATTACTCGTCCGAACCGAGATATATTCATTTGGTAGTACTCAAAATGACTGCTCGCGGGCAATCTAGTGTTAATGCCTCGAGTAACGTCATTCTACAAATTGGTACTTCCACTGTATTCCGAAGGAAAACAGATGCCCAGACAAGTAGTAGATTGCAACGGGGCTGTCAATGCAGCTGCGTTATATATGGTTAATGAACTTTTAAATAAATTGTTATTGTTAAGTAAATTATTTTTCCTGGTGAGAAGTTTGTTTTTTCGTTATATGTTTTTTCGGCGTGTTCTTTCGCTGTAATTCGTTCAAATTTTAAATATAATTTAAAATTTCTTATCTGCGCATTAAATATTTTCTATATTGAAGATAAGATTCTACATTACTATTAAAAATGTAAAAAAAAAACTGTGTTTTTCCCCTGCATTCAACTTTTCTGAATCTACCGCTTCTTACCACTATTTCAATTTTTTTTTTTTTTTTTTTTTACTGTAATCGCAGAATTCATTACATGCCTGGATATTATAGCCTATATTAACGTTTAATTTATAGTGTTAAATAAGGCGAAGAATACTAAAATGAATAGAGCAACAAGAGGTCAGACCCTAACAATGTTGAACAGTTGGTGAATTTTTGTATTTAAAATATCCACCAACAATATCCACCAAGTAGCGAATCCTGCTACCCAATCTGACATTCTATTTCCTACCTGTTTTCTTTGAAGAATTTTTATCGCCTTGTATAATTTAAAAATTTCAAGAAAACTAATTAGAAAAAAATATTGGAAATTGTTGATGGGAAAGAAGATAATCCGTTTCAATAGCAAGATTTGTCCCTGATACCTACTACAGATGAGTTCGGGATCTTTTTTTGGAGCCCGGGTCCGATGATTTGAAATCAGAGCCCGCCGGATCCTGAAAAATTTTGTGTCATCGGAGCCCGAGTCCGAAAATATACAATAGAAAAACGAAATTACATAATATTTAAAAATTGTTTGAAAAGTAATATATCATTTTTAAACAAATTTTTATATAGAAATAACTATTAAATGAAAATTTAAATTCAATCTTATCGAAAGAGAAGTTTGGTATCAAATAAAAAATACTTTATACTTAAAAGAATTCTCATATTTTTTTTTTATCTCTTAACTCTTTCAGGAGCAAGCAGCTGTGTATGTGTAATGTTGAACTCACACTGCAATTTTCGAAAAAAAAAATACCTCAAAAAGAGGAAAAGCAATTTTTAAACCTGTTTCCACCAAAGTTAACACGTTGAATGCCAAGTCTATTTTGCCTGCCTTTCCGTTTGGGCCACGAAATAAGATTCCCGTTGCACAATCTATAATTGTTAGTCGCCGATGACTAACGCGGCCTAAACGGAAAGTTCAGTGTCAGTCACCGGTGACTGACGTGGCACACAACGTGTCAAAAAAGTAAAATTTAATTAAAAGTTTCTGGTGTGAAGCTTCTTTAAAATTAGGTGGGGTATAGTATATCCAGGGCTGAAGGCACTGCGACACAAATGGATGACTCCTACCACTAAATTTTAATAGTACTACTCGCCATATTTAATGAAATAATTTCTGGGATTTAATAAGGCGAAAAATACTATTAAAATATGGTGGTGAATATCAGCCTTTTGTGGCGCAGCATCCCTGTATATCTCATCGCCCCTCGAGGGCTTAACAAGCAAATTTTATGGATACGTTAACGAAGTGTGTTTAATGAATAAATACATGGAATTTGCAGAAATAACTATTTATATTCCGAAGAATCGTACAACATTTTCAATTTTCTATCAAATGTGTACATCTTTAACTATAATCGGTTCCTTCCTCACAACAATCTTTCGTGATTGGCGTGACCCTGAAAATAAGGCTTTCGGGCTGATCCCGTCTCATCTCTAATATCTACCACTAATTCATATTAGTAATGCTAGTTTATATTAGTTTATAATAAATTCATATTAGTTTATTTAATTACAGATATTCTGCGATTAAAAAAAGCAAAAATTACAAGTTGGAAAATGTTGTAAATATTTTGATCAAAAGTAATCCCCCATCTTGCAACACAAGCACTTGTACAATAAGGCACAAATTAGGCAAACTTTCATCACTAATGTAAAAATGTTATTTTTATATTAATTAATCATAGTGGTTAAATGGGACAAAAAACAATTACAAATTAGTAGTAGAACTACGTCTGATTGTCTATTTGGCCCCGTGAAATAGGCGTAAGTGGCTTGGACAGTTCTTCTATAGGTTGCTAGGATCTTTTGTATGGAAACATAAACAGAGGTGCGAAATTCCCACTAATCTCCGGTAATATGCGAGTTAATTTAACCTATGTTTAATGCGTTCCACACCAGAGTTTTTTTTACGAAATGAAAATAAATAAGTTCCACGTAGAAACCTGAAATTAAGTAAACAAAGTTTCACCAAATAAATTTTCTGATTCGTAATGTTAATAAATTGGGTCAAATTAATCCATATATTATGGAAGATTACCGTAATTTCCAGCGTATAACTCGCGGACCAGAAATTATGGTTAATAAAATGTCACTTATTAGATCGCGGTAAGTATTCAACTTCAATTATTAAATAAAATTTCTGGGACAAAACTTGATTGTTTGATCCGTTGATTATACGCTGGAAAGTACGATAGTGAGAGCTTGTTACCTCTGGGAAGTACATCACTGTCCAGAACATAACATTGACTTTATCAAATGAAGCATTTATTTTATAAGTAATAAAAATCAGTTCATTATCCTTTTACGGGCTTGGAGTGGCGACTATCTGTACCACAATGTACAAAAACATTTCTTTGCGGTAGATTTAGCGTGAAAATATTCTAGTATAAGTGTATAACACAGATTAGTTTTCAAAAGTGGTCGCTAAGATATATATGTAATTAGATAAGGCAGCGATTTCTGTAAAATGTTATTCGTATCCAGCGGGCCACAGTTTGACCCCCCTGTACTAAAGATTCATAAATTGTCGAATTTTATATGAAACACGGTATTATATTGATAACCTTGAAAATTTGCAAGAATGGGGCAGCAGAGCTTGATTACTGCAGAGAAAAACTTCTAACAGCGAAGTTCACTTTTTGATATGGCGTCTGAATCGTATCCATTTTTTTGTAGGCATCATACGTAGTCATGTTTGATCACGTTGAATCCTGGAAAAATATTTGGCTGTGGTCCTACCCCCTCAGCCCCCATACAGCTTGATTTTTTTGTGCTCCCAATTTTGGTATGCAATTTTCGTTAAGCTGATAATTTAAATCTTTTACGACATTGTATTGATTATAATCTATATTTTGAACTTCAGAAGTAGAACAAAATTAAAAACAAAAAAATATTTATTTAAATGTTAGATTTTTTAAAAAATTTATTTTGTTTTGAATCTTATTTTACTTTAAAAGTTCAAAATATTGATTATAATCAGTACAATTTCTAAGCAGATTTAAAATATAAGCTTTACAAATATTGCACATCAAATTTGGGGGGCACTGAAATCGTAGTGGGACGGGGCACTGCCCAGTATGCCCATGTTTTAATCAAGAATTCCTTTTGCAAAAAATGCAAACCTGCATTATGGTTATCTAAATTGAGATGTCCGATTTTCGGGAGTAAACGCTGTGGAGGTTAATGGACATTCCCGAATAGCGGACACCTCTATTTGGCGAATACTTTTTTGATCCGCAAGGCATACATATTTGTATATTTTTACCTCAAAAAAGCAGACAACTCCGATTATCGGACAAATTCCGCGGTGCGCAGTGCCCACTATTAAGGGCTTTTAAGATACATAGATAAATATTATAATCTTCTCTTACTCTAAAAGTTCAAAATATTTAATATACTCGGTTGAATGTCGAAAAAGATTTAAAATATCAGATGTACGAAAATTGCAAGTAAATCCCTCCCCATCCACTTCCCAAAAAATGAAAATTCATTTAATTTAAAAATTAGATTTAAAAAAAAATTATATTGCCACATAGGCAATTTTACATATATATCAGATGATAATCACAACAACTATTTAACTATGAATAAAAAAATAAATATTCTACATTAATAACACTGAGAAAAAAATTACTTCGATATTTTGTTAAATATATTTCGTGTTTTTAATCTTGTCCTACTCTAAAAGTTCAAAACTTTCATTATAATCAGTGCAAGATTTAAGATATCAGCTTTACAAAAATTTCATACAAATCTCCCTCCCCCTTCCCGAAAAAAAAAATGAAAATCCTTATCATTTAAAAATTAGATTTTTAAAAATTTATATTGCCACATGGGCAAGTTTTTATGTAGATCAGAGGGTAATCACAAAAGCTGTTCAACTATCATTAAAAATAAATAAAAAAAATATTCTACATTAATAACATGAAGAAAAAATAACTTATATTTTCTAAACTTCTTTTGTCTTAAATATATATCTTAACATCTAATTTTCATTTTTGTATTATAAGTCTATGCTTCATCTTCTACATACTACTTCCTTTTATTTCCTATTAAACAAGTTTTTGAATGGCTTAATATTTACAATATTAAAAAATAATTACCGTAATTTCCGGCATATACGCGGGATACCGCTTAGATAAGTCTTTTTCATACCGGAAATTTTATTTGAAAAATGAAGTCAAATAAATGCTAAGCAAAAGCAAGTAACATTTTATTTAGAACGAGTTCTGGTAGGAAATCGAATTATCTGACCTGCGGCGTATACGCGGGAAATTACGGTATTATCACTAATTAAATTTTGCATTATTCTCATAACCACGTAATTAAAGATTGCAATTCTAGGATATCGCAAACGCAAGATATTCCGTAGCATGAAACTTAAATCAGCAGAAATGAAAACGTTAAATGAGAAACCGTCTTTAGCTGTCATTCGCGATAAAATTAAATTCAGTGATTCCTTATCACTACTAAAAGAATCCTCTATTTTCCGTTTTTTAGAAAACAATGCATCTTCTATGCAATCTTGACTTGTGGAAGAAAGAGAGGTTGTATTAATTTTATTTCTGAAATTTAGTACCACTTTTTGTAGATAAATGTGTATGCAACCCCTTAGTCGATCCACCTAATGTTTTAAGCACTGCGCTACTTCTTTTACATTTAGCGCTTTTCCGAGTTTTGAGGTTAAATGGTAGTACCATACTGAAGATGTATCATTATCTTTCCTGTGAGCTAGAATATCATCTTCATTAGGTATCTTTAACCCTTTCAGGGGCAAGACTTTTCTGCTCCGATTATGTACAAATAATTAATTCACACCGCAATATACGAACAAATTTATTTGCAAATAATCAAAAGCTATTTTTCACGCTTATTATGAGATCGAACTTGTACTAACAAATTACTGGTGTAATTTGAAATTTTGGTCATTAAAACTAACCGTTTGCATATACATTTTTTTCTAAAAATTGCTACTACATCATACTAATCGTTTTGCCATACAGAAATGATAGTATAGTAATGCTTTAGATATATTCATCTCCTGAAGAATCATCATCGACTAAGAAAGAAATTTTTTAATATGAAACTTTTACAGGTTGGGCGAATTAAGTAGCATATTCTTTAACCCCTTGAAGGGCGCCGTTTGCGGTCTGCAAACGGTTAATTTTAATGCCCGAAATTTCAAATAGCACCAGTAATTTGTTAGTACAAGTTCGATCTCATAATAACCGGGAAAAAAAGTTTTTCATTATTTGCAAATAAATTTGTTCGTATATTGCGGTGTGAATTAATTATTTGAACATAATCGGAGCAGAAAAGTCTTGCCCCTGAAAGGGTTATGGCTGTTCTCAAATCCAAAAGAGCAATTTTCTGACATAAGTTTTAATTCATTTTTGTTCGGAAATACATGAAACTAGCAAGTGCTGTTGCTCAGAAACTATGTAATTGAGCTGTTTTCCCGTTTTTTTTTCAAACGCAATGGATCTTTCAGAAAATAGTGTCAAAGTGGGTGTTTAGAAACGAATTTCAGCGCGAAAGGAGAAAATCCGCGGAAATTATGAAAAATGTGTTTGTCACGTGATCAAAACCGCTTTTAACTTAATAGGTAATTTGCCAAATTTTCTATATAATAGTGCTGGTAGAAAAAAAATCCAGCCCCTGCCTCCTGACGCTACGCCACTGCTAGAGACTGGTGGATACGCATGTTGCAGCATATTACTTAGGATTTATCCAGTAGTGTATACATGGGAGCGAAGAGCTTAATTTCACGTAATTGTTAAAATAGCACCGTATACTTTATTCATAATAACGTACAGAACAATTCGGGAAAGTTAAATATTTTTAAGAAAGGCATTATACCAGCTGCCAACATGTGCACTTTTGTTTATCACTAAAATTTAATCAAAGTTATTGCCTTATTTAAATTGCTCATTTGTACTATTAAATAATACAAAATGTTGTATAAAATGTTAGTGCTAAGGGAAAAGCGTAAAAGGTGCACAGCTGCCAACCTCAAACTAATCTTCCGTAATACTTGCATTAATTTGACCCTGGTTTAATGCGTTTCACACCAGAATTTTTTTTAAGAAATGAAAATAAATATATTTCACGTAGAAACCTGGAATTAAATAAATAAGCATTCATAAAATAAATTTTCTGGTTCAAAATGTGGTTAACCTGGGTCAAATTAATCCAGACATTACGGAAGATTAGTGGAAGGTTGGCAGCTATGAAGGTGCCATCTATGCCATAGTCTGTTTAAAGGGGGTCTAATACTTTTTAATTAAACAAAAATTCGATTTTTCGAGGTACATGTATGCGAAAGAGCAACGTTGTCTGCACATTTTGACTCCTTGAAGTAAGGTGGGATACAATATATCCCACTTAATTTTAATCTCCAGATTCTACAGTGGCATCAGAATTTTTGAATAAAATTTTTACTTTTATAATGTACGTGAAGACATTTTACTTGTTTCAAATAAATTTGTTAGTAAATACTGGTGTCTTTCAAACATTTCAACGTTTTAGCAACAGAAATATCTTCTGTCTAAAAGGGTTAAAAGGTCCGAAAAAGAAATTTTTTCGTTATTTTCTAAAAGCAATTAATGAGTTATGCTTGTGTAAAATATATAAAATTGGAGGAAAATAGAAATTGTGTTTAATAAAAATGACACTATTTTACGTTATGTGTTAGCCGAAAGAGATAGATAATGTTTGCAGTGAATAAAATGGTTGCTTAAGTTTTCATATATTTCTGAAACTCACTTTGCAAGAACAATAATTCATACAAAAGTAAATTTTTATTACGGTATATAATCATGCATAAGTCTACCCTGGTTCTAGAGGAATACCACTTAAATCCAATTGCTCCTAATAGTTATCTTTGTCTTATTTAATCACGGAGTTAGTTATGATTTTCTGTGATTAAACAAGGCGATGATTATTATTTAAAAATACATTTATGTAAACTATATTCCTTTCAAATTAAAGTGGTATATACGGTTTTCATATTCAAGTATAAACTGGTTTCAAGTTTAAAAAAAATTTCTTACTTTAAAATTACTTCGATGATTGATTTTCTCTTACAACAAGGTAAATGTGGTTCTAGAATTTAACTGCTACTTTTCCGTAAAGTAATCTTTACTGTTTTATTCAGAGAAAATGATTATAAATTCTACGATTAAGTAAGAGAAATATTATTCTTCGTAAGTAATCGTACTCAAATTAAAGGAAAACATTAAGCCTGAACAAAATAGAATATTAAAAATATATAATATCTAAAATAAATGCATTTAAATAAAAAAAAAAAAAAAATTCTCAGGCGAATTATGTACATTAAAAATAACTAAGAAAATTTAGAATTAGGTATTTTTTGTTGTATGTTTTATGCTGTCATACCTTTTTATAAATGATTCTGTAAAAATATGGCCCAAAATGTAATATTTGAACGTAAAATTCTCCATCAAATAGCCAATGTTATTTGCTTCATTTCATTTATAAACGAAAACATATTAGAGCATCTCTGCATGAAAAGGACATCTTACGTCCAAAAAGGATGGGAAAAAAAGAGTAGGTAAACATATAAGTTTTTTCTATAAATTGCTACTACATCTTACTAATGGTTTTGCCATATACAGATGACAGTGTAGTATGACAGTGTAATGCTTTGGATATATTCATCTCCTGAAGAGTCATCATCGACTAAGAAGAATTTTTTTAATACGAAACATTTATTGTTTGACCGATTTCTATAGGATATTCTATAAAAAAAATAAATCTTAGTTACGTAGATAAATAGATAAATAGACGTAATGAATGAAAGAATGTTGTACATCTAAATAATAAATATAAATAAATACAAATAAAACTATTCTTTAACCTCCTGCGGGGGCAGTTGGATATATTAATCCTACCTAATTTTATTCAAGATTTTCACCAAACACTTTCAATTAAGATTTACTTTTAAAATATTGGTGGAAAAAAAATAACATTGTTTTTCGTTATTTTGAAACAAAACTTTTCGAAAATTCCAGTGTGAATTGAACATTATAGAAACACAATTACTTGCCTCTTAAAGAGTTAGTAGTAACACTAGAATACTCAGCAAGAGTCATTCCGACTCCTACCGAATGATTTAAAGTCGAGTCAAACCAGAAACGTCTTCATGATATAAAGGAAATGTATACGACACAGAAATAAGTTAAATGATTAAGCTAAATAGTTTTAAATAACAATTCTGGTGTGAAATATTTTTATAAAGCTTGAGTAATATTTCCGCGCATTGTAGTGTTACATTTTAACATTGTGGTTATTAGTATGGAAATAACTGGAGATTCAATAATATCAATATCTTGTCGCTATTTATTCAATTATTAATAACAAATTGAGTTCCATTTTTCAAAAATATTTTAAAGGTAGCAAGAGTTATATTAGAACTTCTTTCAAGCATAGCTTTAATCTTTCTGTGTGATTTCAAGTCGGTTAACCCATTAACCCCTTGAAGGGCGCCGTTTGCAGTCTGCAAACGGTTAATTTTAATGCCCAAAATTTCAAATGGCACCAGTAATTTGTTAGTACAAGTTCGATCTCATAATAAGCGTGATAAAAGGCTTTTGATTATTTGCAAAAAAATTTGTTCGTATATTGCGGTGTGAATTAATTATTTGAACATAATCAGAGCAGAAAAGTCTTGCCCCTGAAAGGGTTATCCCCTTCAAGGGCCGTGGTTCATATTTGAACCACTTAAATTAAATCTCCAAATGCCACAGTGATATCAGAAATTTGGAATAAAAAATTTCCTTTTATTAAGTACGTGAAGAAATCTCCTTCTTATTTTCAAATAAATTTATTTTTAAATTCTGGTGTCATTCAGACATTTCACGATTTTACGAAGATAGAAGTATTTTGCCGATTTTGCCGAAGTATTTATACGATAGAAGTATTTTGCCCAAGAAAAATTAAAAGATACTGGTGCAAATCCTCATTAAAATTAAGTGGGATATAATATATCCCACCGCCCCTCAAAGGGTTAATTGAGGAAAATATTATTATTCGGAAGTAATGGTGCTTAAATTGAAAGAGAAACTTAAACTTGTACAAAGTAAAATATTAAAAATATATGATATATAAAATAAATGTCTTTAAATAAAACTAGAAAAATTGCTTATTCGAATTATATAAATTAAAAATAACAAAGGAAATCTGCATGTAGGATTTTTTTATGTTATATGTTTTATGTTTTGATTCGATGCTATAAACAAATCTGTAAAAATAATTCCCAAAATTTAATATTTGAACGAAAAATTCTCCAATAAATAGCGAACATTATTTGCTTCATTTCTTTTATAAATGGAAACATATCAGGTAATCTCTGCATGAACAGCGTTGCCAGTGGGCTACTTTTTTTAAATTCAGATTTCTTCATTGGCACCAGCGTTTTGAAATAGTAAAATTCACCTTATTTAATGACATATTAATTAAATCGAAAACAAGGGGAATTTTACCATTTCAGAAAAGTGGTGCCAATCAAGAAATCTGAATTTTAAAAAAGTAGCCCACTGGCAACTCTGTGCATGAAAAGGACATCTTGCGTCGAAAAAGCATGGGATAAAAACAGTAGGTAAACATATACATTTTTTTCTAAAAATTGCTACTACATCATACTAATCGTTTTGCCACATGATAGTATAACAATGATTTAGATATATTCATCTCCTGAAGAATCATCATCGACTAAGAAAGAAATTTTTTAATATGAAACTTTTACAGGTTGGGCGAATTAAGTAGCATATTCTTTAACCCCTTGAAGGGCGCCGTTTGCAGTCTGCAAAAGGTTGATTTTAATACCCGAAATTTCAAATGGCACCAGTAATTTGTTAGTACAAGTTCGATCTCCTAATAAGCGTGAAAAAAAAGCTTTTCATTATTTGCAAATAAATTTGTTCGCATATTGCGGTGTGAATTAATTATTTAAATATAATCGGAGCAGAAAAGTCTTTCCCCTGAAAGGGTTAACCCTTTGAGGGTCAAGCTATTGTGTTTCTGTAATGTTGAATTCCCAACAAAAATTTGGAAAAATTTTGTTTCAAAATAAGGAAAAGCAAATTTCCATCTCTTTTTCATCAGTTATAAAAGTGAAACTTAATAAAAAGTTTCTGGTGCAAACCTTAATTAAAATTAGGTGGCCTAACTCTCGTCCCCGGTGACCAGTCTTTACAAAAAAAAAAGGATCTTTTCGCATATAAAAAAGCGCTCTAGAACATTGCGCCCCACCTACGTCAAGGGCAGGGCGGCCACTGGCGGCTATTCTTATATTTTATTTGAACCACTATTTAAAGAAATACGCTTTGCATTATAGTTCCTTTGCAGATGTTGTCAAAGTATATGCAAACGATTTCTGGTTTCAGAAAGAGGTGCAAAATCAATTAAAAATATCACGTGAATTGCGAAAGAAAATTTCTGACAACCTGATACATTTCTTGAATTTTGAGGTGGACTCAAACGCGAGTATATATGAAAACTACAATTCTAAATGTAATAAGTATAAAACACATCGCCAAATTTCTTAATGTTCCTGATAAAATCTTGAGATTTCACTCATTAGAAATTCTCCAATCATAACTAGAGTTATTGAAAGAGAATTTAATCGCATTTTTCACAAAAAAGCACCAAAATTATTTAATACCGATATTTCCGAACAAAAACTATTATTGTTTTAAATAGTGGTGCTAATTTGTTTTTGGGTGCCAATTTTCTCCAGCTATAAACGTTCGACCCTTATCATAACTCTTTAGAGCAATGGAACTTACTATATTTTGAGAAAATTTATATTAACCTTAGGCATAGCTGCCAACGTTTACCCTTTTTTTGTACCAGAAATATTTAATTGAAATTTTTGTCTTATTTAATCGGTAGTTTACGGCGATTAACCACTTGAAGAGCTCCTGTACATAGCTGCCAACTTGTACGAATTTTTCCTGCCACTAAAATTTAATAGAAATATTTGACTTATTTAAACGTTAGATTTTATTGAATTTCGGGGATTCAATTAGCTAAAATGTACCATAAAATTTTAGCGGTATGAAAAATCCTTACAAGATGGCAGCTATGCCTGTATATTTTATATACAACTTAATTTTAATTCCCAAATGCCACATTGGCACCAAAATTTCGGAAATAAATTTTGCTTTATATAATGTACGCGGAAAAAAGCTTTTACTTAGTTTCATATAAATTTGTTCATAAATGGTGGTATCAATCAATCATTTTAACATTTTAGCAACAGAAGTACTTTTCCCCTGAAAGGGTTAACCCCTAATTGCATGAATTATTCTTTTAGAATTTTGTTTTTTATTTTTATATTAAGGATTAGATACCAGAAATCTTAAGATAGATTTTTAACTTTATTTAGTAGCATATTTTTGTAATTTTTAGCGGATTACTATTTCTATATAAATATAGTGGTTGTAAGAACTTAATTTATGTATTAAAAATTAAATAAAAAGGTGATGGAAATTTACATCACTATGCAATTAAGGGTTAAGAAAGGTAAAATGTACTATAAAATTTTTGTCCTGCAAAAAAGCGTGAGAGTTGCAGCTATGCCTTAGGTAATGACAAAAACATAGCAATATAATAAGACGATTTCTGTTAAAAAAAAAAAAAAAAAAAAAAAGTGGTAACTTTGCGAACCGCGGGCTGCGTACTGAGTATTGATGCTCTAGCCAATTCTGTTCTTTTTTAACCTTTTGAACTAAATTTAATATAGAATTCACATTTATTAGAATTTGGTTCAGCAGTTGACAATTTTTTTTTCTCTTAGTACCACTTAATATATATTTCCCATAATCTTCTCGAAAAAATAGCCAAAAGAAATCTTTCAAAAAGAGAATTTTTTGAAAATAGTGTTTCGAATAAAATATTAAAAGGGGTTTTAATAAGAAGTTCTTGAGACGTCATCATAAATAATCTATAATTAAAACATGATGAGCTCAGACAGTGTTGCAACGTTGGTAATATATTTTATTCATAATATCGACCACTATTTTAGAAAAAATATCTTCTATTTAATTAATATCATACGCTACGCACCTAAATAAAGCAAAAAAGGAATAGTAAGATATATGGTAGATATTTTGAATAAAGAAATATGTGTGCGCTTAAGACTACAGCGCCGAAGTGAAAACATCTATTGCGATTGTAATCAATTTGAAGTAAAATATATATTATATGAATGATATTAATATTACTAACAGGCCTCCCACTCGGTCCGTTTTTTGAACACCACTATTTTTCAAAGAAAAATCTTCTTTATAAATTTCGTAGAAACTTGCCGAAAACGTCGTTTTTCTTGCAATTGTTGCAGAAACCTACCATTATTTTTTTTTCAGAAATTTTACTGGTTTTCAAAAAGCGGACCAGTGGGAGCCCTGTACTATGAATGATATTAATATTATTATTAATGTTATTAATATCATTAGGGATGGTATTACTTGGGCGAATTTGGAACAAGCTATAAATTAACATATGATATATATATATGATTATATAATATGATATGATATAATCAAATATATATATACAATCCCTGGGTGAGTATCTCGATTATGGAGAGGGTGTAAATTTTTTTTTATAAGTGAACATATTTTATATCTAATAGTATACGAATAAAAATATTATATATATACTATATATATATTACTTATAAAAAATTTACACCCTCTCCATAATCGAGATACTCACCCTGGGATTGTATGCCTCAAAGGATTCAGGCAAATTGAATATCATATTTTCATAAACTACTTGTCATCATATTTAATACCATACTTTCTTCATTAAGGCTGTTCTTAACTGCTCTGCTCAACAAGCGCAAAACGTTTTTACACATTTACAAATTAATTTTTTAGAGGAAAGATATAAAATTCGGAAGCCTGGCCAAGGAAGCGATTTGGAATTGAACTGTTTTTTCCGTTTTTTGCACAAACAATTACCTATTGAGTTATAAGCATTTTTGATCACGTGACAAACACGATTTTCGCCCTTCACAGACTAGTTTTTCTGCTTTCTTCCGGAACTTCGGCTCAAAACGTCAACTTTGACACTCTTTTCTGAAAGATCTATTGCGTTTGCAAAAAAATGGAAAAAATAGCTCGATTACATAGTTTGTGAACAACAACACCTGCTAGTTTCATGCATTTCCGAACAAAAATAAATTAAAACTTATGTCAGAAAGTTTCCCTATTGGATTTGAGAACACCCTTAAATAAGGCGAATATTACTTTACAAAAAATCTTATGTATAAATTCATTGAAACGTACGATCTTATAGCTGCCAACTACCCTTTTCTAGTATTCTGATGTCAGACCATCATTTCATCATAATTAAAAACTGAATTACTCCATGCCGGAAAGGGTTAAACTGCCAGTGCTGAGCTTCTTCTGTAGCGCGATCTAATTGCGAGGATGGAGCAAAATTTTACTGGATGATTAACCCCTTAATTCACTATCCCGTGATATTCACGGGCTATGTGTTTTATTTAGATTGTTTGATTCCCACCAGCTGTATAAAACAGTGTAATTGGCTTTATTCTGGTGTCATTTTACCTGTCATTAAATGAAGTGAATATTTATTTTTCTAAAAAAGTAGTAGCAATAAGCGATCTGAAATTTTAAACAGTAATTTAATGCGACCGTTAAAGGGTTAAATAAAACTTGGGACGAATGTTGCCGTGTAAAAAAATTATTTCTTCTTTCAATTTAGGTTTAAAAAAAAATAATAAGAGACCATTTTCACACTGAAATTGTACCAAATACTCAATTTTGACAACATATTTTTATTGTTCGGTACATTTTACTTTTGGATACCAATCGTAAAGTCATTCTGTTAAAAAGTTTAGAAAATTGGAAGATTTAAAATTTGGAACTCCTAATGTTAAATTTCTTTTTAACCGTTGCAAAACTGATTGGAATGCATATAGTATTTCAAGCATTAGTGAAATACTACTTTTTAGTATGAGCTTCAATTTTAGATTCCCACAGTTGAAGCTTTTAGAAATCGATTCCTGTAAAAAAAAAAAAAAAAAAAAAGTCGTAGGATACAATTTATAATTTTTCCGAAAACGAACTTATTTTAAAAATAATTTTCAGAAAAAAATTGTAACATGTGAAGTTTTTGCCAGGAACAGATTTCTAGAAGCTTCAAATATCAAATCTAAAATTACACCTTACCCCAACAAGTAGTTTTCGAGTTACGTTTCAAAACTAGCTGCATTACACCCTGTTTTCCAACGATTAAAAATAATTTTAATATTCGAGATCCAAAATTTAAACTTTCATAATTCCTAAACTATTTTACTGAATGTATTTACATTTAGTACCTGAAGGAAAAAAATACCGAAAAATGAAAAAAATACTGTGAACAATCTGTGCTTGTGTCGAACATTTGAGAGTACGATTCAATTTCAGTACGAAGACATTCCTCCAAGTTAGAAACATCAAACTATTAATAAAGAGGAACTGACATATCCTTAAAATAGTGAAGCTTCAACTGTAACCGCGTTCGCAGGGGTTGATAATCGCCAGGGCAAACTTCCAATAGTAAATGTAAATAAAAATTTTCTCTTTATTTTAATGCCTCATTAATGCAAAATTTCAGTCATAAATTATGGTTAAAACATATATTCATTTATACTGGTGGAAGTTCACTCCAACAGTTGTCAGGCCCTGTGTTCTCTGTGAAAACCAAGACAACCTCTTGCGTCAGTGTGAGTGAAAAAGTTTATAATACCTGGGCAAACTATTAACTGTAAAAACAAATAGAATTTTTTACAATATTCGTGAGAGAAATTTTGCTTGAACAAGGTGATTAAATAAAACGAAATTTGTAGTGGAAGTTTGCCTCGGAGGTAATCAGAAATTGTTGATCCAATTTGCAAAACAGCTGCCATCTTGTGAAAACCTCCTCAGTTGCTAAACTTGGAAATGGTAGACAATACCTACATGTCTCCTCCCCTTTCTTCATAACTCCATTGTTAGAAATTCAAAGAAAACATATTGACTAATCAAGTGGCTAATTTCGTTTATCCATCTAAAGATTTTGCGATTAAATTTTATGGGGTGCATCAATTTTTTAACCCCTTGAAGGGCGGTGGTTCATTTTTGGACCACCTAAATTTAATACCTAAACGACACATTGGCACCAGGATTTTAGAATGAAAATTTTTCTTTGATTAAGTTCGTGAAGAAAAGCTTTTACTTATTTTCATATAAATTTGGTTGCAAATTCTGGTGTCAGTCAATCATTTCAGTTTACGAGTTGAAATACTTTGCCCCTGAAAGGGTTAAATTGAAAGTAAAAAGTATCATCGCTATAAATTTTATTCTTTATACTCAATGAAATGTAAAAATATTTAGAATGAAAATTTCAGTATCTCCATTAATAACATATCAAGTTATCTGACAGCATAAAATAAAAGTCACAATAAATGAAAACTAATGAAAATCAAATTTTCTTCTTGCCCTGCTTTAAAAATACACATTTCAAGGGGAATAAATAAAGCAAAATTACTTTTGAAAAATCAATTCGTTTTTGCGCTTATTAAACTTCTGATAAATTTTAGAAAAATGTGAAACTTTATGTGTCAAAATGTCAGAAAACGTTACTTTTCATATACAAGGAACGTCATCTATATTTTGTTATTACTTCATGAAAAATTTATTCATACCTTCAAAATTTGCTGAAAAGTGATTCAATGAAATTATTTTACGTAATCTTGGAGATAAATAATATATTTATTTATTTTATAATATCATTTTTTAAGAAAAATATTTTCCATGCAAGCAGTAATTAACCCTAGAACTACCGGAAATTTTACTCAAGTTTTATAAAAACATTCTACACCAGAATTTTTACTTAAAACTATTTAATTTGTTTATTTAACTTATTATTGTCTGATTTATACATTTAGTTTGTTTTGAAGAAATTTCTGGTTTGAATAAATATTTTGAATGTACATGTCGGGTCCAATGGACCCGTCTGGTAGACGGAAGGTTAAATAGTAAACATATAAAAATTTAAGATATCGCAGTATTGAGAGCGCATCATAAACATTATGTACAAGAAATAGCCAACCAGCCTGCGACAAGGCGAATATTCACCACTAGTTTGAATTAGTAATTTTTGCCTTATTTAATATTAGAAAATGTGGATTAAATATAGGATAATTATAGAAATACAGATTATGTACGATCATTTACTTCGAGTACCGCTTATTAAAATAATAGTATTCGACTTATTTAACAACAGGAAATTACAAAATGTTCTTCTAAATAAAGATGAAATTATTATTGGGAAATAGTGTGTATTTACGAATTAATACAGAATTTGAATACCACTAAAAAAAAAAAAAAAAAAAAAAAAAAAAAAAAAAAAAAAAAAAAATCTTCCCTTTATATGATTACTAGAAATCTGCGATTAAAAAGGCGAAAAAATTATTTTTTAATTACTTATTTTTTTATTATTTTACTTATTTTAATATTTTTTAATTTAATTATTATTATAAAAATCCGTAAGCATTGACATTTATGATAGTGATACTGAAAAGTATGGTGGGGGGGGGGTACCGTATGAATCCTTAAATAAAACCCAAATGACTACAAAAATTTACATTGTTTTGTGTTTAAAGAAGTCTGCTTTAGCAATGAACTGGGTTATAGACCGGGAGTCGGCAGCACAGACAACCACCTCATCGAGTTGGAGGCTGAAATTCCAGAATTAGCTAAAACTTGATTCCCATATTAAAACGCAATCCGTCTGCCAAGTCATATCTTGGTGGAAAACACCTAAAAACCCGATTTTAGCGGTCGACTCGTAGATTTACCATTGCGTTTTCCTGCACCCAAAGGTATGAAAACATGACGGATTGCGTTTTAATATGGGAATCAAGTTTTAGCTAATTCTAGAATTTCAGCCTCCAACTCGATGAGGTGGTTGTCTCATGTAGAGGTCTGCACGGTCCGAAATTTCCAGGCCTTAAAGTTAAAATCTTGGCCCGAGCCCGGCCCGAGTTAATTGCTACAAAACATTGATTTTTACGTCGATTTGGTAAAGAGTTTGACTCTTACGACGAGTTCTGACCAAAAATATTTATTTTAACTTTTTTTTCATGTTTCTAAACTTCATTTTTATTTAAGTGCCGCAGGCTGCGATATTTATTTTTTTAATGAATCGTTATTTCTTATGTGTAAATGTTTCAGTTATCATCGAAATACTCAAGGCCTGGGGACACAAGTTGTGACGTCATCAGTAATCGACCGACTTCTCACTAGTGTTGGAATTCCTACCCGGAAATTTTGAATAACAGATCTCTTTTATTTTATTTGTGAAATTAGAGGTCTGCACGGGCCGACATTTCCAGGCCCGGGCCCGGCCCGACTCATAGAGAAAAAAATCGGCCGGCCCGATACAAAAATTAAAAGTTCGGCCCGGGCCCGGCCCGGCCCGTAGAAAAAATAATATTGGCCCGGCCCGGCCCGATAAAAAAATTAAAAGTTCGGCCGGAGCCCGGCCCGGAAAAAAGTTAAAATCTCGGCCCGGCCCGGCCCGGCCCGAGGGAACTTCTACAAAACATTAATTTTTACGTCGAATTGGTTAAAAATTTGTCTCGTAAGAGGAGTTCTGACCAAAAATATTTATCTTAACTTTTTTTTCATGTTTCTAAACTTCATTTTTATATAAGTGCCGCAGGCTGCGATATTTATTTTTTTAATGAATCGTTATTTCTTATATGTAAATGTTTCAGTTATCATTAATGTTGTTAATTCATATTCCATGCATTGAATTTTTAAAAATCTGAAAAATGCTATACAGTAAAATCTTCTAAGACTCAATTACATAGAAAAGAAAAAAAATGCGTTATAGACAAGTTCTTTTCTTAGCAAATGTAAATGTATTATATATTCTTTTCTTACGTATTAGTATAATAATTTTGTATGGATCAACACGTTTTTCAGTTTAAAACAGGATTCCGTAATAGGCAGGTTTCTTTTCACAAGTTTTACTATGTTTCAATTTAGTTATATTTTAATTAGCGTAGAAATTTACTATTCTTTAAAAAGAATAAATGTTTAATTGTAGAATAATGGCGATTCAAAAATGTATGCATATTTTGCAAAAATCTTTGGGCCAGGCTTAATTGTACTGACCTTTGAACGAACAGGTCACGCCGAGACAGTGATTTTCATACGGGCTGGCTCAAAACTAGGACTGAAAATTTTGGGCCGTGAATACTAGAAAAGAAACCAGTCCCGGCTCTGTACAGAAAAAATGAGTTAGGCCCGGCCCGATTCTTCCGGAAAAAAGTAAAGCCCGAATCCGGCCCGGCCCGGTCCGAGCCTTCAGAAAAAAGTATGGCCCGGCCCGAGTGCCGCAAATGAAAATAGGCCCGAGCCCGGCCCGTGCAGATCTCTAGTCTCATGGTTCGTACACCTCCTTGAATTTTCCAGAAGAGAAAAATTTTCGCCACCAATATTATCTTATAGAAAATCTCTTCTTAGAAGGCGAAATTTTGCGCGTTTAACCTAGATTCCTTTTTCTATGAAAAAAATACTGGTAGTTTTCCCGCAGAAATAACGGTATCCGTACGAGCCACCTGTCTGTGCTGCCGTCCCCGGATATTTTGACTATTAGGAATGCATTGTTGTCAGTTGAGTTACTTTTTTTAAGTCCACACAGCTTGATTGCTATCACTATTTTTGTTTTATTTAATTGGACATTAATTGAGTTTAATGTTACTATTTCACAAAAGTGGTAGTAATGAAGCAGGATTTAAAAAAAAAAAAAAAAAAAAAAAAAAAAAAAGCGGCGGACTGGCAATACCATGGTCCGTACGCCTCCTTGAATTTTGCAGACTAGAAAATATTTCGATACCAGTATTTTCTTACAGAAAATCTCTTCTTAAGTGAAGGCGAAATTTTGCGAGTTTAACTTAGATTTGTTTATGAATATAAAGATACTGGTATATCTCCTGGAGAAATTACGGTATCCGTACGAACCATGAATACTGTATCAAAGACAAAATATTTTAATGATTTTTAACACTTGAACCGCGGGAAATTTTATTTAAGTTTTATAAAAATAACTAGCATCAAAACTTTTATTTAAAACTATTTAACTTATTTCTTTAACTCATTTTTGTGCAGCCTATATTTAATTTATTTTATAAAGAGTTTTCTGGTTCGAATCGACATCTATTCATTTGGTACGGGTCAAAATGACCCGCCACCGCGGTTCTAGTGTTAATTAAAACTAAATGATAAAAGTTAAAAAAAAATATTATTTTCAATGTCTCATTTTTATTATTTTTACAAAAGGACGTGTTCCATTTTAAATTAAATTCACTTTAATTCGTATCATATATTTAAAACATTTTCTAAGTAAATAACTTAAACTGGAATAATGCTTTAACAAAAAAGTTTCCTGAGTAAACAGAGGAATGTTACAAACTTATATTAACATAAAACTATTGTCGTTCGCAGATATTTACTTTATATTTCTAATGTAGTCTTTTAAATTAAGTATTCGTAAAAATCGAAAATATATGTCTTTAGAGACTTTCTATGTAAAGTATATTTACCTTTCATTTTTTAAAATTTCTTATCATAATATTTTTCAGGGTCTATCAATTTTAATGTTTCATTTAACCCTTTCAAGGGCAAGGCCCTTCCATCGATAAAATGTTGAATTGAATGAATGTCACCGGAAATTATAAACAAATTTATTTGGAAAAAGGAAAAAGGTTATGGTTCACATACATAAAAAACGAATAATTTTATAACAAAAATTGTGGTGCAACGGTTGCATTTCGGAATTAAAATCAAGTGGTTTCATAAATGTACCACCGCCCTTCAAAGAGTTAAAGAATAAAGTGAACAGCGAAGCAAGTGAGAAAGTTAAAGTGAGAGTTTAAGCAAGTGAGAAAAGCACTCGTCACATTCATAGCTGCCAACTCCTCCGCTTTTTTGTTTTTTGTACCAATAAAACTTAATAGAAATTTTTGCTTTATTTAATCTGCAGATTGCAGCGATTTAAAAAGGTAAAATTTAGTTTTAAATGTTTTGCGGTACAAAGAAAAGTATGTGCTGCCAGTTATGGTCACTTCTCATATTTTGACTAACGTATTTGATCGATTGCAGCTTCGTTTTATTTATTTTTGAAAGAAATTACAAGACCGCTGAAAAATTATTCGTGAATTGCTGATGAAGAATAAAAAATACGTAAATTTTACTTCTTATATTTAAAATTATAAAAAGAACTCCTTTTGTACTAACAGTGACTTTAAAAATAAACTTAACATTTATTAATATTTACCCATTTTTCTATAAACTAAATAAGGGATGTTTTTTTAAAAAAAAGGTACACCTGAGAAACTAGTAAATTTAAATAGAAATTTTCTCCTTATTTAAACGCTTTATTAATACAAAACTTCAGTCATAAATAATGGGAAAAACAGATATTCATTTTCAGTGGTGGATGTTCACTTCGGAGGTTGTCAAGCCCTGCGTTTCCGCCATATTGTGACAAACAAGACAACCAGTATATATTTTTTAAATTATATTTTAATCGTTTTATATAAAATTTTAATATTTATATGTCTGTAGTTATGTAAATTGTGTTAAGACAACCAGTGTTGCCAGATTTGGGACATTTTTGTCCCCACATTGTTGATTGTCACCGGTTTTTTGAAATAGAAATATTCGTCCTATTTAAAAATAGATTAAAAATTCTGAAAAAAATAAGAGAATTATACTATTTTAAAAAAGTGGTGACAGTCAAATAATCTCAATTAAAATAGTCATTAATAATCATCAAGAATATTTTCATAATACTTGAGTAATATTTCCGGTCACTCTAGTTTTAACACTAGAACCGCCGTTAGGTGGCATTTTGATCCCCGCTAAAATTGATAATAGTCGATTCGAACCAAAATTGTTTTCAAAAGATATGTTATATGTAAGAAGCACAAAAATAGGCTAATTAAATAAGTTAAATAGTTTTAAAAAAATTCTGGTGTGAAACACTTTTTTATGAAAATTGAGTAAAATAGCCAGCAGTTTTAGTGTTAAACAACGACCCTGATTTCAATCTGTCATACAAGGATTACAAATGAATTAAACATTTGGAATTCCAAACTTTAACCCTTTATCTACTGCATTTTGATCTACTGCAATTTTTTCATGTAATATTTTTTCAGTTACTACAATGAAAATTAAAGGATAAACATAAAAAAAATACTCACCCGTGAGAAATTTAATTATTTAGAGGTAATTAATTAAAATACTGACGGTACTTTAAAGTACCGTCAGTACACTAAGAATAAAATACCGTAACATAAAACCCACAAGGAATTTCCAATGGCACTAGAAAATATTTTCGATTTAATAAGCATGTTAATTATTGGCTTTTTCTTATTTACAAATAAATCGTTTGCAAATTCCGGTGAAAAACATTTATTTCAATACTTTAGAATTGAAAATGCCTTTCCCTGAAAGGATTAAAAAAGACTATTTTTTTTTTTTTTTTACGTTTCGATCTTGTTAGCAGTCCTTTAGATATGTGACGTCTATTCCAGGGACAACATGTTCTGTCGCATTTCCACATATGCAATATATGAATTTACATATGCTATTTCTAGCATAGCAAAAACAAGCCAATGCCACAACTTTTTCGATTTCCTTTAAAAAATAACAATTAAAGAGAAAAGAAATACCAAGGAAATCATTACTACACTACATTTTAGTAATTACATTTTAAAGCAGATGAAAACGATGGATAACTACAGAGACGAAATGTAAACAATAAGTTTTTCTCCAACACCTAATGTACTGACGGTACTTATAAGTACCACCGAGTAATTCAACTGTTAAATAAAATACCTATACCCTTCACCTAAAATAGCTAGTCAAACTGTATTCTAAGATCATAATGAACACATAAAAAAAGCCCAAAACTTATCGTATATCCTTTACTGTATTTGCAGCAATAAAAAGACGAGCGTGACAATTTGTACAAAATATCCGCAAAAAACACATCGTCTGTGTCAAATATAGCCACCTTCCTCGCTAAAATAACAAACTGCTGCTGCCATGTATCCAGATAAAGTGGAGTTACAAAAGTTTTTTTGCAAAGTACCATTAGAATATTAATAATATTTACTATGGGATAAAAGTTTAAAGTGAGTGGTACTTATAAATACCGTCACTAGATTCAGGGTTAAACCTTCATACTTTCTAAACTGTTTGATCGAATGATTTTCCGTTTGGTATTTCCAAAAAAATACAAATATCATTTTAAAGTTAGGTATTTGATGGAAAATTGCAGTTTGGTAGCATTTTAGCCCGAAATCCTATCCCTTAATCCTAATCTTATTTCTTTAACAAAAAAAGAAATAAAAGATATAATTTTCAAGTCGAATGGCTATCTCAGATTATTTGTGTGATAATTTGAAGATTACAATATATTGGTCGTTTGTCTGTTTTTTGATCGATTTTACATTAACACGAGAATGACGGTGAGTTGCCATTTTGACCCCAACCATATGGATATATTCCGGTTCGATCCGGAATTTTTTTTTATAAAATAAGTTTAACAGAAACAAAGGAAAAATGGCTAATTAAATAAGTTAAACAGTTTTAAATAAAAATTTTGGTATTAAATATTTTCATAAAAGTCTAGTAAAAATTCCTGTCTTTCTAGTGTTAAAAATCAAAATTATTTGTAAATTTCTGATTCATAGGGTGAAAACCCCGTTAACTGACGCATTTAGAGTTCTTTCTTTTTCAAATCTCTATTACAAAATTTTTAACACTTCATATCCCAAATTGTGAATTCATGAAAATTTCATCTTCTAAAGCATTTTTCGTGAAATTTGGAACTACATTAGAAGATTTACAGAATCATTTAATAAATTTTAAAAGGATTTTGCCAATTAAAATTATACGAATTTGAAGGGTTCGATTCCCAGCCTGGGCATTTTTTCGCTCAGTTGGAAATATTCAAATTCGTATGATAACTTTACCAATCAGTTTGATTGTGTTAAAATAATAGTTCAATTAAAATTAATTAATTAAATTGTAATTTATAGGGATTTTGTGCGGTATTTATAACTCAAGTCAAATCTTTTATTTAAATGTTTTAGTATTTTATAGAATTAGGAAATGTACAAATATAATGTTCTTACAATAGAAACATAAATATATTTCGTAAGTGAATCCCCTCCCCCCAAGAATCTTTCAACTTCGAGAAAGCTGAAAATATGCAAACGGAAAAGAAATCCTCCTTTTAAAAATATTTTTGTTTTGTGCAATCAATAATGCTTTTGGAACGAGATAAAACAAAATATTAATAATTCCCTCTAATCTATATTACTGCTAATCGATGTATTAAATTAATTTTATAACCAGTTATTTTAACCCTTTTAGGGGCAAGGCATTTCTGCTGCAAAAATGTTCAACTAATTAATTCTCACCGCAATATACGAACAAATTTATTTGAAAATAAAAAAAAGCTTTTCTTCACGCATATTATGAGATCGAATTTGTATTAAAAAATTACTGTTGCCATTTGGCAGTTTAGGTTTTAAATTTAACCGTTTGCAGACTGCAAACGGCGGCCCTGAAAATGTTAATTGTACTTTAAAGTACTGTCGTTGCATAAAGGGTTAAACTAATTTATGCTTATCTTTGTTTTTGAAAGTATGGCAAAGATGCATTAAAAATTTATTGTTGACAAAACTTTTAAATTAATACATTTATTACAGAAAAACGATCTTTTTCATCCATAGGGTCAATAACTCCAATTACTGACATCATCCCTTTTCTGAAAAACCAATAACTGAAAAATAAGTTATAACAATTAAGACAAATAAGTTACCACTAAATAGCATTACTTTGCAGAATTTGCAAGAAAGTGCTTATTTGAGATAGATTTTTGTTGAAGTGTCTGTTACTGTTTACGTGTCAATAACTGGGGGCTTCATCCATTTGGCAGTTTGGGATTAAATTTAAGTGTCTTAAATAACATACAACCGCCTTCCAAATGGTTGCTATAATTGTATTGGAACATAAATATAAATATTACGTATCAAACATGGATGAGATTTCCGACTTTTTGCATACCAGTATAATCTTAGAGAAAATGTTATTTCATTCAATCGGAACATTTTTGCGATTTAATAGAACAACATTTTCTCTAAGATTATACTGCTATTCAAAAAGTCGGAAATCTGATCCCTGATTAAAATTCAATCATACATAGGGAGTCTCAAAACTCCATGTACAAAATTTGATGGAAGGAAGATAAAATTGATATGAAGCAAGTTTACACAGGAAAACTTGTCTAGAAACCAGACAAGGTGTTGTGCACGCTACAGTTCTTTTTCGGTGTGCGTGACACTTACATTAATTTAAACTATTTAACCTTGATTTTTGGTTGCAGTGGTCTTTCAAGTGAAGGTGCCCAATACACACAGTGGTTTGACATGAACGTCCATGTCAAGAATTGTCATTTCTGTTACTAAAATAGAAGGTCTGATTACTACATGGGAAAAATACCACCATTACTTTTGAATAATCATTGTGTTATCATTTAAACGCAAAATCTCTGACATAATTAAAGCGGAAATTACTAATCACTGGGCTTCCACTGGGACGTTTTTTGAATAGCAATGAATCCGAAGAAGTATTTTAGTGGTAGGATTTTACAACAATTGTACAACTTTGGGATAGGTTTCAACAAAATTCGCTGGATACATAAAAAAAACCACTATTCTTTGAAAAATGTGGTATTCTAAAGTTGGACCGAGTGCGATCCATGTATTCAGAAATACTTGTTGAAGCTTGTCCCTGTGGTAATCAGGCTTTGTTAACACATTAACTGTTAAAACTGTAAGAGAGTTTTCAATTTCTTAACGTTTGCCACCAAAAATATTGAAAGATAATCTTCGCTTTATTAAATATTTAAACTTTTTGTAATTAACTGAGGCATTTTTTTAAATAAAAAAATAGTGATATCGTTATAGTCATTTTAAATTTATTTTTAACACTAGCAAGTGATGGGTTAATATGGACAATGCTGGAAGGGATGTTCGATCATCGGATTAGCAGATGTGTTAGGCTCTTGGAACAGTAGAAAACTGTAAAATCTCTTTTGAAAACGTATTCAGTTTCTATTAGTTATTGCATTGTCAATTTTTGTCTATCAAATTGCTTCTATTAGTTTCTGTTATTTATATATCTTACTATCACTTCTATCTCTAGCTTGCGGCTTTTCTTGTCGTTTTAATTTGTTTGAATATTGTTCTTAATGGAGGATTCTCTAGAAGGCGGTACGTACTGTACGCAGTACCACCATGGCATTTCTGTTAAATAACTTGTATTATTAGACAACGTTTGACGATAACAAAAGCTGCGAATTATAGGGGTCTCAATCAGCGTTTTTGTGAGTGATGTTTTTAAACACATATTTTTTTTTTATCAAATGAAACAGACAATCTTCCTTAACCCTTAAATGCCCATGGTATCATTTATAATACCATCAGTGTTCTCGATTTAGTGGATTTTTTTATTAACATATTCTGTATCCACACGAGAAATTTAAAATGGAATTTTTTTATTTATTTAATAACACACATTTCGTTATTAAAATAACGGAAATTTACTATTTAGATTTTTCTGGTATGAATTCCGATTATCTGAATTACGCAATTTCTGAAACACACTTTACTCTGGTCATTTAAGGGTTAAAACTCTGACAGGTCGTAATACTAAATCATACATACAGGGTCTGCATGTTCCTTAATATTCACTACGTCTACTTTCGAATACTAATCTTTCGTGAAAACGATACAGGAATCTCTTAGGTGGCTTCATTTATCGCTTGGGAAGGGATGTAGAACCAGCGGGCCACGGGCCACAGTGGTATCCCTATTTACGAATAGCAATATTCGTATGATTTAACCTTTTCAGAGGAGCAAAAGTACTTCTGTTTCCGAGATGGTGAAATGATAGGTTGATACCAGGATTTACAAACAAATTTATTTAATAATAAGCAAAACTTTTTTCTTCCCGTATAAATAAAAATTTGATTTCAAAATCCTGGTGTCAATATGGCGTTTTGGAATTAAAATTAAGTGGGATATAATATATATCACACCACCTTTCATAGAGTTAACCCCTTAACAGTGACATTTGTTTTCTTACAAAAAAATTAAAAATGGGGCTGGACACCACTTTTTCCATACTAAAATATTTATCTTACTTAATCGAAAAATATCTGACAATCAATAAAGATAAATTTACAGTTACAAATTAGTGGTATCAAAATACTTTTAATAACGAAGCAAGCAAAGTGTTCTTGCCCGAATCCAGTTCGGGCCACACTGTTAAGTGGTTAATGGCACTAAGCCTGCGATTAATAAGGGGTAACTTATTATTTTAGAACAGTAGTCATAAGTGATCTTTAGGAAAAAAGTTTCGACATCACTGTTCTAGATGCCATTTCCACTGATAGTTTTACAATTTAGGGGGTTTATTATTAACGAACAATTATTTTCACAGAACCATGAATTTTATTTATTTATCTCCGATATATTTCTATAACAGCAGCCGGGTAACGTCGTTTTAGTGAAAGACACCGCCCCCTGAATACTAGGCCTGAGCGTTTACACAAAAATGAAGGCTGCCGAAGGCATATTTTTTCAGCGTATGTACGGACGCCCTTAAATATTCGTACCAATATTTTTTAAAGTTTTTTCTGCTTTATTTTTCTGAGATTAAGCATATCAGAGAAATCTTTTATAAAATACTGGTGTCTCCATTTGAGGGATCGTACCTACGTTACAAAAAATCCGCCTTCCGTAGCCGCCATTTTTGTGTCAGTGCTCAGACCAAGTATTCAGGGGGCGGTGTGAAATATTTCTTACCCACAGTTTATTTTAACTTGTCACTGTTAAAACATAGTAGTCAAAAGAAAAACTTGCGAATTACCTGTATTTGCCAGGATAACTGTTCCAGTATCGCATTTCAAATCGAAAAATGAAATAAAACTCATGAGAAGAAACATGGTAAAATAGAAACATGCCAGAAAACTATTTTATATCAATATAACCAGTATGAAAATCTACAAAGATTTGGAAAAAAGCTCATGTCTTAATTTTTAAATGTAAACTGTATAAATATTGTATTTGTTTAGAGTCTAGCGATAAAAGAAAACAAAGAAATGAATTTGATATAATACTTTGGTTTTTCTCATTTGGATATCTTTAGGCATTTCAGATGCATTTATGGAATAATTTTTATTAAATAAATAGGAATATTTTCCTTTTCAAAAAAGGTTGATGCATATAATTTAAATTATTTTTCGATATTGAACAAAGCGATATATTTAATTTATGTTTATAATTCGTTGTTATTTTCACTGTTGCAATACGAATATAAAAATTAAGAGTCTGCAATTATGTAAATTCTACTCTAGGGTAGTCCAACTTCTGATCTACGGTCGCAGAGCTATCAGTGTTATCGTATAGAACATGGGAGTCAAACTGTGTCCCACCGGACACCACTAATTTTTTAAAGAAATAATCGACTTATTAAATCGCAGAGATTCGATGATTAGATAAGGCAATGATAACTATAAAATTTTAGTGGTATCCGGTGGGCCACAGCTTGACACTCCTAGCATAGAATAACCTGCCTTATTTTTTCGATTCAATAAAGATAATTTTTTTTGGAAATAATAGTGACAAACGGTTTTCTGAAAAAAATTCCCAGATCTCTGTTCTAATCATTAAATCCACTGCTTTACTAGGTGCGCACGATCTTTATTTTTGAGCATCGCTATTTCCTAACAGTAGGCTTCAATTTATTTAATCGCATAACTGGTATGGTTTTAGTGTCATTTCTGCAGTTAAATGAACCGATTTTTATTTGGAAGTAGTAGTACACAAAAGTAAAGGCCGTACGCCAACTGCCTTTTTTTCGCAAAATAGTGGATTCCTCTACCTTAGTTTCCCCTTAAGCCACTATTTCAAGAAAATAATTTTTGGTCTATTTCTATTGCGAATGATCTAAAAACTTACTGTGAAAATTACTGCTTTGAACAATTCAAGAAATGGAGAAGTAGGACCCCCATGTTATAGAACATTTAGTAAATGAATATTCATTACTGACTAATTTGTAAATTTCTCTTCAATAAATATTTTATAATAGAATAATTATTTTATTTTAAACTTCATTTAGAGAAATCTTTCATTTTTCTTTCTTTAAAAAACTTTTTTAGTCTTAAAGCAATATTCGTCCATGTCTAATAGGTACAACTATTTCCGAACAGCAATCTTATTCTTATTTAATGGCAGAACATCTGTAAGAAATAAAGGGTATATTACTACTCGGAAAATGTGGTATTCAAAATCTATAGTAATTGGTGTCTATTAATACTCTTCTTAAAAAAGTGTTGTGTAATTCTGACCCTCGTCGTGTGGATGGTACCGTTAATTCTTTACAGTACTCTTCACCTTTAGAGTTTCAAATTAAATAACGTGACTATTTCTAAACGGAAATAGTGGTGGCAGTGTGATGCTGTAGGCCACATCTTGACCACCACTGCTTTAACTATAAAGATGAAAAAATTGCCAAATGAAATATATTAGAAAAATTTATTATGAAATGCTGTGTACGATATATATATTTATATTTAAAATATGATGATATAAATGTTTTCTCAAAATTGAAAATTGGAATTTCGATGACGTATGTGCTAATGATGAATGGCAGTAAAATGTGACAAAGGATAACTAGATTTGAATATTTGTTCGAATTAAACATATAAGACAAATTAAATTAGGAAATGTTCTTTATTCTATTGACTCGCAATGAGTTGTTCATTCTTCAGCGTTAAATCTATACATAGATCGTTACTAAGATGCTTGAATCAATTTCAAAAGTAATCTGTCATGCTTAGACAAATATCGATTTATTTGGCATTCAAACATCGTGTACGTGTGCTTTAGTGATATGCTTTGTCATGCACACTAAGGAAGTTAATAGCTTTTGAACAGCAGTTTACTCACGCAGTTCCTGGAAATAGGGAAGTACAATTCAGATAAACTATATTAGATTTATCAAGGTAGCTATAATGATACTTAAGAAAATTTGAAATGGGATTATTTTTTCACATATTTATTTTATTGCTTGTATGTTATTCATAAAAAATTCTTTGAATTTGTTTTATATCTACTAAATACATTTGTATTATGTTTGCGGATCAATATCTAACAATCTATGCACTTAACCCCTTGAAGTGCGGTGTTTTTTTGGACAACTTAATTTTAATCCCTAATACTCAGGGCTCCCTATTTGGTCCGTTTTTTGAACACCACTTTTATTTAAAGAAAAATCGTCTTTATAGATTTCGTAGAAACATACCAGGAAGGGCGTTTTTCTTCCAATTATTCCAGAAACCTACCACGGATTTCATTCTAAAAAATTACTGGTTTTCAAAAAAGGGACCAGTGGGAGCTCTGCTAATAACACATTTATAACAGCATTTTAGAATGTACACTTTCCGTTTATTAAGCGCTGGAAAAAAAGTTTTTTAGTTATTTTAAAATAAATTTGTTTGTAATTTCTGGTGTCAATCAATCAGTTCATTTTATGAATAGAAGTACTTGCAACTGATAAGGTTAAAGACGGTCAAAGGCCTTACTTACGGACATATCGTCGGTACCGTGTCAAACTATCCAATATGAAAACAGTGTTACCAGTGGGCTACTTTTTTAAAATTCAGATTTCTTGATTGGCACCACTTTTCTGAAATGGTAAAATTCTCCTTGTTTCCGCCTTAATTAATATGTCATTAAATAAGGCGAATTTTACTATTTCAAAAAAAGTGGTGCCAATCAAGAAATCTGAATTTAAAAAAGTAGCCCACAGGCAACACTGTTTTCATATTGGATAGTTTGATATGGTACTGACGGTTTGCTTTCCTATCGATTTTCTTGTCTTACAAACGTAGGTTTCTCAAAAACACTTTCTTAGTTTTGATTCTCAGCAGTATCTGTACTGTTTCTTTTCTGCCTTTATTGGATTATGTAATAATTGGGTATGCAATAATATAGCTACAGTTTGAATCACGTGCTCAATCGCTTCCATCGAAATACTCAAGGCCAGAGAACACGAGTGTGACGTCATCACTAATCGGCCGACTTCAATTTTGAATAGCAATTTTCTTTTATTTTATTTGTGGAATATCTAGCATCTTATAAAACAATAATAACTATTTAAACTTACTGAGGAAAATTTGGAATCACCCAATAAAAAGTCAGCCAGATGCGGCAACACTGTGGCATTCCGCATCTGGCTGAGCTTTTATTTAGGGATTCCGAATTCTCACCAGGAAGTATAAATAGTTATTATTGTTTTATAAGATGATGGATGTTCCAAAAATAAAATAAAACAAAATTGCTATTCAAAATTTTCCGGTGTGAATCCCAAATCTAATGAGAAGTCGGTCGATTAGTGATGACGTCACACTCGTGTCCTCTGGCCTTGAGTATTTCGATGGCAGAGGCTCAACCGTGGTTGCTAACTGTCCGGAAATTTGGACACCAATAATTTCAAATGGAAATCTTCCCCTTATTAAATGCAGAAATTTCGATAAATCAGGCAAAGATTACCATAAAAAATTACTGGTGGTAAAAAATTGTAGGAGTTGAAAGATGCGTGACCAACAGGTGATTTTCCAAGTTTTGAATCAAACACTTTTCCGTCTCTAAGTCTTGCATGCTATATATGTGTCTATACAGGGTGATTCTAAATTGTTTTTACATAATAAGAGTGGTGATAGTACTCATCCGGACGAGTAATAATTACCATAGAACATGGGGTCGCGAACCACTTATTGAATCACAAATAGAGGGTGTTTCACCCAGGGGTGTAAACGTATAGGCGCCAGCAGGCAGTCTCTCACTACTAAATTTTATTAGTTTTCTTGGCTTTAAATAGTTATTATTTTTAGTAATATTCTTGAAAAAAATTTAACGAAATATTAGACGAAAAATAACGAATAAAATTTAGTGGTGAGAGACTTCTCGCTGGCGCCTAGATTTTTACACCTCTGGTTTCACCCTAAATAAAGTCGGCTTGTCGGTAATAATTTTGCGAAAAATAAAAATATTGCAATAAAAATGTAACAATATGTACCTTATTTTGTATGAAATGTGATAACATCACAAAAAGTTCTGGAAAAACAGGGTACTTGCACAATGGATGATACCGTATGAACTGATAATCACAGTCCAAAATGTGGAGCGACAAATGCATACTGTTGACGCGTATAATGGAACTTCTGCCACTTTTTTTGTGATGTTATCATATTTACAACAAAAGTGAACATGTCAATTAAATGTTTCTTTATAATATACTTCAGTTTGATGAAAATTATTACCGTCAACCAATGTTCGATTAGAGTGGAACACCCTGTATTTGTGACAAAATAAGTGGATTGCAACCCCATGGTAATTATTGCTCATCTAGTTGGGTCCTATCACCCCTCTTACTTTGTAAAATCAATTTAGATTCACCCTGTATATACATGGTGCGATACAATATTTATCGGAATGCATTTAGTACAGCGGTAATCACTACTTTTAGCGAAAAGTATTTTAACACTTCTTTTTGCAAAAAGTATTGTTCGCCTTATTTAGTATGAGAAATCGTGTGTTTAACACTTAAATGCCTGATTTTTCAAAAATCATTGTAATAATGTTTTTCGGCTTTCATTTTTTGAATAAATCATGGGAAAAATACTTAAAAAATCATATTTTGTTTAAGTATGGTTTACGGATAAAAAACAGTTTTTTACTAATCGGCAATACTGGTCTTTAATTGAAAAAATATTTTTTTTGATAAAATTCTATAATATTAAACACACAAAAATTTTAGGAACTATAATAAGAAATAAACTTTACTTGCTCGCTGCAGAACAAAATAATGCATTTCGCAAGCTTCCAAACAAAACAAAAAGAACAAGTAGCAACAATTGAACAAATAAATCTATCTTTATTCTTAAACAGCAGAAGTGTTGAAATCTACATGTTGAAAATCGATTTAATAATATTTTAAGAATGTATTTTATTGGCAACATTAGGCATTATAGCTTCAATATTATTCTAATAGTATTTTAGAGCCTAAATTGGGTACGTTGCCGAAAAGCAACACCCGGCATTTAAGGGTTAAATTAATGAAAATTTCTTTGAAAAAAATCTGCGCCCCCACGGATTGCTTAGTGAGTACCATTTGTTTATTATAATTCACATATAAAATAACCTGTTTTATACCAGAAATTGTACTTACTAAGAGAAGAACAATATAAGTTACATTTTGCTAAACAGACGAACGGTGAGTGATTTACCGATTCTAGCTGGCCAAAGTTATTTTTGGCGTCAATAGAGTCGCATGAAATTGAAAAACGTTATTGATATTCGCTAATGAATGTTAGATATTGCAAAATGTAGCATGTCGCAGTCATAATTTCGTTACAGGGATATTCAAAAGTATTTCATTATATTACGGTCTACGGGGGGAAAATCATTGGCAGTGGGTTTTAATAATGTTTCATCATTTCAAACATTTTGAAATGTATGTACATATCTATGAAGTGCACTGCAAGATGATTGCTATAGAACATGATATGGATAGCATTTATCGATCATTTACAGGGGTACTAAAAAGAATTATGTTACATTACGGTCTAAGGAGAAAAATTGTTTGTGGTGTATTTTGTTCATGTTACGCTATTTCAAAAGTATTTAAATTGATATATATCTCCGAGGTGCTCTATAAGATGCTTACTATTGAATAGGATGTGCCATTCATCTTTTATATACGGCGCATACAAAATAAATTAGTAATACTTTTCTCTGTATGAACAATAATTGATGGAAGTGCGCTTTCAGTTGTGGAACACCTTTTTAAATTATAAAGATTCCATTAGTGTGTATAAATTCTATAAATCATATATAGCACTGCACAAAACATCTGAAGTGCATTTCCGTTTATTGACGGAAATTGCTGACGAGTAATTTTCAACTGTGCTATGCGTTCACTAACTGTTCTAAATTTAAGCATATTGTGAATTATATGATAAATTTATAGTTCATGTACAGGGATGTACAAAATTTTCAGCTATTTTTTCGAGTTTGTTTGAAATTGTGTTTTCAAACGTGTTATATATTTTACAAATTATTACTTAGACATCGTTTTTCACGTTATTAAGTTATGCAGTTTTATTATAGTAGTCCAAACGCGTTGAAAAATGTTTCATAATCTGATTGACACATGATATTACGTTCTTCTTGATAATTTTAATGATATTTTCTTAACGGTATGGAAGCTAAAGTGATAAAACTATTTTTGTATTATAAGAAATCCTAAAATTTATTTTTCTAAAATTTAAGATACGGGGCAATCATTCGACAGCTTTAATGAAAATTGCTGTGTTGTATATTCTATTGTATATTTATATTTATCTCTGCACGGAGGAACCCTATGTAAAGAATGGAAATCATAAGATATCACGAGAAAATGCCTACATTATGTTTTGCATTGTATCAAATCTGAATTTGGAGAATTTGTCTGGATCAATTTTGTAACCACTCGAAATTTGCAGCCAAGTAATATATTTTAAATCATTTTGTCCCAAGATATCTACATACAACTGGCAATTATTATTGTCCAAATTTGGTCATAAATTTAAAACTTTCGCTCTTGCAAAACTTCACGTGCTTTTCATTGTAATTTTCCCCACAAACAAAATAGTTTCAATCAAATTCACATTTTCGTTCAATTTTAAATCTTGTTACCGTTGCTTAAAGGTGCAAAAGTTTATTTATGTGGCTAACTTAAATTCTGCTGTCTTTGATAAAAAGAAAATGGTACTTGAACTAAAATTAAAAAAATATATATATTTAGACTTAATAAGCTAAAAACAATTCTAAAAAGTAGGAGGGCACCTAAGGGCAGACAAATTAAATTGGAAGGAAAAGGTAATAATCTAAACTATTTAAACATATCAGAAATTGAGCTTAATCGTGCTTTATCATATAACTTTTTCTATATTAAAATTGAAAAATTAAAAAAAAAATATGGAGTTTTTTGCGACATTAAATATGAAATAAAAGCTGATGTGTGCAAAATATATGCACATAAATCCTTTAAAAAATAAATCCGTATTTTGTTTGGAAGCGTCCATAATCGAGCAGTATATTTTATTCTTCTTCCTATAACAGATTAAAGAACTATACTCAAATTGATTGATTCATTCCCAACTATTGAGCCCCAACTTTTCACTAGTCTATGGACCACAATTATATTTAGATCAAAACCAATAGCAGGTTATAACGCCCTAACTATTAAGGTTTTACAGGCAAGAAATAAATTACGCTAGGATAAACTTTTAAAAATCGACTTTTGGCCAGCTAGAATCGGTAAATCACCCACCGCGAGACGTATTGTAGCCGTATCATGCAGTATCCATGTGTTCGTATAGTGGCCACATTGAAGATACTTTATTTGACTTTTTAGTAAAATTAACCTACTTGCTTACATTCGTTAGTTTTATCGGTAAATACGCGTGTCACACGTCTATATGCCGTTAGTGGTATACTTATGTTGATCGCAAGGTATTAGAAGAAATATTTCAGTCTTTCAAATAAAGTTAAATTACATGTAAAACAACTTTTCATACTAAATTGAAGACCCTCTACAACTTCTGATTTTGTTATCGTATCTCCTACCGTTTTAGAGATAGGGACACTAACTCCACAAATTGCTACTAGGTGGCGATGTAAGCGGTTTCATCGCATAGTGCATAGTGCACTTACCATATCTAGACACTAATTTCTTAACTACAGCTGTCGCTGTTCTGAAGTTATTTGGGATAGTCAGGAATTTAGTTGACATCCTGTATACCTTAGACACTTGCGTATAGGTCGAAATTGAAATTCAAAGGAATAGTTGGTTGAATACCAGTGTTTCTAAATAGTTATTTATTCTCCGAAAGTTTTTAGGATGCGAAGATAACTATTCTGAAATACTGGTGTTGAACCTGTTTTTACTCATGAATTTGTGTGCCTACTTATACGCGAGTGTATAACAGTATGTATGGATACAGGGTGCATAGGAAAGTCCCTTTAACCTGAAAATACTTGCGAACAGAGAGAGCTACAGCTATGTAAGTGAGCTAACGGTATAGTAAAGCGACTATGCCCGACATAATGCAATCAACAGCAGCGCCCCTGGTGGCGAAACTTGGAAGATAGCCATTGCAAATCGAAAACGAAAAGAGGTAGACCAAAATTTCCAATTAGAATGTTTTAGAGCTTTAATTAATTAGTACGAAACGACATTTGCTTTACACGGATAAGATAAATTGTCGCCGGTATACCCAAAAATGTCCGAAATCGATACGTGGCGATTCTACTCTGCATATTCACATTTCAGAATTTAGCAATGCGCAATCGCAGATTGTGACGTTGTATGGTACTGTAACGTCTGTAATATTTTAATTTCCAATACATTTAAAATTCTAGTTTAACCCATTAAAGAAGAGCATCTTTTACACTTCTTTTAATTATTCGACATCAGTTTTTTCCACATTGTAATTTTGTTAGATTAAATCACTCAAAAGTTGAGATTAGATAATGTGAAAATTTCTAAACTAAAATACTGATATTCAAATTTATATGTTTTGTTCACCTTACATGGCAAGTTTTCTTGCTAACCGGCTTTAATGTGTTAAAAGGTATTGGGACTCGCTTAATACAAACCCAGATAGCATGAACATTAGCAGCAAGTTTGATTTTTTCTGACACTATCTTGCCGTGACAAATTTGAATTTAGAAATTCGCAGCAACTTTTACGCAAGGTATACCATTTCCCACTTGCATGAGTAGTTTGTTGTGAAACTGATGGCAAAACTTCACGAAAGTGACGAAATCAAACACTCCCTCTCTTGAGAGAATAGACAATCAGCACATATGCAGAAATTGCAGAAATTTTATTCAGCTGGCACCGCTTTTTCTTAACGCTATACTTATCAAATACCAAAAAAGTCTCGTGTTGAAATGTACAAATATTACCGTAACTCGTGTATGGTGATGAAAACGGGGCATGCACCTTCTGACGGTGTGTTTGCATCAATGGACCTGATCAGGTCTAAGGGCTTCTCCGAAGGGGTTAAACTTATCGTGTAATAGCTGTAAACTGTTAGTGGGGCGTGGAAAGGTTACTGCTTTGCAGTAAGTTTGCAGTATTTTTGATTACTTGTTTATCGTCAATTTGCAATAAATTTGATACAGCATGAATTTAACTTGCACGACAAGCTAGCTGCAAGTTCAAAATGTGGTGACTTCGGTGTTTGCATTATCTTGTTGCAGTCTTGTTATGAACTTTCAGTCTTGTCATGTTGAGCTTGCTGCAACTTTGCAGGTTTTCAAAGCAAGACTGCTGAAAATTTTCAGCAAGTTAAAAATGCTATCTGGGAATGCCCTAATCTCATAGCATTAGCTTATTGATGGCAAACGATAATTTTAATCCGAATTCGCAAGCGCTTTTATTCTAAAACTTTTATTTTCTGTGTTGTGACAATCTTAATCGTTGCCTATCGACGAGTTGAAAATACATGTCCTTTTTTGAGAGTGACAAAGTGACTGGAATTCTGAATGATCCTAAATGAATGAGATCCTACAAAATGTACATTTCCAGGGTTCGTGCGGGTCCTGGACTTGCCAAACCAGAAAATTCTTCAATACCAGTATTTTGTTATAGGTAATCTCTCCTGAAATAAGGCTAAATTTCGCGCGGTCGAGTTTGGAAATACTGATATTTTGCGTTGAAAATAACGGTACCCGTTCGAACCCTGATTTCTTAGTGTATTAAAAATAATCTTTTCTTTTAGTTTGAAGTTAGAATTTTGGAAGAGTATGAGAATGGCGAACTTCACTGATTTCGAATATTGCGAGATGGTACTTATTTACGGCGAATGCCAACGAAATGCGACGCATGCTGCACGGGAGTATGCCGTTCGTTTTCCAGTTGGGTCACATCCAAGTGCAGTTACCATCGCAAATGTAGTGCAACGTCTCAGAGAGACAGGAAGCACTAGGAGTCGTCCGCGTTTTGGCAGACCAAAAAGTGCAGGTATGCGTAATGCGCCAGAGAGTATTTTGGCATAAGCACTAATGCATCCACACAGCAGTACAAGAGATATCAGTATGGCTTGTGGCTTAACACGGGCCGAGTATGGCAAATGCTGCATGATCAACATGAACATCCCTATCGTATCACTCTGCAGCAAGCACTGTTTCCACGGGATAATGAGCGTCGATTTGATTGGCGCAACTGGGCGTTGATTAATGTTAAAGGCAACTCAGATTTTTGTTCAACATTCTTTGTTCGGATGAGGCACAGTTTCAACGTACTGGAGTACCAAACCGACACAATGCTCACTACTGGGTGCTGGAAAATCCCTCGTGGGGGACACCAAGTGCGCTGGTCCATTAACGTATGGTGCGGTATTTGGAAGGATCGCTTACTAGGACCTGTGTTCTACGAAGGTACATTAAACGGACAGAGGTACCTCCAAATATTACAGAATATCATACCTGACTTTGCAGATGATATTCCCCATTCCGCATTACGGGACTTGTGGTTCCAACATGACGGTGCCCCTGCACACCAGCCAGCTGCAGTACGAAGTTTTCTCAAAGATTGTTTTGGACAACAAATTATCGGGTATGGTGGTAGTGTTGAGTGGCCTCCAGGATCGCCGGACCTCACTCCATTGGATTTCATCCTGTGTTTTTACATAAAAGATCAGGTTTATGCAACTCCACCTACAAGTCTGCAGGACCTATGTCGTCGTATTGAAGATGATTGTAATAGTGTGGCACCTTCCATGCTGAGAAATGTGCATGCAGAATTACGCTCACGAATACAAACGTGTCTCGTGAGCAATGGCGAACTTTTCGAACATACTGAACATTAACATTTTATCACTGTGAGACAGTTTGTCTTTATTGCTTTTTTGTGTGATGTTATCAAAATGTATTGACGTAAGTACGTATTTGTACAATAAATTGTGCCTATTTCTTCATAAATCTGGCTATTCCTTTCAAACCTATACACAAAATGGAGTACATCGTTTTGGGACATTTTTGGGTATACCGGAGGCAATTTATCGTATCCGTGTAAACCAAATGTTGTTTCGTACTAATTAATTCATGTTCTAAAACTTTCTAATTGGAAATTTTGCTCTATCTCTTTTCGCTTTTGATTTGCAATGACTATCTTCCAAATTTCGCCACCAGGGGCGCTGCAGTCGATTGCATTATGTCGGGCATAGTCGCTTTACTATTCCGTTACCTCACTTACATAGCTGTAGCTCTCTCTTTTCGCAAGTATTTTCAGGTTAAAGGGACTTTCCTATGCACCCTCTATGCGTGTGCATACGATTTTTAGGGAAGTGTGTGGCAAAATATTCATCACTTATGGACTTACTCTCTGGTTCCTACAAATTTGTTAATTTGATCTCGATCTTTGCATCATTCCAAATTTTAAATAAACCGTTATTTAAAGTGTAATATGATATTTTTAGAGTTTTACAATATTTCGGTTTATGAAATAAATCGATTATTTTCTAACATATGATCAAATTACAGCTAATTTCATGTTTAGTATTAAAATGCATTTAGCATTTTTGACCTGTTTCATGACTCATTCAGATTTCATTAAAAAAACAAAACAACATTTGCAACTATATATGTATAAAAAGTTCAAAAGAAATAAGTATAACCTAAATAAATACACAAATAAGTACCCAAATAATCTCTAAATTTTTCTTTCATACATAAAAGCATGCATCAGTTTTCATGTAATGCTCCTTCATCTGGTTTTAAGGCCGGAAATATTTCACGCGTCATTTAACACGCGAACTTATTCCCGTGGACTTCCAGCTGAAATGAATATTTACTAATTAATACTGATTATCAAGATGTGCATAGTGAATGAAAACTAGCCTAACGTGAAAGACAGTGACATTCATGTATTATGATGCTTTTGCTAAAGATAATCTCTGAAAACATATAAATTTTATAAGTTCTCAAAATAAATAGCGGTAATTTACTAAACATATTTTGCTAGAAATATGTCTTGATATTAATCATGTCGCGTAAATAAATGCCATAAAGAGATTTTGAATATTCGTAACAAAGTTCTATATTAAAGTAGCTAGTCTAATATATTATTTAAATTAATTTATGCAATAAAGAAATCTCAACATTGATATATATTTAAAAAATATATATTTCAATGTTTGTTGTCTGAAATGTATTAGTTAAAATATATTTTAAAATTAAATGGAATATCATTGTACGCATGCATGTTACGGGGTAGGCTACATAAAACCCATCCCTATGCAATCACCCGTTATAACCAATATAATCTTTGTCTTATTTAATCACAAACTTCTGCGATTAAATAAGACAAAGATTACTTTTTTAAATTATTGATGACAAAAAATCATAGCAGTTCGCAGCTATGCAATGTAAACTATACCTGCTAACTTTTACTATTTCTTTTCACCAGAATTTATTTGTAATCTTCGACATATTTAATGCTATATTTATGCAATGAAATAATACTTTTATTAAATTGTTTTTTGTTTTTGTAGCCTACACAGTAGGTTATTAGGTTTTAGCAAAATATTTTATGAATAATCAGGGTTCGACATAGCTGCCAACTGTTCCGCTTTTCTGTACCACAAAAATCTAGTAAATTTTACCTTCATAAGCCGTTGTAATCTGCCGATTAAATAATACAAAAATTTCTATTAAATTTTTGTGTTACAAAAAAGCGTAAGGTTTTGGCAGCTATGGTTCATACGCATCAGGGGATTCAGGGATCAAAGCGATGTACCTTAATATTCGTAAAGTAATGATTGCCGTATATAAACAATGGAGTTACGAATAAAGAGGAGGAGACATGTAGTGTACTGTCTATTAGTAGCGAGTGAAGTAACTGATGAGGTTGTCACAAGATGGCGGCTGTTTATTTTTAAATCTGATCAAATGTTTCTGAATTGCCGGTGCAAACTTTGCACCAGTAAATTTGAATAGAAATTTTCGTCTTAAGAGCCATACATACTATATGGAAGAGCCATACGTATATGGAAATATTATGTTACAAATATGGTAAAAAATTCTATTTGTGTGTACACTGGTGTCAGTTTACCCGAGTATTATAATCTTTTTTATTGACACTGACAGCAGGTTGTCTATGTTGTCACAATATGGCGGAAACGCATGTCCTGACTACCACCAAAGTAAATTTCCTCTAGTAAAAATGAATAGCTGTTTCTGCTTTTATTTATCACTGAAATTTTGCAATAACAGGGAGTTTAAATATGGAGAAAATTTCTATTTAAATTTACTGGTGGTAGTTTCTTCCGGCAGTAATCAAACCCTGCGAAAGCGGTTACAGTTGAAGCTTCCCTATCTTAAGGATATGTCAGGTCCTTTTTATTAATAGTTCCATGATATAAACACATAATTTTTTTTCATTACATAAGGAAAATATTACTTAAAAAAATCTGGAAAAAAGTTCTTTAGGCGTACGAACCCTGATAATGTAAATATCAAATTAAATGTAAATATATATATTTTTGTTTCTCTTGATTCTACATTTTCTGCTGCTATATCTCTAATTATGGATCATAGTTTATTGTTCATTCTGTATCTCGAAAAGAGTGGTGTCGTGGAAAATTTCATACCAGGATGATAAAGAACCATATAAATGTACTCTTCCGAATCGAAGTATTGACATGATAAGGCCAATTTTTTCGTGATGTCATACGTAAAAAATGCAATAAAGTGATTCAATTTTGTCAATAGTTGGAAAGGTCTTGCTAAAAGTATCGAGCTAAATGCAAGAACTACCAATCTGAATCTAATTGTTAAGAAGATACGGATGAATTTCTATTGTTACGTCATAAATAAATAAATAAACCACGTTCGTTAACCCCTTAAAGGACACCGGTATATTATGTATACCACTTAATTTTAATTACCAAGTGCCACATTAGCACCAACATTTAGAAATAAAATTTAGCTTTCTATAATGTACGGAAAGAAAAGATTTTACTTATTTTCATATACATTTGTTCATAAATACCGGTGTCACACAATCATTTTAACAATTTAGCAACAGAAGTACTTTGCCCCTGAAAGAGTTAATAATGTTATGTTTGGGATATTCCTGATATAGCTATTAACTAACTAATAAAACCGTAGTGTCAATTAAGATTACCCACAAGGACAATTAAAACGAGACCATACTCAACTAGCACCAGAACTTTCTATGAACGTCCGAACAGAGTTGTACTCACGCGTGTAAAGAACGTTCATGTTGTACGTTTCGCCGACGTCTGAGTGTCCACACGTCAAAGTTACGTTTTATGGTATGATCCAAACTATGTCCTTTACGCCATTAGTTCTACAGAAACGTGATGAGAACGTTCCGTTTAAGCGTTTTCCTGTTGTTTATGACGTTCAGAAAACGTTCTACTAAACAAGTTTAAATTATTTCTACCTGAATTAAGTGTCGAGGTTGAGAATCGAGTTTAAAAACTTTGGTTTAAATTGCTATTGTCCTTCCGATTGTGCTATTTGGAACGACAGCTGACCGACACCATTCACTCAGATAACGTGCTTAGATGTATCATCTGGTCGCTGCCATCGAAATACTCAAGGCCATAGGACACGAGTGTGACGCCATCACTAATCGACCGACTTCTCACTAGTGTTGGAATTCCCACCGGAAAATTTTGAATAGAAGATTTCTTTTATTTTACTTGTGGGATATATATCATCTCAAAAAACAATAATAACTATTTAACCTTCCTGTTGAGAATTTGGAATCCCCTAATAAAAAACCAGCCAGATGCGTCAACACTGTGGTATTCCGCATCTGGCTGAATTGTTATTCAGGGATTCCGAATTCTCACCAGCAAGTTTAAATAGTTATTATTGTTTTATAAGATGATAGATATTCCACAAATAAAATAAAGGAAAATTGCTATTAAAAATTTTCCGGTGTGAATTCCTACACTTGTAAGAAGTCGTTCGATTAAGAGGGTAACGAGAAAGACAGGCTATCGCAGTGCATTCAACGTATCTTTTTTTACATACCGCTAGAGTCATGTGATACTCGAATGCACCAATGCAGGTGTACGAAAAGGGCATCACGTCACTCTAGCGTTCTGTAAAAAAGGCACTTGGGATGACCTGCGGTAACCTGTCTTTTTTCGTTAGCCTCGGTCGATTAGTGAGGACGTTACACTCGTGGCCACTGGCATTGAGTACAGTGTTGTCAGTAGGCTACTTTTTTCAATCCAGATTTCTTGATTGGCACCACTTTTTTAAAAGTGTAAAATTCCCCTTGTTTTAGCCTATCATATGCCATTATATAAGGCGAATTTCGTCATTTCCAAAAAGTGGTACCAATCAAGATATCTGAATTAAAAAAAAGTTGCCCACTGGCAACATTGCTTGAGTATTTCGATAGCGGCGATCTGGTCCGCTACGTAGACATTTCAGTAAAATAAACGACAGTTAACCCTTTCATGGGCAAATTATTTGTATTCGTAAAATGCTGAAATGATTGATTGACACCAAAATTTTCAAATTAATTTATTTGAAAGTAAGTAAATGCTTTTATTTGTGTACTTGATAAAAGAAAAAATTTTCTTCCAAAATTCTGATGCCAATGTGGTATCTAGGAATTAAAATTAAGTGGTACCAAAATGAAGCACCGCCCTTCAAGAGGATAGATTAATGTCAAATCTTTCTATATCACTGTTGACAGTCCGATATTTTTTTTAAAATTCAGATTGCTGGATTGGCGCCACTTTTATGAAATAGATATATTCCCTTTATTTAATGACAAATTAAATCAGGTGAAAGGAAGGTGAATTATACTATTTCAAAAAAATGGTGACAATCAAAAAATTTGAATAAAAAAAAGTAGCGGCCTGGCAACACTGTTCCATTTACGAATTTTTAAAAGAAATTAAAGCTCCATATGAATATTTGGGAATATCGAAAAGTGAATTATAATCCCAAAGATAAGGAATATTTGGGGAAATATTTTCGCTACGAGCGATAGCTGAGGTGACCAAAATCCTTGAATTGGACACCGGAACTTTTAAACAGAATTTTTTGCTTTACTTAATTACGGCATTTTAGAGATTAAATTTCACTGAAATTGAATTGCAAAATACTTGAGACCAAAGATTAAAAGAAGCGTACTTGGCCCTCGTTTCAAAGGGGTTAAAAATCATGTAGATAAATTACTGGAAGAACACTTTATTTTACGCAAAATTGCCAAATTGGCCAGTTTAATACAACTATTTGTGAACAGTTATGTTTTTTTTTTAGCATTCTTAAATGTACCTCTTTATTTAAAGATAATATTTCCATTTGTAAGTAGCGATACAAGAAAAATGAAAGATAAGCATCTATAGTCAAGGATTATTGAACTTAAAACGATTATTTTATATCAGGGGTATCAAACTGTAGCCCGCGATATATCATTATTTTTTAATAATATTCTTCTCTTTTTTTAATCTCACCTGCTCAAATGCAATCAAATGATGTTTGAAGATTGAAATCTGCTATTTAACCCTCGAATTCCCATGCTAGAATACGTGCTAGAAATTCCGTAATTCAGAAAATCTGAATTCATACCAGGAAATTTCAATAATGAATTTCATTTTATTTAAATACGGAATGTCTGTTATTAAATAAAAAAGTATTGCTACTTCATAGCTGCCAACTTGTACGGATTTTTCATACCACTAAAATTTAATAGTTAAATTTTAGCTAATTTAATCACTGAAAATAAAGCAATTATAGCATTTAAATAAGTCAAAAATTTCTATTAAATTTTAGTGGTAAGAAAAATCCGTAAAAGTTGGCAGCTACGCTATTTTAAATTTGTGGTGGGAATTTGGGATATCCTAATAAATAAAAAACAACTAAATTCAAAAAACTGGTGGTAGCAAATATGCTACCATGGGCATTAGAGTGTTAAAATACAAATTTACCTTATCTTTATGTGTAGGGTTGCCAGTTTCGCCTTCATTTATATTAAAAAATTCCGAATAGTATGTTTTGCTTTTTTAATGAAAGACATTCGTGATTAAATAACATAAAAAAATATTTTCTTGGAATTTACTAAGTGAATTTGGAATTTTGAGTAAAAAATGCGAGCAAATCGTTTTTATGAACAAGCAGACTATACAGGGTGTTCCGTTAAAGGGGTCCAATATTAATAGGGGTAATAGAGGAGATCACATGGAGCATAAATCAGTATATAAAGCCTGGTCGGATCTCAATAGTTTTCAAGTTACAGCAAATAGAATGAAAATTCGGAAAATTGTAAAAGAACCCTCATTGCTAAACTATCGATAATGCTACATAAAAACGAAGCACATATTTAGAAAGAGCAGAAAAAAACGTACAAAATGACATCAATTGTATTAAAATAGAAATATTTATTGACGAGTTACAAGCCCTGAAACAGTGAAAAAAGTACGAAATCCAATATACATCAAAATAGTTAATCGTTAATTCCAAAAAGACAACTCTAGCTACAACAAGGAAAATGTAGTAAAATTTGGTCCATTCCGAAAACTTTCGAAAAAGCTTACAATGAACCATATCGGTTTAATTGTGTGAGAGAAATTAATCAGTTTCTTAGTTACAACTCCGCTTTCTTTGACACTAGCAAAGGTTAAACTCCGCCCATCACGATTGGAAACACCGCCTTTTTAATTACTCTCAACTATACATTTTCGATCATGCTTCTTCTGAGATGCAACATTTTTAATTATTCAAGAGTTGAATGAAACAAAATAACTTTACAATAATAGTCTACATTTTAAAGTGGTCTTTTATTGATATAAAGCTTAAGTTAAATTCTTTAAAATTAAACTGGTGGTGAAAATTTGGAAATAATTAAAAATATTGCGATTTGTAACTATGCAAGAAGTTTCAGTACATGTTTTACATGGACAATTATTGTATGTATATGTACATCATAATTTATGATAGGAAATAATAATAACAAATAGCATAATAATTTTATTAATTATAAATTTAAAAAAGACACTAAATTTTAAATTAATTCATACAAACTTTGTAATTTACAATTTGAGTACACCACAGTCTGTGACTTACAAAATACTGTGCCAAAAAGTGTTGAAAATAAAAGAAAAATGACAAATAAAGAATCACATTCCACGTACTTTATGACATATGTGAAGCATAGTCTTCTGGCCTGCGCTGCACAGTTCAATGTCGGAAGGCAGACGAACGGACATTATTATAATAGGTGTTCGAAGTTGCGCCCATTAACAGAATCGCACAGCCGACAGCGACGTCGTAAAGATTGGCGAACACGCCGAAAAACTCCGACGGAGTTGGGAATGTCTCCTGCAGCGACAACGATTCGCGCTAGTAAATCCTCCGGTGTATCCACAGGCGTTTCATACACCAGCGATTTAAGGTGTCCCCAAACAAAAAAGTCTAACGGATTGAGGTCTGGAGAGCGTGCAGGCCAAGCAACAGGTCCACTGCGTCCAATCCATTTCCCAGGATATGTTGAATTGAGGTGATTGCGAACACCTATGAAAAAATGTGCCGGTGCGCCATCGTGCATAAGCCACATATTGTGGCGCAATGTTGCTGGCACATTTTGCAGTAACTGCGGTAAGATATCCCGTAGGAAAACCAAGTACGTACTGCCATTGAGTACATCTGGGAGTAAATATGGTCCTATGAGATAATCGCCGAGGACACCTGCCCATATGTTCACACTGAACTTTTGTTGTGCGTTCGACGGGAAAACAGTGTGCGGATTTGTATATGACCATGTGTGCATATTGTGCGTGTTTACCACGCCCTCTCTCGTAAATGTTGCTTCATCAGTAAATAAAATATTTTCCAGAAATTGTGGATTATTTTCTGTTACATTAAGCAACCAGCGTACGAATTCTGTCCGCTGAGCACAATCTGTTACTGATAACAGTTGTACCCGCTGCACATGAAAGGGGTGCATGTTTTCTGCACGCAGAACACGCCACACACTTTGGTGAGAAACACCGACTTCAGACGCAGCAGCTCGTGTACTCGTGGAGGGGTTATCTTTAAAAATATTCAGTACATCTTCTTCCATTGCAGGTGTTCGTACATGTCGAGGTTTCCCTGCATCAATGCTTGCTGTATTAAACGATCCAGTCTCCCGTAATCGTCTATCGATTTTTATGAAGAGTTTCGAACTTGGGCAACGTCTCCTTGGAAATTGCTCACGGTACATGCGCTGTGCTAGACATGCATTTCCATGAGCTTGCCCGTACATCAGATGCATGTCCGCATATTCTTCGTTAGAGTATTCCGGCATAATTATTATACATCAACTTACTACAATCCCACTTACAACAGCCTCCCTTTAACATAACGCCCACTGATGACTGCTGTTTTATTACACTTTTCTTCCTATACACATAGAAAATTTGCATAAAAAGTACTTCTTCTTCATCATCCTGAAAGTTCATGGAGGAAACGCAGCAGTCACGGAGTTTGCTTTAAGACAAGGCGAGAGCTGCACAATATGTCATTCACTTGACCAGACTGAATAATGAAAGGGTATTGATAGAGGTTGATCAGAAATGTATAATTGAAAGATATTAAAACGGGGTGTTTACAATCGTCATGGGCGGAGTTTCGCCCTTTCCGAGCGTGCAACAGTACAGAGTTGTAACTAGGGAACTGCTTGATTTCTCCCATACAATTAAACTGATATGGTTTATTGTCAGCTTCTTCGAAAGCTTTCGGAATGGACCAAATTTTATAACATTTTCCTTGATGTAGGTAGAGTTGCATTTTTGGAATTAACGATTAACTATTTTGCTAAATATTTGATTTTGTATTTTTTCACTGTTTCAGAGCTTGTAACTCGCCATTAATTCTCAATATTCTAAAACAACTTATGTCATTTCGTAGGATTTTTTCTGCTCTTTCTAAATATGTGCTTCGTTTTTATGTAGCATTATTGATAGTTTAGCAATGAGGGTTTTTTTACAAATTTCCGATTTTTCATTCTATTTGCTGTAACTTGAAAATTATTGAGATCCGGCCAGGCATTATATACTGATTTATGCTCCGTGTGATCTCCTCTATTACCCTTATTAATATTGGACCCCTTTAACGGAACACCCTGTATAATGTGTATAAATATTTTTATATATCGAAATGTATTACAAATGAACTATCTGCAATTTTTCTAAATACAAGCCATATTTAAAAACTATGTTTCCTGGAAAATGAAGCTTATTTAAACGCTCTCTAATTTCTTTTGTGGCAAATAGTGCATAATATCTATTGCTGAAAGACCAGATATATTTTACGATGGAATTTATGATGCATAAAAAGTTTAGGTAGTCCGGTAGATAATTCAGTGAACGTACATTGCAGATGTTAATAAATTATATCGTTATCATGATGGTATTAAGAGCTTGGAGAAATCGACTGTAAATTGCTTAAGATAACCTGTATAAAAGGCAGGCATTTCTAAGTACACCGACTTTTATTTCTAACGCTTCTTAAGTTGGTCGTTGATGAAATTCAAATTTGCATACTTAGTGTTTCGTAATAGTTTCTGGCATTTGTTTCATAACATAATGGAAATCTTACTTAATCTTTTCTGGGACGATTTTTTAACACTCGAATGCCCAGAAATTTTACCCAAGCTTCACAAAAATATTTCACACCAGACTTTTTATTTAATATTATTTAACTGATTTATTTAACGTATTTCTGCGTTGTTTAAATTTAACTTATTTTATGAAAAAATTTCTGGCTCCAATTGGCATTTAATCATTTGGTCGGAGTCGATTCGACTCCTTCCGGGCGTTCTAGTAATAAGTTGAGAAAAAATTGACTTATATTTTTTCTTTACGATTTATACATTTTATATTAATAGGAATTCAAAAAGAAAAAAAAGAGGGAAAAACAATAAAAATTCTTAAAAAATCGCGTCCATATTTGTGGCTACTGAGTGTTAATGGTAATTTATGAGTAAAATGATTTCTTATAAAATAAAAAAAACTAACAGTAAATTTATTTCGTACATTTCTACAAATTATTAAAACTTAATACCTTTAATATATCTATATATTTAATATATTATCAAATATTAACGATTTGTTCAAATAATCCAACAACACTGACTGCCGAAAAATGACTTCACGCTTTTTTTTCTTGTCTCTAACTTCACATCGGTGAAGCCAAACCAAAAAATTTTTGCTTCTCTTGTTGGGGATTCTGTAGTGAATACATTATCTAATTTTTGTTCTTTTTATTATTGACATTAATTATAATTATAAAAATCTAAACGTCTACATATGTGGCCAAGGACGTGAAGAGGTTAAGATAAGTCTATTTTGATTTAATTTCCAAATATGTCATATTTAACCCTAGAGAACGCGCGCATACCCAGGGTATGAATGTTTTTACTTTGTCACCAATAAATACAAAGAATAATCGTCACTTTATTTCATCGGAGACAATTTTGCCATAAAAGATGTTGAAGATTACTTTTAAAAAGGTAGTGGTGACAATTGTAAACACTGTACGCGCTCCGGATCTCTCAGGCCCGCCGCGCATCCTCCCGGGTTAATAACAGAAGTAATGTAGGAAATTTCATTATATCTGAGCGCTAGATGTGTCAGAAGTATAAAAATGATTTTTCGAACTTTATGTAGATATAAACTCGGTTTATGGCGTCAGATGACGCCATCCGAAGTATCGACAAGAGTCTTTTTCCATTTTTCCAGTCAAGGGTCCATTCCTCTTCCAGACCTCTATCCCTCATTGCCTTTGAAATATCATCCATCCAGTTCTTTCGTGGTCTTCCTCGTTTCCTTTTTTTGTTTGTTTCATAACTGAATGTGATTTTGGGTAGTCTTTCATCATTCATTCTTTTGACATGACCATACCAGATTAATTGCTTTTTTTAATATCATCTAATGTGGTTCTCTTTATTTTCATCATTTCCTTGATTCTGTCATTTCTTATTCTTTCTATTCTTGATATCCTGCATGATCTGCTTAGGGCGTCCATTTCTACTGCCCCTAATTTCTTTCTTTCTGTCTCCATAATTCTCCATCCTTCTGCTCCATATAACAATATTCTCTTTACAATACAGTTGTATATATTATACTTTCTTTTCCTATAGATCTCTTTACTCTACCATATAGAATTTAATAGTTTTACAGCCTTATTTTTCGAACTTTAAAACAAATAAATTTAATCCTTTCAGGGATAACGTACTTATTCCTAAAATGCTTAAATCATTGATTGACACCAATATTAGCAAACAAATATAGTTGAAAATATGTAAAAAGTTTTCTTTACGGTACATAATAAAGGGAAAATTTTCATTCCAAAATTCTGGTGTCAATGTAGAATTAGTAATTAAACTTAAGTAGTCCAAAAATCAACCATCGCCGTTCAAGTGCTTAATGGATCCCTTTTCTATCTCCACTTTTTCAAAGATATAAGATTAAAATTAAAATTGATATTGGTATGTATCTGAAATTACGCTTACGAAAAATGCTGAAAAAATAATTTTTAAAACATTTTGTTTAGTAATTTTAGAAATAATGTATAATGTTTCCGAAAATCTGGAGCTTTGTTATTCACGATTGCTTTTAAAAAGTAACGTGATACCTCTATTTGTGAAAAGTAAAGTTCGCTCTTTTAAATGACCAACATTTTGCGAAGAAAGAAGACAAAGATTACTATTCAGTAATTAAAGTGACAATTTGTCAGCAATATAAAAAGTTTTATTCACAAATTAACTCATTGAGGGGATAAGTACTTATGTTGCTAAAATGGTGAAATGATTGAGAGACACCAATATTTACGTACAAGTTTATTAGGAAATAAATAAAAGCACTTTTTCACAAAAGCAAAATTTTATACCGAAATTCCGGTGCTATTGTTTAATTTGGGATTAAAATTAAGTGGAATATATAATATCCGACAGCCCTTTAACCCCTTGAGGGGCAAGTGATTGTGTTCCTGTAATGTTGAACTCACACCGGAATCTTTGATAAATTCTATTTCAAAATAAGTAAAAGCAATTTTACGGCTTTTTTCCACCAAAGTTAGAAAATTAAAATTTAATAAAATTTTTCTGGTGTAAAACTTCATTAATCGTAGGTGGTATATAATATATACCGGTGCTCCTCAAGGGGTTAAGAAGGTAAATGTAATAAAATATGAGGGGCTCACAACCATAGTAAATCAAATCCATTTAGAAGAAAAATGAGATATTCCATTTAGAAGGTGTATAAAACCGGTTTTATCTCCTCCCACAGTAAACCAAGCCTGTAAACAGATGACATATATAAGAAAGTATGTTAAAGGGACCGGGAAAAACCTATCTCCGCCATGTTAAGTTCACCAACTTTATCTACCTTTTTCTCAGAAATGGTGAAAGATAGAGGTCTAGATTTTTTAGAATAAGTTAGAATAACATGTTTTAAGTATTTTAAGGGGCCCATTTAATTTCTAAGTGAAACTGAAAATTAATTATTAATTATTCATTGAAAGTCATTTTTAAATTACCCTTTTTGGTAAGATTTCACTGTTGTAAAATAAATAATTCTCAACAAATCATTAAAAGTATTTAAGTATACAAGTGCTAACGTATACAAAGTGTTAAAGTATACAATATAACATAATATAAGTATTAAAAAAAATCTGAGTTCATAAGTTTAATAGATATTGAAAAAAAGGAACAAAGACATGAAAAATCCAAGTTTTTGAGAAAAGTCAGTGAAAGATTTAAATGGCCATTAAGCTGTGAAGTACTCTTAGAAAGAATGGATAATTCCAACACTCATTTTTTTTATAAATAAACATGTTTGACACATCGTTGGAAAGATAAAGTTTAAACTATTCAATGATATAAAAAAGTAAAAATCGATTTTTTCCCCCAAATTTCGCTTGCCTGGTTCCTTTAACACAGACTTGGTTAACTGTGGGAGTTTATAAAATAGGTTTTATGCACCTTCTAAATGGACTACCTCATTTCTTTTTCAAAATGGATTTGGTCTACTATGGTTGTGAACCAGTGTTGCCAGTGGGCTACTTTTTTAAAATTCAGTTATCTTGATTGGCACAATTTTTTTAATAGTTAAATTCGCCCTATTTAATGACATATTAATTAAGGCGAAAACAAGGGGGATTTTACCATTTCAGAAAAGTGGCACTAATGAAGAAATCTGAATTTAAAAAAAATGGCCCACTGGCAACACTGTTGTGAACCGCTCATATATGATGGTCCATTTCAGAAGAAAAGCACTTTTATTCACAAAATGCTGAAATGATCGAATGACCATATAATGTATAAGCAAATTAATTTTAATATTACTAAAAGCTTTTCTTCACGCACTTAGAAGCAGTGTTGCCAATGGGCTACTTTTTAAAAATTCAGATTTCTTGATTGGCACCACTTTTTTGAAATAGTAAAATTCGCCTTATTTAATGACATATTATTTAATTCGAAAACAAGGGAAATTTTGCTATGTCAGGAAAGCGGTGACAATCAAGAAATCTGAATTTAAAAAAAGTAGGCCACTGGCAACACTGCTTAGAAGAGGAAAAAAATTCATATCAAAATTTTGGTGCCAATGTGGCATTTAGGGATTAAAATTAGGTGGGCAAAAAAGAACCACGCCCAGAAAGGGGTTAAAAGAAACTTTGCCAATAAGTGAGGGCCTGTGTACATAAGTGCCAACTTTTACGCTTTTTTACTGCCACTAAAATGTAATAGAGATTTTCCCCTTGTTTAATTGTGAGATTCCAACGATTAAGTAAGACAATATTTAGTAAAATATTTTTGTGGTAAGAAAAGAAAGCATAAAAGTTAGTCAATATACATGCAGTTACTTTAACACGTTCAGGCCGGCGCGGTGGGTCACTCTCGACTGTCTCAGTGCTGGCAAGTCTCCGGCCTTTTGGATACCAGTATTTTAATACAGAAAATGTTGTTTTATTTAGTTAGAACAATTGGGCGATTTAAAGGAACAACATTTTCTGTAAAATAACAGTGGTGTGCAAAAAGCTGGAGAATTGACAACTCTGAGACTGTCGAGTGTGACCCACCGCGCCGGCGTGAACGTGTTAAGCCATGTTGTCCAGAATGGCTATCCAAACATTTGTCCGTAAAAAACTAGTAATTTCTTACAGATGTCTTATTTAATCGCAGGAATTTTTAGATTATCCGTCTCAAAGACGATGGGAAGTAGACTTAATTTTAATTCTCATCTGTTAAAACTACGTTACATTTTCAGAAAAAAAAATCTTCTTTTATAACGCACGTGAAGAAAAGCATTTATTTACTTCCAAATCAACTTTTTTGTAAACACTGGTGGCAGTCATTCATTCAACATTTTAGCAAAAAAAAAAAAAAAAAAAAAAAAAAAAAACATGAGTGGCTTAAACAGGCTCATGAATGGTTCAAATAAGACGAATTTTTTCGTAAACAGCTACTAGTATTCTACGGAGCCATGATTTAATTTCGATAATTTCAAATTACAATACCCACATTTTCTTCGAAAAATGCACTTTACTCTGAAACATTACGAATTTCATTGAAAGGTACCTGTAGCCCTGTAAACTAGACTTAAAACAGACGCAAAGAAAAGCGGTGGGGATAAAAGAGATGGCTTTCACAGATGACTACACATCGCATGCCATATATTGTGGGCAAAAATAAATCACGGCATGAAGGCAAAGCATAGCCTCACGTTTAGTGGATTTTTGCATTACATACTCATTTGGCGAATTCCATGATTATATCTCTTATCATAGGCGCCGACTTAACGGGGACGACGGGGTCTAATTAGTTCAAACACTAATTTAAAAATTTTATTTTTGTCTTACTTAATCACACGGATTAAATAGGGTTTTAAATTAGCATTAAAAGTATGCCTGATTGCCTGTTTCGCCCTAGCGAAGTTAACGCCTATGCTTCGAATTTTAAATACCCCAACCGACAGAAACACATTGAGGTGTGTCCCAGTGATTGTGCCAGGGCTACCAAATGGTCCACTTTTTTAATGCCAGCATTTTCTTAGTATTACTTTTTTAGATTATTCTGGAACATTTTACACAAATCGCCATTGGATTTTAGTTCTAGCGCAAATGTTGTAGAAACCTCCAATGAAATTTCCTGTTACTAAAATATATTGGTATTTAGTTAGCGGACCATTTAGGATCCCTGCTATGGTTACCACCACAGCACTATAAAAATTATGCTAAATGTTCTTGCCACACATGTGGAGCAACGAATTCTCTTCTTTGCCTTTCTTTTAAGATGCCATTTATAGTGCAACAGGTACCGTTTCAGCTACAGTTAAGTTTTTTACTAAAAATTATTTTGCGATGAAAAATGGACGTTAACTTTTGACATTTTCGAAATTTATTTCCCCTAACTGTAATTGCCAGGGTACGTTTGTTGTTTTACACCTCATTCCCCAACTCAAGCTACAGTGTCTAGAAGTGTATAGTATAGAAATCAAGAAGCGAAACCGTATCCAAAAAATTACATTTTCACCAGAGAGTGCTATGACCGAGTCTATTGTTACAACTGAATAGAAATCCAGTGTGTTTTTAGATATTTATGATGTAATTTAAACTACCGCGAATTATTTCTAACAGATAAATTTTGCAAATGACAGAATTAAAAAGATTTATATTGTAATACGTGATACATTAGGAATGAGCAAAAATTCAGGCATATATTAGTTCATTTAGTCCACTCGTTACTTCAGTATGACACGTCCGATTTAAAAGAAGATTTTTAATCTAAAAATTTAGAATTCACACCAGAAAATTTTGGAAAGTAATTTTACTTTATTTGTAAAATATCCATGATCTTATAAATTAAAAATAACAGTTAAAACTTTCTGGTGACAATTCGGAATTCTTAAATAAAAATAAATAAAACTGCTTACAAATCGGACTTTTCATGCTTAACCAGTGTTGCCAGATTGGGGACTCTTTTAATTCAGATTATTTGACTGTCACCAGTTTTTAAAAATAGTATAATTCCTTTATTTGTCAGAATTTTTAATCTATTTTTAAATAGAGCGAATATTTCTATTTAAAAAAAGCGGTGACACTCAACAATCTGGGGACAAAAAAGTCCCCAATCTAGCAACACTGTGCTTAACCCCTTAATTTTACACAATAAATTAAAAATAAGGACTCGGCGCCACTTTTTCTTAAACCAAAATATTTGACTTTGTACAATTGAAAAAGGTATGCCATTTAACAAACCAAAGATTACAGTTAAAATTAAGTGGTATCCAAAAGCTTTTAGTATCGAAGATAGCAAACACTTTTTGGTCGAGCGGCATTTGGGCAAAACAGTTAACGGGTTGATGACCTAATATTTTAAATGTATTTCGCACCAGATATTTCTAGACGCTGTAACTAACGCTTACTGTTTACACTTGCAAGCCATAAATTCGACGGCAGCGCCTCCTACGAAAGTGTAATTATTTGGATATATTCTGTTGCCGGTATACGCGATTTCCACGCAGTGTATTTCTGTGTTGCCATTGGGATATTTCTTTTATTCAGATTTATTTATCGGCATCAAATTTTTGAAGAGGCAAAATTCGCCTTATTTAATGACATATTAATTAACACTAGAACGGCGGGAAATTTTACTCAAGTTTTATAAAAATATTCACATCAGAATTTTTAGTAAAAACTATTTAACTTATTTATTTAAGTTATTTTTGTGCAGCATATATTAATCTTATATCATAAAACAATTTCTGGTTCGAATCGACATGTATTCATTCGGCAAGGGTCAAAATGACCCTTCGCCGCCGTTCTAGTGTTAAGGCGAAAACAAGGGGAATTTTACCATTTCAAAAAAAGTGGCACCAATGAAGAAATCTGAATTAAAAAATATTTCCTACTCGCAACACTGGTATATTTCTCGAAACTGTAACCAAGCCTTATACTGCCTGCATTCCAAATCGCATTGCCATATGGGACGGAACGCTTCAAGCTCATAGACATGCAAAGTTTTTTATGACTTTGGAAAGATAACAATTGTTATGATATTTTTTTCTTATTTGCATATTAACCATAAAATCTTTCAAATACCAAAACGATTACAACTTTTTACGCGTGGCCATAATCATAATCATAATAGGTTATAATTCTGTGAATTCGCAAATGCCTCGTGTAATCACAGAGTTCGCAGGACTTTTCTGAAGATGTATATGTCGAAAAAACTGTTATCAATTTGTTGTAGAAATGTCTAAATCTTATAAAATGCTAATACTATCAGAAACTTCTTGGGAAGATATGTTACAGCATAAGTTGAGGTTGTGGGTTACATAAAGTTTGTTTTACATTTGATTTCATTAAATCTGTTTTATTAAAAAAATCACACAGTAGACATAGGCGCCGACTTCACGGGGGCTAAATAAACAGTCAGATATATTTCTACCGCTAGTTTTAAAAAACGTTCCATTTAATCACCTGCCAGGGGGATACCGTTTTTGGCATTCACGGGGTTCCGGAAACCCGAACACCCGAATGATCATTCTCTTTTCCTTTTCCTCTCCCTTCTCTTGTCTATTCTTTCCTCTTTGTTTCACTTTCGTTGCGGTTTCCTCTTTAGAGGTGAGGACAATTCTGCATAAGCCGATATAATCCTGTCTTTATCGACTTATGGTGAATCGTAAATCACCCATGGGTTTGAAGAGCGTGTCGATCCGTCTCCCTGAAAAAGGGGATAGTCACGAATGTCTCTCAAATTGCACAAAATAGGTCATTTTAGTGTTTCTGTTCAAGTACATACATCAGAATTTTTATTTGCTACTAAAGAAGAATTTCTACAAAATTTAAAAGATCAAAGTGTAATAGATGTACACCGTATTACTATCCGACGGATTGAGAAAATTCTTCATACAACACACATTATTCTGAATTTGAATACCCCCACTATTCCAACTAGAATTAAAGTTCCCTACCTGAGCTGACCTGTCTGGCTTTACATTCCTAATCCTCTCTACTGTTTTAAGTATAAACATTATGGCCATAGTATGACAAACTGTCGTGGTTCTGTTGTCTCTGCGCGTTGTGCAGAATCTGACCATGACAGTAAAATCTGTAAAAAAGATGAACGCTTTGCCAACAGTGAAGGTAATCGCACAGCATACACTCGCTTTTTCCCAAACTGAATCCGTTAAAACGAAATCCTTACTTTTAAAATTACTGAAAAAAATTCTTATCCACAAGCCCGCAAACTTGTTGCGTCAAGAACCCCGTCTGCTGCAGATTACTATTCTAGTTTATTCAAGCAACAACCAAAATGTATAAGATATATAAACACACAAAATGAATCCTCTATTCCACCAAATAATTCGCCTGAGACACTACCATACATCACCAAAAAAACCCAGAAAAAAACGCGTGATGTCTACTCTGCCATTAGTGGCAGATTTTCGCCAAAATTAGATCTTTCGACACCATCATCAAAACCTGTTAAAATAGAATACTTAATTAGTCAGTCACAGAATTTTCAAGCCAATCAAGAAAGTCTTCCAAACATGAGACTAAGGAAACCCCTGTTTCATCTGCATTGAATTTGGATAAACCTGATATTTGACCAACTCAGAAACCAAACCAAAAACCTTGTGCACAGAGAGAAAGAAATCCTCAACTTAACCCCTTCAGGGGCAAAGCACTCATGTTGCTAAAATGTTAAAATGATTGATTGACACCAGTATTTATAAGTAACTTTATGTGAAACTAAGCAAAAGCTTTTCTTCGCGTGCAGTATATGAAACAAAATATAATTCTTCAATTCTGGTGTCAATATGGCATTTGGGAATTAAAAGCAAGTGGTATATAGCACATACCAGTACACTTCAAGGGGTTAAGCGTCTTCAAAGGGGGAAAAAATATGAAGAAAATGATCAAGAAATCATGTCTTTATAGCTACCAACTCTTCCGCTTTCTTGTACCACAAAAAGTAATAGAAGCTTCCATCTTATTTAATTTGCCGATTACGGCGATTCAAAAATGTAGAATTTACTATAAAATTTTTGTGGCACAAAAAAAGTAAGATGTTGGCAGCCATGTGTCTTAGCCCAATAGTTACTAATGTAAAGGTTCCCAGACAGCTCCTTAACTATGTGGAAGAGGCTATGAAATCGGAATCTTATAGTTATGTCTCGAATGCAGATGAAGAAAATACCAGGGCTCGTACGGGTCCTTGAATTTCCGAACTATGAAATTCTTCGGTATCAGTATTTTTTTATAGAAAATCTCTCCTTAACCCTCCGTCTACCAGACGGGTCCATTGGACCCGACAGGTACATACAAAATATTCATTCAAACCAGAAATTTCTTTAAAATAAACTAAGTATATAAACCAGACAAAAATAAGGTAAATAAATAAGTTAAATAGTTTTAAATAAAAATTCTGGTGTAGAACGTTTTATTAAAACTTGAATAAAATTCCCGGTAGATCTAGGGTTAAATAATGCGAAATTTCGCACGTTCAAACTAGATTTAGTTTTCCATAAAAAAATACTGATATATCGCCTTTAAAATAACGGTATCCATACGAACCCTGATATTGTTTTCGAATAATTTCATCCTACGTGATTTTAGATTCTTTTTTAAAAATCTATGATTTTTAAACGTGTTTTTATGCAGTATTTTTATGACAGTTTATGCTTTGATTTTGGAAAATCATAACTTTACATCTTTTACAGATTTTATGTGTAACTATTTTCTTTGTGTCTTTTAACTATGATATTTTGGTTTAATTAAATGATATTAATTTTCACGTTATAACATTACTTTTTTTATTTTATTAAACTGAGGGGTTTTTTTGCTTATAGTTATCATCACATGTTTTTAATGTTACTTTTAAAAATATATTTCTGTTTTGGTTTTAACTTGTTCTTGGCGCAGCATGTCCCTAAAGGGACTTTGTGCCCTTAACCCTTTGAAGGTCGCCGTTTGTAGTCTGCAAACGGTTAATTTTAATGCCTAAATATCCAAGTAGCACCAGTAATTTTTTTGTACAATTTCGATCTCATTATAAACGTGAAATAAGGCTTTTGATTATTTGAATATAAATTCGTTCGTTAATTGCGGTGTGAATTGATTATTTGAACATTTTTTGAGCAGAAATGCCTTGCCCCTGAAAGGGTTAAACCCCAATCAATCAACTAACAAATTTATTTAATTACTGTGATTAATTAAGTCTAAAATAATATTTTAAAATTAGTGGTGGAAGTTCACGTGATTTGCCCCTTTTAAGTTGGTGCCTATGAAAGTTTGATTATGCAAATTTATTTTATGCAAAAAATATTTCAGATATATTTCATGCAGTCGTGAAATAAAATCAATCCCTCCTTACAAATTCTTTCCAAATTTGGACCATAAAATAATTTCTTGTATCAACCGATAGAAAACAGCGTCAACTATGAAATCCTGTTCACAAATTAGGATTTCAAGCCAATTTATATACTGCAAAATATGCTGTTTTTGTCAAAAAATGTGATTACTGCGTACTATTTTAACACCAAATTATTGCAAAGTGATGTGAAAAGCAAAATCACAGAGAGAATACGGTCTACTTTCTGTATATAAATGAAATTTTTGAAAATGGAGTGCTCTACATAATGAAAACTCTACTAGTTTTCAACATCTCAAACCTGGGCCACAGATATGCCATTAATTTCTCGTGGTAATCTTTAAATTATCCAATATCAGAGTTTGAAATAAATTTCAACTATTACATGAGACTGCAAATTCTATACGAAAAAGTTTTATCTTTGCCTGCAGTTGAGTTGTTGTGAACCCCTGTTTTATACTATAAAATGGCTAGATTTTTTTAGTTAAAATTGCAGTGAATTCCGAAAACACTGTTTTAGCTAAACGTAAAAATTCTTTCAATAAATTGTTTCTTGGTTTTAAATTTCCTTTTTTTTCGTGGCTGGGTGCATTTATCTAATTTCAAGACTCCGTATCACATGGGAATGTTGGAAAACAGAAAACAGGAAACGACATACGGATTATGGATAGTATAGAGAGAGGTCCTTTCGTTATAAATAGCTTATGAATACTGTTTTCCACTTTTAAAATACAATCTTCCGAAAATGCTGAATTTTGTCTTGCAATTCAGGAAGAAAAAGAGATAACAACCCGTTTCTGCACATGTTCAAATGTAGTAAAAAGACATATAAAAATGCATACTGTTATTTGTTTCCTTTTATGAGATATAATCTTGAAAACCTGGCATTTTGACTTTCATTTTAGTGTATTCTAACACTAGAACCGCCGGAAATTTTATTCAAGTGTTATAAAAATATTTTATACCAAAATTTGTATTTAAAACAAATTAACTTACTTATTTAACTTATTTCTCTGTGGTACATGTTTAACTTACTTTAGAAAGAAATTTCTGCCTCGAATCGACATATTTTTATTCGGTACCGGTCAAAATGACCGCTATGGTGGTTCTAGTGTTAAAGAACTCATTTCTTTAACCCATTAATTCTCGCTCCCGTCACATTCACGGGCTGTGGCTTTTTTCAGATTTATTCAGATTTGTTTGATTCCCACCAGTTTTATAAAATAGTGTAATTAGCTTTCTTATGGTATCATATTACCTGTCATTAACAAAGGGTAATATTTCTTTTTCAAAAAAGTGGTGCCGATAAGCAATTTGAATTTTTAAACCGTAATTTAATGCGACCGTTAAGGGGTTAAAATGATACATGACATTTACATGATCTGATAGAAGACAGTGTGAATATTTAGATTGTTTTATAATGTTTTACCTCTTTTAGTTTTAAATTACGAAGACTTTATAAACCTCTGAATTTCATAAAATCGCATTTCTCTAACCCTCTAATTAAAAATATTTTAAAGATCTAAATTATTTGGCAATGGTTTTTAGCTTTTTTTATAGGTTCACACACAAATCCCATGTAGGCAAAATGGTTGGGCTAACATTGAGTAATTGTTGGCTAATGTTCGTTTCACGTTGGCCCACAGTAAGAAATGTCTGAATTTTCGTACCACCATGTAATGAATCATTTGCCAACAAGGGGCCAACAGTGGTCCAATGGTTCGCTGCTCAGAATCCTGCTCAGATACGCTGCAAATTAGATGTATTTCGACATCTACCATTTTCAAAACATTTGCCAATAGACCGGGAGCCGGCAGCACAGATAATCACCTCATCGAGTTCACGTATGAAATTCTAGGTTTAGTTAAATCTTGATTCTCATATTAAAACGCAATCAGTCTGCCAAGTCATATCTTAGAGAAAAACACCTAAAAACGTGGAGGAAAACACCCGATTTTAGCGACTGACTCGTAGGTTTACCACTGTGCTTTCCTGCTCCCAGTCTTCCATGTTTTCATACCTTTTGGTGCAGGAAAACACAATGATAAACCTAAGAGTCAGCCGTTAAAATCGGGTTTTCAGGTGTTTTACACCAAGATATGATTTATCAGACCGATTGCGTTTTAATATGCGAATCAAGATTTAACTAATCCTAGAATTTCATCCGCGAATTCAATGAGGTGATTTTCTGTGCTGCCAGCTCCCGGTCTACAACTCAATCATTCTCTACCCTAAAATTTCCCAACTGTTTCCAATGGTACTGTGTTGCCATTTGGCCTGCATTCTTATTCAGACTGATTGTTGCTACCACTTTTTAAATAAAAATATTAGTTTTATTTAAAGACAGATTAACCCTTTCGGGGGCAAGGTACTTCTATTCGCAAAATTCTGAAACGAGTCTACGACACCAGAATTTACAAACAAATTTATTTCAAAATAAGCAAAAGCTTTTGTTCACGTACTTAATAAAAGGAAAAATTTCATTCCACTATTCTGGTGCTGATGTGGTATTTAGGAAATATATTAAAGTGGTCCAAATATGAACCACCACTCTTGAAGGGGTTAAATAAGACGAATGGTATAATTTAAAAAAACTCATAGCAATCAAGGATTCTGAATAAAAAAAAATAACCTAAACTGAAACACTGTAATAGTACTCGAATTCAAGGAACTGCATAATTCCTGTGTTTGTTAGTTGTTGTGTTATTAGGTACAAACATAAAATACATGCTAAAAAAGGTGTAAAAAGGGATAAATGTTGATTTTTTAAAAATAAAAAATTCATTTGACAAAAATAATGCTTTTTAACACATTAATTCTCGCGCCCTTGACTTTCAGGGGCTGTGAAGGCTACTTAAATAAAATCAGATTGTTTGATTAGCACCAGTTTTTTAAAATCGCGTAATTGGTTTTATTCCCGCATCATTTTATCTGCCATTAGCCTTTTATCTCTGCATTATGATCTACTGCAATTTTTTTCATGTAATTTTTTTTCAGTTACTACAATGAAAATTAAAGGATAAACATAAATAAAACTCACCCGTGCGAAATTTAATTCCTTAGAAGTAATTAATTAAAGAGGTACTTTAAAGTACCGTCAGTACACTATGACTAAAATATCGTAACAGAAAACCTGCAAGGTATTTTAAGTGACACCAGAATTGTGGTAAAATATTTTCGATTTAATAAGTATGTGAAATATAGCCTTTTTCTTATTTATAATTTTTTTTGGGCAAATTTCGGTGCCAATCATTTATTTCAACACTTTAGCATTGAAAATATTTTGCTCCTGAAAGGATTAATAAAAACTATTTTTATTTTTAGGTTTCGATCTTGTTAGCAGTCTTTTAGTTATGCGATGTCTATATTCCAGGGACAACATGTTCTCTCGCATCTCCGAATATGCAATATATGAATTTACATATGTACCCAGTGTACTGACGGTACTTATAAGTACCACCGAGTAATTCAACTGTTAAATCAAATACATACACCGTCCACCTAAAATATCTAGTCAAATTGTATTCTAAGATCATAGTGCACACACAAAAAAAATCCAACACTTATATCCTTTACTGTGTTTGCAGCAATAAAAAGACGAGCGTGACAATCTGTACAAAATGTCCGCAAAAAACACATCGTCTGTGTCAAAGATAGCCTCCTTCCTCGCTAAAATAACAAACCTAGAACTACTGCTGCCATGTATCCGAATAAAGTGGAGTTAAAAGAATGTTTTTGCAAAGTATCATTAGATTATTAGTAATATTCACTATGGGATGAAAGTTTAAAGTTAGTGGTACTTATAAGTACCGCCAGTAGATAAAGGGTTAAATAAGGTGAATATTTCTACTTCAAAAAAGTGGTGGCAATCAAACAATCTGATTTTTTAAAAAAGGAGCCTATCAGGCGCGACGCTTAAGGGTTAAGTTACAAAATTTTATTACTGAATGCTAAAAATGTTATTTATTTTTTGAAAATAATAATGAATATTGTTACATTTAGGCAGGGAAAAATATATAATATACCTAATCTGAAATCAACCTATGTGATAATTTAGGATTTCTAATATCGATTATAAATATTAAAAAAATAAAAATGAACTCGTATGTGTAGATTTTATTTATTATCATATTTATTTATAATCAAAAATTAAAAGGTATCAATCTTGCTGCTATTTTCTTATATAATCGTGCAAAATGAAATATTTCAGAATAAAACTTTCGAACGGCTAAATGTCATTCACTAAAAGATATACTACATCATTCCTTTGATTTCACCTATAAACAAAAATATATAAGAGGATCATTACATAAAGAATATACTTTCATCCAAAAAATGCATGTGATAAAAAGAATGGGCAAACAAATACTTTTCCAATGAATTGCTACTACATGTTGCTAATAGTTTTTCCATATACAGATGGCAGTAAAGTAATGCATTGGATATGTTCATCTCCTGAAGGGTCATTATCTACTAATTCGTTTACTGGAAAGGAGTTATTCGCATAAAGTATTTAAGATTAAAATGATTTTTCTTCGGGATTTTGTACAAAAAAGATATTATTAATTGTACCTATAACATTCCTGTTATAATCCGGTAAATAACATATCCTAGATTATGAATTTAAATATGGCAATGGTTGATTTTTGAAAATAGTGATAACATAAGATCGTAGCCGTTGACTCCTATAATATAAACAGATAAAAAATAATTCAACGGCCATTATAAAACATCCAAATAATATGTAAAGTTTAACACTAGAACCGCCGTTAGGGGTCATTTTGACCCCTGCTAAAATTGATAATTGTCGATTCGAACCAGAAATGTTTTCATAAGATATGCTATAAAGAGTTAAAGAGTTTTAAATAAAAATTCTGGTCTGAAACACTTTTTTATAAAAATTGAGTAAAATAGCCTGCGGTTTTAGTGTTAAGGTGAATTTAAATGTCCTTGAAATTTAAACCTGCCAATTTCTGAGCTCAATTATTTCCAAACATTAATCTTCGTCATATTTAATCGCAAATTACTGTCCTAAAAAAGCAAAAATTTCTATACTGAAATTTATGTATTTAAAAATCGGCCGAGTTGTCTTTTATACTTCTAACAGTACAGTGTCCGTATATCCCTACTGTACCGTAAAGGTTTTTTTGATGAAGCAGTAGACTGTAAACACTAATTTTTCACACTATTTAATTGAGTTATTTCGCAATGTTCACAAACAAAATATCCGCTTAGGGATCACAATACACACTCGTCGAGTATCACAAGCTCAACTGGTAAAGAAAAAGAATATCAACAACAAATTCCCTGCGCAGGGGGAAAATCAGAGTACGTGTTTTCATTTATCCCTACGCAGAGGGAAAATGGGTGGAATATTCAGCGTCACTTTAGCACAACTGAAATATATGCAATTAAGAATTATAAAAGAAATTTAAAAACTAAACATTCTCCCGGCCTTGAAAGCCGAAAGGGTTTCAAAAATTTACTCTAAAGGTAATTTGCATAACTTAGTAATTGGCCTTTTCAATTCACTATATTCAGTTCTCAGGGTAACTACACGAATCTTTTTATCAGGTCCAGGATGTGTTTTAATCACTCTAGCTAATTTCCATAGTAAAGGGGAAAGACCTTAATTTTTTATTATAACTAAATCACCTATCTTAATATTAGGCTCTTGTTTAAGCCATTTTACTCTCTGTTGTAGGGTCGAAAGCTGCTCATTGCTCCATCCCATCTTTTCCAAAAGTTTTGGAGCATTTTCTGCACTAATTGCCGCCTGGTTAATCTTGATGCAGGTACCTCTGAAATATCAACTTCTGGTAGTGAAGTAAGAGGAGCACCCATTAAAAAATGACCAGGAATTAAAGCCTGTAAATCATTAGGATCGGAACTTACAGGATAAATGGGTCTAGAATTTAAAGAGGCTTCGATTTGAGCTAAAAGATTTGAACGTTCCTCAAATGTTAAAACTGAATTGCCAACGGTTATTTTTAAATGAAATTTCATCGAATTAATACCAGTCTTCCAAAGTCCTCCAAAGTGAGGGGCTGAGGGTGGATTGAAATACCAATTTATTTCTTCCGAACTTAAGTACTTTGCCAGTTCTTCATTATGCTGAGAAGAAGTCGCAAATTTATACAATTCTTTCAACTCCTTGCTCGCACTAACAAAATTTTTGGCACAATCACTTACAATTTCTTTTGGTTTGCCTCGTCTGGATATAAATCGCTTGAGACAAGCTAAAAAGGCCTGAGTCGATAAATCATTCACTAATTCAATGTGAATTGAATGAGTAGAAAGATATATAAATAATGAAATATAACACTTAAAAGATTTTGTGCCTCTACCTTTTCTAAATTTACATAATATAGGTCATGCATAGTCAGTTCCTGTAACAAGGGACGGACGGGTAGGTTGCACTCTAGTAGAAGCTAAATCAGCCATGATTTGTTTGGACATAAGCAGAAGCACGAGCACAAATTACACAATTCTTTACAAACTTTTTTACAACACTTCTTCCACTTAAAAACCAATATCTCTGTCTGATAACACACAATAGTAGTTGAGGGGCAGCATGAAAGTGAGATAACTGAAAATATCTAATAATCAGCACAGTCACTGGATGATTTTTTGGTAACAATATTGGATGAATTTGATCTTGTGTGAGATTTGAATGATGAAGACGCCCTCCCACTCTGAGTATTCCTTCTCCATCAAGGATTGGAGAAAGATTGATCAATTTGCTATTGCGAGGAAAACACTTACCAGAAGTCATACATTTAATGTCGTCAGTAAATGATGACTTTTGCACTTGTTTGATGATCACTTTTAAGGCATTCTGGATTTCTGTGTTTGTAAGAAAACCTAAGTTTCTTTTTGAAACAGGTAAACGAGAATTCGTAAGAAATCTGAAACATCAAGCAGTTACACGTTTTAACTTAGTAAAGGACGATATATTTGAGAGAATAGGCATTTCTTCACTAACTGAGCTGTAGCACAAAAATAATTTTTTGTTTGCTCTATTAAGTCTTCGTCACACAAAACACTCCCTAATTGCGGTTCTGGAGAGGTGAAACATGGATCACTAAGCCAACTCGGACCATTCCACCATAGATCATGCGATGATAATTCTGAGGGTGATAGACCTCTTGATGCACAATCTGCTGGATTCTTTTTTCCTTTTACATGATGCCAGCACTCTGACGGAACAAATTGTTGTATTTCCGAAACACGATTCTCAACAAAAGTTTGCCATCTTCTTGATTCTGTTGATAGCCAAGAGAGAACTTTTGTTGAATCTGTACAACAGTTAATTTTAGAGATGTCCAAGGACAATGAATGTAGAACAGTTTTTACCAAACGGGCTGACAGCAGGGCAGCACTCAGTTCTAATTTAGGCAAAGATATTATTTTTAATGGTGAAAGTATTGTTTTTGCAGTTAATATTCTAACTGATACAGTGGAATCATTTGATAAGGATATTAAATAAACTACTGCACCATCCGCCAATAAGGAAGCGTCACTAAATGAAGGAATTTCAAATTTGTTAGCTGAGGGAAGGATTGCTAACCGAGGTACAGTGATAGATGTTAAACATGCGAGTTCTTCCCGAATTTTTATCCACCTTTTTTTATGAGTAGTGGAACAGGATCGTCCCATGCCAGATGAAGACTCCAAAGTTCCTGAAGTAGAATTTTTGCAGAAATTATAAAGGGAGAGATCCAACCAAGTGGATCAAATATTTTGGCTATATCTGACAATATAGATATCTTTGTAACTTCTTTTAACGTTGATTCTATGGTTACACTAATTTTGAAGACATCGCCATTTGAGTCCCATTTTAATCCTAGCACTTTTATTGAATTATCGTTTTCAATTGATAAATCGGGTTTAGTCTGAATTAAATTTTCAGGAATGTTTTTAGTACATTAATGTCGTTTAATGCCCACTTACGTAATTCAAATCCGCCTCTTTTCATTAATTCTTGTAACTCGGATATCAATTTAATAGCTTCTTCGGGCGATGATGCACCTGTAAGTAAGTCATTGACGTAATAATCACGTAATACAATGTTTGATGCTAATGGAAAATAAAATTTTTTATCCAACGCTAATTTTTGTAAAACTTTAGTAGCTAAATATGGGCTAGATGCTAATCCATATGTTACTGTAGTGAGACGATATTCACTAATATCATCGGAAAATTATCTTTCCAGAGAATTCGTTGAAAATCTTTATCTTCAGCATATATCTTAATTTGACGAAACATTTTAGCAATATCAGCTTTAACACTAGAAAGACGGGGAATTTTACTAAAATTTTGCAAAAATATTTGACATCAGAATTTTTATATTAAATTATTAACTTATTTATTTAACTACATTTTTTTTCTTTGCATCTTTTAAACTAGTTTTATACAGAAATTTTTGGTTCGAACAGATATATATTCATTTGGTAGCGATCAAAATGACCGCTAGGCGTCTTTCTAGTGTTAACCCATTAACCGCCAAAACTATTACGATAGCAATTTTCAAATTTCTTGTTGAAAGTAGTTTCCCACCACAAATTCAGTAAGGTAAACTTCGCTTTACTGAAATAGCAAAATTCCTGCCAATAAGTAAGACATTTTTTAAAATTCTAAAATAGTGGTGCCAATGTAATTAATTCATTGCATGAGCAATTATTTTGACTGTTGCGTGACCGCAACGTCAGCGGTTAATGGGTTAGCTATAGCGTGTGTGCGAAATCTCTACAAAATAAAAAATAACTTTTGTTGAACCATAGGTCTTACAATTAAATTTTCATTAAGAGAAACCTTATTTGTAGTTTTTTCACTCCCATCAAACCCAACTCTAAGACGGGTTGTTGTGCTAGATTCCCTTAAGACTGGATGATGTGGAAGATAATAAACTTCATTAACGAGTTTTTGAATTTCGCCTTTCGGTATTTTTTCCATATATCCCATATCAAGATATTCATTCATAAATATACAATAATTTTCATACAAATCGGGATCTCTATTAAATCTTTTTTCTAAGTTTAGAAATCTTTCAATAGCTAGTGATTTTGACTACTCTAACTCTTTACATTGCTTCTTAAATGGCAAACGCACAATATATCTTCCATTCGAATCTCGTGAATGGGATGTATCAAAAATTTCCTCACAATATTTTTCTTCAATTGTGTATATTTCCTTCGAGGGGATATTTTCTAACTCCCAGAACTTTTTCACATAATCTGTTTCATCATTTGCAAAATTAACTATAATATTTCGTTTATTTTCTGAAAATGTATCACTATCTCCGGTTATTAACCACCCGTAATCCGAATTTACTGCAAAAGCAAGTCCTGGTTTCCCAAATATTTTTTCTCCTCTAATTATAGATAATGATAGAGACACGCCAAATAATATGTCTATTGGGCCTGGTTCATTTCACTTAGGGTCAGCTAATGTTATGTTCTTTAAATGACTGAATGAATTAATATATGATACAACTGGTTCATTACTCGTTATCTTTTTCAAAATATAAAAAAGTACCTAATCGTGTGTTTTGTTTATTAAAATGTGGAGAAAATTCCAATCTTACAACGCCACGAGTTTCTTCGGAGTATCCCATTCCCAAACATTTAATCTGTAAATTAGCTGAATTTCTTTTTATTCTTAATAATTGTATAGCACGCTCACTTATAAAATTATTGGTAATGCCAACATCGATAATGGAGCGCAATAATTTATTGCCTCCATAATTATCTTTCACTTTAATCAGCGCAGTTGCAAGTATGCTAAATGATTTTGAGTATATTCGTTGCCATCGAAATACTCAAGGCCTGAGGACAAAAGTTATCAGGTCATCACTAATGGACCGACTCCTCACTGGTATTGGAATTCTCACCGGGAAATTTTGAATAGCAATTTCCTTTTATTTCATTTGTGGGATATCTATGATGTTATAAAACAATAGTAACTAGTTAAATTTATTGGTGACAATTCGGAAACCCTAACTAAAAATTCAGCCAGATGCGGAATGCCACGATGTTGCCGCCTCTGGCCGATTTTTTATTAGGGGATTCCCAATTCTCACCAGTAACTTTAAATAGTTACTATTGTTTTATAAGATGATAGATATTCCACTAATAAAATTTACGGAAATTGCTATTCAAAATTTCCCGGTGTGAATTCCAACGCTAGTGAGTAGTCGGTCCATTAGTGAGGACGTCACAACTTGTGTCCTCAGGCCTTGAGTATTTCGATGGCAGCGGTATATTTCACCAAGGCAAGAATTTATTGACATGTTTACATTAATAGACGATTCACTAACAGTCTCACTATTTTGATTCGAGAATTGAGGCGTTACTTGGTTTTTTATATCTGGATAATTTGTTTCTCGCCTTTCATAATGTAGTAAGCTATTATGATTCTTTAAATTACATTTCGAACAAACTCTTTTTGACTGACAATTAATTTATGTTCTGGAGATAAACACGCAAAGCAGAGATTTTTATTTTTTACAAATTGCACTCTTTCGCGAACAGATAACGTTAGAAACTCACTGCATTTAGATATTTTATGACTATGTGATGAATAATATTTACACTCAATATTGTTAACAGAAGCAGTCATTGCAGTTAATTTAGGGTAACTGTTTTTCTTATTATTAATATTTCCTCTAGCAGATTGTAATGGACGAGCATAATCTTTCAGAAAATTTATCAATTGAACTAATGTTGGAAGTTCGTCATTTTTTAACCCCTTCGGGACGGGAGCCTTTTACGAAATTTTTTATCTTTTGTCACCGTTTTTAAAAAACAGAAATTTGTGTCTTCTTGAATCGAGAAAATGCGCTGATTAAATAAGGCAAATTTTACAGTAAAATTTTACTGGTGAGGAAAAACATGGATTCTGAGCGCTTCATGCGGCACGTATACGTGTCGCTCATCCCCAAGGGGTTAACTGACATTCCCACCATAATTCAAAATTATGATCAACTTTTTGCAATATTAAATAAATCAACAAAGTGTTTGAAAAAAACACTTACCTTCTGATCCAATATTTCGAATGAACGGGCACATTCATTTGTCATATCCACCAAATTGAGTATTGCTGCGTGTGCGTCACCTTGCACAAATGAAAATTTTAATAATTTTCTGATATGGCTGTATATTCATTCACGTTTGTTAGAATATCATTCAGATAGCAAGTCCCACGCGACACTATACTTCGAGTCTTCAATGGGTATTAATTTTTATTATTTTCAAGGCGTCTCCTTGACAAGATAATTTCAAATATTGCAGCTTCTGAGCTGGCGATAAATTTGCAATGTTATGTATACTAGCATTAAATAAATCTTTAAAACTCAACCATTCATGAATTTGACCATTAAATGATGGTAGAGAAAGCTTTGGTAACTTTATTTCATTAACTTCTTTCTTTGGATTGCCCACATTTATTTTTCTAGCTGTAATTGCATGTTCGATTTTTACTAACAATTCATCAAAGATGTCTTGTTGTTTGTCTTTTTCTTCTATAAATGAATCAATGTCTTTTTCTTCACACGCAGAAAAATCGTTTTAAACAACGCCTTCAACTCTTCCTCTAATTTTTCGGTTTCTTTTTTCAATAGTAGAAGTTGTTCTAATTCACACGCATTCAGATCAGTTTTAAGGAATTTATTTTTCAATCTCGTTATTGACGATTTTAACACTCTTTTATCGGTTGCTACTTTCTTATCCATTTTTTGTCTCGCAGTATTCTATTTTGGCACAGTTCCAATGATTTCACGCTTTCACTTTCGAACGAATTTTAGATACGCATTATTCTTTTAATTTTTGCACTTAGTTCGTTTTAACTTTCTACCAAATGTACCGTATGACGACCAAATGTACGTTTTTTGATGAAGCAGTAGACTGTAAACACAAATTTGTTACACTATTTAATTGAATTATTTCACAATATTCACAAACAAAATATCCGCTTAGGGATCACAATACAGACTCGTCGAGTATCACATTCTCAACTGGTAAAGAAAAAGAATATCAACAACAAACTCCCTGCGCAGAGGGAAAAACAGAGTACGTATTTTCATTTATCCCTACGCAGAGGGAAAAGGGGTGGAATATTCAGCGTCACTTTAGCACAACTGAAATATATGCAATTAAGAATTATAAGAGCAATTTTAAAACTAAACACCTGCTTTTCTACACCAATTTTTTCCGAATAATAAATGTTCATTTATATAAACATAGAAAATAATTGCTATAGATTACTATTCTGATGTAGCTATACTCAAAAATCAGCACTACACAAATGCTGTTGTAATATAATGAAATAAATAGAAAGTTAACTTATGCTGTTTAGAAACTTTTTTTTACTACTTTGCTATTGCGAAAAATTAATTCAAATTACAAAAATGTTTAAGATTTATTTAGACCTGATTTGAGAATTATTTTCAAAACATTAACACTTTTGCTGCCGATCCCGATCGGCAGCGAAAGTAATCAGAAATTTTAAATTGATACCGGAAATTTCGAAAGTAGATATTTTACTTTATGTTATCGGTAATATGTCTTTTATTAAATAAAGCGTAAGATACTATTCTTTATTTCTGGTATGAGCACTAAATTTCTGGATGAAAATGGAAGCCAAACTGGCAGATCTGTATGGTGGCACCCAACGTGTTAATGTGTACAGAAATTTTTGGCGTATAATCCGCGGATCAAAAAATCGTGTTTGGACCCAGAATTTTTATTTAGTAATTGAAGTCAAATATTTACTCGATGTAAGAAGTTACAAATTATCAAATAAAATTTCTCGGCCAAAACATAATTGTTTGATCCGCGGATTATACACAGGAAATTACGGTATATTAATATTAATATATATATATATATATATATATATATGTATGCATATAGTATATATATACCAGCTGGCCCAACCGGAGTTGCCCGAGCCGGAATGAAAATTGCGCGAAACGCGATAAAACTCTCACACTGTCAATGAAAAGTCGAAAAAAAATTTAAAACCGCTACAGGATTTCAGAATAAACTTTACTAAAAAGAAAAAAAATATGTTCGTCAGAAGATATAAACCGTATTACTTTTAAGAATGTGAAAAAATCGCAGCAATTCGCAAAAAACGCGAAAAATTGCATAGAAAATTCAGAGGACAAAATATATTATACTGGGTTGTAAAGATTAAAATAACGGATTTCTTTTTACGAATGTATAAAAATCGTTGCAAAACGAAATAAATCCTGCTAAAAATCGCATAAGATATTGCTAAAAATTAAAAAATCGCAGAGGACAAAATTTAAAAGATTGGGCCTAAATTATTGAAAAAGAAAATCTTCCACGAAAGCCAACAAAACGGCTGGGAATGAGGATACATGGTGAAAATCGACTTGAAAATCGCTAAAAATCTGAAAATGGCAGGGAACAAAATTTACTTTATTACGTTAAAAGTTTGAAACCGAATTCCTCTTACAAACGTCAAAAGTGCGCCCCAGAACGCGCAAAAATATGGAAAATATTGAAAATCGCATTCAAAATTGGTAAGAATTCAAAAAGAGCGGACGACTCAGGTGTGCCAAATGGTCCGCGAACTAAACACCAATACTTTTTAACAGAAAATTTCATGGCAGGTTTCTACAGCATTCGCGTTAGAATCAACCCCTGAAGGTGTTTTCTGTGCAATTTGTAACAAAAATCAAAAAAGAAATTTTTTTGTAAAAAAAAAAAAAAAAAAAAAAAAAAAAAAAAACTGGTATTCAGTTGGCAGAACCATTTGAAAGCCCTGACGACAAAATTTACTACATTAGATTAAAAGTTTGAAATAGAACTATTCTTACGAAAGTCAAAAAATCGTGCGGAACGCGAAAAAATGCATTAAAAATCTATCGAAAAATGCATTAAAAATTCCAAAACATTGAAAAATGGTGGCTGACAAAATTTACTATCATAGGCTAAAATTTTGAAATCGGATTCCTTTTATGAATGCCAAAAAATCGCGCAGCTCCCAGTAGGTTCGTTTTTTGAACGCCACTTTTTATGAAATAAAAAATATTTTTATAATTCTCGCCGAAACTTACCACGAAATGCGTTTTTGTTGCCGTTGTTGCAGAAACCTACTGCGAATTTTACCCTTAAAAATACTGTTTTTCAAAAAACTGACCAGTGGAGCCCTGTAATCGCTACGGAACACGAAAAAATGCTCTGGACACCCCTTATTTCTTACAGTTTATTTCGCTGATTTTAATCGCTGACCATTCTGCCATTGGATAAGACGAAGAAAATTACTCTAAATTACTAATGTCCAGAGCATTTAAAGCTCCGATTTACGCGGACAACTTTCACCATAGTTGAACAAGTCCATAAAAAAAAAAATGTATAGTCTATTTAAAGGGTGCATGAAATCTTTTTTATTCACTACCACACTGAACCAAACTTATAAACAGATGCCATATGTGAGAATGTACGTGAAACCAGGCTTAGTTCACTATGGGAGTAGACAAAACAGATATCACGCTCTCTCTAAACGGTTTTCTCACTTTTTTTTTCAAAATGGACTTGGCCTACTGTGGTCGCGAACCCTTCACAATGTATAATTTACTTCGAAGTTTTTCTTCTTACTTCTAAGCATAGCTTGAATCTAACATACTTCTTTCTCCCTTTAAAATTTGTAACAAAAATTTCTGGTTAAAAATATATTAGTTTTTCCACGGATTATACGCGGAAAAAGTATTCTGCAAAATTAAATTTTACAATTGAATATACTATTCAGGTAAAATGCATAACCAAAATAATTGTATACAATATAATAGAGGATTTAAATAGTTCCAAACGGGATAGAAATGGTGTTAACAGTAACCCAACCTCAGGGCGCAGATCTACCAATTTTTCGTAATGTAATATGTTCCTTATTTAATCATAGAATGTTGATTCAAATTTATGATGAAATAAGGTAAAGATTTCTCTATAAAATTACATGTAGCTCTGCCGTCCGCAACTGAGTTAATGGAAATCCCTGGGAAGGGCAAATAGTCTTCAAATGTCAGTCGAAAATATTGACATCTTGAAGTCCCACAACTAAAGTGAATATTTTTATATCATAGTAGCCAAACTTCCGATTTTATTTCAACTTAAAGATTACGTAGAATTTTATTAAATAAAAGAAAAAACAACAAGAAAAAAATCAATCCATTGACATCTCCAAGTTCTACTATCGGGATAAAAAATTAACTTTGATAACAAACAGTGAAAACATAAAAATAGTTTATTAACAATATGTTTTTTTCCTGACCCAATAAATTGTAATAATAAATAAAAAATAAATATTAAAAAATACTTAACTGTAATTACTCATCACTTTCCGGCTTCATACGAGGTCCAAAAAAATATATCTTGGTGCTCGTTAGGAAAAAAGCAGATATTTGTTTCTGGAATTTAGCCGGCTGGGTAAAAATCAATCCCTGGTATTTACACAAAATGTTGCCAATAGTGCTACGGACACGTGTCTCAATTGCCTTTCTGCTGTATCATAATGGCAAGGGAACTCCCATACAGTGTTGCCAGGTGGCTACTTTTTTTAAATTCAGATTTCTTGATTGGCACCACTTTTTTGAAATAGTAAACTTCGCCTTATTTAGTGGCATATTAATTAAGGCGAAAATAAGGGAAATTTTACCATTTCAGAAAAGTGGTGCCAATCAATAAATCTGAATTTTAAAAAAGTAGCCCACTGGCAACACTGCTCCCATCAGTGTTGCCAGACGAATACTAATATTTTATTTTGAATACCACTATTTTCATAGAGAGATAGTCGCCTTATTTATTTACAAAAGTTTTTCAATTAAATCAACTGAATAATACCGTACGAAAATAGTGGTATTCAAAATAAAATTTTAGTATTCGTCTGGCAACACTGGCTCCCATATAATCTCATTTTCAAACTGGGCACCGCTTTTGATCAATCTTTTTACATATTTGTCGCTGAGGTTTAAATAAGCTAGTGGCTCTAAGATATTGGCCCAGCTAATCATCTGCAATACTCTTTTGATTTGAAATTCAATTTCGAAAGCTCTAAATGTTGTGTTTCCCTTTACAGTGAGAATTTTTTATTTCTTATTTCGTAACAGATGCAGCGTTGCCAGATAGGCTACTTTTTTTTAATTCATATTCTTGATTGGTACCACTTTTTTGACCTGGTAAAATGCGCCTTATTTAATGACATATTAATTAAGGCGAAAACAAAGGTGATTTTTTTCGTTTCAAAAAAGTGGTGGCAATCAAGAAATCTGAATTTAAAAAAAGTAGCCCATTGGCAACACTGAACAGATGAAGCGTGAGAATGTGTGGATTTTCATCTTCCAGCATCGTCAAGAGAATGCTTTCGCAGTTCATATACGACAAAAAAACTTTCCTCAGAAAACTACGTGAACGATTATCTTAAACCCACCAGTCCAGAAAGCACTTTTATTGCTCATTCAGGGGTCGCATTATATAGGGAAATATTAGAACCCTTAATCAGTAATCTCCATGATAATTGTATTTAACATATGCTATAGAAACGTACTATGAAGATATTATTTTCAAAATAGTGGTAGGAACAATAAAATTTTCCCTATATAATGCGACTCCTGCTCATTCCATGAATTTGATACAAGAGCAACGCGTGTGCATTGTTTTTATTTCAAACCAGGATGACACATATAACATATTCTGCTTGGACCATTAATAATGAAATGTCCGGAATAATTACTTAAGTTTCACAAAAACATTTGACACCAGAATTTGTATTTAAAACTATTTAAGTCATTTATAAAACGTAACTAAACCGCGGAGTGATGAATATAGGGGGGAAGACATCTTGCGTAGAGTGTACCAGTTCCGAGTGAAGTAACTGAGGAGGTTGTCACAAGATGGCGGGTGATTTTTTACTTTGGATCAACAGCTTTTGAGTACCTCCGAGACAAGCCTCCACCAGTAGATTTTCAATAGAAGATTTCACATCATTTTAGAGGATTATTCATGCAAAATTTTTCTCGCAAATGTGATAAAATTTTCTATTCGTTTTTACCTGTGGATGTGAACCCGTGTATTATAATCTCTTTCACTGATTCTGAAAGTTGGTTGTCTAGGGCAGTGTTGCCAGATGGGCTACATTTTTAAATTCAGATTCTTGATTGGCACCACTTTTTTGAAATGGTAAAATGCGCCTTGTTCAATGACATATTAATTAAGGCGAAAACAAAGGTAATTTTTCCGTTTCAAAAATGTGGTGGAAATCAAGAAATCTGAATTTAAAAAAAAGTAGCCCACTGGCTACACTGGTCTAGGGTGCCACAATATAGCAGAAACGCAGATCTTGACTACACTGAAATAGACTTTCACCAGTAAAATAAAAATAAGTTTTTGGTCATAATTATGACTGAAATCCTGAATTAACATGGCGTTTAAACAAGGGGAAAAATTCTATTAAAATTTAGTGGTGGAAATGGTTACAGTTGAAGCTTCACCATTTTGAGGATATGTCAATTCCTATTTATTGTTAGCCATTACCGTCTCAATACTCAACTCCTCGGGGCTGATTTCGTGACGTACCAAATGAAGATTAACCCCTTGAAGGGCAAGCAATTGCGTTTGTGTAATGCTTAATTCCCACCGGAAATTTAGAAAAATTTTATTTCAAACTAAGGAAAAGCAATTTTACTGCTTTTCTCCACTAAAGTCAGAAAACTAAAATTTCCTAAAATTTTTCTGGTGCAAATCCTGATTAATCGTAGGTGGTATCTATACTAATAAAAGAACAAATTGCTGTGTCTGTCTGTCCGTCTGTCTGTCTGTGTGTCTATCTGTGTGCGATGGCTAGCAAAATCTACGGCACGTACGAGGTTCAATTTTTTTTAAAAGAGTCCAAGGCCTCTTCTAATGCACCATATCCTCAGAATTTTAATATTCTAATTATTAGCTGAGTAATTAATTAATATTCGGACATCACTCTCATCAAAAGTACGCCTTTTTTCCTTCAGATTACTTTCGGTTGGTTGGTTCATAAAGCATCGCTCATCAAAAATACGTTTCTTTGTTTCCGCTTGCTTTCGGTTGATTGGTTGTATAAAGCTTTCGCAGAAATTATTAAATAAACCGGGATACAATTAAAAATAGAATTTGAGTGTTTAATGTTTCAAGAGTGACTTTTAGCATGAAGGTGAAACACATGCTTTGAAAACATATATTTAATCAGCGTTTAAGAGAAGGGGTTAGTTTCAAATGACGTCACAACCTAGCAACCACATGACAACCTGGCAGGCTTTTTGTTTGCCACACTGTTTTCTGTTTTTTTTTCTACCCTGTTAAAAATATCGTGAAAAATTACCTCTGTTTTTCAAGGCTATCTATTTTCTGATCAATGAGAACGCTTCATAGGTGCTGATCTAGCATTCTCACTGGTCAGAAAATAGAGAGCCTTTAAAAACAGAGGTAATTTTTACGATGTTTTTAACAGCGTACTTTGATTGGTTGAGTGATAATATCTGCTAAAAAATAGGTGATTTTGGTTGGTTTACGGAAAATTGGAGGTGTCTGTTTGATGCTGATTTATTTAGATAGCAAGAAATGTGTTTTTTACGTTAAGTAAAAGATTAGAATACTCCTTACTGGCTCTTTTACTACTAGAAATTAGAAATTGGCAACAATATGTCCTTGCATTCTAATATTTTCTGCTGCTGTAGCGGGTAGCAACAGTTTTAATAGAATTTAAATTCTCATATTTGATACTGATAATGATTTTTTTTTCAGACGTGCTTTTTTAAAGACATTTTTAACCCTCCGTCTACCAGACGGGTCCATTGGACCCGACAGGTACATACAAAATATTCATTCAAACCAAAAATTTCTTTAAAATAAACTAAGTATATAAACCAGACAAAAATAAGGTAAATAAATAAGTTAAATAGTTTTAAATAAAAATTCTGGTGTAGAACGTTTTATTAAAACTTGAATAAAATTCCCGGTAGATCTAGGGTTAAACGCATTTTTTAATTGCTCTCTTTTATGTTTTAAATACAGAAAAATGTTCCGAATTTATCGCCCGCCTACTATACAGTGCCGCAGGCAGTGGGAACCCATGTCGGATGTTCGTACAGAACTTTTGCAACCTTAATTTATGAGTGGGGGGGGGGGGCGCTAATTTCACTAATTGGTTTATTTCTTTTATATGATTATTTTAAACGGTAGCCACGTTACGTTTTATTGTAGTATTCTTCAGAACGTCGTGCGATTTGTAAAAATACAGCATAAATGTTACTTATTCGAGATAAAAATTTCAGAAGTCTTGATAACCACTATTTTCGAAAAGTAATTTCAGCAAAAATCTTAAATTCTTGGTTAAGACCGCCCCCACCCCCATCCATGTATCTACGGGTAGGTTGCGTGAAGAGGTTTCGTTCATATAAGTTTTTGCTAAGAATAGAGTGCGCGCCCTAGAAGTAACAGACCGCGATTTTATTTAAAGTAGGGAATCTAACAAGGCGATCTGTTTGAAATTTCAAGATAGTTTATAACACATTAGAAAAAGTTTATATAAGAATGGCGCGTGAAATTTCGAGAAGGTGGGGAGAGGAGGAGGGGTGATAGATTTCTTTTTCTTAACTTTTGCGTTTCTTACCATTTCCGGTGCGTTTTTTTGACGGAGTCCTGAGATAAATGAGTCTTATTAAATATAAAAAAGTCAAAAGTTTCTTACCACTGTTTCCGAATAGTAGTTTCAAAAATATCTTAATTTCTTGCTTAAGACCTCCACCCCCTCCAGTAACATAGCTACTGATAGGTTGTGTAACGGAGTTACGTTCAGATACAGTTTTGTTAAAAATACAGTGCGCTCCCTGGTGGTGGAAAGTGGAACTAAGAGACGGCGATTTCATTTAAAGTAGGAAATCTGAAAAAGCGATCTGCTTGAAACTTTAAGATAGTTTATAACACATTAGAAAAAGTTTATAAAAAATGGCGCGTGAAATTTCGGGCATGTGGGTGGGGGGAGGAGAGGGGCGAAATATTTATTTTTTTTACCTTTGCGTTTCATACCGTTTCAGGTGCGGTTTTTTGACGGAGTCCTCAGATACATGCTACTTAGTACATATAAATGTGACAAAAGTTAAGTTACCACTATTTCCGAATAGTAATTTCAACAAATATCTTAAATTCTTGCTGAAGACCGCCACCTCCTTGAGTAACATATCTACTGATAGGTTGTGTAAAGGAGCTTTTGTTAAGAATAGAGTACGCTCCCTGGTGGTGGAATGTGGAACTAACATAACGCGATTTTGTTAAAATTAGGAAATCTATCAAGGCGATCTGTTTGAAACTTTAAGAACGTTTATAACACGAAAGATAAAGTGTAAAAAAGAATGGTGCGTGAAATTCCAGGGTGGGAGGGAGGGGCTCTAGATTTCTTTTTAAAAGATTACCGTTTCTGACTTTTTATATGCCGTTTTTGGAGGGAGTCATGAGATATATGCTTCTTATTAAAAGTTACAGACATTATCTCTGCTTTGAAAAACACCTACTTTTATTTTGGAGAGTAGATAAAAACCATAGGGTAAAATTTTAACGGAAGTTCAAATTTAAACCAAAATTTTAAAAATACAACATTTTCTGATTTTAAACTTTAGCTTCTCGGCCTATATTTGTAGACTAATTAAGAGTATGTAAATTTAAGAAAATTGATTCAGAACTTTTTGTTCGAAATGGAAAAAAAATCGACTTTTAAAAAGAAAAAAAAACGCTTTTTTAAACAGAGAATGAACGCGTATTCGTTAAAATTTGGAAAACGAACTAACCGATCGACTTGAAATTTTCATGTAAGTTATAACAGCCCTTTTACCACTGTTTCATAGAGTAATATTTGTATAGAACATATTGTGCTCCCTGTCGGTGGAAGGTTGCACTACCATTATTTTCGAATAGTAAATTAAACAAATTTCTTAATTTATTATTTATTCAACGTCCTTATTTTAACACAATGTTTATCGAAGCATCTAAATAGACCAGATTTACATCTCCTATAAAAATTTTGAAACGTTCGGAGGGGTAGAAATATTTTTGACAAAACAAAATGTCTGAAAATGTCCACGAAACAAGTAAAAACCTGAGTGTTTTGTCGGAGTTCCGCTCGCTTCGGTACGCATAGACTCCCAAAATCAACTTACGCAAAATAGTACGTATCTTCAATTTAATATTTTTCTTGCGATTTTTTATATTTAAAAATATAAATTCAGACAAAGGGGAATTAAAGGTACAAAATCATGCAAATTTGAGGTTCATTCATCACGGGCCCGGGCAACGCCGGGTTGGTCTGCCAGTATAATATATACCACCGCGCCTTAACCCCTTGAGGGGCGGTGGGATATATTTTAAAATTGAAAAATAGATTAAATATATTTTCAAATTTTCAAATCTATATGAAATAAAATTTTTCTAAATTTCCGGTGGGAATTAAGCATTACACAAACGCAATTGCTTGCCCTCCAAGGGGTTAATCTTCATTTGGCACGGCACGAAATCAGTCCGAAGGCCTCGAGTATTGAGACGGTAATGTCTTAGCTCTATGATTTTAACGGAGTGTTTGTTTAACCTATTTTTTGAAATTTCTAAAATTCGGATTGCAATATAGTTATACAGTACCGGTCTAAATGTTCGCAATGGCTGTTGTGTGTGCTACTAGTGTTAACACTTAAATGCATAGCGATACACATCTACATCACTTTTTATTTAATTCTTTAGCAACAATATATTTATATAGAAATATATTTCTCATGCAATATATTAATCGTGTAAAAAATTACAAAAATATAAAGTTAAAAATTTTTCTAAAAATTTCTGGTATCCAATCTTTAATATAAGAGTAAAAAACCTAATTCTAAAAAAATAATTTATTCATTTAAGGGTTAAGGTTTACAAAATAAAAAATTATATAAAATAAGGTATTTAGATTCATACTTATTAAAATATTTATTAAATTGCAATATTTTAGTTTTTATTTGCATTCCAGATGTGCAACATAAGAAAATTTGACGTATTATACAAAAAATGTGTCTCTGATTTTTTTTCATTTTTTTTCCTCTGTTATATACTTTCAGAGAATAATATATAATTTTTTCGAAACAAAATAAAAAATCATGCCTATAAGGGTTTAGCTGCTTGATGGTTAGGTGCAGGGTTACCAGTTTGGCCACCGTTTTTGTTTCAAATTTCAAATTCCCACAGGAAACTTCGAAAGAAGGATTTTTACTATAATTAATCATGAAATATCCATCATTACATAATAGAAAAAATGCTGTTCTTAATTTCTGGTGTGGATCAGTGTTGCCAGTGGGCTACTTTTTTAAAATTCAGCCTACTTGATTGACACCACTTTTTTGAAATAGTAAAATTCGCCTTATTTAATAACATATTAATTGAGGCGAAAACAAGTGGAATTTTAAAATTCCATAAAAGTGGTGCCAATAAAGAAATCTTAATAAAAAAAAGTAGCCAACTGGCAACACTGGTGTGGACTCGTTTTTTCTGAATAAAAATGGAGGCCAAACTGCCAAGCCTTGTTCGGTGGTTAATACATGAAGATGAAGAATTCTTTTTGTTGTAGTAACCCTTTAGGGAGTAAAGTACTTCGATTCGTAAAATGATGAAACGATTGTAGAGCACGATAATTTACAAACAAATGTATTTGAAAATAAGTAAAATATCTTCCTCACGTACTTAAAAAATGGAAAAATTTTATGCAGAATTTCTGGTGCTAATATGGCCAACAAGGATTAAAATTAAGTGGCTCATACGTAACCACTCTCTTGCACGTAGTTAACCTGTTGAGGAGCACCGGTATATGTTATATACCGCCTACGATTAATGAAGTTTTACACCAATAAAATTTTATTAAATTTCACTTTTCTAACTTTGGTGGAAAAAAAGCAGAAACTTGCTTTTACTTATTTTGAAACAGAATTTTTCAAAGATTCTGGTGGGAATTCAGCATTTCACAAACGTAATATCTTGCCCCTCAAGGGGTTAAGCGAGCTATATTCCTCGGACATGGGTATGTATCACGGGTTTCCAATAATTAAACCGCGGGACAACGGCATGCTAGTAAATTTGTAATGAATTATTTACCTTATTTAATTGATGCGTTTGAATTAACTGTCTGCATACATATATATATATATATATATATATATATATATATATATATATATATAAGGTGAATATTACTCTACAAATTTACTGATATGTCTTCAGCCCGCGGTAGAGTTGTTGGAAATGTCTGGAATATACATAACTCTAAACCAGTGTTGCAACTTACACACCTTTTTTATCAAAAAAACTACAATACTAAAATAATTTCTGCATAGTAAATTTGTTTTATTTAATGACCGAATGTATGTCATTAAATGAAAACAAAATACCATACGGGAATTATGGTAGAATTGTGATATTTTTTAATAAAAAGAAGTCCTAAGTCAGCATCACTGCAGTCAACCTGCTAGATGTTTTCAAGTCAAATTATCAAGCCCCGCACAAGATTTATTTTTACTTAAAAGTTTTATGCAACTATGCAGGGCATGATTATAAACTGGGTAAACTTCCACCAGTCAAATTGAGTAGAAATTTTAATCATATTCCTTAAATCCATATTCCTTCCCATTTTAATCATAACCCTTTCAGGAGCAAAGCACCTTCATTGCTAAAATATTGAATTGAATGATTAGCATTGGAATTTACACACAAACTTATTTGGAAATAAGAAAAAGCTATATTACACATCATAATAAACGGAAAATTTTACACCCAAAACACTGGTGCTAAACTGGCATTTGGGAATTAGCCCCTTACAAGTAAGGGTACTATAGTCTGTGGCGGCGACATTCGATTTTTATATCGCATTCGATTTGTCTCATCGAGTTTAGTAATTTTATACCTCGCATATCGTCTATTGAGTTTTTATAAAGACAAGGGGCCAGGTCAAAGTTCAAAATTTCGTTCATTGTAAAACAAATGCTTTCAAAGAAATAAGAGCGATTTAAGTTTACTAATTGTTTTTAAAAAGCCATACATTACCAATAGCTACTATAAGGTTATATTATTGCTGTTAATATAAGAATTTGTAATTGCAGATAAAATATTTGTATGCTACTTGACAGACAGGTTTTCGCAAGTTATGATGTTCTCGTCTAGTTCTAGTGTTGCCAGAGGGTTACTTTTTAAAAATTCAGATTTCTTGATTTGCACCACTTTTCTGAAATGGTAAAATTCCCCTTGAATCCACCTTAATTAATATGTCATTAAATAAGGCGAATTTTACTATTTTAAAAAAGTAGTGCCAATCAAGAAATCTGAATTTAAAAAAAGTAACCCACTGGCAATACTGGTCTACTTTTGTTCATCCTGTCAATACGGATTAGGTTCCCTTAGAAAGACCTCCACGGAAGGCACTCCCCCTAGGGCCCATATCCCTCGTGTAGATAATTGGTCGTCAACAATCAACCCAACCCAACTCATCCTGTCAATACTTTTTCCCGAATTACGAGCAAAAATCTTTGTAACGACAACTGTCGGTTATTTTGTCAGCTTTTCAGTTACTTCATAACTTACGGAACGTCTGCGTACGGTTGCATGCGAAAGAATTTTCTGCTACTGTTTTATTTTCGGCAGCTCGCATTATGCAAATTTTTAAACTTTACCCGGCTCCGGTTTTTTAGTAAAATTCTCTTGCACATTTTGTCAAAGTACAGGCAAAAGCGTTTCTTAAAAAAAATGGTGCCAAGCGAATTTTCGCCGGTGGTAATAAGCAATGGCAAAACCGGTTACAGTTTAAGCTTCACCATTTTGAGGATATCGCAATACTTCTTTAATGATAGTCCCATTCACTGGCACTCTCAACTTAATCATTATGTACTTGATAAAGGAGCTTGGTCTCATCTAACACTGACACAATTGGCCTAAAAGAATTTGAGAGAAATTTTTACAAATTTTAGAAAGCATTTTTCGAAATTACAGTTGGCGAGGTTGGTTCACTCTCGTTCTCAACGCCTCACATTCACTTAAGGTGTGGAACCTCATAATAGCAATATTTTGTACTCGCATTTGGTGGCAACTTGTTCTGTCTCATGTGGAATGCTATTATGACTGGGATAAAATGCCTTAAACAAAAGTTTTAATAATCCACCCTATGAAGAACCACCGACTATGGGTGGCGAATTAACGTGGTTGTGTTATTTTTGTCTTAATCATCCCAGTCATAATAAAGTACGACAAAATACTCTTTTAACCCCTTAATTTTCACTCACATGATATTCACGGGCTGTGCCCTTTATTCAGATTGCTTGATTCACACCAGTTTTATAAAATAGTGTAATTGGCTTTATCATGGTATCATTTTACCTGTCATTAAATAAGGTGAATATTTCTTTTTTAAAAAAGTGGTGCTAATAAACAATTTGAATTTTTAAACCGTTATTTAATTCGACCGTCAACCCTTTCAGGAGCAAGGTACTTGTATTCATAAAATGTTGAAATAATTTAATGACACCAGTATTTACAAGAGAATTTATTTGTAAATAAGTAAAAGTATGTTTTCGCGTATTTAATAATCATGAAATTTTCATTATAACATTCCAGTGCCAATGTGGCAATTAGGGATTAAAATTATATGACGCCGTGACGGTATCACCGCCCTTCAAGGGGTTAAAGGGTTAAATTGGAAGGAGAAGTATGCCAGATTGCCTATTTTGCTCCATTGATGTCGGTGTCTATGTTACCGATCTTCCAGCATACACACTATTTTTGCCTTAAAAGTAGTTTTATAGGAATTTGTGAAGAAGGAATATAATACTTTTAACCTTTTTCACTCCATTGACACCTATACGGTGATATACTAAGTTTAGGGCTGCCACAGGCAACTATTTTTTAATTCTATCTCACATCACTTTCTCAAAACACAAATTTTTGATACACTGTTCGAGAACATTTGCAAGAGAAATATACTAAAAATCTGTTTTTTTTTTTAAATAGTGGTGCGAATAGAGTAGAAAAAGTTTCCCTCTAGGCCAGGGGTGGCCAACTGTGGCACGCCATACACCACTAAAATTTTACAGAAAAAGTTGTCATCTTGAATCGAAGAAATTCGATGGATAAGGCAATGATTAGATAAGGCAATGAAGTCTTAGATAAGGCAATGATTACTGTAAAATTTTAGTGGTGTCAAGCGTGCCACAGTTGGCCACCCCTGCTCTAGGCAGCACTGTAATTTAACCACAAAGGTGTCAGTGGAGTGCAAAAGATTAATTGAATTAGAGGTCGATGTTGCCAAAAGTCATGGCAGATTTTGTTTTTCTTTTACATTGTAGTCGGATCGACCCCTTTCGGGCGTTCTAGTGTTAAAGTACGAGACTTTTAACATTTAGTCTGAAAGCCGCTTACCCCCACAAATTCGTATACGCAATTTCTGCCTCATTCAACCGCAATGTTTGTATCACTAAATAATATTTTTTTCTACAAAATAATGGTTACCCGGTGGTCGCGGGACATAGACTGAAGACCCCTAACATAAACAATGCTTTGCATTATTTATGGAGATGATATAGTTTCTAACGGATAACTTGCAAATTTAGAGACTGAGCTTTTCGTCTGGGTGATATTGTGATAACGTCCTACCTTGCTGTCGTGCATTTTTTATGGAATATTAATTACGGCATTGCGGTGGTAGATTATTCGCGTAAAACAGGGGTGGCCAACTGTGGCACGCTTGACACCACTAAAATTTTACAGTAATCATTACCTTATCTAATCATCGAATTTCTTCGATTCAATAAGACGACATTTTCTGTAAAATTTTAGTGGTGTACGGCGTGCCACAGTTGGCCACCCCTGGCGTAAAATAATCCATTCTTTCGACAATGAAAAAAAATGTTTTTTTTTTTTAAGTTTACTCTTCTGTTACTGTACAAGAATTTAACATTTTGCAAAAATATTCAGGTACTTGAGTTTATTAATCGATACCTGATGCATTTCTCTGTTGTTCTTAAATAAGTGAAGTTTATTGTTACTTTTAAAGTAAAATTATATAATGAATGAAATGATTTAGTATATCTATGACTCATCATTAACATAAATACTATTCCTTAAACGACATAAAACGTAAAACGATTTAGAAAGAAAATCTCAATATTTTCACTAATAACGTATCAAACTACTTGACAGAAAAAAAAAGAAATTCCGTAATAAAAGAAAACTATTGAAAATCAAGTTTTCTTTCTGCCCTGCATTAAAAATACACATATCAGAGGAGTATATAATATAAAATTTCTTTTGAAAAATCAATTCGTTTTTGCGCTTATTAAATCCCAGATACGTTTTAGAAAAAATGAAGCGCTATGTGTCAAAATGTCAAAATACCTTATTGTTCATATACAAGAAATGTCATATTAATTTCGCTATTTTTTTCATCAGAAATTTATTCATAACGGTAAAATTTAATGTAAAGGGTATCAGTGATTTGTTTAAGTAATCAAGTAAATAAATTGAGTTGAATATTTGTTTTCTTGATCTCATAACACCAATTCATTTGAGAAATAAAGCTTGCCATCATAGGAGTAATCAAATAATAAGTGGACACAAATTTATTTTCAGATGTCATCTGAATGAAAAATTCTTTGTGGATCTAAATGTATATTCACAATACAAAGTAAATTTTTCTGTGACAAATTATGCTACCAGTTATTTAAACGAAGGTTTAAAATACGGCTGCATAACATTTTTGTCTGAAAGTCGTTTGCTACCACAATTTAAAAAATATAACCTTTGTCTTAAGGTATCCGAACACCTTTAAAACGTAATTTTCGATCAAAATATCGATTTTACATTTTTGCAACAATATTAAAATTTAATCTTTTATCTATCGAAATCTGCTTAAATTTTGTCTGTATCTAAGACAGAACCCGAGTTACAGCCGTTTAACGTTGCAGCTATTACAGCTTATAAATTTTGTTTAAAAGTTACCTTTAAAACGTAAGTTTTGATCAAATATCGATTTTTCATTTTTGCAATAATATGGGAATTGAATCTTTTATTTATCGAAATCTGCTTAAATTTTGCCTGTATCCAAAATAGAACTCGAGTTACAGCCGTTTAAAGTTGCAGCAATTTATAGCTTTTGAATTGCGTTTAAAATTTATTTTTAGCTTTTTCTCAAAATGAAGTTTTTCAGACTTTTACTATAGGCTAGTTCCATGGGTATTAGTCATGTAAGTCACATAGCGTATAACTGATATGCTTGTTTACCACCGTTATTTTCTAAAAGTTTGCTTGGCCTTATTCAATTAATGAGATATCTCCGATAAAATAAGTCACATTTTCCTTTCTAAAATACCGGTAGATAAAAATCGTACCATGTGACTTGCACTATAAATACGTATGGAATTAGCCTATACGCATAACATCCTAAAACAAAGAATTATCCATGAAATGCCACGAAATTTTATTTACTTCTTTTACAAATGTCTTTTAAGGGAATAGACTAGACTCATGATGATATATTAAATAGTTTTATATTTACACTGGTATAAATGACAAACTTGAGACAAATTTTGCGGATTTTTCTTTATATTAGTACTTTAACTGCCATATCATCTGAGATAGAGATGCGATTAGAATGTGTGTAGTCTAAGTCCTAGAGAAAGTTATTCTGTTTATTATGCAATTTACACAAAATACCAATACATTGTTTTATTTTTGAGTTATCACGTTTTGTGGAAATGTCAATTTTTGACATAATTATGACACTTTTTTTCTTCAAAAAAATTATTTCTGGGTAATTGCTAAAATTTTTATATTTTTTTCAAAGTTTTAAAGCAAATGTCATTATAAAAAATGTATAACAAGAGAAAATTTCAAAAAAATCACTTCCGAAGGTGTGCGGATAACTTAAGTTATTGCAAATATTCCGTCATTAAATAAGGAAATTATTCTTTACTGAAATATTTGTAGCTTGTTGGCTCGCAGGTAACAATTGTGTTCCCCTAATTTAACACATTGGGCGTTACATAACGTTGTCAGTTCGCTAAATTTTCTCTGGTATTTAAACACTATAGTGCCGAAAGGATAAGGGCCCATAAGCCGTATTTTTGGTCAATGAAATAGACGAAAATTTGATTATCTTATTCCAGGGATGAGATCGCTCTGGCCAAAGCAGGATACATAGTAAGCGTCCTATCTTAAATGGGAGAGGTAACCACAAGATTAAAGACGAAGTCACATCAATCAAGGTCACACGCCACCATGGGTTGAACCATGGCGGGGTTGAACCATGGAACTATTAATAAAAAGGAACTGACATATCCTTAAAATAGTGAAGCTTTAACTGTAACCGCTTTCGCAAGGGTTGATTATCTCCGGTCGAAGCTTCCACCAGTAAATTTATATAGAAATCTTCTCCGTATTTAAAGCCGTTATTAATGCAAAATTTCAGTCATAAGTAATGGCAGAAAAATATTTTTATTTTAACCGGTTACGATTGCTTTTGCGGTAGTCAGGTCCTTCGCTTCTGCCATATTGTGACTACCGGTGATGCAATCTAATTGTTTTATCTGTCAAACAGACATCAGAAAATATTTGTGAGAAAATATTTCCATGAATAAGACGCATAAATAACGAAAATTTTCTATTCAGTTATACTGGTGGGAATTTGCCCCGGCGGTATTTTGAAAGTGTAGAGCCGATTTAATAAAAGCAGCAGCCATCTTGTGACAACCTCCTCAGTTACTTCACTCGCTACTGGCAGACAGTACACTATATGTCTCCTCCTCTTTATTCATAACTCCATTGGTTGAACTACAGTGAGATGATTAACCGTTTTCTTCTTTTATGATAATCTATTAACCCTTTCGAGACGGCATCCCTTACAGAAATTTTATTTGGTTGGCACCGTTTTTTTAAAACATTTCCCTTTACTGGTGAAATACCAAAAAATGCTCTAATTAAAAAAGACAAATATTACATTTATTTATTAATGGTGCCTATAAAAAATTCCACCTGCATTTTTTGACGATGCATATATGCATCAGCCGTCCCGAAATGGCTAAGAGAAGATACGACTGGGACGTCACGTCCACTCACATTAATTTTACACTAATGCATTATACGCATTTATCATATGTAACTAAATTTTACTCAAGTGTTTATATATACTTTAATTCACGTGTTTGATAAAACTGTGGAAGAACTTCATACAAGTCAGAAGTGTCTAAGTTTTTTAGCACTCCGAATGGAATGCCAACTGCGTTGGCAACTCAAGTTTCCGCCGTTTTTTTTTTAATTTTTAAAAGTTTATTTTTCAATAAAAAAATAACAAATAATTAATCAACAACTTCTTCCCAACGTTCAACAAGATTTTTAAAACCTCGTTGGTAGAAATCCCTCGGCTTCGACTCGAAAAATTCATCCAACCAAGCTCTCAATTCTGCATTAGTATTGAACGAAACTCCGCGCATAGCAATTCATGGAGATCGAAAGAGGTGGATATGAAGGGAATTTGTCCTCTATGCCGCCGTGGCAGATCGTAAAGAAACAATAGGTGCAATAACCAGACAGGTGCGAGATGTCAGCAGAAAAAAAATTCCAATATGATGTACGAAGATTGACTTTATTGAGTCATGAGAAACACCGGGGAGAGGTACAGACAGGGGACAGAAGCATACGCCTCTTTTTAGATAACATCATGAGGCGAGAGTCAGAGCAGAAGTCAGTTGACTACGCAGTAGAAATTCACGTGCTTGGCGTGATACAACATCGCCAATATACAAGTATTTTGCGCCATGCACAAGGGAAACTAAAACATTGGCTGGTAAAGGATTGGCCAAATACATGCGGTGACCATATTTGAGGTTACCAGATTCTTGTGGTATGGGAAATGAAGAGAAACACTGTACTTTGATACAAATGCGGTTAAGTGAAAACGGAAAAAAATGTTTCTGAATAAAGACAAATGGGGGAGAAAATCACAGAATCGCTAGGCGAAAGGGCATGTGAAATGCAGTTTCTGAGGCAGATGTGAGAACAGCGCTCAGTCTGTAATCAGACTGCATGTGTTACAAAAATGTGCCATATTATAATACAGTTGAATATAACGGTCCGGATTTTAAGGTGCAGTGCGAAAATAAATCTAATGAATGGACTACATGTTGAGTGATTTTTAATGATGTGCTAGATGCATGACCAAATAAGGATAGCTGAGAAATTAAAATGTTTTTGTATAAACTGATAGCAGTAACGTTTTTCTACAAGGTTAAATATTATGTGAGAAAGTATCTCAAAGTAGAAATGGAAGACTGAATCACTGGTTTTATTTTATTAAAGGAAATGAGTAACTAAACTAGTTTAATTTAAATGTGAGGGGCTATTAATACAAGCGATATAGTTTATAAATCTTAGATGTAAATTTAAGAACCACAGTGGGTGAAAATAGTACCCTAAAATAGATAAAGTATTAAATTGAATTTTGAAGTGAAACTGAGGAAGGGGGGGGGGAAGTAGAACGAAAACATATATAACAGTATAATCGTTAAAGTAGAAAACCTTTGGCGCAAAATCGAGAGAATACGGCGAGTGCGGCAGCACTTCCCAGTCATGCGTTTGAATGGCTTCAAGGTCATATTGGCAATATGAGGACGGGAGTTGTCGTGCAGTAAAAGAACTCCATGCTGCCGATTAGGTCTTTTCTCTTGAATGGCCGTGTTGAGTCGTTCCATTTGTCGAACATAGAGTTGACTTTTTGCTTCCGTTCAAGCAATTCGTAATGGATAATCCCTTCCCAGTCCCAACATACGCACAACATCATTTTACGTGGAAGAAGATCTTGTTTCAGGCGCGGTTTTGGTACAGTCATTCAGGGTAACTTTGAACCATGGGGTGTAACTTTGCACCACCTCCTAATTTTCAATGTTTTTGACTCCAAAAGTCTAAATAAACTCCAGAACTGTGCTCTGTTGGAAAGGTTCTAAACTAGGATTTCTACTCTTTATTTTAGAAAATAAATTAGCAACATTATGCGCAATTGATTTCATTGTTTATAATTTACTGATTATAGGTGATACTGTCAAAAATTTCACATATTTGCAGTATATTTTATATAAATGCCGAAAGTGTGCATTAGATATAACATGTAAATAATTTCATCAATATGTGTAAAATACATAAAATTCATTTAAAGACGTGATTCGGGGCGGAGCTACTCAAATTTGACATTTCATACGTTTGACGTTTTTTTATTCTTGTTTGTATAATACCAGTACTAGTATGTATTACTGTAACTATGGATATATTATTGAGTTAAAACATTAAAAATTGCTTTTCACTGCATTTTTATGTTTTATATGAACTTTAAACAGTTTTTTTTTACTTCTAAATATTCATGGTTCTGTTCTTCCACTTTTCTTATGCATAATATTTGTTGTAATATCATAAATTATACAAATCTTGTGATGTTGGGAAATGTAAATTCGAAGTCTTTACATATCTGAAAACATTTTTGGGGGTTCAAAGTTGTCCTAACTATAATACTTTTTTTTATAATGAATTATTTTAGATAATATTTATCATATGGTGCAAAGTTACCCTGAATGGCTGGGTAACTTTGAACCAGGTTAAAAATTCATTTTTTATTGCTTTTATCATTATTATTCCTTAATTTTTTATAGTCATGCAATAATTTAGGAACATTTCTTCTCTTTTATGCCCCTAGTTGCAACAATATTCTTAAAATAAGAGTGTGGCATATGAAAATAGAGAAAATCGGATCAAAGTTACCCCGAATGACTGTAATTTACCGGGACTAAGCCATTCCTTGCGCTGCTTCATAAGAATCTACAGGCACTATTTTTCGTTGCCAGTAACGATTCGGTAATGAAATCGTTGCTTGTGTCCATAAGTTGACCGGTGACGAGCAAGCAAACCAGCAGTGATTGTGGATCGTTGAATTTTATTATTCTCACTTAAGGCATGTGGAACCCATGCTCCACTCTTCTGAACCTTTCTCATCGAGTGAAGATGCTTCGCTATAGCAGTGTGGGAGAATTTCATTTTCTCTGCGAGTTTCCTTGTCGTTTGGCGCGAATTTTAACGCAAAAGTTGGTTTAATCGCTCTTCATCGAACTCAAATGGAAGGCCAGAACGAGGTAAGTTTTTGATGTCAAAATTCCTATTTTTGAACTTAACACACCAATCATGCGTGGTTCTTTCTCAGCTAGGGCACCCTCACCACACACAGCCCAATTCTCGCGGCCAGCTTTTGCGGCCTTACAATCTTTATTAAATGCAAAGAGGTGGAAGTGTCGTAGACGATCCTTTTTCTCAACTTGACACACCATTTTATGAATCAGAAAGTTAACACAAATTAACTCTATCCAGAAAACAAAATATAGGTTCCGGTAGAAAACTTCTATTTAAAAAAACTGCGGGAACTTAGTTGCCAACCTAATATACAAAGATAGAATTTTATAGTCTCCGTTTTTTACTGATGAGCAAAAATTCTAAAAAATGATATACCCTCTTGTATTCTCGATGAGAATACCACTATTATGGCTGTTTAGAATATGTACAGAATTTAATTATAAATAAAGTATTCAATTTTAAGTCTTTTTTTTTTTTCGTTTATCGAGCGCAGACGATATTTTTCCAATATTATATGTATCGTTTTGCACTCATATTATTTAACTTACAACTATTTCATTCATTTGAATCAAAACACATTTCATTTTATATTAGGAATCAGTTTAATTTAAAATGCATGCATTAAATTTTGTATTATTAAACGAGCAAGTATCGTTCATTTACTTGTTTAAATATTTTGTGATTCTAGACAATAGTTTCAATAATTTTTCTAAAATCACCAGATTATGCATACATATATATATATTTAAACCAGGGGTGGCCAACTGTGGCACGCCGTACACCACTAAAATTTTACAGAAAAATTCGTCTTTTTGAATCGAAGAAATTCAATGATTAGATAATGTAATGATTACTGTAAATTTTTTGTGGTGTAAAGCGTGCCACAGTTGGCCACCCCTGATTTAAACAGACAAAGCTATTTAGAGAATGCCTGTTCAAAATTCAATCACGAATTTCAAATCTTTTCTCGCTCACGGAAGATGAATCATTTTTACCAGATTTATTGCAAAATACTTTTGTTAAAGTTTGTTTTGATAAAAATGTGTGTATTTTAAAAAAATAGTCGCAATCAGAGGCGTAGCCAAAAGGGGTTTGGGGAGTAAGATGCATTTCACACCACTAAAATTGTACAGTTTTTTTCGCCTTGCTTAATAGCAGAAAATTCTCCGATTAGATAAGGTGAAGAAAACTTTATAAAATTAGTGGTGTCAAGTGCATGTGGACCCACCCCTCTGGTTGCAATGTCATTTTAGTTTCGAGACAAAATGCAGTAATATTTACGTAGCATTAATTTCTTTTCTCCTGAAAATACAATGATATTGTGACATTTTTTATACATAATTTTATAAAACAAACTGTAAAAAAATTAATTTGTAATAAATCTGGTAAACAAGATTCACATTCCACGAGTGAGTATGTGCAGATGGTAGATTTTCTGTCATATATGACGTCAGACTAAAAGCCCGCGTACTTGCATTAAAAACCCCGTCCACAAGATGTCGCAGCTGTAACAATTTACGCCCAATTCCAGCATTAACCAATTACGCGCTGATGTTGCGTTCACGGTCAAAATAAATGCACAGATTTAAGTTATTTACGTGCCTACCACTGTTTTTGAATTTAAAAATTGGCCTTATTTAAAAACCTAAAATTTTAAGATCATATAAAGCGAAAATTATCTTTCAGAGTTTGTGGTAGCAAACAACGTTAAATTTTTTTTAAAGTTGAGCTAAAAGTTGAAATCTTGATTCTTATAATTTTGTCGGTTAATGGGTTATGTTTGTATGCTTGATATGTACGCAGTTTTCGCTCCGACACAAATGGTTGATTTTCACCACTACATTTTAATACTATTCCTTGCTTTATTAAATCTCTGAAATTCTGTCATTTAATAAGGCGAGAAATACCATAAAATTTTAGTGGTAGCAAGCAGTCATTTGTGTCGGAGCGCTCTCATCCCTGATTATTCTGACTTAATTATCTCACTTTTTAATATTAGAAGGTTTACCCTGTACGATTTCAACAATAGTTTTTGTATTTTGTTCGGATTTGTATGACGTACACAAGCTCAAAATTCATATTATTCGTAGTTTTGATGAAAAATACGTAATTTCTTCTAATTTTCCCCAATTATATGAGCGCAATCGTGCAACACTTTCTTCTTGACATATATTATAAAATACATCAAAATATACAATATATGTCAAAATGAAAGTGTTGAAAAGCTGCGCTCATAGTAAAATATTAAAAATAGAGAGTTAATTAACTGCATTCCTTCACGTTACTAACAGACTTTAGTATACAGTGGCGTTATAGCGCCTAGTATATATAGTGTGGAAATCAGTTATCCCTGTAATACATAAAAAAGCGCTAAAATATTGTATCCCTTAAATGTGCAACGATGCTGCTGAAATATAAAGATCTCATTGACATCTTCAGGATATTTTCTAAGACTGCAAGAATATTGCTAGTCTACACAATGTAATACGAAAATCCCGCCGATGTCGCGAACGACTCTTTGGATTTCAGCAGTATCATCGCACATTTAAGGGATACAAATTTTTAGAATTATTTGAGTAGCATATTTCCACACTATGAATTCCAGACGCTGCAGTGGCGTACTTAAATTTGTTAAAATGAACGTAACAATTGCTAATAAGTATGAATATAGAATAGAGAAGTACGTCAAACGAAATTGGGTCAATCCATTTCAAATCACGAAGGTGGTGTCGCTCTACATTTTTAATTTTCTTCATCTTTTAACCCTTTCAGGGGCAAGGTACTTATATTCGTAAAATGTTCAAATAATTTAGTGACACCAGTATTAACAAGAGATTTTATTTTTAAAGAAGTAAAAGTAAATTTTCGCGTACTTAATAAAGATGACATTTTCATCATAAAATTCAGGTGCCAATGGGCAATTTGGGATTAAAATTATGTGATGCTGTGACGGCATCACTGCGCTTCAAGGGGTTAACAAAGTTTTCTTCATAGTTTTTTGAGTTTAAAAACATGGTTAAAATCTTTTTTTGATCACACAGTTTTGTGGCGGTGGTCATTTTTAACAAGCTATGCAGAAATTTTTGGCGAAAAACGTGATTTACGGAAAATGCTGTAACTACTGTATTTTTATACCTATCAAGATGAATGAAAAACCAAAATGTTCAGCATACAATTCTCTACCTTTTGTGTATTTATAAAATTTTCATTTGACTTAAGGATGTAGGTAAAAACATGTTTAAAAACCGAAGAAATAAAAAGCCAAAAACCACATTTCGCTGCCATTATGTTTTATGAAGGAGATCAGACTCACTTTAAATATTTTTTTTTTCTGACAAAGATCTCTTACTTCTTTTTACAAAGTTCAATCCTGAAAATATTTTCCTTTTTTTGAACAGCTCATCAAAAACTGCATTAACTCTGGTTTTGGCCATTTTTACTAATTAATATCTCAAAAGGGATTGAATAAAAAACTCCGAAAATTTAAGATAATTAGGATTTTTATAGTTTTAATTTTTTTTAATATCTCGATTTACTTGATAAGCTCCTTATACTAATTATCATGAAATATCTAAACAATTTATACATTATTCACATGATAAAAAAAACATTTATTTAAAAAAGTAATGAATATTTTCATTAGAGATTTTTAATTCCTATAAAGTGTCGAAATGACTTTAAACACTTGATCTTAAACTCCATTTTGTCTCATTTTTGATATTAAAGAATTTTATGAATAGTTAAAACACAACAAACTTTTATAAAAAATTATATATATATATATATAGTTTGAAATTATGTTTGAAAATTATACGAATTATGTGAAAATTTCCGTTTGAAGTAATGTTAGCTAACGTTACTCCTCGAAATAGTTAATATTTTACAACATAAAGAAACCGTTAATTCACATTATAATTCGTATAAATAAAATTGACATTAATCCTCCGCTTACGGATCGATTTTTATTTTCTGTCCAGAAAAACCGTAAAAATGTTTACATTTGCAGCAATTTTCTTTAATTTGCCAATTTTCAGTTAAAAGTTTTGATTTTTTTTTTCTTCGCGAAAAATTTACGATTTCGCGATTTCACGATCATGGATTATTTTGACGTGAAACTGCCACCCGACCTTGTACATAAAAACAGACCTGCTTATCCTGCGGATTTTGAATGCATGTTTTCTGTATAGAAATCTTTGACATATTTTACCAAAACATATCTGGATTAATTAAAGAGAATTTTTCAAAGTAGTGTTATTCCTTATTCCGGACCTTCGGTAACTTTCATTAAATGTTTAATTTAAAAAAAAATGATAAAAACAGAAAAGACTATGAGAAATAAGTATGTAAAAGAAAATGACAGAAAAGAATAAAAAAAATATGAAGGATCCTGCTTTCATATTGCGTGAAAATTCCATTTTAAGTAAAATTTCTCTATATAACATTACACAGTCTTCTGCAAAAAAGTGAAATACAATAAATACAAAGAACTAGACTAAAAGCTGAACTGGGATTAGCACATTGGAAAAAGGAAGTTATGAATAAAGAGGAGGAGACATATAGTGTATTGTCCACCAGTTGCGATTGAAGTAACTGAGGCGGTTGTCAAAAGATGGCGGCTGATGTTTTTACATCGGATCAATATTTTCTGACTACTGCCGAAGCAAACTTCCACCAATAAATTTTGAAAAAAAATTGCTTTATTTTAGTGGCTTTTTCACAAAAATTTGTGTCATAACTAATGCTAAATTTTCTGTTTGTTTTCACTGGTCGCAGTTTGCCTAGGGGTTATATTCTTTTTCACTGGCACTACTAGGAGGTTGTCTAGGTTGTCACAATATGGCGAAAACGCAGGGCCCGACTACTGCCGAAGTAAATCCCCACCAGTAAAAATGAATATCTGTTTAGCCATTATTTATGACTGAAAGTTTGCACTAATGAGGCGTTTAAATAAGGAGAATGTTTCTATCTAAATTTACTGATGGAAATTTGCCCAGGCGACAATAAACCGCAGCGAAAGCTGTTTCGGTTTAAGCTTCACTATTTTAAGTACCGTTTTTTCCGGCGTATAATCGCGGATCAAACAATCACTTTTCGACCCAGTGTTGCCAGTGGGCTACTTTTTTAAAATTCAGATTTCTTGATTGGCATCACTTTTTTGAAACGGGAAAATTCACTTTGTTTTTGCCTGAAAAATTATGCCATTAAATAAGGCACATTTTACCATTTCGAAAAAGTCGTGCCAATCAAGAATCTGAATTAAAAAAAAGTAGCCCATCTGGCAACACCCAGAAAATGTTTTAAATAAAATATAACTTTTTAAATCGCGGTAAATATTTGGCTTCAATAACTAAATAAAATTTCTGGGTCAAAACAGAATTGTTTGATTCGCGGATTATACGCCGGAAATTACGGTATATGTCAGTTCCTCTTTCTTAGTAGTTCTATGACTGGAAACCATTCATTCTGATGCTACTTTAACTCAAGTAAACTTATTCAGTACCAAAAATTTTAATTGACAAATAAATCAAGTAAATGAAAAGAAAATATGACATTTTACTACAAAAACTTTTGTGTATAATATATTTATGTCAGAATTATTAATCTCACATTAACCGTTTCAGGGGAAAGCAATTCTGTTTCTGTAATATCGAATTCACACCGGAATTTAAGAAAGAATTTATTTCAAAATAATGAGAAGCAATTTTTCAACTTTTTTCCATGAAAAGTAAAATTTAATTAAAAGTTTCTGGTATGAATTATGATTAAAATCAGATGGGATATAATATATCCGACCGCCCCTCAAGGGGTTAATGGCTTAACACGAGAAACCCGATGAAAGGCCATTTTCACTGGTAGCAAATGAATAGATGTCGATTCAAACCAGAAATATTTTTATAAAATAAGTTAAACGTACAGTGCATAAAACTAATTTAAACAAATAAGTTAAATAGTTACAAAAAAAAAAATTCTGGTGCCAAATGTTTTAAAAAACTTAAAGTAAACTTTCCCGAGGTTCTAGTGTTAATAACCTCTGAAAATGGAACATAGTTACCAGTTTAATGATTTTGTTATTAAGAAATTATGAATTCAAAACAGAAATACTGAAATGAAATTTCCATTTTACTTAAGCACCGAAAATCTGTCATTAAATAAAGAAAAACTTACTATGCGGAATTTATGAACAAACGATTCGCTAAATTGACAAGGCTGCAAGGGAATCAGATTTTTCTCCCTATACACATAAAATCTATTTGGTTGCAGTGTCAGTAACATGATTTTTGAGGTTAAAGTAACCGATAAAAATAATTAATATAATTATGCCTTTTGATTCATTTAAACCTTTCGCAACGAGTGTTCCGTACACATCCTTTTTTTTTGCGCCAGCAAAAAAATTCGTGTAATTTAACTGCTGAGCAGAAATTATTTTTCAAAAATCGTTATACTGATATTCAATAATTTTTTTTATCTTATGCGCCACATCACCTTGGTACATATCGTTAAGGAGCTGGCGTTCCTCGTGCGTCATCGAAACATCAAACAAAATGTGAAGATATATTTTTAAGATACCTGTTCCTGTCTCTAATTTGAGACAAAAACGTATCTTAAACTTTTCTTGACTGGCACCACTTTTTTTGAAATAGTAAAATTCGCCTTATTTAATGACATATTAACCCCTTGATTGGCGGTGATATCCCACCTAATTTTAATTAGGATTTGCACCAGAAACTTTTAATTAAATTTTACCTTTCTAACTTTGATGAATTAAAGTTGAAAAATTGCTTTTCCTTAATTTCAAGCAATTTTCTTCGAAATTTCCTGTCAATGTTGCCTGTGGACTACTATTTTTAAATTCAGATTTCTTGATTAGAACCATTTTTTTGAATTTGTAAAATTCGCCTTATTTAATGACATATTAATTAAGGCTAAAACAAGGGGAATTTTACCGTTTCAAAAAAGTGGTGCCAATCAATAAATGAGAATTAAAAAAAGTAGCCCACTGGCTACACTGTTTCCGGTGTAAATTCAAAATTACCGAAATACAATTGTTTGGTTAATTAACGTGAAAAGAATGGAGTTTTACAATTTCAGAAGAGTGGCGCCGATCAAGAATTCTGAATAATAATAAAAAAAAAACCCAGCCCACTGGCAACACGAAGTGCAACGAGAAGCTTGCCCCTTCTTTTTCGAAACATCTGTAAGATATTTCTGGGATAAAAATATGTCAAATTTATGTCTTTAAAAAGGAGATAGAAAAATCAGTATGGATAAGATATTCCGGTTCTTTGAGATCTCCTATATACACATATGAGATTCCCTTCAGTGCTGTCATCTTGGGAGTAGGCAATGACGTCAAATTAAGAATACATACCAATTTATTTATAACTGTTTTTTAGAGAATATTAGGAGTAGAGCTAGTACATTTATTTGGGAAGTGCAACACAACCTCAGTTAAGACAAAGAAGGCTGTAATTCTTTCCAAAAAAATGGCGAAATTTTAACTCGGCTTCCAATATGGTCACCGATCGTCATACAGAAATATAAAAAAATGCACATCAGAAGATATTATAACTATAAACGCTGTTGCGATTTTTAGCGATTTTTTCTACCTGAAGTAGAAAATTCAACTTCTAACCAAATTGGCGAAACCATACGGTAGTGGCATAGCTTCCAACTTTTTCGCTTTTTTTTGTATGAAAAAAGTGTAGAAGTTGGCAGCAACATAGTGGTCATTAAACTGTTTGCCTGAAAAAAGTTTTCCACAACATATTCGGAAAGATAATTTTTGCTGGATTTCATCGCAAGGTTTGCATCATAAAATAAGACAAATGTTAATTAATATAAATAAATAAAATAAATGTAATAATAAATTTCGAAGCCATTGTGATATTTAGGCATTGATATTAAGTGGGAAAAAATTCACCCAACAAAGCTTATTTTTTTGGAATATGGAATATTAATTTATGCATTTTCAGAGTTCCCACTAGTCCGTTTTTTTGAAAAATAGATTTTTTAAGAGAAAAATTCGTGGTAGGGTTTTGAAACGATAGCAACTAAAACGCGTTTCGACGAAAATTATAAAGAAAATGTATGGTTAACTCTTTCAGGGGCAAGGTACTTTTATTTGCAAAATGCTGAAACGAATGAATGACACCAGGATTTACAAGCAAATTTATTTCAAAATAAGCAAAAGCTTATGATCACGTACTTGATCACCCAACCGGAGCGCCCACCAAATTTGGCATAGGCTATATGCTCCGGAGGAGAATCCCCTCCACCACCAAAAAAAAACCACCGCAAAGCCAACAGGCTTGAAAAACCAGAAATACGGCAGTTATACAAAGAAAAGATCAACATACTGAAGTGAAGTTAGTTGAGATAGATGCAGAAAATAAACAATGAAAAAAAAATACAAGACAATTAACAGACAAACTTCACAGACGAAGTTTTGGCTTGACGACATACCATATATAACAAATAAAAAAGTTCTTGATACTAGTAAAGTCCACTAGTTCATAAAGTAATAAGGAAATAAAAAAGGCAGTTACTTTAACTGTGAACTAACACATACATGGCAAAACAACAAATGTGCACCACCGGAGACAGAAAAGAGTCATCCTTTAGAAACATCTACCACCGTATGTCAGGGCTACAAGCTATAAATGTATAGCTGCCAACTTTTATGCTTTTTGGCTACCACTAAAATTTTAAGGAGATTTTGGCCTTGTTTAATCATAAGATTTCTATGATTGAATGAGATAATATTTTCTATAAAATTTTAGTGGTATGAAAAAAGCGTAAAGGTTGGCAGCTATGTAAATGTATATTTTAAGAAACAGAATCCTAGTCTATTGAATCCAAACTGTTAATCCAATTGACTAACCAAAATAAAAAGTAAAATTCTCTACCAGCACCAATAATCTGTAGAACATCAGTCCAGAAAACTTGAAGAAACTTGATGAGGATTGAAAACACAAGTCCATAAGAGATAATGTCCTTGAATGAGAAATGTCCATAAAAAAAGAAATGTCCCGTAAAAACAAAAGTTTATTAAAAAAGTCTCTAAGATTGATTGTCCATTAAAAGAGAAATTTCCAGTTTTAACATTGTTTATGACAGGATTCAAAAGTTTTGATAAACACAGTAGTTTAGAGATTACTAAACTTAACCCTAGAACTACCGAAAATTTTACTCAAGTTTTATAAAAACATTCTACACCAGAATTTTTACTTAAAACTATTTAATTTGTTTATTTAACTTATTATTGTCTGATTTATAAATTTAGTTTGTTTTGAAGAAATTTCTGGTTTGAATAAATATTTTGAATGTACATGTCGGGTCCATTGGACCCTTCTGGTAGACAGAGGGTTAAGCACCCAAGCCTGAGCACTAATTAAAAAAAAACGTATCCACAAAGCAAGCTGTAACCAGAGGAGCAACACTTTAAAAATGTATAAAAAATAAATTAACTGTAAATCAAAATGAATACTTTATGAATGAAAATGCCTTGTTTAAGCTATTGTAAATCTTTTTAAGTTTACCATAATTGGATCTCGAATTGAGGATGTTGCAAATGCTCCATTCCACCGATCTATTACAATAGAAATAAAAATGAGTATCTGAGACCTGGCAACTATCAAAAAGATAATGACGTACATCACCCCTTCTATGACAAACACATCTGTCTGTATCACTACGTCCTAGCTTATATAAATAGGTTGGGAATGCACCGTGAGAAGAATAATAGTATGCACAGATTTGTGAATAACAAAGATAATCTGTATTTACATGTCTTAATAATCTGTCCCTACCCTTGTCACTATTATCCCAATGATGCTGCCAGTCAGAAATAATCTTCCTTGTCAAAGCCGAATTAAGGTAACTTATAAGGTATAGGTATGTCTTCTTCTTTATCAAAAATTCCATCCATAATCACAGATTTTGCCAGGTAGTCTGCTCTTTCATTCCCCTGTATACCAACATGGGCCTTCACCCAGCCTATATCATGGAACTATTAATAAAGAGGAACTGACATATCCTTAAAATAGTGAAGCTTCAACTGTAACCACTATCACACTGCAAATTAAAATGTCTGAAATTCAGACACTTAAGTGTCTGAAACGGAGTGTTCAATTTTCAGACATTTTAAAATGTCTGAATTTTTTTAGACACTTTTTGCGTCTGAATTTCAGACACTTCAAACGTCTGAATCGCACCCATTTTTTGTAAGCATCATACGTAGCCATGTTTGACCACGTTGAATCCTGAAAAAATATTTGGCTGTGGTCCTGCCCCCTCCACCCCCATACAGCCTGATTTTCTTCTGTGCTCCTAATTTTGGTATGCAATTTTCGTTAAGATGATAATTTAAATCTTTTACCACATTGTATTTATTATAATCAATATTTTGAACTTCAGGAGTAGAACAAAATTAAAACAAAAAATATTTATTTAAATATTAAGATTTTTTATAAATCTTATTTTACTTTGAAAGGTCAAAATATTGATTATAATCAGTACAATTTCGAAACAGATTTAAAATATAAGCTTTACAAATATTGCACATCAAATTTGGTGGCACTAAAATCGTAGGGGGGAGGGGGGGCACTGCCCAGTATGCCCATGCTTTAATCAAGAAGTTCTTTTGAAAAAAATGCAACCCTGCATTATTGTTATCTAAATTGAGATGTCCGGTATTCGGGAGTATCCGTTGTGGAGGTTAATAGACATTCCCGAATAGTGGACACCTCTATTTAGCGAATACTTTTTTAATCCGCAAGGCATAGATATTTGTATATTTTTTTACCTCACAAAAGCAGACATCTTCGATTATCGGGCAAATTCAGCTGCCCCGCAGTGTCTCTATTAAGGTACACGGATAAATATATGCATATATATTTTATAATCTTTTCCCACTCTAAAAGTTCAAAATATTTAATATACTCGGCGGTTGAATGTCGAAAAACATTTAAAATATCAGATGTAAGAAAATTGCAAGTAAATTCCCCCCCCCCCCCCCAAGAAAAAAATGAAAATTCATAGTTTTAAAATTAGATTTTTTAAAAATTATATTGCCACATAGGCACTTTTACATATGCATCAGATGATAATCACAACAGCTATTTAACTATGAATAAAAAAATAAATATTCTACTTTAATAACATTGAGAAAAAAATTACTTCTGTATTTTGTTAAATATATATTGGGTTTTTAATCTTGTCCTACTATAAAACTTCAAAACTTTAATTATAATCAGTGCAAGATTTAAGATATCAGCTTTACGAAAATTTCAAAGAAATCCCGACCCCCTCCCAGAAAAAAAAAAAAAAAATTAAAATCCTTATTTAAAAATTAGATTAAAAAAGATTTATATTTCCACATGGGCAAGTTTTTATGTAGATCAGAGGGTAATCACAAAGGCTATTCAACTATCAATAAAAATAAATAAATATTCTATATTAATAACACGAAGAAAAAATAACTTATAGTCTCCAAACTTCTTTTGTCTTAAATATATATCTTAACATCTGTCATTTTTGTATTTTTCGTATAAGTTTATGTTTTATCTTCTACATACTTCCTTTTATTTCCTGTTAAAAAAGTTTTTGAATGACTAAATATTTACAATATTAAAAAGTAATTATTATGACAAATTAAATTTTACATTATTCTCATAACCATGTAATTAAAGATTACAATTCTACGATAGAAAATCCTTTTCATTAGATATCTTCAAAGAAAAATAAATTTAAAAGCACGAAAAGAAACAAACGCTTATCAGTAAACGTTAATCTCAAAATGACTCATGGAATGGGAGATCTTTCTACACGCAGCGAATTCGAAATAAAGAAATGATTTCGTTTTTCCTGACTCATCGCTGTGACGTCTGTTAGCAGGTCAACAGATTTACACGTTAAAATGTTTAATCGCTTATAAATATATGTAAAAAATACTCGAGATATACATTCTTTTTCAATGATACATATATACATAAATTTATAAAAATTGATTTTTATTCCAAAAGCAAAAGTCTATAAATATATTTTTTTTTATTTCAGTTGAATATTGTTCTGTTAAAAGAAAAAAAAAAAAAAAAACTCCGAAAATCCCGGGATTTGACAGAAAAAATGCCGGGATTTTCGGGATTAAAAATAGAGCGGAATCCCGGAATCCCAGGATGCGGGATTGTAATCCCTATGTAGGAAGTAAGAGAGCATTAGGAAATCTTTCAAAGTTTTTTTTTTTTATATATCATTGTGGTCGTTTAGTGATAGATAAGAATTAGAATTGAAACAGATAAGAATTGAAACTAAGAACTCCCATGGAAAACAAGAGAATGAATTTAACTTAAAATGTGATATTATTACTTTAAATTAGGGGAAACATATGAGAATTTAAAATATATAATTTGTAATAAAAGGCAACGTCATAAGTTAAAAAATATATACTTCTAGAATTAGCGGGCTTTTTGCAAACAGATTCAAAACTAATACCATTTTATGCAAGATTTTGATCAGTGCTATTTAGAAAATCAGAAAAAAGAACACTAAATTTAGTACTAAAAAGAAAAATTGTGACACTTACTTTAATCCTGTTGCAAGAAGTAAGATAAATTCCTCGATTTGAAATTTTAAAAAACTATTACAGTGAGGAGCAAAGACTTGCATCTTTTTAGAAGGAAGACGTTAATACATCCGACTAAGCATACTCAGAGAATGAAATGCTTCATCCTCAAAATATACTCCGCCAGACAAAAGTTCTTTTTTACCAGCTTTTATAAAGACGAAGTACAATAACACTAAATCTCGATACAAATTAACACTAAGTACGTTCCACACCACACACACCTTGCCACACACTTTGTAGAGTTCCCGGATGTAATCTTCAAGTGTTGTCTCTATCCCGAATTATATCGACGACAGCTTATAAGAGTCATTGGGTGTCAAGCACGTAAGTCAGATGTATATATTCAATACATAAATAAACTAAGTGAATACGACTTAAAATCACAGAACTTGAAATTTCGCAAAAAAATAAATACGCGTACATAAAACAAACTTTCAGTTACTACAACGTACGTTCCAACGAAAGACATCTAAAACGCATGCGCAACTACAGTGCCCCCTGGTGGATACATTCTCCCTCCCAGTATAGTGAAATTTAATCAATTATGCTTTCTTTATGTCTGATAATTAAAAATATATGATATTTCTTTTCTTATAAATGGCTATAGAATAATTTTACGTTAAGGAAAATGTTACTAAAAATTTTACTTCAGAGAAATCCACCTTCCTTTGAACACTTCGTAGAAGACAATTTTAATTCTTTTCTTCTTTTGATATTGATATATTTCAAATTTATCTCAAAACGGTGTGTGTGTGTCGGGGGGGGGTGGGGGGAGGGGGGGGGAGGGGAGGAGTCCATTGAGAAAAAAAAAGTTTTATTTTCAAAAATGTCGTTTGAAACTTATTTTTAAACGATTAATTTTTATATTTATTTTTATGTTTGTATCTTTAAACATTTCTTGCCCGAGGAGTTCTGTCAAAATATTCTTAGTTTGCCTATTTCATGTTTATGTTCTGCATTTTAGAAAAGCGGATTACGCTGTTGACCCCAGACCCAACTGTTCCAAAATCTTGTCCCTCCCTAAATTTCTTTCCACCGGTACATCTCTTAGTATTTAACGGGAGGGTGTGGCTCTTCCTTGGACATACGTCCATGATTGCGAGTAATTTTTGAAAATAAATATTTTTCATGAAAAGCAATTACTGATTTATTTATTGCGCCAAAAATAACTAAGTCCCAAAACTTTAGTAAGCTAACTATTTCAATTTTCCAGACGTCCCATAATCTAAACAAATTACTTTTCTTTAAAAAATATAAAATACCAAATTTAATGGATAAAAATATTTTAAACATCTGTTATCCATTCGAAAACAATTTTCTGGTGGTGCTGGCATACATATTGCAATACAGTTATACATACAGTCATCACACATATGATACAATTGTATCGCATTTAGACACTTAAGTGTCTAAATTTCTAAATGTCTTAATTTCAGACATATCGCCATTTTTCAGACATGTTTATCAGTTCATTTATGCCATGATCATAGTAAGACACTTATGTGTCTAAAATTTAGACACCTGTGATGTCTGAAATTTCAAATTTAAACACTTAAGTGTCTGAATAACTTTTTCAGTCACATATGTGTCTTAATTTAAGACGCCTCTATTTGCAGTGCACAGGAGTTGTTTACCGCGGGTGGAAACTTACACCGGTAGATTTATATGGAAAATTTCAACTTGTTTAAACGCCTTATTGTTACAAAATTTCAGTTATAAATAATGGTAGAAACAGATTTTAATTTTTACCGGTAGGAGCTTACTTTGGCGGTAGTTAGGCCCTGCGTTTCCGCCATATTGTGACAACCAAGTAAACAAACTCACAGTTTTACAAGGCACACTGGCACCAATAAAAACAAATAGAAATATTTACGACATTTTGGAGAAAATTTTCTACGAATAAGACGCTTAAATAAGAAGACATTTTCTATTCAATTTTACTGGTGGGATGTTTGCACCGGCTGTAATCAGAAACTGAAGATCCGATTTAAAAAAAGCAGTCGCCATCTTGTGACAACCTCCTCAGTTACTTCACTCGCAACTGGTAGACAGTACACTATATGTCTCCTCCTCTTTATTCATAACTCCATTGCCTATATGGATAACTTTTTTATTCAATAAACGTAAGTTAGTAAAATTTTTCAACAACAAGGAATCTGTAGGAAATAATCTCTGAAGAGCGCTGTAAGATGATAAGCTATCAGTGATAAAAGGAAAGTTTTCATCCCAATTTTCTGGTACCAATGTGGCATTTAGGGTTTAAAATTAGGTGGTCCAAAAATGAACCACCGCCCTTGAAGGGGTGAAAAAACATTGTGTTAAAATAACGGACAGATTAGGAGCCCTGCATTGTCATGGTCAATTATTCCGGGAAATTATTGCATTCTTTGAGCAATGGCAAACTTGTTTTTTAAGTAAGTAATCTTCATTTTTCGTACAAGAAATTAAGATTTTATGAACATATTCACGTACTTTAGTTTATTAAACGATGATTCATTTTTCTCCAATTGTTCTTAAATAAGTGAAGTTTTCTGTTAAAGTAAAATTATAAAATGGATTACACATCTTAGCGAATTTCTAAACTATTAATATAAATATTATTCCTTAAACGACATGAAACGTAAAAGAAAGAAAATTTCAATATTTACATTTAAAAAGTATCTATGAACTGGTCATAAAAGAAAGAAAATTTGCAAATAAAAAACTAATGGAAATCAAGATTTCTTTCTTCCCTGCATTAAAAATACACGTATCAGAAGAGTATATAAAATAAAATTTCTTTTGAAAAATCAATTCATTTTTGCGTTTATTAAATTTCGGTAACATTTTAGAAAAAAGGAAGCGATATGCGTCAAAATGTCAAAATACTTTATTGTTAATATACAAGAAACGTCATATAAATTTCCTTATTTCTTCATCAGAAACTTATTCATGACGGCAAATTCTATTGTAAAAGATTTCAATGAATTTTTTTAAAGTAATCAAGTAAATAAATAAATAGAAGTTAATATTATTTTGTTTTATTTCTTAATATTATTTTAGCTGAGAAATACATTTTTCCACTGAATCAGTAATCAAATAATGATCGGATAGAAATATATTTTGAGATGTCACCCGAACGAAATATCTTCTTAAGATATTTTCACAATACGAATGTAATTTTCCTGTGACACATTTTGTTACCAATTACCTAAAAGAATGTTTAAAATACGGCTGCACGTTTTATTTAATGAAATATAGAAAATAATTTATCTTATTTATCATATAAAATTTCTGTCGCAAATATGTTTATTTTACTTTTAAAAAAAGCCAGAGCCTCAAAAACTAAGCTAAGTGATTGCGTTCTGCCAGTCAGAAGTAGGCGTGGCAAGGAACTTTCAACTATTATTCACTCACATTACCTAAAGTTTCAATTACTGGCGAATATTTTTTAACGCTACCTCGCATCACTTTCTCAAAACAAAAATCGTTTACATACGTTTTGCGAATATTTGCAAAAGAAATATAGTACGATGAAATATATCTTTTAAAAATAGTGGTGCAATTAGAATATAAAAATAGTCGCCTGTAATTGAAACTTTGCGATAACCCCTCGTAACTCATATAATTTTAGTCATAACTAGCGTAAATGTGGAAATTTTCTATTCGGTTTGTTTTACACGCGTAGAAAATATTGCTCTTCCATACATGTTTTTTTTTTCGAAAAATTGAATTTTTTTAATATTTCAGAGTAGTATTATATTCCCTTAATTAAAGAAACTAAAACAGTTAGAGTGTTTCATTACTTGTTGCTTCTTAATACATTCTCGATCGCGGAAGTGAATTAACGTCATTTGGATATTTGTAACCCCATATACGGGCGTTAATATTTCCTTTTATATGTTACATTATCATAGCTTCCAACTTTCATGTTTTTCATTAGCATTATTTTATAGCAAAATTTTAGCCTTGTGTAATCGAGAAACTCTGCGAAAATACACAAATAATTATTTTTTAAATGTAATAATAAAAATGCGTAAAATTTTGTAGCTGTGCATTATTTCTAAATATATAGCACCAGTTTTAGAAAAAATATTATTCGCTCTTATTAAATGCAGAAATTTTGTGTTTAATTATGGCAGTAAAACTTTTGTAAATTGTTAAAACCCTTTAATGTATACAGTGTTGCCATTGGGTTACTTGTTTTAAAATAAGATTTCTTGATTGGCACCACTTTTTGAAATAGCAAAATTCTTCTAATTTAATGACATATTAATTAAGGCGAAAACCAGAGGAATTTTATCATTTCAGAAAAGTGGTGCCAATGAAGAAATCTGAATTTTGCAAAATTAGCCCACTGGAAACACTGAATGTATATTCGATGAAAAAGTGCTACGTCCACACCAATTGGCAAAAATGTATTGTACTGAGCTCCCTCTGTCCGTTTTCTGAAATCCAGTATTTTTAAAGAGAAAAATTAGAGGTAGGTTTCAACAACAAAAACGTCTTTTGAGTTATATTTTGACCAAAATTATAAAGAAGATTTGTGTTTGGCAAAAAAAAAAAAAAAAAAAAAAAAAAAAAACTCGTCTTCAAAAAACGGACCGTGTGGAAGCGCTGATTGCGCAAAAATATTACTTCCATCAGCCGATTGGTAATAAGGCCTATTATTAACCCATTAACAGTTTTGCCCGAGTGCCGCTCGAGCAAAAATAGTTTGCTATCTTCGATACTAAAAGATACTACTTCGATACCACTTAATTTCAACTGTAACCTTTGGTTTGTTAAATGGCATACCTTTTTCGATTGTACGAAGACAAATATTTTAGTAAAAAGAAAAGTGGTGCCGGATCCTTATTTTTTATTTATTGTGTAAAAAAAAAAAAAAAAAAAAAAAAAAAAAAAAAAAAAAAAAAAAAAAAAAAACAGAGTGTTTATGGGCTGTCTACATATTCAAACTTGAACCGACTGGAAACACCCACTTTAGTCATTATATTTGAGCTAATTTAATCAATGAGCCCGGAAAAACGTATACTAATTTATAAACTTTTTCGCCTCTTTGTGCAGTTAGAAGCGATTAAAATATTAATATGGTAATGTTAAATGTACAGTCGTGGAAAAAAAAAAAGTAAACACCCCTACTAACTCTTCCACAAATTATCGTAGACGGAAGTTACTGGTACCGAACAATTGGAAATAAAGTCTACTTTTAAATCATGTATATAAAATTTTCTTAGGGGGCCATCTACATATTAAAACGAACCCAAACCTCATTTCTTTCAATAGCAATACCCAAATTTAACGATATATTTCAAATCTTCGGTTCAAACTATGCCTAGACACAAAATTTGAAGTCATTTGAATGATAAGTTTTTGAATTATAAACATTCAAAATTTAGTGCTTCTAATGTTAAATTATATTTTCATATTTCTATTTATATCTACTGAAATTATGCTCCTAATGTGCTAATTTTTTGTGTAGCAATAATACTAAAATGCCCAAACATAAATACGCTGAATTTGCAATTTTTATAATTTTATGATATGAATTATGAAATTAATATTCGAAAAAATTATGAATTGCAACCTGCAATTTTTTTGATGGATTTAGATTTATTAAGTCCTGCTTTATGGAAATCCAAAATTTCACCTTTTCCTTCCAAATAGTTTTCAAATTATGCTTAAAAAACGGCAAAATGGTGGTTTAAGGGGCCGTCTATGACAGAAGTGAGTAGATATTTTAAAATTTCTTCTGCTGCCCTGTTATCTAACAGGCGTCATTGACTGCTTGAGTGGCGCTTAAGGTGCATTGATCAAGAAGGAGGCTCTCTCGGTTAACAATCGAGTACCGAACTTCAATTTGGATACAGTCCTTGTAATACGTTCGCTTTAAAATAATTAATTTCTCGGAAACTTATAGTAGGAATTGCATAAATATTTGTTTTTTGGCAATTTGAAGGGTGTAGAGTTCTTTTATGTTGTCAGAATTGGGTATCGCCATTTAAAAAAATTAAGTTATGGTTTGTTTTAATATGTAGATGGCCCCCTAAGCAAATTTTATGTACATCATTTAAAAGTAGACTTAATTTCGAATCGTTCGGTATCAGTAACTTTCCTCTACGATACTTGTTGAGGAGTTAGTAGGGGGTGTTTACTTTTTTTTTCACGACTGTACGCCTTAAACTTTAATCTATCACTCAGGATTTTAATCATCTGATTAACCTTTTCCGGCGCGGAGTAAATCTGTTTATAAACTGATGAAACGATTAACTGACACTAAAATTTATAAACGAATTTATTAGGAAATAGGAACCTGCTTTTTTTCAATTACGTTATTGAAGGAATTTTTTTTTTAAATATTCTACGTGCCAGTAAAATAAAAAATTAGATGTCCTGTTTTAAGGACACCACCCGCGAAAGGGTTAAAGTGCCCCCTTTTTAATGAGATACAATGAATAGACCCAAAAATATTCCAGTCAATTTTTTTTTATACTAAACACCTTTTTAATTACGGAAATTATTTTTAGATCCATATTAAAATAATTATAAAGTGGTACTTACATTATTTTTGTGTAAAATGAAGCACAGTTTTAACGCTTAAATGCAAAATTTTTTATTTTGTTTCGAAAAAATTATATATGATTCTCTGAAAGGTTTATTACACAGGAAAAATAATGAAAAAAAAAATCAGAGATACATTTTTCATATAATACGTCAATCTTTTCTTATGTTGCACATCCGCAATATAAGTAAAAACTACTGTCGTGTGGCTGTTTTACGCTAAAATAATGCAAATAATAAATATGTATGTTAATAAGTATGTCTCCAAATACCTTATTTTATATTATTATTATTTTATAAAACTTCACATTTAACCCTTTAATTCCCATGATAGAATACGTTCTAGAAATTACGTAGTTCAGAGAATCTGACTTTACACCAGAAAGTTTCAATGGTTAATTTCGCTTTATTTAAAAACGGAATGTCTATTATTATTTAAAACACATATTGCTATTTTAATTTTCTGGTGTGAATTATTTATATACGAATAAAAAAAAATCTGTTAAATTCAAAACACTGTTGTTTGCATATATGCAAAGCTGCGCACTAAAGGATTAAAAGTTTATAATTTTGCAGCTTTTACGAATCAATAACTTTCAAAATATACTGTCATATAACTTAGAAGTAGTGTTGCCAGATGTGTCGCGTAATTCAAGGCTACGAATTCGCGTGACACCACGGGTCAGCAAGCAAACACTATTTTAGAATTCAAAATATTTTCTTATTTATGGCAGAAAATTTGCGAATAAATAAAGCAAAGTTTACTTTTCGTAATTGGTGGCAAACGAATTTCAAGCTAAAAGGTTGATAAACCTTAATAGAAAAGAGCATCGTCTTCTGTTACCGTTGGCATGCACAAAATCATAGCTGCGAACTTTTACTCTTTTTTTGCTGCCATTAAAATTTAATGGATATTTGTCTTGCCTAATCGTATATTACACGTAGAAATAACTGAATGAAATATATTAATAAATTTTCCTTCTCGGGCCTCCTAATTAAACGTTGTGGTATTCAAAATTCCGGACTTTTGATAAGTTTGATTAAGTGTTTAATTTTTCTTAAACTTTATGACTAAATAGAATAGTAAAAGAATTATCCTGTGCTCATATTGCGTGAAAATTCTATTTTAAGTACAATTCCTCTCTGTAATCGTGCATAGTCTTATGCAATAAAAGTAAAATATATTAAGAGAAAAGGAATACCACCAAAACGCAACTGGGGTTAGCACATTGGAAAATATACATATTCAGCTCGACAAAATTTTATTTCAGGAAAAATTAAATAAATGCATACGAAATATATTACATTTTAATACAAAACTATTTGAGTATAATACATTTATGTGAGAATTATTAATCTCACTTTAATGCCTTAATAACCACTGGTGCAGTATTACCAATTTAGCGATCTTCCTATTAAGAAATTATGAATTCATAGCATAAATACTGAAATGTAATATCCGATTTACTTAATTACAGAATATCCGCCATTATATTAAGCAAAACTTAAATTAAGTTTACTAAATTAAGTTTTCAAAGCTTAAATTAAGCGGAATTTCTGAATAAGGTAATCTGCTAAATTGGCAATACTACACGATAGTCAAATATTGTACATACACATATAACGTCTATTCGGTTGTAGCGCCAATAAAATGAATTTTCAGGTTAAAATAAAGAATCAAAATACTTAACGGTCGATGTCGCCACAGTGCCGGCATTTAATTTTAATTCAAAAATGTCTCATTGACACCATTATTTTTAAACAAAATTCTCGGTTTCTTATGTAGACGAATAAACAAATACATTTACTTATTTAAAAATGCATTTTGTTTTAATACTAGAACACCCGTAAATTTTGCTCAAGTTTCATACAAATATTTGACGCCAGAATTTTTATTTAAAATTATTTGACTGATTTATTTAATGTAAATATGCGTGATTTAAATTCAACTTATTTTATAAAAGAATTTCTGGTTCCAGTTGACATTTAATCATGTGTTCGGAGTCGGATCGAGTCCTTCCGGACGTTCTAATGTTAAATCCTGGTCACATTGTGAAATTTGAGGATTAAAAAAACAGAAAACTTCGCATGTGCCTGGGAGAAGTACTTTGACCATTATGGGATAATATAATTATAGCTTTTGTTTCATTTAACTCGTTCACGCTGGCGCATATATTCATGTTTTTCGCTGTGAGACGACGCTCGAATTCGTGTTTTGCTTCACCTGGTGGAGCGGTATTTTCGCTTATTCAAGACAAGCCCCGCTCTTACTTGTTAAATTGAACTCGGATATAACAAGCAGAGTTGATTGTGAATGTCTCAAAGTTCGTAAGGATTAAGCAAATTACTTAGAGACATGATTTTATTGACTGCATATGTACGAATTTAATATAAAATGTTTTAAAATCTAAAGAAATATGGACAACATGATATAAATGCATTTTCTGTTAGATAGGAGCCACGCCCTTAGTCAATGATGTCTTTTGAATGAAAACGAGAATTCTCGTTTCCCGTCGTGAATGTATAAGGTTTATAATATTGAATTGTTTTTACTACTGAATTTTCGAATATTCAAGTGTGACTCACCTGTAGTGCACGCCATCTATAGCATAGTCGAGTGTGACCCACCTGTAGTGCACGTCTTCTATTTAACAGTGGAGTGTGACCCACCGGTGATGCACGCCGGCGCGAAAGTGTTAAACATTTTGCAATAATTGTTCCGTACACATCTTTTAGACTTTTGGCACAACTGTTTTCAAAGAAAAAGTTTCGTGTTTTTTAACTGCTGTGATTCTGCGATTACAGAACGCAGAAGATATTTTTCGGAATAGTTGTTTTGATATTCAAGATCATTGTTAAGTAGCTGGCATTCGTCGCGTAAGATCGAAATATCAATAGCCTGTTTTGTTTATCCCAATGTTACTCCAAGCCATTGCCGTTTGCGACGCCCTTGGTGTCAGGCCAGAGATCGTTGGAGGACGGAGTGGAGATCTGTTGTGTTTTCTGATGAAAAAGAAACACAACAGATCTCCACTCCGCCCACCAATGAGCTCTGGCTTGACACGAATGGCGTCGCAACCGGCAATGGTTTCGAGTCAGTAGAATGCACTCTACAGAGCGCCTGGCTCGGAGAACCTATGAAGTAACCCTTGAAGTAACCGATTTCTAACAGTTCGTTGTGTCACTGTGGTACCAACTGCAGCTCGAATTTCTGCCGCAGACGAAGTACGATGCACCACAGTCGTACGCCGAATACGGCGATCTTCCCTCTCAGGAGTGCCACGTGTCCGCCTGGAACCTGGTGTTCTTGAGGTAGTACCATCCCTTGCCCATTGCTCCCAACAATCATGCACAGAGGATAAATTCCAGCCAAGTCTTTCTGCAATATCGCGGAAAGAAAATCCAGCTTCTCGTAGCCCGAATATGCGACCTCCTTCCAACTCGGTGAGCTGTTGATAGTGGCTTCTTCGTCTCGTTAAAGACATTCTTGGCTAACATCAACTCAATACGCCACATTTCGAAGCTAAATAACGCCTACGAACTTTACAGCGCGCATTTAAAATAAACCTGATCTGCAAGTTCTGAGTGGCCCTACTAGCGCCACACTTATGCGCGAAGCGCGAAATTTCAATCGATGTCACCTTTCATATGTATAAACACGCCTACCAAATTTCGTTTATCTAACACAAGTCTTTCTTGGTGTTGGGATTTTTTTTACGCCAGTGTATACGTTTGCCAGGTTCTGATCAGTGTTGCCAGTGGGCTACTTTTTTTAAATCCAGATTTCTCGATTGGCACCACTTTTTTGAGATAGTAAAATTCACTTTATTTAATGACATGCTAATTAACCCCTTGAAGGGCGCCGTTTGCAGTCTACAAACGGTTAATTTTAATGCCCAAAATTTCAAATGGCACCAGTAATTTGTTAGTACAAGTTCGATCTCATAATAAGCGTGAAAAAAAGGCTTTTGATTATTTGCAAATAAATTTGTTCGTATATTGCCGGGTGAATTAATTATTTGAACATAATCGGGGCAGAAAAGTCTTGCCCCTGAAAGGGTTAAGGCGAAAAGTAGAAGAATATTACCATTTCAGAAAACTGGTGCCAATCAGGAAATCTGAAATTAAAAAAAGTAGCCTTCTGGCAACCAGTGTTGCCAGAAGATCTACTTTTTTAAAATTCAGATTCTTGATTGACACCACCTTTTTGAAATGCTAAAATGCATCTTATTTAATGACATATTAATTAAGGCACAAACAAAGGTAATTTTACCCTTTAAAAAAAGTGGTGGCAATCAAGAAATCTGAATTTTAAAAAAGTAGCCCACTGGCAACACTGCTGGCAACACTGGTTCTGATATGTTCTTTGAACGTTAACATTACTGTCCAGAGCAGTGGTTTGTTAATGCATGGTTGAAAATGTACGTGGTGCTGCGTTGTCGTTGCAGGACGTTCGTTTGAAACGGACACGTGGGATTGCAAATGGCTGTTTTCTTCGTGGGACGTTCCAGAATTTTCATACTTTGCGGAAGCTGATCAATCTTTTGCTTTTGGAATCCTATTGCAAACAATTTAAAATCTTGTGAAAAAGAGTCAAACTTTTCCGCATGTTTAAAAACTGTAACGTATGTGCAGTGTTCATTCTTGCCAGTGGGCTACTCTTTTAAAATTGAGATTTCTTCATTGGAACCACTTTTTTGAAATAGTAAAGTTTGCCTTATTTAATATCTTATTAATGAAGGCAAAGACAAGGGCAATTTTACCATTTTACGGAAAGTGGTCCCAATCAAGAAATCTGAATTTTAAAAAAGTAGCCCACTGGCAACACTGCCAGTATTGGCAGTGGGCTATTCTTTTTAATTCAGATTTCTTGATTGTCACCACTTTTTTGAAATAGTAAAATTCGCCTTACTTAACGACATATTAATTAAGGCGAAAACAAGAAGAATTTTACCATTCAAAAAAGTGGTGCCATTCAAGAAATCTGAAATGAAAAACAGTAGCCCACTGGCAACACTGCGTATGTGGAGAAAAAAATAGAAAAATGTTGAAAACAAAAGCAGCGTTAAAAAATGAGAAAGAGAGATTAATTAAAGCGTAATAAATCAAAAACTGCATTTCAAAAACAAAATTCGTTAAAAAACTGAAGTCAGTTACTAAAACAACCTAGAAGTACAGCTGCAACAACCTAAACCTTAATCTATATAGATCCATACGATTTAGAAAACAAAAATGAAAAATTGAAGCCTACACGGAAGGTGAAAATCAAAAATGAGGTAAAAGCAAACCGAAAAGGAAAAGATTTGGTAAAATTTGTTGTATCAGTTATTCATTAATTATTATTTTATCGATGGTCAAAGTTAAAAGTCTGTTACATATGGATTTTGAAGTATTCGTTATTCAAATATAATGTATTCAAGATTATGTACAGTTATGGTTTTTAATTTAAATTATTAGTTTATTTAATTTTTCAATAATAAGCTATTCAACTTTCAATTTTATGTGCTTTAACTCTTTATTGGGTAATTAAAATACCTATAGCAATTGTATGAATATTTTAAGATGAACTGGCATGTATAAAACGCATTGTCACATTTAGGACATTTGACGTCTCATCTATTATTTAACTACCGTAATTGCGACAAAAATGACCTAAATGCGACAATGATATATTGTTGGCTTATAGTAAAAATAACGGTTCAGTTTTTATGAAAGAAGTTAGTTTTGAACTAAAGGAACAGTATTCAATAATTTTCAGCTTCATAAAATACATATTTATTTAACCAAATTTCAAATATACCCTAAATGCGACAAAACTATGTAGAATTGCGTCTCATTTAGGCACAATTACCTTATATAGTGGAATCAAATAGAGTACGATTTGGCATACATACGTCACGAAATTCTCGAGAACTCAATAAATCAACATATAAACAATTTGGTAAAAAACATTGATTTTCTATCCTTACTTAAAGAAATTTCTTTATGTATACAGCACATTAATCCTCCCCGTAAATATTAAACATCTTCGTGATTGTTTATGACTTTTAAAGCTTTAATTTTTACTTTAAATATCCCTGGTGTACTTGTTAATCACCTTATGCTAATCATCTATAAATATCTTAATATTTTACAAGTTCTTCATGTGATTATTTTATTTAATTCGAATAAATAATGATTTTTTTTCTACACGATTTTAAATCCTCTAAAATTTGTAAAACTACTTTAAACATTGGATTACAAATTACTTTTTGCTTTATTATTGCTTTTCAAAGGTTATGAATATTTAAAATCTATTAAACAATTATAATAATTCAAGTTTTGTACATGTATATTTTGAAATTCAGATGAAACAACACCGAACTAACTGGAGATAAATCAAAATTAAATGATGAACATATTAATCACAATTAAATAATAGACATATTAATCACAATTAAATAATAGACATATTAATCACAATTAAATAATAACATTGGCATGTCTCCCACTGGTGGTTTGCCAGTTGGCCTTTGCTTTCAATTTAAAAACTTCGATTTTACATCAGAAATTCTGAAAGAAGAACTTTGACCTTTAAGTAATGATGAAACGTCTGCCATTGAATAAAGAAAACAGTACTATGCAGATTTTCTGGTTTGAATGTAAAATTTCAGAATTTAACCCTCTGTCTACCAGAAGGGTCCAATGGACCCGACATGTACATTCAAAATATTTATTCAAACCAGAAATTTCTTCAAAACAAACTAAATGTATAAATCAGACAATAATAAGTTAAATAAACAAATTAAATAGTTTTAAGTAAAAATTCTGGTGTAGAATGTTTTTATAAAACTTGAGTAAAATTTCCGGTAGTTCTAGGGTTAAAAAAAAGGTTAAATCTGGCAACCCTGCTGGTCCATTTTTTTTAAACTAGTATTTTTTTAGAAAGAAATTCGTTGTAGGTTTCAGCAACAATTTTAAGATAAATGCTCTTCCCCGTTTGTTTCTGCGAATTTTATAAAGAAGATTTTTTTTAACCCTTTCAGGGGCAAGTAATTCCGTATCTAATGTTGAACTCACACCGGAATTTTCGGAAAATTTATTTTCAAAATAAGCAAAAGCAATTTTTCAACCTTTTTTCCAGCAAAGTTATAAAAGTAAAATTTCATTTAATGTTTCTGGTGCAAATATGGATTAAAGGTAGGTGAGATGAAAAGTTGTACCTGTAATGGGGGAAATTAAGAGAAATTATATTCTACCGGCTCTCAAGGCAGTCGGTACTCTGCATTGGCTGATGACGGGCCGTTAAAATTTCCATCCAGAAACGCGTCCTGTGTGTTCTTCTGTTTTATGGTGATTCGTACAATGTTTTATTATTTAATTTTGAAATTGTGTTTGGAAACTACACGTATGATGTGTGAATTTAAATTAGAAATATACGTTACATAACTTTCATCCTTCGAAATAATTAGAAGTTTATTAGTCATACAGGGTCTGATTACCAATGGAGATAACTTCCATCGGTAAAAAGGAATAGAAAAATTTCCCTTTTACATTGCAAAAATGTTGCATGAATGGGACGTTTAAATAAGATATAAATTTCTTTAAAATTTACTAATGGAAATTTGTCCCTTGGTAACACTGTTCTACAAAAGAAAACTTCTTATTTGACTTTTATAAAAATGATATATATTTATACAAATTTAGCGTCACATAATGTGAATTAACTATTAGAATTTTAATGTTAGCCCTCGGTGTAAAAATATGGTTAGTACGAAAAATTATGATTGTACTTGTGTATGATTGTCAAAGAACAGAAACTATTAATTTATAAAGACATAAAATTATTATTATTACTTTTTTTACTTTTTACGTGAAATTACAAATTTACGAACAATATCAAAGCATTAAACTTATATCATCCATCAACAATTCCACTTATTTTCCCCTTGTATTTTGTGTTCAATTTCAGGGACATCACTATTCAAGTTCCAGCAGTAGTCTCCTAACATTGACGCATTCAGGAGCCCTTAGCGTCTTTTCCATTGTCCATGTGTCTTGGTGAAATCCTTAATCATAGTCGTCAATCACAAAAGCTCAGTGTCCAGGAAAAAAATCGAGATGTGAATGCAGAAAGTGAATTTTTAGGGCCATATCGTAACCCACCTGCTAATACTTTTGTAGCAGAGTGTTTACAAGCTCATCTTAGTTCTCAGATCTCCTTTTCCTCCAATATGCATAAAGTACTATTAAAATTATAACAAACTTTGACATATATAACAAATTAACACCTTGTAATAATATACTAATTTCAAATGCTAAAAGGTGTAAATTAAAACTTCAAAACCAGTAAAGCCACAATCGTAGCAAGATTTTATCAAGAAGAATCCGTCCAAATAAATTTCAATGAAACTAAAATAATTTTTCCTATAGTGCATACTTCACATCCATTATAAAAAAAACCCCATAGAGATTGTAAAGCTCAAAAATTCGATATGTAACTAAGAAGCATCATTTCACTTACCGAAAATATGGCTCGAGCTACTCAATGAAATTCACAGCCCTAGCAGGATTTTATCAAGAAGAACCATCCAAATAAATTTCAAAGACAGTAAAATAATCCCCCCCCCCCCCAGTCTGTACAATACATCCATTATAAGAAAAACTATAGAGATTGTAACGCGCAAAAATTCAATACACTATGACGCAAAAGTTTAGACAATGAAGAAATTCTTACATACTTTGAAAAATATTTATTCAATTTTCAAATCACTGCTTGAAATTAATGTGCTGTACATATAAACAATATTTATAACAAAGAAAAGGGGAATTGTGCATATTGCAATAAATTAAATGGTAACAAAAATAAACTGCTGTCTCAAAAGTTTAGACACAAATTAAATAAAATCGAAATAAACAATTTTTAAAACCTGGTTGCGCATCCATGCTTATGTATTACGTCATATACACGAGATTGCATGGAAGAAACTAAATCTTGCATAGTTTGTGGATCGATATCGTACCATGCATTCTCAATAGATGTCTTAAGTTCCTTTTCAGAAGAGTATTGTCTAGCGTTGCTATAAACTTTGCGACACATGATGCTCCAAAGGTTTTCTATAGGGTTAAGATCTAGGCTACATGCTGGCCAGTCGAGAACTCTTATATTATGGGAATTAAACCAAGATTTTGAATGTTTTGCAGTGTGAATTGAAGCATTGTCTTGCTGAAATTCCCACTGAGGACCCCCTAGAAGCTCAGCAAATGGCAGTAGGTTTTCTTCTAATGTCTGTGTATAATGCTGTGAAGTTTGACGACCACTGGTGAAGGTCAGAGATACTTGTCCATTATAGCAAAAGGCTGCCCAAACCATCACCGAGCCCCCTCCTTGTCTGCGACTAAAAAAACGTCGAGGTTCCTTCCGCAAGTCATGCCAATACGATAAACAACCATCTGGACCATCCAGATTCCACTTTTTTTCATCGCTAAATATGACTGACTGCCATTTCTCTCCATATGACATATGCTTTCGAGCCCACATAAGTCTTTGTAACTTATGATATGGTTTCAGAGCTGGTTTCTTCTGCATTTTGCTATAAACGATTGTTCCTTTTTCCAAAATTCGTCTACGAATCGTATCCTTTGATACAGAGAGTCCCGATGAGCTTTGAACTCCACGTACGCTCATTTGTTGAGTACTCGCTAGTCTTTGTATCAGGCGATCCTCTCGTACATTTGTCACACGTGGCCTCCCAGACCGACATTTTGCTTTATATTCGGAACCACTCGATAAAACTCGATAAATAGATTTTTTTGACCTATTAATAATAGCAGAAATTTCAGAAACGCTCTTCCCTTCACCTTTCAACTGCCAAATCCTTGAAACCTCATTCACTTGAATTTCTTTAGCTCTCGGCATGTCGACTATGAAGCGCAATCGTTTGCAGAACTTAAGTACTCCAAATTTGTGACATCATCGATTCTAAATTTGCATATGCCAGCGAATATTCAAAGAAATTTAGAATAGTGTCTAAACTTTTGCGACAAGCACATTTGAATTTTTATGAAAAAAATTAGTATTATAGCAAATAAAACGACTGTCTTTTGTACATAGCATTTTAAATCAGTTTTTGAATATATTTACAGGTTTTTGTAATTCTGACGTCATAATTCTACATTTTAAAGCTGAATGACGTCATTGTCTAAATTTTTGCGTCATAGTGTATGTAACGATGCAGTATTATTTCACTTACCAAAAATATGGCGCGAGCTACCAATGATTATGAAAATAAAAATAAATTAAATATCCAAGCAAAGAAAAAAAAATAACGTGCATAATTTGAAAGAATACGTGGAATTTTGAACGACGGCGTCTCATAGACCGTGCAGTTTTGGAATAGTTTCATTTATTTCTTTTGAAAATGGTTCAAGGTGAGTCAAAACATGTAAACAGTCGAAATAAACGTATTTTTCCTGGTTTTAAAGTTTTAATTTACACCTGTTAGCATTTTCAGAGCTCCCAAATGGTCCGCCAACTGAATACCAATAAATTTTTACAGAAAATTTTATGGTAGGTTTGCGCTAGAATTAACTTTCAAAGGTGATTCCGGGGCGGTTTGTAAGAAAAATCGGAAAAGAAAATTTTTCTAATATAATATTGCTATACAGTTGCGGACCATTTGGGAGCCCTGCATTTGAAATAAATAAACTTTGACATTTTCAATATTAAGTCCTCAATTTGACATTATATTTGGATTATGGATAAACGTTATTTTTAGATATCAAACAGTAAATAATTTGTTGAGGTAGATTAGGTTATACACCCACAGGACCTGATTACCAACGAGGAAAACTTCCAACAGTAAATGTTAACAGAAATTTTCGCGTTATCAAAACGCCGTATTCATGATAAATTACTTTCATGAATAAGCCAAAAATTTCTATTCGTTTTTAATGGTAGAAATTTGCCCACCAATCTTCTCCTTTTTCTTAGTACAAATATTTTCAAATAGAAAATTTCTGTTTATTAACCCTTTATCTACTGACGGTACTTATAATTACCACTCACTTTAAACTTTCATCCCATAATGAATTTTACTAATATTCTAATGATACTTTGCAAAAACTCTTTTAACTCCACTTTATCCAGATACATGGTAGCAGTAGTTCTAGGTTTGTTATTTTAGCGAGGAAGGAGGCTAACTTTGAAAGAGTTGATGTGTTTTGTGCCGACGACGTTTTGTTCAGATTGTCACGCTCGCCTTTTTATTGCTGCAAACACAGTAAAGGATATAAGATAAGTGTTGTATTTTTTTATGTGTTCATTATAATCTTAGAATACAATTTGACTAGCTATTTTAGGTGAACGGTGTATGTATTTGATTTAACAGTTGATTTACTCGGTGGTACTTATAAGTACTGTCAGTACTCTGGGTGTTGGGGAAAAACTTCTTGTCTATTTTTTGTCTGTGTAGTTATCCATCATTTTTATCTGCTTTAATATGCAATTAATAAAATGCAGTGTAGTAATAATTTTCCTAATATTTCTTTTCTGTTTCATTATTACAATTTTTTTTATAGGAAATCGAAAAAGTTGTGGTACCAGCTCTTTTTTGCTATGCTAGAAACGGATCGAAACCTAAAACAAAGATCGAACACTAAAACAAAACAGTTTTTTTTAACCCTTTCAGGGGCAAAGCCTTTTCAATGTTAGAGTGTTGAAATAAATGATAGGCACCGGAATTTGCCAAAATATTTTATTTGTATATAAGAAAAAGGCTATATTTCACATAGTTATTAAATCGAAAACATTTTACAACAATTCTGGTGCCAATTGGAATAACTTGGGAGTTTTCTGTTACGATAATATATTAGCCATAGTGTACTGACGGTACTTTAAATTACCGCTTTAATCTACCTCTAAGGGATTAAATTTCTCACGGGTGAGTATTTTTTTTATGTTTATCCTTTAATTTTCATTGTAGTAACAGAAAAAAAAGTTACATGAAAAAAATTGCAGTAGATCATAATGCAGTAGATAAAGGGTTAATGAAGAAAATCTGCGATTAAATAAGACAAATATTACTTTTAAAAATAGTGGCAATTAATCCGCAAAAGTACATCTTTGCTATTTATAGTGAGAGAAATATGTAATTTTGACTACATTATTTTAGGAATTACTAACTCCTATTATTAAATTAAATGTAAAAATTCGAATAAAAATATCTACAGTATCTGCCAATATTAGTTTTGACGAGGGAAAGATTAAAGTTAAGTTAATGAATTTTTAAAGTTTTCCACATTGATTTAAAATTTCTTTATTGTAACAATTTAAAAATTATTTGAATCCATCGATAAAATCATGTAAAATATACATAAAAAATTATTACATTTACACAAAATGTTTATAAATTGGAAAACGTACATTTTTTTAAACTATTCGATCAAAATTAAGCAAAAACTTTGATAATAAGCGGAAGGTTATGAATATTAATATTCCAAAAATTATGCTAACGCTCACTCTTTCCATTAACTTTTGTTATTTTTAACATATGAAAGAGAATGTAGAATGAAAACTAAATTTAATTTAACTCTGAAGAAACTTTTGCGAGTTAGCTAGAATGCTAAAAAATAATTTTTCATCCCCAGGAATTTTTTTTATATTCCGTTTTTTAAGACCCGTCGACGCATTTCAATAAGGAAAAAAAAATCGAGAGATGCGATAAAAATAGCATGTTTTTCTTTTTAATATATCTCAGAATTTAAAAAAATCTTTGGCAGCAGAATAATGTAGCTTTATGCTTTTATTCTTTAATTTCTCATAACGGAGAATTATTTACATTTTTTTTTTTTTACATTAACACTCCTAGTACCATTTGGGTCTTATTTGTCTCAAGTTATTTTCTATTTTGAAATTTTTAATGTTTCAAACTAGAAAAAATTAATAATTTATGCTTAATATATGAAATTAAATAGACCCCTTCTAGGAAGGAGTTACATATATTAACCCATTAATGCCGAGTTTATTTTACACATTTTTAATACCTCGGTACCAGTTGACAACAGTTTTAAAACATTGTAAATGTTAACTTATTTAATATCCCAAAGTTTGAGATTAAGCAATATGTAAATTTCCTTGCTAAAATACTGGTTTTCACATTTAAAATTTTCGTATTTCTTAAATGGCAGATTTTCGTACCAATCGTCGTTAATGAGTTAAAATTAAATGTCTGTTTCAAATCATGTAAAACTATTGGGCCGATCGAAAAGTCGTGTCGCGTTGGAAAAATCGATTCGAACCGGAAAATTCTGCCCGGTAATTATTAGCATTAGATATAGGAATCAATGTCTAATAATTAAATGATAGAATTTTCCGGTACGAAATGATTTTCCAAACACGACACGACTTTCCGATTGACCCAATAATACCGTAATTTCCGGCATATAATCCGCAGATCAAACAATTTTGTTTGGACACAGAAATTTATTCAGTAATTGGGAACATATATTTATCGCGATCTAAAATGTTACATTTTATTATTAAAAATTTCTGGGTCGAAACATGATTTTTTCATCTGAGGATTATATGACGGAAATTACGGTACTCAGAACATTTTAAAACCTGGTACTAGGAGGCTTAACCCTGGAACAGTCACACAGGGTACACCATGCCCAAGGTGCCTACGACTTTTACTTTTGCCACCACGATCTTTGAATATTAATTTCGCCTTAGTTAATTCCAGACAGTTTTCACCATATCGTCCGTACCATGTCAAACTATCCAATGTGAAAACAGTTGGCTACTTTTTTTAAAATTCAGATTTCTTAATTGGCATCACTATTCTGAAATGGTAAAATTTCCCTTGTTCGCTTTAATTAATATATCATTAAATAAGGTTAAATAAGGCGAATTTTACTATTTCAAAAAAGTGGTGCAAATCAAGAAATCTGAATTTAAAAAAAGTGGGCCACTGTTTTCACTTTGGATAGTTTGACATGGTACCGACGATATCTACAAAGAAAAATCCACAACTTCTGACAAAAAGGAGAAATTTATGTTCATGAATAATGTAAAACTGACAGTGTGAAACAGCATGTTATGCGTAATTATGTGAAACAGCACTGTGTTGTCCGTTTCAGTATTGCCATTGGGCTACATTTTTTAAATTCTGATTTCTTGATTGGCACCACTTTTTGAAATAGTAAATTTCGCCTTATTTAATGACATATTAATTAAGGTGAAAACCAGCGTAATTTGATCATTTCAGAAAAGTGGTTTCAATCAATAAATCTGAATTTTAAAAAAGTAGCCCACTGGCAACACTGGTCAGTTTAGCGAGTTTTTATTCAGATTGCTTGATAAGTACCACTTTTTGAAATAGTAATATATATCTTATTTAACTCTAGAACGCCCCGAAATTTTACTCAAGTTTCATAAAAATATTTTACACCAGAATTTATATTTAAAATTAATTGACTGATTTATTTAACGTAAATCTGCGTTTTTAAAATTTAACTTATTTTGTAAAAGAATTTCCGGTTGCAATTGACATTTAACACGTTCACGCCGGCGCGGTGGGTCACACTCGACTGTCTCAAAGCTGGCAAGTCTCCGACCTTTAGATACCAGTATTTTAGTACAGAAAATGTTGTTTTATTTAATTAGAGCAATTTGGCGATTTAAAGGAACAACATTTTCTCTAAAATAACAGTGGTGTTCACAAAGCCGGAGACTTGAAAACTCTGAGACAGTCGAATGTGACCCACCGCGCCGGCGTGAACGTGTTAATCATATGGTTGGAGTCGAATCGACTCCTTCCGGGCGTTCTAGTGTTAATCTGTTATTGAATAAGGCGAGTATTAATATATCAAAAACCGGGATAACAAGTCTCTGGATATTTGAAAACCAGTATTGTTTGTATAAAAAATATTGTTACTTTTTGCTGCAGAATTCTTCGATTAAATAATGCAAACATTTTGAATTAGCGGCAAACCAAGAGCTATTCAGTGCCCTCTGGTAGTAAAACGAGTTAAAATTCTCATCTTACTTGATTGTGGGATATTTGCGTGGTAAAAGAGGAGCGGAGGGTTTTAAGAATTCCGGATAAAATTAATTACTCATAGAGCTCCTAAGCTAAAAAGATTCATGTTATTCAATTCATGTAAAATACCCTAGATATAAAAATTCTGAAGAAATTTTCATTATTTAACCCTTTCCGGGACATGCAATTTTTGTTGTAAAATGATGAAATGGTTGACTGACACCGGAATTTTAAGACGTCTTTTTGAGAAATTAAAAACATGTTACTTTTAACTTTCATTGTAAAAGCAAAATTTTACTAAAATATTCTTGGTGCTGATCGTAAGTTTGGAATAAAAATTAGGTATCCCGACCCGGGCACAGTGTGCCGGAAAGGGTTAAAAAAATATCTAAGTGTAAATTCGTTGAATAGATTTCAGTGTTTTAAGAATAATAAAATTAAAATGTGCATTCTAATTTAAAATATAAGAGAAAAATAATTAACTAATAAATAAAATTTATGTTTAAAAATAAATTATATAAATTATTTAACCCCTTAAGCATCACGGCACTGCCATCGAAATACTCACAGCCAGAGGACACAAGTGTGACACATCGTCGGTACAATGTCAAATTATACAATGTGAAAACAGTGGGCTACATTTTTTAATTTAGATTTCTTGATTGGCACCACTTTTCTGAAATGGTAAAATTCCCCTTGTTTTCGCCTTAATTAATATGCCACTAAATAACGTTAAAAAGGCGAATTTTGCTATTGCAAAAAAATGGTGCCAGTCAAGAAATCCGCATTTAAAAAAAGTAGCACACTGTTTTCACATTGGATAGTTTGACATGGTACCGACGATATCATTACTAATCGAACGACTTCTCACTAGTGTTGGAATTCACACCGGAAGACTTTGAATAGTAATTTTCTTTTATTTTATTTGTGGAATATCTATCATCTTATTAAACAATAATAACTATTTAAGCTTACTGGTGAGAATTCGGAATCCCTAAATAAAAATTCAGCCAGATGCGGAATGTCACAGTGTTGCCGCATAAAATACGTTTTACCATTAAAATAAAGTTGGTGCCTTTTTTAAAATGCAGATGACCTCTATTTAAAATATTGCACTCATATTTATTTTAAAAAGAGACATTATTTCGAGTCAATTGACGCCCTTAGTTTAACTTTATCATTAAAGGTTTAACTTTATCGTTGCAGGTGTATCTGTTTTTGACACTGATTTCAGAAAAGTAAAACGATATATTTTATATTCAAGGTCGAAAATATTAATGTATTATGATTTTAATGAAGTCCGGTACCTTAGTGGTCAGCGCGTCACACCACAACGCTACAGGTCCAAGTTCGACTCCAGACTGGGAAAGGCTTATTTAACTTTTCATGCCTTCGTAGTCGATAAAATAATTACCATGCTTTCTTGGGAACTAAAACCTGAGAGTCCCGCGTTAGATTCACCACCTGAGTGGGATAATAAGCCGTATAGCACCCCAGGACATATGTTCAAGAAAACAGAAATGACCATGATACCTAGGGATTATAGCATCAAAAATATTAGTGTAGTTTTATTCTTTTTGTAGGATAATTTATCTTTAAAAAATAGTTATTACTGGCAGAGAAAAAAACTTATTAAGAAAAGTTTGACTTTATTTCAATAAACTTTATTTACAGTAGGGGTGCACAACCGGTGGCTCGACGGCCACCGAGATACCACTATTTTCATACAGAATATTTTTCTTTATTAAATGATGGAAATTTTGCTATTAACAGGGATGAGATTTCCGCTTTTTTGCACACCGGTATTTCCTTAGAGATGTTGTTTTGTTAAATCGCAAAAATGTTCCGATTAAATCACATAACATTTTCTCTAATAAAATACTGGTGTGCAAAAAAGCGGAAATATCATCCCTGTATTAAATAAATTAAACATTATTTTTCCAATATTGTGGTGACAAACAATTTTATGGCAAAAAGGTTGTACAGGTACTAATTTACAGAAATACGGTCAAACTTATTTAACTTTTACTTTGTATAAATAAATATTTTTCATTTATTTATATGTGTTTAGATAATAGGATAGTTATGCAGTCTTCGCCACACAAAATAAATTTTATTTTCAATGATTGAAAACGAAAATAAATGTCCCTAAATCGTATTTTTTTTTTCAATCATCCATTGTTTTATACAACATGAATATCTTGCTACAATAATACTGACAAGATTATTTGTCTTAAATATTTATTCCCCACAGTTCATTTTTCCTTGTCACTGCTAAAACAAAGTAATCTCAAGAAAATACGTGAGGATCGTTGTTTTCGCCTGGATAACTCTCCTCCTGGATAACATCGCATTTCGAAGGGAATAATGTAAACAAAGCCTAAGAGAAGAAACATGACAAAATGGAAACTTGACAATAAACGTATCTTCTGTCACACAATATATCATGCATGAGAATGTATAAAGGTTTGAAAATAAAGTTATCTCTTTACTTTTATACGTAAACTATATAAATGCTGTTTTGTATAGTATCGTCATAAAATTGAACAAAGAAATGAAACTGATGTTTCTTTTTCCACTATTATATTTTGAATACATTTAAAAATTTCAATGGATTTAATACAATATTTTTGTTATTTAAAAGAAATGTGAAATATTAAAAGGTTATACTTGAAATTAAAATTTTTACATTTAATAAAAAATTATCACAATTTCCGGTGCATAATCCGCGGATCAAATAATCAGGTTTCAATACAGACTTTTTAGTTAATAACTGAAGTCAAATGTTTACCGCGATTTACGAAGCTACATTTTATCAAATAAAATTTCTGGGTCCAAACGTAATTGTTTGATCCGCGGATTATACGCCGCCGGAAATTAACCAGTGCAATTATTAACGCGAATACACTCCTTGGAATTTCCAAACCGTTTGAAACCACTATTACCGCTTAGAAAATTTCCATTTAACACAGACTTCGTAAACGGCTTTTTTTAATTACATAATTTTTAATATTTTTCTGTGATAAATACTAAAAAACTAAACTAAACTCTGTGGCTATACAACCCCTGAAGGATCTGTGCCGACAGTGCCCATCACTGTTTTCTTGACCCTGGGCCCCGAGGTGCTATACAACATAGTCCCGACTAGGTGGTTAGTCTGACGCGAGACTCTCGGTGTTTAGCTCCCAAGCTAGTTTGGTACTCATTTTATCGACCCCGAAGGGATGAAAGGCTGAGTGAACCTTGCCTAGACGGGAGTCGAACTTTCGACCTGCGGCGCGGCAGTCAGACGTTCTGACCACAACGACACTGGGCTTCCCTGTGATAAATAAATATTGTAAAATGTTCTATTAAAAAAATGTGGTGCAAACGTACGCACACTGTTTAATTTATGATTATTATCATTTCTACTGGCTTTGTTGCAACTGGAGACAAGAAAGAAAAATCATGCGTTAAGCATAGATTATGAAACACTCCGCAGCACTTCCAGGATATGTTTAACAAAACTTCGCCGTTTAATAAGGTAAAGAAAATACCCCAGTAAGCTTTTTCTTAATGTATATCCAGTGGCGCAGCCAGGATGGGGGTTAAGAGGCACTGGATACCACTTTTTTTCTAGGAGTTTTACTTGCTTAATCGAAAAATTTTTGTAATTAAATTATACTAATTTCACTATATTAAAATAGTGGTATACTGAGCTTCAAAACCTCCACCCTGGCTACACCACTGGTATAACACATTTGAAAACCAGATTTCAACAACTATCTTCAAAGCCGGGAAGGTACACCAGTTCTTTTGTGCAACGCTTTATATGGTCAATAGATTTGTACAGATTCTACATACTGTACTAAAATTTATTTTAGTAAGAAAACGCACAATACAGTTTAAAACACCTTCAGCAATTAAAAAAAAAAAATACACGGAAACGTGCTTTAATTTTTTTGCACAACTATATATTACATACCTATTTTTCTACACGCCGCATTTTAAATTAAAATTTAATTCAGGTCAAAATATGCTTTAAACTACTGAAATCACGCTTTCAGTAATTTCTTTCCATAGGCAGCCATGTATCCAGTCCTTTGTGTAGCCCTATTTATAATTTTATTTAATGCTACAAGTATACCTTAGTATATGAAAAGTAGTTGAGCTTGAAAATACATAACCAAATTAAAAAACACATTTAAGCAATTCACGCTCGTTCTCAGTAATAATTATTATATCTTTTGTGTAGCCTTGAATATGATACATAAAATTTATGCTCACCAAGTATGCAAAAATTTAGTTAAACTTAAAAACGCATTCCATAACTGAAAACGTACATTCAGCAATAATCTCTAACACCCTAATAGAAAACACTTCGGGTACACTATTGTATTCGCAGTCTTTTATGTGTCCCTGTAAATCAAAGGTGTCAAACTGTAGCCCGTCGGATACCACTGCATATCATATTATATTGCAAGCATTCTGTGGTAAATCTCATTAATGTACAGTGCTGGAAAAAATATAAGACCACATGCTAATTTTGTTGTTTAGAAGAAATTCAGAAAAGAGTTATATATCTTGAACTTAGACACATATATCTGATATAGTATGGGCAGTTATTTAATTGTAAATCGGAAAAAAAGTATTTTTATCCACACGTCTTCAAATCTTATAATAATAACAAATGGAAATAAGCTTAGGACCAGTAGCTTCTTCAAAATCTAGCATAATGTGATGACGTCATAAATGCAATTATTTTAAGCGGAACTGATTTGTGATGATACTTACAGGTTAGTACTCTCTAGATTTGAAGTTCTGGGATATGCAGCTGCTGCTTTGAGCAGGGATCATGGGAAATCGTTGAGAGAAGAAGAAAAGGGTATAACCACGGCTTTTTGGGACTGCGGGCTGAGTGAAAGGCAAATATCCCTAAAAATAAATAGATCTAAAACTGTTGTGCACACTTTTCTTTTTTATACAGTGAAGTATGAAAGAAATAAAAAAAAGCTGACGGCTACGAAAAATCGCAGTTCGGTATAAACAGAACATTATTAAAAATACTCTTCACGATTGTGCCTATTCTTCTATATAAAATCAATTTTACAACGCTCAATAACGTCCAGAACTTTTAGAAATGTGTTAAAATCCTCAGAATGCTTGAAATAAGCTAAATGCAAAGCCAAACCTAAACTACAAAAGCTTCACATTGATGCAAGACTAAAATTCACATCGTCCAGTGTCTTAAAATGCAGTCTATAGCGAAAACTGGTTTTTACTGGTGAAAAAAAATATTAACCTTGATAGAGCGGATGGTTTAACCCCTTCACGGTTACTTAATATTTGGAAAAACCATCAAAAAAGTACCTATTTATTTTATTACAGAAATTGAATAATTATATGGTCTCTAAATAAAATATGCAATTAGTTTTTTTTAAGGCAAAAAAAAAAAAAAAAAAAAAAAAAAAGATGTTATAGAACAAATTCATATCTGTAGAAAAGCCATCATGCGAGAAATCTGTGTCTTAATGTTTGTTTTACACCGTGCAATTTAACGCTGATAAAACCTTTCTTTTCACATCTTAGGTCTTCATTTATCATTACACACATTTTTAAAAATAATATTTGAAATAATATATACACATTAAATTTTGGTTAATAATAATTTTTGGAGTGTTATATACAAAGCGTTATAAGTAAGCGAACCAACTTAATGCTGGAATCAGGCGTAAATTAACACAGTTGCGCCACCTTGTGGACGAAGGGGTAATTCACATGCGCGGGATTTTAGTGTGGCGCGTATATTCGAAATCTCCAGTCACTCACGGAACTGAATTTTGTTTGCCACATTTATTACAAAATAATGGCGTAGCGAGAGGGGCATCTAGACGAACTTGATACCACCAAGTTTTCTTTGCCTTATGAAAGACACTTCAGTTATTAATCAAGGTGAAAAAACTTTACAATTTTAGTGGTGTCAGTAAGAAAACAGTTAGGTATCAACCTGTAGTTCACACTCCGTCCGCTACGTGGCGCATGACCTTGATTGATGTGACCTCACTTTTAATCTTGCGGTTACTTCTCCCATTTAAGATAGGACGCTTACTTATATCGCTTTGGTTATATATTTCGAAACATGCAATACGAAGCCCAACATTACAGTCAACGCAAAAGCCAAACCCAAACGGAGCTATTCAAAGACTTCACACCGAAATGCCAGTTAAATTTTTCTGGTTTCAGTAGTTTTTTTCAGCAATAAATCTCCAGCCCGGAAATATGACGGGAGCGAGAAATAACGAACGACACCTCAGCCGGTGATATTGACGGGAGCGAGAATTAAGGGGTTAACACTAGCATGGCGGTAAGGTGCAATTTTAGCCCCAACCGTATAGATATATTTCGTTTGGAACCAGAAAGCTCTTTATAAAAAAAGTTTAAAAAATACAAAGGAAAAAAGGTCTAATTAAATAAGTTAAACAGTTTGAAATAAAAATTCTGGTATTTACTATTTTTATAAAACATGAGTAAAAATTCCGTCTTTCTAGTGTTAAGATATTACTGGCATGATTTACGAAGCGAGCCACATCTGCTTTCAAGGCGTGTACAAGGGGGTGGCTGAGGTCTCGTCATCTGATCAAGGCATTAAATTACGAGATCAACTTGAATATCAATGAACAGGTATCAAAACAGAATATAAACGTAAAGTAACCGGCATAAAAAAGTACATAACTAAGCAGTAGCCGCTGCCGATAAAAAACGAACTAGGAGCCCGTCAAACTTATTGCCGCTACGCGGCTATAAGGGGTCACCCGCCCCGATACCAGGTATCAAACCCGTTCAGCTGGTGCAACCTGGTACGTAGGGGCCTGGTCATCGGTTAGAAAGAAAGAAAGGATGTAGCTCAGCGATGGTTTGTACATGTTTTAATGCAAAAGGTAAAACAAGTTTGGTTTTTTACCAAGACAAAGATGAACTCCTTTGATTATCAATATACTCTTGACAATACTTTTTGTCCCATTTAAATATGAACATATGGATCAGAATTTGGTGCTGCTTCAATATAACGTTTCTATTCACAAGTCTGTGTCAACTTCAGAATGGTTATCTGCAAACAACATTAAACTTTGGACAATCCAGCTATATGTCCCGGTCTAAATCCCATAGAAAAAGTGTGAGTAATCTTGGTCCGTCAAGTTTATGCCAAAAGAAAGCATTTTGATTCGATTGTTGCATTAAAAGCAGCGATTTTGTAAGCATGGATCCAAATAACCATTTTCACACACAAAAATCTGGCCGAAGCCTTCCTAAAGTGTCTTTTGGAAGTCATCCGCAGTGTTGCCAGTGGGCTACTTTTTTAAATTTTAGATTTCTTAATTGGCAGCACTTTTTTAAAATGGTAAAATTCGCCTTATTAACACATTGTATGCGGGACACGTAAAAATACGTTTTTGTGAGTTGGGGACAGAAATTATTACTGGTACCGGAAATTTTTTGCGGACGGAGAAAGAAGGCGTAATCCAAACATGCTTGCTTCTTATTGGTTGTGAGCAGGTTTTAATTCACAGTGGCATTTTCGAAAAGTTGCCCGCGTGGAATATATAAATTCAAAGCGATATAAGTAAGCGTCTTATCTTAAATGGGAGAGGTAACCGAAAGATTAAAGGCGAGGTCACATCAATCAAGGTCGTACGCCACGTAGCGGACGGGTACAGGAAGATGTCTAACTGTTTTCTTACTTCACACCATTAAAATTGTAAAGTTTTTTTCACTTTCATTAATAGCTGAATTATCACTGACAAGGCGAAGAAAACTTCGTGGTGTCAAGTCATTACCGTCTCAATACTCGAGGCCTCCGGACTGATTTCGTGACGTACTAAATGAAGATTAGTCCCTTGAAAGGCAATCAATTGCGTTTGTGTAATGCTTAATTCCCACCGGAAATTAAGAAAAAAATTATTTCAAAATAAGGAAAAGCAATGTTACGTCTTTTCTCCACTAAAGTCAGAAAGCTAAAATTTCCTAAAATTTATGTCGCTAATAGGTCACTGAAGAAAACAAGTTGACTAAATGCGTGGAAAGCTTTAGAACTCAAATCTGATTAACTTTTCGTGTTTTCACGAGTTAATTTTGCTGGTAACTGAAACACACATGGTAGCCATTGACGTTCGTAATTTTATTTTATCTTCAAAGTTAACAGAAAAAAAGCTTGAACCAATTTCGGGATTTTTTATCGCATTTAGGAAACATTGGGGCGCTGTAAAATGAGCGACGTTCATTGGAATGGAAATTTGTTTAATATAAAAAGTTTTAAATGTAGATAAATGTTTCGGGTTTTGTTCATTAAAATCGGATGCCTCATTATATAGCATTTATTTATAATTCTTGCATTAAGATTACAAGGAAAAGAACATTATCGCATTTAGGGCTCATCACATTTAGGCACACTGACCTCATTCTGTATTTTCGTATTGCTTTCAAAACAGTGCAGTTTCCGTAAGTGACGTTAAAATTTCTGCGTACAGAAATCGCTGTGTTTAACATGTGAGTTAATTATTGTTGTACATACGCGCATAGCTGCCAACTCTACCGCTTTTTTCATACCGTAAAAATTTTATAAAAACTTTTGTCTTGTTTAATCGGCTGATTGCGACGATTTAGAAACACGTAAAATTTACTATAAATCTTTTGTGGAACAAAAAAGCGTAAGATGTTGGCAGCTATGTACGCATATACTAGAGTTCTTTAAATATTTTTGCGACACATTTAAAAAATAACTATTAACTTTTTTGGTGTTAGAGCAGAGGTGGCCAACTGTGGCACGCTCGACACCACTAAAATTTTATAGTAATCATTGCCTTATCTAATCATCGAATCTCTGCGATTCAATAAGTCGACTTTTTCAGTGAAATTTAAGTGGTACCCGGCGTGCCATAGTTGGCTATCTCTGTGTTAGAGGAAGTTGAAAAAATATCAAAATATATTTTTTTAATAGTTTAAACAAAACTAACTTAGCTTATTCATTTATAAATTTATAATTTTTTAAAAGTTATAATTTGAAAAACTTTCTAATTCAAGTAAATCTAATTTTAAAAAAAGCTTTTAATTTTTTCTTTAGTTTAGATTTTTATAAATTAAACTAAAATAGTTTAAGCGAGTTAAAACTGTCCAAATCTGTACATATCTATCACTGGAATTTGAAATAAGTCTGATGATGGAAATATTTAGTTTTGACATTTTTAAACTATTGAATTTAACACTATCGTACACAAAGACATTTAGCACATGCCAAATATAACAATTTAATTAGTTATAAAATTGTTGTTTATTTAATTAACCCTTAACCGGAAACGTACGTCTGTGAGATGCTTGCGTCTACATAGCTGCCCTTAATATTTTCTCTCTCCGACATTCCAAACTTATTTTCATGCTGTTATATTAAAAAATTGGTCCTGTTAATGCATTGCTATTAAAGATTAAATGTTTAAGTTCACTATTTGGTAAATTATTAAGTGTTCTGTTTGTGCACGGGATTTTCACGTTTCCTGTTAACCCCTTGGGGGGCGGTGGGATATATTTTATCCCACCTACCATTAATAAAGATTTGCACCAAAATTTTTTTTATTAAAGTTTACTTTTCGAACTTTGGTGGAAAATAGTCGTAAAATTTCTTTTCCTTATTTTTCAATATATCATTTTGTAGATTCCGGTGAGAATTCGACATTACAGAAACGCAATTACTTGCCCCTCAAGAGGTTATGGGTTCAATTATTTATTATACGCCAGGGTTGGCCAACTGTGGCACGCTCGACACCACTAAAATTTTATGCTAATCATTGTCTTATCTAATAGTCGAAACTCTGCGATTCAAGAAGTCGACTTTTTCTGTAAACTTTTAGTGGTATCCAGCGTGCCATAGTTGGCCACCCCTGTGTTACGCAATAAAAAAAATTAAATTAATTAGCAAAAAGGTAGTAAATACTATTGCTTAAGACAGTTATTATCATTACTGAAGTTCATAAGTAGAGCATCACAAACGTAATTTGAAAAAAAAATATGTTTGAAAAAACAAAATGTTGGTAATATTAAAAATTGTAGGAAAAGGGGGAGAGGGCAAAATCGGGTATCACAAATGTTTGCTGTTCTTAACCCTCTGTCTACCAGAAGGGTCCAATGGACCCGACATGTACATTCAAAATATTTATTCAAACCAGAAATTTCTTCAAAACAAACTAAATTTTAAATCAGACAATAATAAGTTAAATAAACAAATTAAATAGTTTTAAGTAAAAATTCTGGTGTAGAATGTTTTTATAAAACTTGAGTAAAATTTTCGGTAGTTCTAGGGTTAAATGCAGTGAAATAGGAAAACAAACTTTGAACACAGTTTTTAATATTCAATAAATCTTTGGCAGTAATAAAATGTAATATTTGCACTAAAAAATATAAATGATTATATTATATAAAAAATAGCTTTTATCAGACATAAGCAAAAATAAGGTTTTACCTACAGCGGTTGGGTAAAACCGGGTATCCTGGGTTCCGGAAAACGCATTTCAGTCGAGCAATTCTTGTATAATGTAGTAAAATATATTTTTTATTTATTTTTTAATAAAACTAAAACTTATATGTGTTTTTCCATGTGGTAAAATTAAATCTGTGGCAAATTTTCTATGTTGTATAGGCCTACCATCTCTAAACTGAAAGTCTTAGAATTATTTTAGTTGCAAAAGTCGCAAGTGAATTTGCCATCATATTCTATTTTTTTTCCTATATGCTTCGTGTGCCCATCCATAGCATTTCAAACACTGTATCCAAACTTCTTTTGGATATAGAACTGGAGTAAAAATCATTGCAAAACTTACAGGCTTCATAATCTTCATCATCTTCTGAGGATGTCTTCTTAACATTTTTTGGTTTCTTTTTTGTTGATCCTTATTATTTTTTCTTTTTAGGAAATTTCTTTTTTAGTTTTGCAGTTTGGCTTATTTATCCTTAATATATGTTTCGATCTCTAATTTATAGGGCGATGAAGTCAAAGTAATAGCTTTGCCCCTACTTTTTGTCAGCTCTTTTCTCAATTCTAAAACATTTCTGGGGAGGGGGTTATAACCTTTTAGGTGAAATTGGAAATGCAGATTGCTGAGCTACACTATCTGGACATGCCGATGGGTTAAGTTTACTAATGTATTCTGTAGATGTGACATTTTGAATCACTTATGACGTCGTGATTCTAATGCCAACTGCAGAATGTGGAAGCAATTGGAAGCAGCTCGTCTTTTAAGAGGCTAGATGTTGTCAACTGCTAATTGTATGATGGCACCCTTTTTTAGATATGGAAGGTTGAGCTTCATTATCCTGTGATGTCTCAGAAATATTCACTGTTACTGTTGTTCTAGAGCATAGGTTCCAAACGGGGGCGGTACCGCCCCCCAGGGGGTGCTGGAGCATTCCAGGGGGGTGGTGACGGGTCCAGATGCAAATGGGGGGCGTTAAGACAGTCCAGGGGGGCGGTCGTGCGGTATCTACCTATTTAAGAAATTAATATAATAAAACTAGCTGACCCGTCTCCCCGGCGTTGCTCGGCCGCATGATAAAAATCTTAAATATGCCTTTAAATGAAAATCTATAAAAACGAACCTAGAACTGGGATCTGCTCTAACCTGTCGCAACTTGCAGCGAAGGGGAACTTTCCATTCGGCCAATGGCGTGTAGCGCTTTCTTTGTCCCTCGCTTGTGGTACGCCATTTGGATCTGTGAAGCTTATGCTATGAACACGTTTTTTTTAATTCTCGAAGCGACGAATAATTTTGTTTTGTTGTGTTTGATGAAATAAAAAGGAAATTTAACTTTCTGATTGAGTAACAAACGCATTCATCAAAATATTATCACGTTCTTCAAACTGATTTTATGGAGCGATTCCAGGATATTTTAAACATGAATATACCTAGTTGGGTTTTAGATCTTTTTTCAAATGCAGATACAACAGAATCACCAAATTTAGAAGAGGAACTCATAGAACTCACAACTAATGAAGAACTAAAAGTAGAATTTCGAAGTGGATACCAAGATTTCTGGCTTCAAAAATCTATACCAGCTCTTTACCCTGATTTGTGGGCAAAGGTACAAAAATTTTTGATTGCTTTTCCGTCATCTTATTTGGCTGAGCGTGGGTTCAGTGCAGTATCTAATTTACCGGCTAAGAAAAGAAATAGACTGCACATCACTGAACGTGGCGATTTGCGACTAGTGTTAACAAAATTGGAACCCGACATTAACAAATTGTTAAAACTCCACCGGCCTCAACCATCTTATTAAAGTTTTTTATTTATTATTGATTTTCTGTTTATTTCATTAATTTTTTTAATTTCTTGTTGATTTTGTGTTTATCCACATTATTATTTGTGAAGCATTTAATACGTTAAATATGTCACAAATCTAAAAGATGTTATCACATATAGAAACAAAGTTTTAAAAACTTAAAAATTCAAATTTTATGCAACGAGCGCTTTCGATCAGAACTTGATCATCCTCAGGGCAGCTTTGCTTACGTTGGAGTACGAAAAGGAAATTCAGTACGTAAACAAAGCTGCCCTGAGGATGGTCTAGTTCAGATCGAAAGCGCTCGCCGTATAATATTTGAAGTTTTTAAAACTGTGTTTTTATATGTAATAACATGTTTTAAATATGTGACATCTTTAACGTATTAAATGCACCTTTTTAGAAAGTTTTTAAAATTTTATTTTATGTTTATTTTTAAAATTTTATTAAACAATTTTTTATTTCATTTGATGATCGCTTTAAATATAATTTCTACTTGTGATCCTTAATAAATAGATAGACAGATAAAATAGGTATAGATAATATGAAACAATATTTTAATTGGTACAATTAAATATTATGGAAGAGGGGGGCTTTGGAATATTTTTTTCTTGTAAAGGAGGCGGTGGACTAAAAAAGGTTGGGAACCTATGTTCTAGAGGAATCGAATAAGACCAAGCGCAGGGCGATACATCTATAGTCTGCGAGTTATAAACTCTGTCTATATTTTGTCGGTACCATGTCAAACTATCCAATATGAAAAAGTGCTGCCAGTGGACTACTTTTATTAAATTTAGCTTTCTTGATTGGCTGCACCTTTCTGAAATGGTAAAATTCCCCTTGTTTTCGCCTTAATTAATACCGCATTAAATAATGTGAATTTTACTATTTCAAAAAAGTAGTGCCAATCTAAAAATCTGAATTAAAAAAAGTAGCCCACTGGCAACACTGTTTTCATATTGGATAATTTGACATGGTACAGACGATTTGACAACCTAAATTCTTGATTATTTCAGGGCACTAACAGTGTTAGTAAACAACATCGTTGCCAAACCTTTTTAAATTCAGATTTCGGGATTGGCACCATCTTTTTTTAAATGGTAAATATCGCCTTATTTAAGGACTTGAAACAAAGGATGAAAACAAAGAGAATTTTCAAAATAGTCATTTAAAAAAATTGTTGCCAATCAAGAATTCTGAATTAAAAAAAGTACCCCCTGGCAACACTGTTCACTGTACTAAAATATATTTCCTTATGAAATATTTAAGAGTCGATTCTGATGTAATTTGTTTAAATGAATCGAATTTGTTTAGATGAATCGCAGCTTCTACTGGTCAATGAGATCCATAGCTGTTGGGTTATAACCATTTTTCTGAGCACATTTAACAACTTCAGAAAACTATGACTAGGTTGAAAAGGATGAAAAGCTGGAATATTATATCTAAGAATATATTTTCCCGAAAAACCTGAATTTCGCATCCAAACTTGTATAGTCCATAATATTAGTCCCATAATATGGCAAAAATTGGCTAAAAACAATAAAAATAGTGCTTAATTAAAAATGAAAGAATATGTTGAATAAATAAATAAATGAATGATAAATTAATTAAAAACTTAAAAAACAAACCTTATATGATATAGAGATGCTTGTTACGTATTTTCGAGTGAGAAATCGAATAACATGACTCCCAAATCTACACGCATAATCACACTCGAGATAAATATGAGTCGTTAATGAAATGGTTAAATTTATGAGCCTGTAATAATTAAGTACGAAGGCCCCAGTTGCAGATAATTGCAGCTGATATCATTATAGCTTTTCTTGAATGTATGCAGATGAGACAAATTTTCAAACCATGTCAAAGGCTAATGAATTTTTTTTAAAAGCTTAGAAAATCATTTTACTCGCTATTTTTAACCTTCCTACCCTGAATGGTCTAATCGACCCATTTCTATAATCCATTTCATTCGATTCGAACCAGAATTTATTTCGTAAAGTAAGATAAATAAAAGTCAACGAAAACTAATATAAATAAAAACATTAAATAGTTTTTAAAGAAAATTCTGATGTGAAATGTTTTTATTAAGGTTGAGTAAAATTTCAACAGGGTAGGAATGTTAAATTGGAATATTGTATACCTTAATTCTCCATAGAGTGATGCAATATTAGAATGGGTTAATTGTGATTTCTTGTTCTCTATATAGGAAATAAGTACCCACAAAACTTCGAAATTTTATATTTGAAAATAAACTTAGACCAAAATTCGGCTATAATTGGCCAATTTCCAAAAGTCTAAAAAGGCCAATATTTAGACTAGGGGTGGCCAAATATGGCATGCCGCATACCACTAAAATTTTACAGAAAAAGTCGACTTGTTGAATCGCATAGATTCGATGATTATGTAAGGCAATGATTACTATAATATTTTAGTGGTGCCGAGCGTGCCTCTGTTTGCCACCTCTGATTTAGACCCCTCTGTACGTTAATAAAATAAGTTAATTAGTTAAAATTAATTAGTTAAAGTTAATTAGTTAAAAAATAAAATAAGTAATTAGTTATCCTAAATTTTCAGAGTTTTTCATTCAGTCACTTTTGAGATATTAATTAGCGCAAATTGCAAAATCAGACATAACGCAGTTTTTGATGAGCTGTACAAAAAAAAAGGAAAAGTTTTTCAGGATTGAAAATTTAAAAATAAGTAGTCCTATAACAGGTCTGTGTAAGAAACAAATATTTAAGGTGAGTCTGATCTCCTTCATAAAAAATAATGGCAGCGAAATTGTGTTGTTTGATCTTTTATTTCTCCGGTTTTTAAACAGGTTTTTGACCTACATCCTTAAGTCAACTGAAAATTTTATAATTACACAAAATGTAGACAATTTTATGCTGAAAATTTTGGATTTTCATTCATCTTGACAGGTGTAAAAATAAAACAGTTATAGCATTTTCCGTAAAACACGTTTTTCGCTCAAAAATGTCTGTATAGCTTGTTAATGGCCACCGACAAAAAACTATATGGCCAAAAAATATTTTGATCATGATTTTAAACTCAGAAAACTATGAAGAAAGTTTGGCTAAAAGATTAGAAAAATTAAAAATGTCGAGCGACACCACCTTGGTGATATGAAATGGATTGAGCCCCTTTTCAATTCATGTACTTGGGATATTTTTGTTGAGGGTGGGCGTGTTTCTTGTATTGGTTTTACATATTTGTGTCTGATTTCTTTATGTCTCCTTAATTTTTTTTTCTTAAATGCAATTTTTTTTAAATTTAATAATCATCCAACTTTTTATTTGCTTACTATTTCTCATATTTTATTTAAAATTATTTTCTTATTTATTACAAAAAAGGGGCGGGGTGACAGTAAGAATCATGAAACATAACAAGCATGAAATGTATTAGGTCTTCAGGGAAGTTCTGTCCGATAATGTTATTTCACGCCTACTTTTTTTAAAAATTCAGTTTTCAAACGCGCTTGCTGGTTGGTTGGTTGTATTTATGACGGCCAATTATCTGCACGAGGGATATAGGCCAGGGGGGGAGTGCCCTTCGTGGGGGTCTTTCTAAGGGAACCTAACCCGTATTAACGCTTGGAAATCCAAGGTTCGAAGAAAACCACGAAAACTCCGAACGATTAGGCCGACGGGCGCAATTGGGATCGAACCCAGCACCTCCCGTCTACCAGCTTCGAGAGCAGAACCTCTCGGCCACTGGTGGGGCCTCAAACGCGCTTGCAGTAATGTAAATACTACCGGAGTAGTTGGTAGCTTATCAGGGGTGCCACAGGCGACTATATTTTAATTCTATTTCTCACCACTTTTGCGAAACAAAAATCTCTACGCTTTCACAATATTTTCAAGATAATTTTTCTTAGATAGTGGTGCGATCAGAATTTTAAAAAGAGTCAACTGTGGCTTCCCTGCTTATTTATCCAGAGTGCGATGATGCCGACTTTCTGGTAGCCCACGGTCAAAATTTCAAGGAGTTGCTGGTAGCTACAGTCAAAATAACGCGGAGTTGCTGGTAGCCCGTACTGAAAATGACGCGGAGTGTAAAGGGTTAAAATAAAACTTTCATCTTCATATTTGCATTTAAAATATTTTGCTAAATGCTACGTACTTATCCGTGTCATACAGTACTTGACTCCTACTTGGTCCGATTTTTATATTCCACTCTGTTCAAAGAATATTATTCTTTATCTATTTCTTTTAAAAATTAATTAGATGTATTTCCCAAACGGAATTTGTATTGCAAATGTTGTAAAAACTTACCACGAAATATTTTCTTCACGAATACTGGTATTTAAAAAACGGATCGTCGCAGCCCCGGTGTAATATCTCGTTCTAAATTAAAATCGAATATTGACCATTCCACACACACTATAGGGGACTTTATATACGAATATTTAATCATAAGCTTCTGTATAAAGTTTTCGTCTAGGTAGCACTTCATGATAATATTGTTAAAGTTCTTCTGTGCTATTTGTTGTTCATGCATATAGATAAAAAAATAAATAAAAGTAGAAATCCAATTTAAATTCGATTATTTTTTTAGAAACTCAATGTGTTTATTTTTCTTCAATATATATTTATACTTGTGTAATGTATATCTAGAATAAATGTTTACATAATTTTAAATTTATATGGTGCTATATTACTGTATGTGACTTATGATGCTTAAAGAAGAAAATTCAAAAGATTTACATATTTATTTCGAGAGCTATACTGAATATAAATATCATGTCATGGATAGTATAAATATTAATTCCGAGAAAGTTTTAGAAACATCGTAATTTTTTTTTTTTTACTTCACGATATGGGGAAAATTTTTGCCTTAATTAATTGGCAGATTACGGCGATTTAAATAGGTAAAGTTTACTATAATATTTTTCTGATACAAAAAAGATTAAGTTGTTGTCAGCTGTGGAAATGTACAACGGAAAATTTTGTTTAGAAATAGCGGTTTTCTGAAAACGAACCAATGTTTTCCCTGCACCTGTCTTTGATTATTAAAATAGGTGCTGCCGTCTGATCGTATTTATACAGGAGAAGCCATACATTTCTGTACGTATAATTTTTACATATTAATTTTTACACTTTCGATACCCTATGAAATTGGTTAGATTAACAGGTTGACTGCCGCAAAAAGTAAGAATTTTCAAATTTCTTCTTGAAAGTCGTTTGCCACCACAAATTCTGAAAGGTAAATTTCCCTTTACTAATGCAGCGAAATTTCTGCCAATAAATAAGGCAATTTTTTTTTAAAATAATGGTGAGAAAGTAATAAATTAAAGTCAGGAATATTAAAGCTACGAGTATACTCGTAGCGTGGCAGTCAACGTGTTAAATACCAACGAAATGCATAGCTGCCAACGTCTTACGCTTTTTTGTACCACAAAAATTTGATAGTAAATTTTACCTTCTTGAATCTCCGTAATCTGCCGATGAAATAAGGAAAATTTTTATATTAAATTTTTCTGGCACAAAAAAGCGTAAGAGTTGGCAGCTATGGAAATGAAATCATACTGTTGGCTATTACTATTCACAGTTTTCATCAATCAATCATATTACATTAAAAAAAGTGTTAAGCGCGATTATTTTTCCTATGTATGGGGACTTATGGTTTACCGATAATGTTTCTTAATGATTTTTACTGAATATACGAGTGCATTTCTCACACATTTTCTCATAAATTAATGTTGTATTAAAGCCTTTACAACTTAAGCTTTTGAATTAAGTATTTGTATATTTATCCATCATACATCTATCTTAGGGGGTGTCAAATGGTGGCCCAATGGTTACCACTAAAATTGTATAGTTATCATTTCTCAGCTAATCATCGAATCTCTGCAATTCGGGAAGCTGACTACTTCTTTAAAAAATTAGTGGTATCAAGCGGGTCACAGTTTGACACCCCTGAACTATATTATTACAGCAACATCAGTTTTTGCAACATCTTTTGCATATCGTCGCCTCAGTGCAACAGTAGGACTCCCAGTAATAACCGAAAATGAGATGTCTGACTTACAGCTATGAAAAACTGCGTCTGCATCTAGTGGAAAAGTAAGGAATTTTTATAAAACACATCTGAGATATAATATTAAACATCACTTTATGTTTCAGAAGTTGTTCCACTACAGTGTTGCCAGATGGGCTACTTTTATTTAATTCAGATTCTTGATTGGCACCACTTATTTGAAATTGTAAAATGCGCCTTATTTGATGACATCTTAATTAAGGCGAAAACAATGGTAATTTTACCGATTCAAAAAAGCGGTGGCAATCAAGAAATCTGAATTTTAAAAAAGTAGCCCACTGGCAACACTGTTCCACTAGATGCAAACAATGGAGTTATGAATAAAAAGGAGGAGACATATAGTGTATTGTCTACCAGTTGCGTGTGAAATAACTGAGGAGGTTGTCACAATATGGCGGCTGCTTTTTTAAAATCGGTTCTTCAGTTTCTGACTACCGATAGGTCAAGCCTCCCACCAGTAAAATTGAATAGAAGATTTCGTCTTAAACAAGCGTCTTATTCATGGAATTTTTTTTCAAAAATGTCATAAATATTTCTATTTGTTTTTACCGGTGTCAGTATGCCTTATAAAACTTTCAGTTTGTATCCATGGTTGTCACAATATGGCGGAAACTCAGGGCCTAACTACCACCAAAGAAAACTCCTACCAGTAAAAATGAAAATTTGTTTCTACCACTATTTATGACTGAAATTTTGTAAAAATAAGGCGTTTAAATAAGCTTAAAATATCTATATAAACCTACTGGTGGCAGCTTCCACCGTCGATAAACAACCCCCTTTGATAGCGGTTACAGTTGAAGCTTCATTATTTTAACACTAGAACGCCCGGAAATTTCACTCAAGTTTCATAAAAATATTTGACACCAGAATTTTTATTTAAAAGTATTTGACTGATTTATTTCACGTAAATCTGCGTTTTTTTTTAAAATTTAACTTATTTTGTGTAAGAATTTCTGGTTCTAATTGACATTTAAGCACATGGTCGGAGTCGAATCGACTCCTTCCGGGCGTTCTAGTGTTAAGGATATGTCAGTTCCTCTTTATTAATAGTTCCATGATGCAAACACAGTTATTCATAGAATTATCCCTTTCAGGGGCAAATCACTTCTGTTGCTAAAATGTTAAAATGACTGAATGACACCGGGATTTATGTACGAGTTTATAAGCAACTAATTAAAAGCCGTTCTTTGCGTACATTATACAAAAGCAGACTTTAATTCCTTAATTCTGGTGCCAATGAGGCATTTGGGAATAAAAATTAAGTGGTATATATACTATAATGGTGCCCTTCAAGGGGTTAACCCAAAGCGATATAAGTAAGCGTTCTATCTTAAGTGGGAGAAGTAACAGCAAGATTAAAAGCGAGGTCACATCAATCAAGGTCATGCGCCACGTAGCGGATTGAGTGTGAACTACAGGTAGATACCTAACTGTTTTCTTACTGACACCACTAAAATTGTAAAGTTTTTTTCACCTTGTTTATAACTGAAGTGTTTCTGGTAAGGCGAAGAAAACTTCGTGGTGTCAAGAGCGTCTGGATACCCCTCTCACTACGCCGTTATTTTGTAATAAGTATGGTAAGCAAAATACATTTCCATGAGTAACTGAAGATTTCGAAAATACGCGCCGCACTAAAAACCCGCGTATGTGAATTATCACTCCGTCCACAAGGTGGCGCAACTGTGTTAATTTACGCCTGATTCCAGCATTAAGTTTGTTCGCTTACTTATAACGCTTTGGGTTAACCCTTTCGAGAGTGGTGTCCTTAAAAAAGGACACCTTAGTATAATTCCAAAACTGACACACGGTAACAGGAATATTTAATTAAAATTTTCCTTCTATAATATATATGAAAGTAAGCAAATTCATATTTTCCAATAAATTCGCTTATAAATTCTGGTGTCAGCCCATTATTTCATCAGTTTATAAACAGAATTACTCCCCGCCGGTTAGGGTTAACCCATTAACCGCCAAAACTATATCGTTGAGTTTAACAACTTATTAGCCGAACGTCGTTTGCCACCACAAACTCTGAAAGATAAATTTCGCTTTAATTGATCTTGAGATTTTGTCTTTAAGTAAGGGTAATTTTTTAACTGACAAATAGTGGTGACTATGTAAATAATTTAAAAATGCGCATTTATTTTCACCGTTGCGTCAACGCAACACCAGCGGGTAATGGTTTAAGTCAGACATCTCATTTTTAGGTGCGTTCGTAATTATATAAATACGTAGCACCTATAGTCGTCGTTCAGTCCGTCCACATCTAACAGAACAAAAACTACCCAACAGAATGGTCTGAAATTTTAAATATATAATTGTTGCAAAATTTTGTCGAGTCATTTCAAATTTTATGAAAATTGGATTTATAGTTTAATTACAGGGACAGTCAAAAGTTTTCCTTTACATTACGACCAGTGGGAAAAAATTAATGCAAGTGCATTTTAATGATGTTACAGCCTTCCGAACGGTCTGAAATTTTAAATATATAATTGCTGCAAAATTCTGTAGAGTCATTGCAAATTTTATGAAAATCGGATGTATAGTTTAATTACAGGGACAATCAAAAGTTTTCCGTTACATTAAGGCCAATGGGAAAAAATAATTTCAATTGCATTTTAATGATGTGACAGATTTTCGAACAGAATGAAATTGATATGCTCTTATGAAGTGCATTAAAATGTACATCCATTACAATATGCGGTGCAAAAAAATTTGTAAAACGAGTTATAGTATGAACGCACCACATTTGCCACGTTTGACAAGCAATTTCCAACTTGTTTAATATTACTATATGTCCTACTGTTGCTCTGAGGCGACGATATCTAAAATGAAGTTTTTTCATGTATTACGGATGTGACATTCATGTTACACACGCAACAGAAAGTAAATAATCTTTTAAGTATGAACAAACTTTTTTTTAAAAAAATGGCGCTGCTGTATTAATCCACATTGTTCATATTACTGGATTTCTTGTGGTTCTTTTTATCCTTATTGTTTCATTGTGCCACCTTTTTATCACGCCCCACACTTCTCACCAAAATCAGACGAATACACCAACAACTTCTACAGTTGTCCAACCTAACAAGTTAGTTGTCTGGGTTCAACATGCCCAGGGATGCTACAGGGGATTATTTTTATATTCTATTTGCTCCACCATTTTAAAAATACACATTCGTAGTATATTTCGTTTTCACATGTTGGCAAAGTGTATGGGTAAAACTTTTGTTTTGAAAAAGTTACGCGAGATAGGATTAAAAAATAGTCGCCTGTGGCAACCCTGACCATGCCTCATTTTACTGCAGAGAGCAGTACCGCATCTCGTCGCGAGTAGAACTTGCTCTGTTGATATCATAGGGCTATAACTAGGGACTATTTTTGTACTCAAATCGCACCACTATTTAAAAAAAAATAAAATGTTGAAGCAAATTTCTCTTCCAAATGTTGTCAAAGTGTATTTGAAAGATTTTTTTGTTTTGTGAAAGTGGTGTGTAAGAGAATTAAAAAATAGTCGCCTGTGGGGGCTCTCGTATAGTTGCGCCCTTTTTGCATGGGAACTGGTCTCTTGCGCGTACACCATTTTTTTCTCGTTCGTACCCTGCCCATTGTGGCTTTCCGGCTCTGGCCCCAGCAGTGATTGTCTACCTTTTTCCTCACATTTCTGGACGTATGCCATAGTTTGTGATCATAGTTGTGAATTATTTTTCACCCCGCCCCCTGTCGCGTTTACCGACGCTGAAAAATGAATTTTTTAACTCTATAAAAAGTACCGCGAGGGGCTTCTATGCCCTATAGACTTGGTCTCCTCATCTGAGCAGCTTCTCTCAGACTGTCAAATATTTTATTCGTTTTATATAATGACAGTTTAAAAAAGGGGTAACAATGGTAGTTCAAAAACGTGATAAGAATCAAGCAATTTGAATAAAAAGAAAACAAGTAATAATTTTCGGGATAAATGGGTTAAGGGTAAAAAATGTTATTTAAGTATAAAAACACATAATATAAACTTTTGTGCTTATTTTTTTACAATGATTTTAATTATGAATATGTGTCACTGTATAGTTTCCTAAAACGTCTGGATTCAGTTGACTTAACCCTTTACACTCGAGAGGTGACTCTCTCTCACCACTTGGCTCCCGTGTTGAATAGAAGCTCCAACATTCTGAACACCAGTTTTTTAAAATAATTTTGTTCGCCTTACCTAATGGCAGAATTATCGTCTATTAAACATAGCTAAATAGACAGTAAGAAATTAGTGGTATCCAGAGCATTCAGATACGTTATTTCCGCGAGACACCTGGAAACACCCTCGAGTGCGAAGGGATAAAATACTTCAGAAGGTTACATCTGTGATTTCGAGAGAATTAAAATTTCTCTTGCAGATAGTGGAGAAATCAACCTCGAATATCATAGACCGGGAGCCTGCAGCACAGACAACCACCTCATTGAGTTGGATGCTGAAATTCCAGAATTAGCTGAAACTCGATTCCCATATTAAAACGCAATCGGTCTGCCAAGTCATATCTTGGCGGAAAACATCTAAGAACCCGATTTTAGCAGTCGATTCGCAGGTTTACCATTGAGTTTTCCTGCACCCAACGGTATGAAAACATGGCTGACTGGGAGCAGGAAAACACAATGGTAAACCTACGAGTCAGCCGGTAAAGTCGGGTTTTTAGGTGTTTTCAACCAAGATATGACGTAGCAGACCGATTGTGTTTTAATATGGGAATCGAGTTTTAGCTAATTCTGGAATTTCAGCTTCTAACTCGATGAGGTAGTTATCTCATGGTTCGTACGCCCCCGTGAATTTTGCAAACCAGAAAATTTTTCGGTACCAGTATTATCTTATAGAAAATCTCTTCTTAAAAGAAGGCGAAATTTTGCGCGTTTAACGTAGATTTCGTTTTCTATAAAAAGATACTGGTAGTTCTCCTGGCGAAATAACGGTATCCGTACGAACCATGTGTCTGTGCCGCCGGCTCCCGATCTATCATATTTATTACAAAAGTCATAAAACCCTACCATAAAAATTATTCTAATGAATTGATAGTTTTCATTAAATGGGACCATGGGAGACCTCATAACGTGATAGATTCCGTATTAAAATAATAAATAAATTAAAAACAAATGCTTTACGTTTTCATTGAAAGCACTTTCCTAAATTATATCTACTTATTTGTGTATCATCAAATTATGCATAAAAAACATATAATGTCTACTTTTTATTCCATTGATACTGTTGGGAGCTTAGAATATTTAAAGATAAGCTTCCTTATAAAGCATTCGTCTAGGAAGCACTATATACTGGAAAATCTTGTAAAATTTCGTTTCTGCTATTCCTGACTCATGCATATAGATAAAAAATACCGAAAAGGAGAAATCCAATTTAAAAGTACAAAATTGGATTTCGTAGAGACTCAGAATATCTATTTCCCTGGTATGTATAATATAGTTATAGTTTTATCATGTTTATGTAGAATATATTTTGGTAGAAGTTTAAAATTATATATAGGAAAAGTCAAAATTTTACCTATTTATTGCAAAAGCATAGCTGCCTATTTGTAACCTTTTTTCTTGCCACTAGAATTTATATAGTAAAAATTTCCTTATTTAATTGGCGAATTTTTTCATTCATCTTTGAGGAACAAGTAATTATGTTTTTCTTAACTTTGTTTCACACGAAAATTTTTGCATAAAAGTATTTGTTAACACTAGAACGTCCAGCTCGTGTGAATTCGACACCGATCAAATGATAAAATGGCGATTCGAACAAGAATTTTTTTCGTAAAATCAGTTACATTTTAACTAGAGAAAAGTCAGTTAAATAAATAAGTGAAATAGTTTTCAATAAAAATTCTGGTGTTAGAATGTTCTTCTTAAAATTGGGTAAAACTTCCGGACGTCCTAGTGTTAAAAAGAAGATGCCATTTTAAAGTTTTTTTTCATCAAATTTACATAAGAATTTTTTTTTATATAATTTCTGGTAAAAATTGGGATTAAAATTAAGTGGTATCAAAAATATCTGACCGCCTTTCAATGAGCTAAGGAAGGCAAAATATCTAATACGCTTTATTTGTAACAACAAACAAACAAACATAAAAAAAACCCGTAAATGTTGGTAGCTATGCGAAAGCTATACGGAATGTAAAATTTGTGTTATTGATAGTGTAAATACTAACACAGTGCTGACGGCTAGATTTGTCTTTTAAACAGGAAGCTCCACCTACGGGCGTTATTGCATGTTGTATTTTTTTACAAAATTATTTTCTGTGTTCGCTTTTATATTTAACCCTTTCAGGTGCAAATAATTCTGGTTCTGAAATGTTGAATACACACCAGATTTTTTTTTTTCAAAATAGAAAAAAGGCAGAGCTGGCAAGTCTTCGCCTTTTTGGATACCGGTATTTTAATACAGAAAATGTGCTTTTTATTTAATTGGCATATTTGAGTGATTTAACCCCTTGGGGACGAGCGACACGTATACGTGCCGGAAATAGGCCTAAGGATCCTCGTTTATCCTCACCAGTAAAATTTTACTGTTTAATTTGCCTTATTTAATCCGAGCATTTTCCCGATTTGAATAGGCACAAAAAAACCGGTAACTTTTTACCGGTAGCTACCGGTGTTCTTTAAAACCGGTAGCAAAGTAATAAACATTTCGTAAAAGGCTCCCGTCGCGAAGGGGTTAAAAGAACAAATATTTCTCTAAGATAATAGCGGTCTGTCAAAATCCGGAGACTTGGCAACTCTAGCAAAACCAATTTTTCAACTTTTTTTCACCATTGTTATGATTGTAAAATTTAATTAAAAGTTTCCGGTGCAAATCTTAATTAAAATTAGGTCCCTCAAGGGGTTAAATAAAGGAATATAAACATAGTACTGTCCTAATCCGAGTATTTATATGCATAGAATACTAATTGTAGAAATGGAAATAGTGTGTCTATGTTTGAGAAATAATGTAACGTATAAAATGCAAAAGTAACACCCGTGATACAGTTACACACACCTAAAAGACTGGAATTCACATTAGACATCCGCAATGAGTTAATTACGAGAAAATGTTTGAAACTCGTGAATCTTTTTTTATTTATTGAGATAGAAACAACTTTCTTTCCACAGACTATTAGAAAACTATCACGATGATTATTGTTTGGAAATAATGATAGGTAAAATACTGAAAATATAATCATATGTGGCAACCTTACATACACTATCTCCGACTATTTTAGATGTAATCTGGCAATTACATAAACTGAAACAGGATGTAATAGAAATTATTATATTACTAGCGGGCATATTGAATTTATCGGGCGTGAGGTAATAACTTTAAATATGCAGAAAATCAGTGTTGGTCGCAGCCATTTTGATCCAAGAGGGGTATCTTCAGCTCAGGGGAGTGCACTGTGGGATTTCGGCAGAGAAATTAAACTTCTAAATCATTAATAGCAAAAAAAAAAAAAAAAAAAAAAAAAAAAAAAAAAAATCGGAACAGATATTATATATTCCCGCGGCCGCCATCTTGAATTTTTTCTTGGCGTGAAAATCACTTTTCTGCCAAGTGAATGTCGCCAAGCAGATTTATGCGCATGTTAGGCTTAGCCGAGTTGCCAGAACACGTAACTCGTCGGGGTTGCCTTACCGATAAACACCAACAAAAAATCGCCGAGAAATATAAGATGGCAGCCACGGGAATGTATAATATCTAAGCTAAAAAATCTTCCGTGGGGACATTTGGATACTTTGGAAGAAAATGTTCCTCACTGGCACACCGCCCTGAAGTTAACGCTGCTTAAATTAACTTTACAGTTTCCCAAGATTTGCTTAAATATATCATGATCTTATTATACTTGCATCCTTTTGTTTTTCCAAACAAACGCCAAGTGACACATAATAAAACAAGTGGGTAAGTGTGATCACAGATCGTATAGAGGGTTTCATTTAATATTCCTTTCAAAACACTTTATCCTTTTTAAAAATCTGTTAGTTCTACATTTCGCAACCAGGGGCGCACTCTATTCTAAACAAACCTCTATTCCAACGAAACTCCGTTTTACATACTTTCCGTAGATATATTAGTCGAGGGGATTGGGCCCATAGCACCCGAGATAAGTAGGCGCCCCTGGCGGTAAAAAGTGGAACTAAAATATGTAAGGCTATGGTGCATAATATGAAAAAATGGTCAAAGGGGTCTCGGTAAAAGTTAGAAAAGTGCTCCCCAGGTTAAAAGTGCGGAGGTTAGAAAAATTGCTTAAAATACACAAGTTAGAGCCCGGAGGAGTAAAAGATATATGACTTTTTGAAAATTTTATGATTTGTCGTGTGGTCTGAGGTATTCAGGTATTTACATATGCAAAAATTAATGTCTCCAACTTAATTAGGGGCTGTCTTAAAAAGAATTGCTTAAAATACATATTTGGTAGCTCAAAGGGTTAAACGTACCACTTTTTGAAGATTTTATGATTTGTCGCCTGGCCCCAGGTGTTCTGCTTTAAGTATGCAAAATATCAAATCTCCAATTTAATAAGGGGCTCAGTTAGAAAGAATTGCTTAAAATACGCATATGGGAGCCCAAAGGGTTAAATGTAACACCTTTTTCAAAATTTTATGATTTGTCGCATGATGTTGTTCAGCTATAAGTGTGCAAAATTTCACGCCTTCAACCTAAATAGGGTCTCACTTAGAAAGAATTGTTCAAATTACACATGTGGGAGCCCAAAAGGTTAAACGTACGACTTTTTCAAAATTTTATGATTTGTCGTTTAATGTGAGGTGCTCAACTATAAGTATGCAAAATTTCATGCCTTCAACCTGATTAGGGGCTCACTTAGAAAGAATTGTTTAAAATAGACATGTGGGAGCCCAAAGGGTTAAATGTACGACTTTTTCAAAATTTTATGGTTTGTCATTTGATGTGAGGTGTTCAGCTATAGGTATGCAAAATTTCCCGCCTCCAACCTAATTAGGGTTCACTTAGAAAGAATTGTTTAAAATACACATGTGGGAGACCAAAGGGTAAAATATACGACTTTTTCAAAATTATATGGTTTGTCATTTGATGTGAGGTGTTCAGCTATAAGTATACAAAATTCCACGCCTCCAACCTAATTAGAGGCTCACATAGAAAGAATTGTTTAAAATACACATGTGGGAGTCCAAAGGGTTAAATGTGCGGCTTTTTCAAAATTTTATGATTTGTCGTTTGATCTGAGGTGTTCAGCTATAAGTATGCAAAATTTCATGCCTCCAAACTAACTAGGGGCTCACGTATGCAAATTTTCACTCCTCCAACCTAATTAGGGGCTCATGTATAAAGAATTGTTTAAAATACAAATGTGGTAGCCAAAAGGGTTAAATGTACAACTTTTTCAAAATTTTATAGTTTGTCGTTTGATGTGAGGTGTTCAGCTATAAGTACGTAAAATTTCACGCCTCCAACCTAATTACGGGCTCACATAGAAAGAATTGTTTAAAATACACATGTGGGAGTCCAAATGGTTAAATATGCGACTTTTTCAAAATTTTATGATTTGTCATTTGATCTGAGGTGCCCAGCTATAAGTATGCAAAATTTCGCGCGTTCAACTTAATTAGGGCTCACTTAGAAAGAATTGTTTAAAATACACATGTGGGAGCCCAAAGGGTTAAATGTACGACCTTTTTCAAAATATTATGATTTGTCGCATGATGTGTTGTGTTCACCTATAAGTATGCAAAATTTCAAGTCTCGAACACTCGAAGTTTCTGAGAACGGGCTCTGTGACGGACAGACAGACAGAGGAGCGAGACGAATAGGGTTTCGGCAGATGAACGAAACCCTAAAAAGCTCCGGTACGTGATCCCGCCTACGACGTCGTGGGAATGGTTTTATGCGATAAAGGTGGTTGCCGGGTAAATCTACTGTGGAACATTCTTCGGACTCTTTCGGTGAAAAAATTACTATCGTCATACGTAGCTGCCAATATCTTACGCTTTTTTGTACTACAAAAATGTAATAGAAAACTTTGTCTTATTTAGTCAGCAGATTACGACGATCTAAGACGGTAAAATTTACTATTAAATTTTTGGGGTACAAAAAAGCTTAATACTTGGTAGCTAAACTTATATTCTTTAACCCTTTCCGGGACAAAGCACTTCTATGTGTAAAATGTTGAAACCATTGACTGCCACCCAGGGCCATCGCTAAGACTTTTTATTTGTGGTGTGGGGGGGGGGGGAGGACCTTAAATTGCAAGTCCAATTTCGTTATTTGCCATTTGATTGAGAAGCAAAAATTAATAGTTCTTGACTTTTGCCAACTAGTTTTATAATATCGCCAACTTACTACAATTAGAAAATGTAATATAGTTCTCATTTGTAAAAAGCTTAATATGTCCAATTATTAGTTGTAACTTTTGCGAAATCTATGAGAAATAGAAAGTGTATTATAGTTTTTTATTAACCCTTAATTGCATAGTGATGTAAATTTACATCACCTTTCTATATAATTTTTAATACATAAATTAAGTTCTTACAACCACTATATTTATATAGGAATATTACTCCTCTAAAAATTACAAAAATATGCTACTTTATAAAGTTAAGAATCTAACTTAAGATTTCTGGTGTCTAATCCTTAATATAAAAATAAAAAAACACAATTCTAAAAGAATAATTCATGCAATTAAGGGTTAAAGGTTTAAACAAATTTGCCAAGTATAACAGCATTTGCGAACGTTTGGGGGAAGCCTCTAGCCCGTCCCCCCCTTAGCGAGGCACCCTGCTGACACCGAAATTTAAAAACAATTTTTTTTTAATAATAAAGCTCTTTCCGCACTTGATAAAAGGAAATTTTTTGCTCAAAAAATTCTGGTGCTAATGTGACATTTAGGAAATAAAATTAAGTGGTCCTAAATTAACCACCACCGTTCAAGAGGTTAACCCTTTCAGGGTCGATGTACTTGTATTCGTAAAATATTGAAATAATTGGGTGACACCAGTATTTACAAGAAAATTTATTTGTAAACAAGTAAAATATATTTTTGCGTATTTAATAAAAGTGAAATTTTCATGCGAAAATTCGGATGCTAATATGGAAATTTGAGATTAAAATTAGGTGGTGCCGTAGCGGCATCACCGCATTAAGTATTTCCAAGGGCTTAATACTTAATTAAAAAAAAAAAAAAACTATTTCATTTTTTTTTGGGGGGGGGGGGGGGATATCCCTCTCGCTGCGCAACCCAAGATTTCCTCGGGCAACGTAAAAGTAGCAAAATTTGCGCAACCCAAGATTTCCTCGGGGATGCATTTTTTCCGTTTAATGAAGTCTCCTTGATTATAACCCCAGTTATTTTTTATTGTAAATTTTGCCTTGCATTTTCCCGATTAAATTATTCAAAAATATCTGTTTTGAAAAACCGGTGATAAAAGATTAAAAATTCTGTAAAAAACGCGCTCTTTCTGACAAACTTTTTTTATGGTCTAATTCTATGTTGAAAAAAAAAATATTTTACAAAATTTTTTCACATATTTAAAATCTTAAATATATGTAGATTTCTAATATGTAATACAAAAATGCGCAATTTTTGAAACCACTTTGATAAAACAAGTACGCAGCGAGACGGTTAACCCTTTAGTGCGCAGCTTTGCACATATGCGAATAACAGTATTTTGAATTTAATAGATTTTTTTTATTCGTATACAGGGTGCATGGGAAAGTCCCTTTAACCTGAAAATACTTGCGAACGCAGAGAGCTACAGCTATGCAAGCGAAGTAACGGTATAGTAAAGCGACTAGGGCCGATTTAATGCAAACGACAGCAGGAATCTGCCGTAAATTGACACAGCTGCGCCATCTTGTGGACGGTGTTGATAACGCAAAAACGCGAGTTTTTAGTACGACGTCATATATGACAGAATATCTACTATCTGCGCATCTATTCCGCATATTTTCTGAATCTTTACTCACTTATCGAAGAAGAATCTTGTTTACCAGATTTTTTTAAAGTTTGTTTTCATAAAATTATGTACATTTTTAAAAAATAGTCACAATATCATTTTAATTTCGCGAGAAAAAGCACCAACAGGGTTCTTACGCATCAAGAGATTCACGGGAGTTTAATTATTTGAGTACCAGGAATTTCGTAAAGTAGTGGTCTGTATATCTGAAGGTGGATTTTTTTTCATTAAATAAGAAAAATATTACATAAAATTTCCTGTAAAATGTCCTTGAAGCGTACGAACCCTGACTAATGTTCTACGAAAATATCATTGCTTTTTACCCTGATACGAATATGACATTGTGACTATTTTTTTAAACACACATATTTTTATCAAAACAAGCTGTAAAAAAAAAAAAATATTTTGCAATAAATCTGGTAGACAATATTTATCTTCCATCAGGAAGTAACGATTTCTAATTCGTGATTGAATTTTTAACAGGGGTTCTGTAAATGGGTTTGTTTATTTAAAAAAAAAATCTAATCTAGCAATTTTAGGATAATTATGGAAGCTATTGTCAAGAATCCAAAAATATTTAAACAAATAAATATTGCTTGCTTGTTTAATAGTACATTTAATGCATGCATTTTAAATTAAAGTGATTCAGAATATAAAATGAAATGAGTTTTAAATTAAATAAATGAAATATTTGAAGATTGAAGAACATGACTGCAATGCGTTCAAGAGAATATTAGGAACGTATCGTTTGCGCTCCATAAACGAAAAACAAACTTAAAATTCAATATTTTATTTATAATTAAGTTCTATACATAGTCTAAACATTCATAAACATTGTATTCTCATCGGGAATACAACCGTGTATATCAATTTTTACAACTCTAGCACATATGAATTGAGTAAAAAATGAGACTACAAAATTCTATTTTTACATATTAGTAACTACTTACTAATTTTTATGCGTCATTTCTAATTGACATTAAAAAATAATTAAAATCAAGCGTATTTAAATCAGCAACATTCAATAATATATATTGAATAATATTTTATCTTTTTTTATGAATTAAAATAAAAACACATAGCTAAATTCTTTTGCTCTATGGAAAAGGACAGAGACGAATTCCATCAGAAAAAGAATTTTCTTCCAATTTGGAAAACTTCAGCTTTTAGATGGCCAACATTTTGCCACTTTAACACATTGTATGCGGGCAATTTTTCGAAAATGAGCACTAATGGGCATAGCCGGAAAAGCATTGGAAAAATGCCTTTCAATCAAATTTCCTGACTTTTTCCCCAGATGTGGCTACACATTTAGCAATATATTTCTCCTATTATCACCCTATAAATATTGATATTTAATGAGATAAAAATGTTTTTACGATTTTTTAAAAAATGGATTTTCTCAAAAACTGCTGCGCGGAATTTCATGTCATTAACTGAGGATATATAGATACCAAAGATGCATAACTGGCAATTTTTGACAATTTTCTGTTTATAAAAACTGTGTGAAATAGCGAAATAAAAATTCAAAATAAAAAAATCGCATCTTATGGTTATCCGAAAATTAACATTTTCTTGTAAAAAATTCTCCATATGTGCCCGGATATTCTATATAAATGCCAGAAGTTTGCGTTGGGTACTACATATAAATATTTACAGAAATGTATATTAAAATTATTGAAATTCATTTTAAGGCGTTATTTGGAGCGGAGTTACTCGACGGGGCGGAGCTACCGTAATTTTCGGCGTAAAGTCCGCGGATCAAACAATTTTATTTGGACCTAGAAATTTTATTTAGTTGTTGAAGCCAAATATTTACCGCGATTTAAAGAGTTACATTTTATTTTAAAAAATTTTCGGGTCAAAAATGATTATTTGATCCGCGGATTATACGCCGGAAATTACGGTACTTAACTTCAACATCCGAAGAATTTTAGGAATAAAGTCAGCAGGGAATATGTCAACTGATGCATTTTACATTCCATTAAGCATTTAAGCCGCATTTTTCAACATCATGTTCATTTTGATATCGATAGTGTTGAGAATGTTGCTCATGTGTTCATTAAAATATAAAATACAGCAATTCTGTAACTGTTTATTCCATAAATTCTTCGGGTGTGGAATATGAGTAGCTCCGCCCAAAATAACACCTTAAAATGAATTTCAATAATTTTAATATACATTTTTGTAAATATTTATATGTAGTAACCAACGCAAACTTTCGGTATTTATATAGAATATACGGGCACATATGGGGAATTTTTTACAAGAAAATGGTAATTTTCAGATAACCATAGGATATGAGTTTTATTTATTTTTTATTTTATTTCGCTATTTCACGCAGTTTTTATAAACAGAAAATTATACAAAAATTACCAATTATGCATCTTTGGTATCTATATATCCTCAATTAATAGCATGAAATTACGTGCAGCAGTTTTTGAGAAAATGAATTTTTAAAAAAAAATCGAAAGAACATTTTTATCTCATTAAATATCAATATTTGACGGGTGATAATAGGTGAAATACACTGTCAGATGGGTAGCTAAGCTTCGGAAAAAAATCAGGAAATTTGATTAAAGGGCATGTTTCCAATGCTTATCCGGATATGCCCTTTACGTTCACAAACGCCACTGTAAATTAATACATGCTCACAACCAAAGCAAAGCAAGAATTCTTGGATTACACCTTCTTTTTTCGTCCGTATAAAATTTCCGGTACTAGTAGTAATTTCTGTCCCCAACCCACAAAAATATACTAGTACGTGCCCCGCATACAATGTGTTAACACGTTCACTGCCGCAAAAAGTAAGAATTTTCAAATTTCTTCTTGAAAGTCTTTTGCCACCACAAATTCTGAAAGGTAAATTTCGCTTTACAGCGAAATTTCTGCCTATAAATAAGGCAATTTTTTCTTTCAATTTCAAAATAATGTTGAGAAAGTAATAAATTAAAGCCACGAATAATAAAGCTACGCGTATATTCGTAGCGCGGCAGTCAACGTGTTAACAAATAATATTAGTTCTAAAAAGAACTGTTTTTATTTAAATAATTATATATAATAAATAAATTAAATAATCACGAATAAAAATTAATAGAATATTTTACACTGTCATCATATAAATAGTACAAACAAATGAAAACACGGTGTTTTACGATTGCGCAGATATTTCATAGATGTACAATTATGCACAAAGGTGAAAACAGTTAGGTATATTCCTGTAGTTCAACCCCTTCCGCTACGTGGCGTATGACCTTGATTGATATGACCTCTCCTATTTAAGATAGGACGCTTACTTTATATTCGGCTTTGCTTACTTATAGAAAATTGTTTCTGCTTTCATGAAAATAATATGAAAATTTTCTGTTTGAAAAAAATATTTTTTTCTCTAGAGGTCATCTTCATATTTTTCGATTTTTTTTTTGTTTCAGGGCGCGACCACTTCTACCCCCAACATTTAATAGTTTCTCAGCATTACTTAACTGCAGAAAAATATTCAAAATTCTGTAAAGAAACTGTGTTGTTGCTATATTTGTTTTTAAAAAACTAGCTTTTTTAAAAATTATTAATTGTAGTGGCAGACTGCTTAAAAATTCCAAGGACTGTGCAAACCTTGAATTTGAAATTGCCACTCGTGAGGTCCAACTAGAAATGTAAAAACGAAATTTTAATATATGGTTCTTTTTTTATTTTAAGTTGGCAACCCTGGATTTTATGTTGATAATTGAATTTGGGTTAAAATAAATAATTGCTTTTTTACTTAATATTAAAAGGGAAAACATTGACATTTGGGGATAGCTAAATGGTATAATATACTGATCTCCTTTAAAGTGTCAAATACATTATAGAAAATTGTGGTAAGATTATGGGTAAACAGAAGAAGACTGTCGATGTCATTGACGCTATAGTTTTTACAAAGTATATTTGCTCTATTCAAGTTTTTATTTCTAACTAGGGAACTGGAAGAATTTTCAACTCGCCGATTTTGACGAGAATGGTATCGTTAGAAAGATTTCGTTGCGGGAGTAAAAAACTCAATGGAGTCGGAAATTAACCATTTTCGAGATATCCGACAATTTATGTCACACAATTTGTTTATTTATTTATTAGAGTGCATTTATGCTGTTAGATTTGTCAAATCATTAAATTTATAATTTTTGCCATTAAATGGATTCCTGATAACTTAATTATGTTACTTATGTTTGGAAATTTAGTACACAGCATAGATACATTGAAATAAATAAATAAAGGATCAAATTGTGTGACATAAATTTTCGGATATCTCGAAAACGGCTCATTTTCGGCGGGTAGTCCTATTGCGTTTTTTACTCCCAAGGATGAGATCTGTTCAACGATGTCACTCTCATCAAAATCGGCGACTAACACTTCGTGCAATTTCCAAGTCTCTAAAAATCCCAGGTCTCACAGCGTTTCTAATTTTTTCTTCATTTGCTACCACTATTTGAAATCAAAAATTTTAAAATACTGATTCATTTAAAATCTGCAATTTAAAAAAAGAGAAAAAAATATTTTCCTCTTAAAATAGTGGTAATAAACTGAGGAAATGTTAGGAACGCTGCGATCCAAGAACTTTTTTCATCGTTAAAACTTCGAAATGCTTTTATTCAAACTTTTAAAATTTAATTTTTACTTTCAATTCGGAAATAAATATTTGTACCTTACTTCTTAGAAATATACAGAAAGAAATGCAGACAATTTTCCTTTAGCTTAAAGTATATAAAAATACTAAAACATTAATAAGTTATTTTGTTTTTTAATTTTTCTTTTTAAACGCATTTTGTCACATAAATGAAGCTATCAAACAGTTAAAAAAATTTCCTGATTTAGATTTTAATGAAATAAGCGATTTATTCATTATTTTTTATAGTTTTACCCTCTTTATGCTTTTAGAAACTAAAACAAAGAAATGCTTTCCAATTTCTGAATTATTAATTGTATGCTTATGCTATATTTCCTTTAATAAGTAACAGAAAAATATTTAGAGGAAGTAAAAAAAAAAGCCTTTGAAATATTCGTAAAACTTTCTATTGGTTAAAGAAAAAACATTTATTTTATTAAAACACAGAATATCTATAAACTGCCAGTACAGAGAAATTAAATGATTAAATTAGTTTACATACTACATGTACCAAAATCTTTTTTTTTTTTTTTGCGATAGAAATCTACCACGAACTTTATTGTTTGTTAATAGTGGTATTAAAACGGTAATAGATGGATAATCAGCTATTTTGGACGAAATTTCAGTCTCAACCAAGGGTGTGTCCATGATTCTTCCTGAAATCCGTTTGTCTCCACTACAAATCTTTGTCTTATTTAATCACAAAATGTTGGTCTTTAAATAAGACGAATTTCTTTTAACTGAAATAGAGGGAACTAAAATGAACTAAAATCCGCGGGACGAAGGTCGGACACAAGTGACCTTAACCATAACTTAAACAAAACATATTTGATCCATTCATGTATTGGATCTTTCGGAAAGTCGTGTCCATTTGGGAAAATAAATTCGTACAGGAAAATTCTATCACTTAATTATTAGACATTGATTCCGATATTTAATGTCTAATAATTACTGGGTAGAATTTTCGGGTACGAATTGATTTTCCCAAACGGATACAACTTTCCGAACGACATAGTATTTCTTCTTTAGTAAAAAATTTCAGAAGTTTTCACCATCATTAAAAATTCAAATGGCAAATCGATTTTACTCATACATTTTAAATTTAATTTGCAGGGTGGTTATAAACAAATTCCCAATATATGCAATGATATCTTAGCGATTATACTAGACATGGAAATGGGATACCATTTGAGATCTGTTTTATTTGTGGCATATGGCCAGAATGAGGTAACGAACAAAAATAACAATAACGGTTACAGTTACGTTACAAAATTTTGAAATTTCGAATAGACAACACCTAATTTGTTTCAACCAAAAATTATCTTCAAGGTGAAAAATCAAATAAAAAATTAATTTATTAATTTTAGATCTTGAAATGCAGTTGTGTAGCGTTATGGGGAAGGGGTCAATCATTTTACTACCAGCAATATTATATAGAAAATTTGGCTTCATTTAATCAGTGAACTTTATACGATTAAACAAAACAAAATTTAGCAATATTTTAATAATATTTGTAATAAAATGATCAACCTCACCCCCACCACCTAACGCATCGCCACTGTTTAACACGTTCACGCCGGCGTATATCATCGGTGGGTCACGCTTGACTGCCCCATCGGACGGCATGCATCACCGGTGGGTCACAATCCACTGTTAAATAGAAGGCGTGCACTTCAGGTGGGTCACACTCGACTATGCCATAGACGGCGTGCACTGCAGGTGGATCACTCTTGAATATTCGAAAATTCAGTAGTAAAAACAATTCAATATTATAAACCTTATACATTCACGACGGGAAACGAGAATTCTCGTTTTCATTCAAAAGATATCATTGACTAAGGGCGTGGCTTCTACCTTACAGAAAAATCATTTATATCGTATTGACCATATTTTTTTTAGATTTTAAGACATTTTATATTAAATTCGTACATATGCAGGCAAGAAAATAATCATGTCTCTAAGTAATTTGCTTACTCCTTACGAACTTTCAGATATTCATAATGAACTCTGTTATATTCAAGTTCAATTTAATAAATATGAGAGAGGCGTGTCATTACATACAGTGTCTTAGCCCTTTGCAGTCTGCAAACGGTTAATTTTAATGCCTAAATATCCAAATGGCACCAGTAATTTTTAAAATTAAATTTCGATCTCAGAATAAACGGGAAAAAAAGGCTTTTGATTATATTCAAATAAATTTGTTTGTTAATTGCGGTGTGAATTAACTATTTGAACATTTTTTGAGCAGAAATGCCTTGCCCCTGAAAGGGTTAATAAACGAAAGTACCGCGCCGCCAGATGAAGCAAAACATGAATTCGAGCGCCGCCTCACAGCGATAAACATGAATATTATCGCTGGTGTGAACGTGTTAAAAGTTATTTTAAAATTAACGCAACTAAGACCATTTCATGCTCCACGTGTGCTGCAAGTACAAATTTGTGACATCGTCATCTACCGTCATTTCGTATTTCCGTAGTCGGCAGCAGTGTTGCCAGATGGGCTACTTTTTAAAAAATCAGATTCTTGATTGGCACCACTTATTTGAAATGGTAAAATGTGCCTTATTTAATGACATATTAATCAAGGCAAAAACAAAGTGAATTTTACCGTTTCAAAAAAGTTGTGCCAATCAAGAAATCTGAATTAAAAAAAAGTTGCCCACTGGCAACACTGGTCGGCAGGGTCACTAGAATACACCTAAATTTCTTTTTGTTTCTTGGGTTATTTAAAATTCTAGGTATACACGTCACATCCGCTAAATGAGTCTGACATGAAAAACGCTATGAAAGGCGTGATTTTGCATAGTTTCCGTGGTGCTATTTATTGATATCCATAGTTTCCCACGTGCAATGCGTTATCGTCTGTGAATGTAAACATTTCAAAAATTTATAATCCGAGTACATTTTTTTTTTTGTTTTTTGGTGCTTGTGTGGTATACATTCGTTCTTACCACTGCTGTACTTCCTTTGCTTTACGTTGTCATTTCTACATCTAAAATCAGTTTTTAATGTTATTTATGTTTTTTTTACTGTCAAGATCAAATTGCTATGAAACAAATTAGATGTTACTCATTGCGCTTTAAAAATTTTGACACTGTAACCGTAAATTTCAGACCTCGATTTTTATTCGTCACCTCATTCTCGAGTTCATGCCATAAAAAACCTCACCCAAAAGAGCATCCCGTTACCCGGTACGGCCGCTCCGCTAGGGTCTTACACATTGCTTAATAATCATTAGTTTTTTATAATCACCCTGTATAATTTCCATCTTTAACCCTTTCAGTGCGTGCGAGGCTTATGTGTCCCATTTAGGGTCCATATTGTTTATTCTTTTATCAACAGAATATATTAGTTGTAAACTGCCAAATCGCAGAAATCTTGGAGCATATTTTTGAATTTTAAAGCTCAAATAATACACAGGATTACTGGGATTAAAAATTTAAATGCGGTTAAATGACGCCATTGCTGGAGGGGTTAATCCTTTAGTGCGCAACTTTGCATCTATCCAAACAACAGTGTTTTGAATTTAATAGATTTATTTAATTCGTATATACATAACTCACACCAGATAAATTAAAGTAGCAATATTTCCTTTAACTAATAACTGACATTCCGTATTTAAATAAAGTGAAATTAGCCATTGAAAATTATTGGTATAAAGTCAGATTCTCTGAACTATGTAATTTCTGGAACGAATTCTATCATGGGAATTAAAGGGTTAAGTTTAAAATTTAAAAAAATAAATAATTATATAAAATAAGGTATTTGGATACATACTGATAAAATTATTTACTGATTTTCATTATTTTAGCGTAAAACAGCCCTACGATAGTAGTTTTTTTTGTATTGCAGATGAGCAACAGAAGAAATGACTACCGTATTATATGAAAAATGTATCTCTGATTTTTTTTATTATTTTTCCCGTGTAATAAACCTTTCAGAGAATCATATATAATTTTTTCGAAACAAAAACAAAAACAAAAAACACGCATTAAAGGGTTAAGTTACGTACTCTCCTTTAAGTGTCTAGCACCACTATGAATGATAAGAAAATTTATTTTTAAATTTTAAATTACAAAATTTGTAACCGCCCCCTTTACTCATAAAATGTTGAAATTTTTCTGCGGTTATATGAAGCGAAAAAATACATTAAAAATTTGAGGCAAAATGTACGCATCCTGATCCAAAAAAAAAAGAATTTTTCTTGCATACTTCCTTAAAATATATTTTTTCAGAAAAGCAGACAATTTTCCTTTTGGCTTAAACTATATATACAAAAACTAAAACATCAATGAGTGTAGCATTTATTTTTTTTTCCTCTAAACTGTATTTTTTCTCAGGTACAATAGTAAAAATACTCTTTCTTCACAGAAACGCAATCAAAGAAGCTATTCGTTCATTATAATTTTTTTCGTTGTTCCCGCTTTTACGCTTTCAGAAACTAATAAAAAAATGTGTTTCCATTTTCTAAATTAATGCTAATCTAGTTACACATTTTTTGTATTAACAACAGAAAAACATATACACGAAGTAAAACAAAAAGCCTTTGGGATATCTGTAAATTCTCCTATTGCTTAAACTTTTAAAACATACATTTAAGGGGATTAAAAATTAGTTGTATTGTATTTCAAAGTAATTTTAACCTGCTTCGAATACTGAAGTTTAAAAAAAATTAATTGTTTTTACATATTTCGTGTTTCAAAAGCCCTTCTGTTTATGAAAGATATCAGTAAAATTATTCTGCAAGATCAAATTAAGATTGTTCTAATGGATTTTTCATTCAAGAGTATTTAAACGAAAGTAATTATATTTCGGATTCTTAATTATTAATTGTAAAAACAATGCACCTTTTTGTAAAACTAGTAAAAAATAATTACCAATATGTATTTTTAAATGATGAATTTTAAAACGCTAATCTGCATAGCTGCCAACTTTTACGCTTTCTTGCTACCACTAAAATGTAATATAGATTTTTGTCTTCCGTAATCGTGAGACTTCAAAGATTAAATCAGACAACATTTACTATAAAATATTAGTGGTAAGAAGAAAGCGTAAAAGTTGACAGCTATGCGTATTTTGAATTTACGTGTAAATATGTCTCGTGTACTTAAAGTAGCGGTCTTCATCCTTTTTACCTGAAAATCGTCGCCAATGCAAATTCTGTGTAATATTCTACAACTTATTTAATCGAAAATTCCTGCATTAAGCGACACTAAATTTTCTATTCTGATATTCTGGTAGCTTGGTGGCGAGCGTGCACTAGCTTGAAGATTCCAACTTAAAGAATATTATATTAATTTTTCTGAACTAGCAAACATTTATTGAAGAAATTAGGTTTTTATTTTTTTAACCTTTTGGGGGGAAGGTAATTCTATTGCTCTAATTTTTAAAACTTAACAGAATTTTTAACCGACTCCATTTAAAAATAAATAGATGCTATTTTAACATTTATTTCACGTGAATTATACGAGCGAAATTTTATTAAAAAATTTTTTGTATACATTTTTATTACAAATAAGTGGTATACATAATGTACAACAACCTTTCAAAGGGTTAAAATTTTAATCAGTAATATTTCGCAAAAGAAAAATTACTGGAACTCTTTCTTTCAAAACGTATATTTTCGTTAGAGAATTTCTCAAAGAAAATTAAACAATTACAATCAAAATAGTATAAAGGATTCAACAACTTTTATGTCCAACAGTGGACGGCAAAAACCGTATATTGTGGTAATATAGGGTCAATCATGGCGAAAAAATTGGCAAATGTCTTGGCGATTCTTTTGTGAGCCAAATGTTTATTTTGAAATTTCGAAAAACGGAAACTCTGGGATAAAAATGAAAGAAAATAAGGATGTATTTCTATTTGTAAAATCTCAAGTTCATCACCAGCAGACTCTCAGTTGACGACATCATCAAGAGACTATATAAATAGGACCGCTCAGCAGAATCTATTATTTCTAATCACAAACAATGTTGTTTATGTGCGAAGTTTGACTCAGCGACATTTATTCTTTATTGATATCACTACCCCATTTTCCCAATTATTAATTGATTGAAATTTCTCTTTTGAAATACTAGTGGATGTTTGCCCTGCTACGTAAAAGTGGTAACACTGTAATTTTCGCAATTTACCCTTTTCTGTTACCCCACCCCCACCCCTTAAAAGTGTAAAAGTGGGCTTATACTGTGTACAAAGATGCATTCTGAACATGTGCAAACTTCATCTACGAGGGTGATTTGAAAAGTTCGCAAAATGAATCACAGATTGTGTCACAGACAGCATCAGTTAGAATAAAATATACGCAACATATCGTACCAACTGTCTTGTGCACAAAAGTAAAATTAGATATTGTTCTAATGAGCAATAATCAATTTGTCGTTGCTTTTAATGACACTAGTTTTGAAAGTGTTGCAAAATGGATAAAACTGAAAGACGCGCTGTTATAAAATATTCTGTGACAAAAGATAGAAAGGCATCAGGGATTTCATAAAGATATGCAAGATACTTTTGGAGACTCTGCTTCATCATTTACGACTGTGCATAAGTGGTTGACGGATATTAAACATGGTCGGGATAACCTAAAAGATGACCGGGACAGTGGACGACGGAAAACTTCCACAACGCCTGAAATCTTCGAAAAAGTCCACGATATGGTCATGCAATATTGCCGATTAACCCTTTCAATGGCGGTGGTTCATTTTTGGACAACTTAATTTTAATCCCTAAATGGCGCATTGACACCAGAATTTTGGACTGAAAATTTTTCCTTTTATTAAGTACGTGAACGAAATCATTTATTCATTTTCAAATACATTTGTTTGTAAATTCCTGTGTCATTCAATCATTGCAGTATTTTACGAATAGAAGTACTTTGCACCTGAAAGGGTTAAAGATCTCCGAAATTGCTAAGGATATAGACAGGGGTATAAAAATCTAGGCGACAGCGGACAGTCTCTCACCACTAAATTTTAATAGCTTTATTCCCTTTACTTTTAATAGCGTTCTTACAAAAAATTTAGGCGAAATATTCGACGAAAAATAACGAATAAAATTTAGTGGTGAGGGACTGCCTGCTGGCGTCTACATTTTTACATCCCTGGATATAGGTATCTGAGATGAAAGAAAATTTCATATCAGGAGATTGGAAGTGAAAAGGCGAACTCGAAAATTAAATTTTTTGTTTTTGCTTTTTCCACGTCAGATAGGCAGCGCGCAGGTAAGTCGGTTTGCCCTGGTTTGCCCTTAGTATTCTCACAATGTCAAGATAAAGTGAGTACCATCTTATATAATAAACTAGTTATCTGATTCTTCTAGAGGAGCAAGGGCGAACCCCGGGTCTGAACCCCCCCCCCTGCATTAAAATTAAAACATTGAATTTCAATACATACTATTTTAATCTGGTTTTTGAATCAACAGTGATTAAAATAAAGATTCGCCCTTGCTATCTTGAACTATTTGCAAAAGTTTGAGTTTGATTTCCCAGCACCCCAATTTTGAGATTCTCCCTTTCTCTTCCAAGGTCCTGATAACCTTACTGTGCTGCGCATATTGACAATGGATCAAAAACGTCAGAGATTTAGTATTTGTCAAGGGAGTCTAAATAGTTTTAACGCAAATACAAAACCCATTTTGTCCATCTATTTGTTACAAGAGAAACTTGGGTTCACTATTATACTCCTGAGATCAAGCAGAAATCAAAACAATGGAGACATAGTGTTCTGCACTGTACATGAAATGAGTTGGAAAAGTTATGGTATCAGTCTTTTGGGGTGCTATTCCTAATTCTATCTTCCCAAATGTCAAAAAATAAACGGTGAATATTACGCTAAACGTCCATGCCATAGCTGCCAACTCTTCAGCTTTTTTGTAATAGAAAAATTTAATAGAAAATTTTGCATTATTTAATCGGTAGATTGCGGTAATTTAAAAAGGTAAAATTTACTATAATATTTTTGTGGTACCAAATAGAGTAAGACGTTAGCAGCTATGGTCCAGACCAATCGACTAAAAAAAATCATGAAAAAGACCTGGTTTGCGTAAGAAGAAGATAATTTTCCATGAGGACAATACACGTCCTCATACAAGCGTGGCAGCACTGGAAAAATTGAATGAACCAAAACACGATCTGTTGTAACATCCACCTAGCCTGTATTGGTTCTTTTTGACATCCATTTATACCCACGACTAAACATTTTCTTAGGGGGAAAAGAAGTATAATCAGCTGTCAAAGACTATTTTGAAGGACTTGAAGAATTGCACTTTCGTGATGGCATAATGGCTTTGGAACATCATTGGATCAAGTGCATTGAACTTAAGGGAATGTAAATGTAATGTAGTGTAATGTAGAAAAATAAATTATGGTGAAAAAAAAAAAATTCTCGTTTACCCTTTTATTTCGCGAACTTTTCAAATCACCCTTGTAGTAAAAAAATAGTAATTATAGTTTTTATTTTATTTCGGACAACTAAGGATAAATTACCGTTCTTAGTTACTAGTGAAAATTTGCAAATACTGCGATTATACAAAAGATGGCCCTGACTGTTATGTTGTGTGCACAGTAGTTTTGCTAATTATATTAGCATTAGTAAAACCCTTCCAAATATAGTGTTAAAGAATTGATTATTTCTTTAACAATTGGTTGTATAAAAAATATTCTGTCTCTATGCCTTCACTAATTATTTCAAACATACATTTAATATAATTTTAGAAGAAATCATATATCTCATAGATATATATACACGGTAATTGTAATATGCATATCGTAATCATTAAAACCTCCAAACTGTCGAACATTTTCAGTTATCAATAAACCTTAATCAAAGAAATATGCCTTGCAAAATAACAAAATCGGGAATATTATTTAGTATGTATTTAGCACTTTACATTAATTCTCAATTATTGAAGAAGAGAGAAGCCTAACACTGAAGCTCTTCTAAATGCACCCTCTAAGAGGCGCATCTACCTAATTTAAATTACATGTATCTCGCAAAGCCATTAAATAATAAGCCTGATCAGGTGAATGGAAGAAATTTAGAAAGTTGAAAAAAGGGCCCTCTAACGAGTGGTGTTCTTTTTGCATACTGTAAAATGAAAAGGTGACACCAGAATAATTAAAAAGAGAAATTACGAAGTATTCATTCAAAAGTTACTTGAAAGCAAGTGAATCAAGGGTGGACCCCACATCGATGGACTGTGGAATCTAAGATCCATTTGTAGCTGTTCAGTTTATTCTCCGTGGTTTCTTTACGCGTATCTTGTGGTAGGATAGTGGCACGTTAACTCTAGAACGCCCAGAAATTTTACTCAAGTTTCATACAAGTATTTCACACCAGAATTTTTATTTAAAATAATTTGACTGATTTATTTAACGTAAATCTGCGCTTTTAATATTTAACTTATTTTGTGAAAGAATTTCAGGTTCGAATTGACATTTAATCATATGGTCGGAGTCGAATCGACTCCTTCCGGGCGTTCTAGTGTTAACAGGTCATTTCTCTTTTGCACACCTGCCGCAAGGTGGCGCTAGTATGAGTCACAGATTTAGCACGTACCAAACACTTTCAGAGTGTAATCGCGCTGGCACTTTTACAATATATTTTAAGTTTGTGGAATTTGCTCTTAGTTTTTCAGGTAAATAATTTTAAAATTTTTAATATAACTTTATATCAAAACAATTAAGAGCTCAAAATTGAGAAAATGAATTGTTAAACCCTTGGAGGACGGTGATGCCGCTATGGCATCACATAATTTTAATCCCTAATTGCCACATTGGCACCCGAATTTTTTAATGAAAATTTCACTTTTATGAATTGCGCGAAAATATGCTTTTACTTGTTTACAAATAAATTTTCTTGTAAATACTGGTGTTATTTAATTACTTCTATAGTTTACGAATAAAAGTACCTTGCCCCCGAAAGGGTTAACTGAAAAGCATCAGTCAGTGTAGCTAGATTGGGGAATTATTGTTATTCAAAACATCTACCAATTTTACCCTAAAGTTATCTTCGCCTAAATTAACCACACAATTTGGCAGTTAAAAAAAGCAAAAATTGTAGATGTCTTGTGTGAAATTTTGGCTAGAATTATCCAAACCTGGCAACATATAAGAAACAAATAAACCTAACTGGCACAAAAGCTTGTTGTATAATATTCTTTTTTGGTTGAATTAACACGCGCTTAATCGCTGCCATTGAAATAGTCAAGGCCAGAGGGCACAAATTGTGACGTCATCACTAATCGACCGACTTCTCAATAGTGTTGGAATTCACACAGCAAAATTTTGAATAGCAATTTTATTTTATTTGTGGAATATCTATCATCTTATTAAACTATAACTATTTAAACTTACTGGTGAGAATTCGGATTCCCTATATAAAAATTCAGCCAGATGAGGAATGCCACAGTGTTGAGACATCTGGCAGATTTTATATTGGGGGATTTCCAGTTCTCACCAGTAAATTTAAATAGTTATTATTGTTTTATAAGGTAATATATATTTCAAAAATAAAATAAAATAAAATTGCTATTCAAAATTTTCCGGTGTGAATTCCAACACCAGTGAGAAGTCGGTCGATTAGTGATGACGTCACAACTCGTGTCCTCTGGCCCATAATCGCTGCCATCGAAATACTCATGCCAGACGCAGCAACACTGTGGAATTCCTCATCTGGCTGAATTTTTACATAGGGATTCCGAATTCTCATTAGTAATTTTAAATAGTTATTATTGTTTTATAAGATTATAGATATTCCACAAATAAAATAAAAGAAAATTGCTATTCAAAGTTTCCTGGTGTGAATTCCAACACTAGTGAGAAGTTGGCCGATTAGTAATGACGTCACACTCGTGTCCTCTCGTCTTGAGTATTTCGATGGCAACGTCTTAACCCATTAAAGACTGACGTTGCGTTTCCGCAACATTATATTTGGGACTATTTTTTTTTTTTTATACCAGTAAAAGAGAAAAGCAAAAATTGCCTTATTTAATTAACACTTTTCAGTGATTCATAAAGTAAATGTATGTGCTTAACAAAAAGTGGTTTGAACTGAATAAAATTCCTCTAAAACATGCTGGTCCTTAATGAGTTAAAAACGATGAACCACTGAATTACTCTAATTACTCCAATAACTCTAATTTCTCTCCATTAAAGGTGGTAACAGAACTGTTTGAATAAAACTAATGATAATAACATTCGTTACATTTCAATATCGAAGAATGTTGTTGGTTTAAATGGCAAAAATATTTTTGCCTATTGCAGCCTGCGACACAAACGCCAATTTTTAATTTCGAAGAGTATTGACAGCGTTGAGAATGGTGCCCTATATCAGGGGTGTCAAACTGTGACCCCCCAGATCCCACTACAAGTTTATAGAAATCGTTACCTTATCGAATCGTCGAATATCTGCGATTCAAGTAGTCGACTACTTCTTTAAAAAATTAGTGGTAACCGGTGGGCTATAATTTGAAACCCCTGCCCTATATATTTATTTAAATCTGAATACAGAAGTTAACACATTAGTAAAGCTTCTGGATGCAAATGTAAACCAATATGGCAATCTCCTATCGTTGAATTAGAATAACTACACCCCAAATACGCCTTCATATGATTTTTATAAATTTTTATTATAGGTGCAGATTCGCGATCGCCAGTTGCTACGTGGCGACTAAATTTTTTGCTGTGGCAACTAACTTTCAGTGTCTTAGTCGCCAGAGATCAATTTCCAGTGTTCCCAATCCCCGTCGCGGAAGTTTGATTTTTTTTCTTTTGCAAATAGAAAAGCACCTGCTCTGTAAATAAAATATCATCATTAAAAAATCAGGGAATTTTTGCGATCTCAGTTACCATCGTATACGCTGCCCCTGTGATGTACTGCTTTCTTGCCGAATATTTTGTTGTAATTAGTCTGTGTTTTGTTGTACATTTGTATTTATTAACTAAACTATGTTTCATTTTGAATTCCCGAGTTTTTTGTTAAGTTTTTTCCATATAAATACTACAGTTTTATGAGTTTGTTTCATAATGTGGCCACTAGATTTTGGTTAGAAGTCAAAGTGGCGACTGGATTTCTGGGGTCTAGGAGCCACTGGCTCCTTAAAAATTTTGGGAATCTGCACCTATAATTTTTATACGTATATTTGTAAATATGTATATATTATACCCATCACACAATTCTGTTATTTAAATAAATTATTCGGACAAACATGATGAATTTCTGACAAAAAGAAAAAAATGTAAATTTTGTATGAAAATAAAATATGATTTTAATTTTTTTTAAATTTTGTTTTCATTATTTCACACAATTTTTATCAATAGAATATTATCCTTCAGTAACATTAACTTTGAGAACGAAAAACTCAAACATTTATTTTTAAAAATATTTGTAGACATATTCAAGGTAATGTGAGAACAGTGCTTTTTTATTATTTTTCACAGGTCTCAGGAAGAAATAACAAATTTTTATTCTCTAAATCATTATCTTGATGCCCGCGGGCTACAGATTGAAAACATCTACAATAATACTATACATACCAAAAACTGTTCATTTAACCAGTATTACAGGGTTCGTACGGGTCCTTGAATTTACAGACTAAGAAATTCTTCGGTACAAGTACTTTCTTATGGAAAATCTCTCCTTAAATAAGTTAGAATTTCGTCCGGTTTAACTAGATGAATTTTTCTACAAAAAATTATGATACATCGCCTTGAAAATGACGGTACCCGTGCGAACGCGAACCCTGTACTAAATAATTTCCTTTCGTTTCCAACAAGAAATATATTCATCTACAGCAGAGTAGCTAAGTCTCCAGCTTTTTGCATACCAGTACTTTCATAATGTTCTTCTTTTAAAAATCGCTGAAAACTCCGATTAAAGAAAATAACATTTTCTGTTCGAAAATACTGGTATCTAAAAGCCGGAGGCTTGGAAGATCTAATCTACAGTAATAAGAAAATAAGTTTGTGCATATAAAAGTGTGTATTTTCTCTATATTTTGAAAAGACTGCTGCACACAGAGCTACGAACTTTGCATGAAGGTACCACTATACCTCTAGTTATCCACCTCGAAGCCCAGTTTTGGAGTTTTCGATTAGATTCTTATAAGTAATTTTTTATACGATTTTCAGCGCTTTTTCATTTTCCGCGGTTATTTTTGTTTAGATTATTAAATGAAATCTGACTTCAATTTTTCAGCTCAATATAGTACGTTTTCTTCTGTTTTCAATAAAATTTATTGTAAATTAATACAGTAATTTTTTAATTTTCAGCGGGTTTTTTTCATGAGATATTTAGAGCTTTTTTACGACTCGAGGCAATTTTTTCCCATTGGTAAAATGAATTTGGTTTCAAAATTTTAGTCTAATGTAGTATATTTTCCTCTCCGCGATTTTATCCCGTCAGCACATGTACCTACATGTGTAACATTAAGACATTCGTGTGATAAATCTCACCCAATTTTGTCTCCCATTATATTTTTGGCTAAATACGTTTTAAAAACGAATCGTCTGTTCTGTATTGTACAATGCACCAGTACTTCTTTTTAGGAAAAAAACATGCTTTTGAAATGAGGACCCCAGATACCAAGGGGTATTAGTGACAAAATTTAAAAAAAAACTGAACTAAGTGGTCAGGCTATCTGAAAATAATTGTATTTGTTTGAGGGAAAAGAGATATAAGTAATTCTTATTATGTGCTGCGTTCTAGATGTCATCTACTTGAGCTCTCTAAACTACTTAACTACTTAAGATCTTTAATCTCTACTTAAATTTTTAAAAATATTGTACTCCCCTTTTCTTGCATAGTTATTAAATCTTACACTGTAAAAAAAAAAAAAAAAAAAAAAAAAAAAAAAAAAAAAAAACGGTCTAAAATACAGAAATACCACTGGCAATCGAGACGCCAGTACTACTTCCGTATTTTAACAGAAGTTTTTCCCGTAAATGCCTAAAACCGTAAATTTTTCAGTAAGTCACCGGGAAAAAGTTCCGTTGAAATACGCAAATAGTACTGACGTCTCGATTGCCTGTAGAATTTCCGTATTTTAGTCCTTTTTGTAATACAGAGTACGAGTCAGTTTCATATTTTAACCCTTTCGCGGGCGGCGTCCTTAAAAAAGGACACCTAATTTGTATTTTACTGACGTCCAGAATATTTTCTTAAAACATTCCTTTTATACCGTACGTGGAAATAAGCAAGTAAATATTTTGTAATACATTCGTTTATAAATTCTGTGTCAGTCATTCATTTCATCAGTTTATAAAAAGAATTATTCCGCGCCGGACAGGGTCAATTCAATGAATTACTATTGATGTTCAAATTTCAAAGATGAGATTTCCGCTTTTTTGTACACCAGTATTTTGTTAGAGAAAATGTTGTTCTGTCAAATCGCAAAAATGTTCCGATTAAATAAAATAACATTTTCTCAAACAAAGTATTGGTGTGCAAAAAAGCGGAAATCTCATCCCTGAACTTTGAGCTCAATTTACTCCAAATCTAAATTTTGTCATTTGTATCAAAATGTCATTGCCATCAAAATACTCAAGGCCAGAGGACACGAGTTGTGACGTCATCAGTAATCGACCGACTTCTCACCAGTGTTCGAATTGACACCGGAAAATCTTGAGTAGCAGTTTTCTTTTACTTTATTTGTCGAATATATATCATCATATAAAACAATAGTAACTATTTAAAGTTACTGGTGAGAATGCGGATTCCCTAAATAAAAATTAAGCCAGATACGGATTTCTAAAGTGTTGCCGCATCTTGCTGATTTTTTATTGGGGATTCCAAATTCTTACCAGTATGTTTAAATAGTTACTGGGCTCCTAAATGGTCCGCCAACTGAATACCAATAAATTTGAACAGAAAATTTTATGGTAGGTTTGCGCTAGAATTAACTTTCAAAGGTGTTTCTGGGGCGGTTTGTAAGAAAAATCTAAAAAGAAAATTTTCCTAGAATAATATTGCGGTATTCAGTTGGCGGACCATTTGGGAGCCCTGCAGTTATTATTGTTTTATACGATGATAGATGTTCCACAAATAAAATAAAATAAAACAGCTATTAAAAATTTCATGGTATAAATTCCAACACTAGTGAGAAATCGGTCTATTAGTGATGACGTCACAAATCGTGCCCGCAGGCCTTGAGTATTTCGATGGCAGCGTTTGTACCTCTTGGCTTCTGGGTCAATCATATTTATTTTCAGATTTAGCAGCAGTTTCTGTAAAAATCAAGATTTTCCCTAGAAAATATGCAAACGATTTGTTTTACCACTTAGAACATGAATTATTTCAGAAAATGGATTTCAATTACATTTAATAACCTTTCATCAACATGTACAAGTAGCTTTTATCTTGCACTTTCATTAAAATTATTTTAGTGTGTGTTATCCCGTAAGAAATGAACTTATCGAAATTAAAGGTCCGTACACGGGCGTGGGATTTTTTTATCCTAAGAGCCATATTTCTACCATTCTAGTGGAATAAAGAACAGATATTCCTTCACCCATCGCTTCTAGACCTTGACCTTGAAATGTACAAGGCAGGTCAGAAGCTTTCTCAAAAAATTTATCATAGGTGCCAACTTTTACACTTTCTTCATACCACTAAAATTTTATAGTAAATATTGTCCTATTATTCATCGAAATCTCATGATTAAAGAAGGCGAAAATCTCTATAAAATTTTAGTGGTAGAGAAAAAGCGTAAAAGTTGGCAGCTATGATTTTCCTTTTTTTCGAAGAACAATTGTGGTTGGAGTACATTTTATCCCAGCGCGTATGCTGACGGGTTAACCGTGTATCTACTGACAGTACTTATAAGCACCACTCACTTTAAACTTTCATCCCATACTGAATATTAATAATATGCTAATGGTACTTAGCAAAAACACGCTTTTAACTCCACTTTATCCGGATACATGGCACCAATATATTGTAATCTTCAAATTATCACACAAATAATCTGAGATAGCCATTCGACTTGAAAATTATATCTTTTATTTCTGTTTTTGTTAAAGAAATAAGATTAGGATTAAGAGATAGGATTTCGGGCTAAAATGCTACCAAACTGCAATTTTCCACCAAATACCTAACTTTAAAATGATATTTGTATTTTTTTGGAAATACCAAACGGAAAATCATTCGATCAAACAGTTTAGAAAGTATGAAGGTTTAACCCTGAATCTAGTGACGGTATTTAGAAGTACCACTCACTTTAAACTTTTATCCCATAGTAAATATCATTAATATTCTAATGGTACTTTGCAAAAAAACTCTTGTAACTCCACTTTATCCGGATACATGGCAGCAGTAGTTCTAGGTTTGTTATTTTAGCGAGGAAGGAGGCTATCTTTGACACAGACGATGGGTTTTGTGCCGACATTTTGTAGAGATTGTCAGGCTCGTCTTTTTATTGCTGAAAACACAGTAAAGGAAATAAGATAAGTGTTGAATTTTTTTATGTGTTCATTGTGATCTTAAAATATAGTTTGACTAGCTAATTTAGGTGAACAGTGTATGTATTTGATTTAACAGTTGAATTACTAAGTGGTACTTATAAGTAGTGTCAGTACACTGGGTATTGGAGAAAAACTTCTTGTTTACTTTTCGTCTGTGTAGTTATCCATCGTTTTCATCTGCTTTAAAATGTAATTACTAAAATGTAGTGTAGTAATGATTTCCCTGGTATTTCTTTTCTGTTTCATTGTTATTTTTTATAGGAAATTTAAAAAGTTGTGACACCGGCTCTTTTTTGCTATGCTAGTAATGGCATATGTAAATTCATATATTGCATATGTGGAGATGCGAGAGAACATGTTGTCCCCGGAATATAGACGTCGCATAACTAAAGGACTGCTAACAAGATCAAAACCTATATAAAAAAATATATTTTTTAACCGTTTCAGGGACAAAGCATTTTCAATTCTAAAGTGTTAAAATAAATGTTTGGCACCGGAAATTGCCATAGGATTTACTTGTAAATAGGAAAAAGCCTATATTTCACATACTTATTAAATGAAAAATATTTTCTGGTGCTATTTGAAATACCTTGTTGGTTTTCTGTAACGATATTTTACTCGTAGTGTACTGACGGTACTTTAAACAGGGTTCGTACGGGTACCGTTATTTTCAAGGCCCAATTACAGAAATGTTTTATAGAAAAATAAATCTAGATTAGACGGACGAAATTTTGCCTTATTTCAGGAGAGATATTTCATAAGAAAATACTGGTACCGAAGAATTTCTTAGTCATGAAATTCAAGCACCCGTACGAACCCTGTTTAAAGTACCGCTTTAACACTAGAACCGCCGTTAGGGGTCATTTTGAACATGCTAAAATTGATAATAGTCGATTCGAACCAGAAATATTTTCATAAGATATGTTATATGTATGAAGCACGAAAATAGGCTAATTAAATAAGTTAAATTGTTTTAAATAAAAATTCTGGTGTGAAACACTTTTTTATAAAAATTGAGTAAAATAGCCGGCGGTTTTAGTGTTAATTAATTGCCTCTAAATAATTAAATTTATCACGGGTGAGTGTTTTTTTATGTTTATTCTTTAATTTTCATTGTAGTAATTGAAAAAAAATTGCCGTAGATCACAATGCAGTAGATAAAGGGTTAAAGCGATATTTCGCGTTTCCACGGCAATCTTTTAACACTTGTTAAGTAATACTGGTATAGTATTTTAGTACACGATGGATAATTCATTCTTCTGCGGTTTTTAACGCGATGTTTAGTTTTCTTTCGCGTTATGATACAATCTTTAGACATTCATAAAAGATATTTTGTTTCAAACATATAGTAAAGTTCGTCCTTTGAAATTTTGGTGGTTTTAGATGCCAATTTTACTGAGATTTTCAGCGCGGATTTTAGCGTCTTTTAGCATTCCGAGACGATTTTTCGACATTTATAAAAATAATTCGGTTTCACTATTTTAGCCTAATATATAAAGTTTTGTTAACCGCAATGTTTGAATATTTAGCGATGTTCGATGCAATTCTTAGCGATTTTCTCTGTGTAGCAGCTTTTTTTTTTTTTACATTCGTAAAAGTTTTGTGTTTACGATGTTCTAGCCGACTGGAGTAAATTTTGTTCTCTGAGATTTTTGAAATTTTAGCAATTTTTAAAGTGATATTCAAAGCGATTTTTTGCATTTTTTCTCGTTACGCGATAATATTTTGACATTTGTAAAAGGTATTCTATGATTTCAAATTTTTAGTTAATTATAGTAAATTTTGTCTTCCATAATTTTTGAATTTTGAACGTGTTTTAATGTGAATTTTTTCATATTTTGGCGTTCCGCTACGCTTTTAGACATTCATAAAAGGGAGTCGGTTTCAAACATTTAGTCGAATATAGTTAATTTTGTTCTCCACGATTTTTTAATTTTTAGCAAATTTTAATGTTTTTAATTAGATTTTTAAAGTTTTCTCGCGTTCCACGTTGATTTTTTGACGTTTGTAATAGGGATTACGTTTCAAGCTCTTATTCTAGTATAGTAAATTTTGAAGTTTTCGTAAGTTGTAATGCGATTTACAAAGCGATTTTTTTTACGTTCGCAAAGTGAATTATGTCTCGAATATTTAGCCTAATCATAGCTGCCAACTTTTACGCTTTTTTGCTACCACTAAAATTTAATAGGGATTTTCGTCTTCATTAATTGTGAGATTTCAAAGATTAAATAAGGCAATGTTTACTATCAAATTTTTGTGGTAATTAAAAAGCGTAAAAGTTGGCAGCTATGCCTAATATATAAATTTTGTCTTCTCCGTTTATGAATATTTAGCAGTTTTCAATGCAGTTTTTAGCGTTTTTTCGCGTTGCCTCAATTTTTTGACAATCGTGAAAGAATTTCGGTTACAATGTTTTGTCTTATATACTAAATTTTTTTCCTCTGCGATTTTTGAATATTTACTTATTCTTTGTGCAACTTTTAGCGGGTATTTTGCATTTCGCGGCGTTTTTTCCAAATTAATAAGAAGAAACCCGGTTTTAATCTTTACGCCCATTTTTTTAAATTTTGTCCTCTTTTCAGTAAAGATTATTCGGAACTCGTACAACAATTTTAAAATTTTTCGTGAACTTATTATTCCATCTTTAAAGATTTTTCCACATTAGTAAAAGGACTCCTGGTTTATTCTTTTAGCCTTATACAGTAATATTTGTTGGCTGCAATTTTTTTAATTTTGGCGATTTTTTAAAGCGGCTTTCGTGATTAAATGCGATTTTCCTTCATTAGTAAAAGGAATTCGACTTATATCTTCTATCCCAATATAGTAATTTTTTTTCTCTTTTCAATAAAGTTTTTTCGGAATTCATACTGCGATTAATAATTTTTTCACATTTTTTCTGCTATTTTCATACGTTTTCGCGTAAATTGCGATTTCTTTTGACGTACTTGTAACATTGTAGGGGGGAAGGGGTCAGCTAAAGAGATGTATAAAATATAAATCACACAAAAATCAGTCATTTAAAAAATTTAAATAGCAGCAAATAAAAATTCTGGTGTGATATATTTTTAAAACGCTTGTGTAAAAATTCCCGGTATGTTTATTGTTGAACAAATAATTTATTTTTTCAGCAACTCATATTCAAACTGACATTATCTTGCGACAATATATGTAGAAAAGTACATTTTAAAAGTTCATAACATCAGTAATTATTCTCTGTGAAGAAAACTAAAATTTCCATTTAGGAAAAACATAAATCAAAACTTTGCGGTTTGAAAAGAACGAAATGAGAACTTTTTTGAAGAGTATTATTGTTAAAATTACAGCCATTATTTTCCAACACCTGCTGCTAACGATTTGAGTAAAAGAAAAAGAAATAGCGGTTAAATATTACAGATTGTCATGCCAAAAATACGGTAAAACAGAATGTTGTAAAAATGAAAAGTTCTTAAAGTTATATGTAAGGAAATATGTTTATTTTGCATTTATTATTTATGCGGACAGTTTCAAAAATTCTTTTCTGAAACATTATTTGTGAATTCTGTGTTCATTTCGTATTAATGACAGAGCCATATTTAATATTTTAAAGGATACAAAATAAATTTCCTCATTAATTTTAATAAATTGTTATAGTGATAAATTTATTATAAATAAAATGCAAAATCACTTTTTACAAAAATCGGTGAATAATATATATATATATATGTAACATATGGACATACCAACAGCAAAACGATTCCATTATTTGCTCATAATTTATATTTTTATATAATATTGTAAATATATTTAGAAACAGCTATTATCTAGTATTATATTATGCTTATAATTTACATGTCAGACATATAAAAGAAAAAGCTTATTATAAGAGTTTGTTCACTGTAAAAGTAAAGAGGGCCAAAATGGTTGATAAGACACGTCAAGAAATTTATTTTTGTATCGCAAGCTAGTGTAATTATTTAAACAAAGATACAAGTTAGAAATAAATGAACAGTTGTGTACTTCTTAATGCCAAATAATAGGGTTAGATATTTACAGATACACTATGACGCAAAAGTTTAGACAATGACGTCATTCAGCTTTAAAATGTAGAATTATGACGTCAGAATTACAAAAACCTGTAAATATATTCAAAAACTGATTTAAAATGCTATGTACAAAAGACAGTCCTTTTATTTGCTATAATACTAATTTTTTTCATAAAAATTCAAATGTGCTTGTCGCAAAAGTTTAGACACTATTCTAAATTTCTTTGAATATTCGCTGGCGTATGCAAATTTAGAATCGATGATGTCACAAATTTGGAGTACTTAAGTTCTGCAAACGATTGCGCTTCATAGTCGACATGCCGAGAGCTAAAGGAATTCAAGTGAATGAGGTTTCAAGGATTTGGCAGTTGAAAGGTGAAGGGAAGAGCGTTTCTGAAATTTCTGCTATTATTAATAGGTCAAAAAAATCTATTTATCGAGTTTTATCGAGTGGTTCCGAATATAAAGCAAAATGTCGGTCTGGGAGGCCACGTGTGAGAAATGTACGAGAGGATCGCCTGATACAAAGACTAGCGAGTACTCAACAAATGAGCGTACGTGGAGTTCAAAGATCATCGGGACTCTCTGTATCAAAGGATACGATTCGTAGACGAATTTTGGAAAAAGGAACAATCGTTTATAGCAAAATGCAGAAGAAACCAGCTCTGAAACCACATCATAAGTTACAAAGACTTATGTGGGCTCGAAAGCATATGTCATATGGAGAGAAATGGCAGTCAGTCATATTTAGCGATGAAAAAAAGTGGAATCTGGATGGTCCAGATGGTTGTTTATCATATTGGCATGACTTGCGGAAGGAACCTCGACGTTTTTTTAGTCGAGACAAGGAGGGGGCTCGGTGATGGTTTGGGCAGCCTTTTGCTATAATGGACAAGTATCTCTGACCTTCACCAGTGGTCGTCAAACTTCACAGCATTATACACAGACATTAGAAGAAAACCTACTGCCATTTGCTGAGCTTCTAGGGGGTCCTCAGTGGGAATTTCAGCAAGACAATGCTTCAATTCACACTGCAAAACATTCAAAATCTTAGTTTAATTCCCATAATATAAGAGTTCTCGACTGGCCAGCATGTAGCCCAGATCTTAACCCTATAGAAAACCTTTGGAGCATCATGTGTCGCAAAGTTTATAGCAACGCTGGACAATACTCTTCTGAAAAGGAACTTAAGACATCTATTGAGAATGCATGGTACGATATCGATCCACAAACTATGCAAGATTTAGTTTCTTCCATGCAATCTCGTGTATATGACGTAATACATAAGCATGGATGCGCAACCAGGTTTTAAAAATTGTTTATTTCGATTTTATTTAATTTGTGTCTAAACTTTTGAGACAGCAGTTTATTTTTGTTACCATTTAATTTATTGCAATATGCACAATTCCACTTTTCTTTGTTATAAATATTGTTTATATGTACAGCACATTAATTTCAAGCAGTGATTTGAAAATTGAATAAATATTTTTCAAAGTATGTAAGAATTTCTTCATTGTCTAAACTTTTGCGTCATAGTGTAATTGTTACGCATTACACATTCTGTGTACCGTATTTTCCGGCGTATAATCCGCGGATCAAACAATCCTTTTTCTTCCCAAAAAATTTTAAAAATAAAATGTAACTTTTTAAATCGCGGTAAACATTTGGCTTCAACAACTAAATAAGATTTCTGGGTCCAAACCGAATTGTTTGATCCGCGGATTATACTCCGGAAATTACTGTAATTTTAATGTCTGGTAATAAACCACCGCCCCCTGAATAGTAGGCCTGAGCGCTGACACAAAAATGGCTGCTGCCGAAGTCTGCTATCCTGCGCAAATCAGGTGTAATTTCTCACCCAGAGAATCTTGTTGATTATGACATCTCGTCTGCTATCCGAATCAGCTCAACAGGATAAATCATGAGTAATGTAATTTCAAGAATTGTTGGATACGTCGGTACACTATATTAATTTTATCACAATTATTATAGTTAACAAATAAATCATACGAGAACTTATATCATCATACGAGTCATAACGTGTAAACGCGCATGATTTATTTATTAGAATGATTGTGCTAAAATTAATATAGTTTAATTACGTATCCAAAGTTTCTTGGAATTTCATTACCTGCGATTTATTCTGTTGAGCTGATTCAGATATCAGAACAGATGTGATAATTGACAAGGTTCTCTGGGTGAGAAAGGTCCTCCAGATTTGTCTAGGATAGCTCAATTGGTTGATCATTGGCAGCTTACGCCAAAGGTTCGTGGTTCGAATACTGTCATGGAAACGTTTTCACTCAGTTGGAAAATTACAATGTGTATCATTTTTGTGCAAAACTGTTTCCAGGCCGGGACTCAAACCCCAAACCTATGGCTTTAATTGTCAATGTTCTTTCAATTAACACTAGAACATCCGGAAGGAGTTGATCCGACTCCAACCAAATGGTTAAATGTTATTGGAGCCAGAAAATTTTTAATAAAATAAGTTAAATTAAATTCACACAGAAAGGCGTTAAATAAGTCAGTTAAATAATTTTAAATAAAATTTGTGGCATGACATATATTTATGAAACTTGAGTAAAATTTCTGGGCGTTCTAGTGTTAAGTTATCTGAACGACATCTCAAAAAACGTAATTGTCGAGCATATGTTCGAATGTTTATTGAAATAAAAGTCTAGATGTTAGTTTAAATGTTCCCTTTTACGATACATTCCAACATTTTATCGTGTTATTAAAATTGTTTAGGGAAATCGTTCACAATATTCCTGAGTATCTTCAAGAAAAAAAAAACACTGCAAAGCGTTTGTTAAAACCATGGAACTATTAATAAAAATGAACTGGCATGTCTTTAAAATAGTGAAGCCTCAACTGTAACCACTTTCGCAGGGGTTTATTACCGCCAGATGAAACTTTCACCAGTAAATTTAAATAGAAATTTTCGTCTTCTTAAACGCCTTATTAAATGCAAAATTTCAGTCATTAATAATGATAGAAACAAATATTCATATTTATTGGTGTAAGTTTACTTTGGCGGTACACTGTTAAAAATATCGTGAAAAATTACCTCTGTTTTTAAAGGCTATCTATTTTTTGACCAATGAGAACGCTCCATAGGCATTTAAGAAGTGTTCTTATTGTTCAGAAAACAGATAGCCTTTATAAACAGAGGTAATTTTTCACGATACTTTTATCAGTGTAGTCAGTACTTGATTAAAGGAAAACTTTCATTCCAAAATTCCGGTGCCAATCTGGCATTTAAGAATTGAAATTAAGTGGTCCAAAAATGAGCCACCGCCCTTCAAGGCCTTAAGCACTAAAATTTAATAGAAAATGTTGACTTTTGTATTCGCAGATTTCGGCGATAAAGCAAATTCCTCTGTTAAATTTTAGTGGTGCAAAAATGAGAGATATTTGGTAGATATGTATCAGGTCATTAAGATCAGGTCATTATGACACGTCCGATCAGGGTTCCCGGTTTTGTCTCCATTTTTATTCAGTAATTTCGTGTTCATACGTTAAATAAAGAATAGTATTTTATGCTTTATTTAATGGGAGATATTTAGCGATCACTTGAAGAAAAATTCTTCTTTAGAAATTTCTTGTGTGAATATGACATTTCGGATTAACGTTGGAGGCCATACTGGCAACCCTGCGTCCGATTATAAAAGGGCCAGATTAACGACGACACAAACTTCCATCAGTACACCACCCTCGTAATTATCTGGCCTGAAGACTGACACAAAAATAGCAGCTGACGTAGGCGGATCTTATTCCGCTTTCATACGGTCCCTTGAATTTCAATACCAATATTTATTTTTAAGTTTTATACACTTTATTTCTATGAGAATACATTATTCAAAGAAAATTTCGGAAAATACTGGTATGTAAATACAAGGGACCGTACAAACGCTTAAACAATCCGCCTAGGACAGGCGGCATTTTTGTGTCAGCGCTAGTGTTGCTAGGTTTCCCGCGTAAATCAGGGCTCTAAATGCTCTGGACACGACCAATTTTTTACAGTTTATTTCTCCATATTTAATCGCATATAATTCTGCCATTAGATAAAGCGAAGAAAATTACTTTAAAATACTTTTGTCTGGAGCATTTGAAGCCACGACTTACGCGGGGCACTTAGCAACACTAACATCTCAGGCCTAGTATTGAGGGGGCGGTGACCAGTAAAAAATAACACAATTTTTTGTCTTATTCACACGGAGAAAACTATTCAGTTAAAATAACAAAGAATAGTTGTGTGAACTAAATGTTTCGTTAAATAATTGTCCCCACCCAAATATTTGGTTGTATTGACCAAATCAGTTTGTTATTTTAATAAAATTTTATTTAACAAACAAAATCATTTAGCCAGTCCAACCAAATATTTGGATGGGGCTATTTTTTGGTTCTTTTAACTAAGTATTTTTTTTTTTTTTTTGGCATAAGAGTAATGTTTCATGAATGCGATGTTTATTAAAGACAAAAATATTTATTAAAATTTACTGGTGGAAGTATGCCTTTTTGTAATTCTGGCTCATTCAGTAATAGGGCGTTTCATATTAAATGACCGAATATCAGAGCTGCCAAGTCAAAGACTTTTAAGATACTAGACTGGCAATTCCTCGGCCACTCCCATTCAAAAGCATGGCAGCCATCTGAAATGTTTTGAAGTAAATTAAAACACCTGAACCGCGAGGTTTGTACGTCAGCTGTGAGTTATTTACCATTAAGTGTTATGGCTAGATGAGCTTAAAAATTTAATTTTATCAATATATATAAAGTTTATGGCATATGTTTTACATGAAGGTATTTTTTATACCTAAATATGCGTTATAAATATTCAATTTTGAGAAATAAAGTTATATAAGGCGATTTATTAATAATTTTATGGATGATATGTTTGAAAAAGAGTACCTAATTTTAACATGCCTTATGAACTAAAATAAAGGCAGGGCTCCCACTCGGTCCGTTTTTTTGAACACCACTTTTATTTTAAGAAAAATCATCTTTATAAATTTAGTAGAAGCATACCAGGCGTAACATGGCTGTAACATAATATAGTAATTTATAAAATGTTAAATTACGTGTAAAGAAATCTACATTTTTTAAACTAATTCTTATTCAAAAAGGTAATTAAAAAATGCATATTAACGAAAGCAACACTATTTTTCTTTTATCTTTGGAGGATGTTTATTGAAATACTTACTTGCTATACGAAAAAAAAAATGATGAATAATAAAGTATTTTTTTAAAGGCCTAAATAAAATAGGGTAGACTAATACTTATTGATCCGCAATAAAAAATACGCTGTTAAAAGCATTTGCTTAGGTAAATTAAAATGTAAAACATATATACTGCCGTACAGCAGTTGTGATCAAAAATCCTCAATTAAATTGACAGTTTGCCGGTCTATGTATCTTTAAGGTCTTTGTGCCAAGTCTCCGGTTTTTTGAATACCAGTATGTTAACCCTCCGTCTACCAGACGGGTCCATTGGACCCGACAGGTACATACAAAATATTCATTCAAACCAGAAATTTCTTTAAAATAAACTAAGTATATAAACCAGACAAAAATAAGGTAAATAAATAAGTTAAATAGTTTTAAATAAAAATTCTGGTGTAGAACGTTTTATTAAAACTTGAATAAAATTCCCGGTAGATCTAGGGTTAATAAAGAAGATGTTTTATTTATTTGGAACATTTGGGCGATTTAAAAGACCAATTTAACAAATTTAACATTTTCTCTGAGATAATAGTAGTGTGAAAAAGCCGGACAGTTGGCAACTTTGCCAAATATATTATTTTAACACTATCATTGGCAAGTGATTGTGTTTCTGTAATGTTGAATTCAAACCAGAATTTTGGAAACATTTTCTTTGAAAATTAGGTAATGAAATTTTACAGCTTTTTTTCACCAACGTTATAAAGGTAATTAAAAAAAAATCTGGTTTAAATTTAAGTGGTATAAAATGTATATCTTCTTCCTTCAAGGGTTTAAAGTCTCCTAGATATTTAATTATAAAAGGAAACGTCTTGCATTATTATTTCTAAAACTAAAAATAGATAAATTAATCAAGAAGGGAAATGTTTACGTATTTTTTCCCGTTGATTTAACATTGTAAGAACTTTTTCAAAACCGAGAATTGAATATTTTTAAAAACACTTTAATATCTAATTAAATTCAATCGATCCTTAGGGAGAAAGAGAAAAATTTCTTTTTTTTAATAATACCAATTAGTATCAAATAAAGCATACTTTTTTGAGCTTTTATTATACAATATTTAAATAGCAGATAAATTGGGGAAATACTAAGCGAAAAGTAAAAAAAGAATCTTAATTAAATGACGTCTATAAAGTTGAATAGGGGAATCCCATCACAAAAATGAAAAAAAAATGAGAATTTTCAAATGCTAATTTGTTTTATTTTTGCTTTCTAATTAAATGTTTAAGAAATAGAATGGAATTTTTAAGAAAATATTAATTAATGTATCTAATGTTAATTTAAAATAAGATTTTTTTCAGAATTTATCCAAGCATATAATTGAATAAAGAAACAATAAAAAATGGCAATTTAATCTAATGTAAAACTTTTGATATTAATTTATTGTAAAACGGCTGACTCTTTTTTTTCACATAACGCTTAAAAAATTGCTTACTTAGAAGGAAAATGTGCAAAATTACAAAATAAATATGCATTTGTTGTAAATTCCACCGTATAATCTGTATATGAAATAAATCGATTTCAAACTATAAATTTTATATAAGAAATGAAAAACAATAAGTACCATGAAAAAATTAATTTAACTTGTTATTAAATATAAGTTTTGCTTCTAAATATGTTTATTCGACGTGCGGATTATATGCGGGATATTACAATAGTACATCAGCACGGTATTACATTTTCTTTTATAAAAAGCAATATTGAAATTACAAGAATTTTCGGCATATATCGGATAAAATTAATTTATTTTGAACCAGAAATTTTACTTGAAAAATGAACTCGTATCTGCACCATGAAAAAGATATTTTCTATCTTATGAATTAAAATTTCTGCTTTCAAATGTGCTTGTTTGATAGGAGGATTGTATGCTTGACATTATGTTAAAAATATCATTCCATATCTGACCGGAAAAGTTGCATGAAAATAGAAAGAATGATAGTAAAAATTAAAAAAAATACATAAAGAAATTTATGATACGTCTGTCATGATAATATATTTCAGACATTTCAAACAATTTTCCTCTCCATTATCAGTTTTGCTAGTTGTGTAGGGATTCTTTCATTCAGCTTAACCCCTTGAAGGGTGCCGGTATATTATATATACCACTTAATTTTAATCCCATGATGCCACATTGACACCAGAATTTTTAAATTAAATTTTGCATTGATAATGTACGTGAAGTAGAGCTTTTACTTATTTTCAAATAAATTTGTTTCTAAATCCTGCTGTCAGTCAATTATTTCATTATTTTAGCAGCAGAAGTACTTTTCCCCTGAAAGGGTTAATTGCTGTCTCTTTTTTTAAAATGGTAATGCTTGCTTTATTTAACACCTTAACACTTTGAAGGGTGGTGGGATATATATGTACTACTTAATTTTAATAACCAAATGCGAAAATTGCACCAGAATTTTTAAAGAACATTTTGCCTTTACAGTCTACTCGAAGTAAAATACTTTATTTATTTTGAAACAAATTTGTTACTAAAACCTGGTGTATATCAATCATTTCAAAATTTAAACAATTGAAGTACTTTGCCCCTGAAAGGTTTAACAGTTTCTTTCTTTGACACAATAAAATAAAACTAAGGTGGAGCACCATTTTTTCTATAATAAAATATTTGTTTTTTTTTATCAAAACAATGTCAGGCAATTAATAGGGTGAAGATTACAGTTAAAAATTACTGGCCTCCAATAGATATGAAGCAGGGAAAAGGGTCTGGCCAGATAAGCATAGCGAAATGGCCCTCATGGCCAATGTTTGAAATAACATGTGGTTTAATATGGCTCACCATCAGAATGCAATATAGAGTCTTTTTAGCTCTTGACCTTCAACTGTCCTTGAGATAATCTGCGAAATATGCGCCGGCGGTACTATTTTTTAAAACGTTTTTCTCAAAAAGTGCAAAAGTTTAAAAAATGAAACCAATGCCGTTTATTGAAGAATATATTAGTTCACATTATATATTTCTTTCACATTTTTTTCACAAATTTTAACATAGAAAAATAAACAAAAATATTTTAAAAAATAATTATTAATGTTGTAATTTTATATTTACACCATCCAAAAAATTACAGAATAATGCTCAAAGTATGTACTTTTGAGAAGAAAAAAAAAATTCGTTAAAATCGAAGATGCGCTTTTTGATTTATAACAAAAATAATTCCAGCAACTTGCTAAAATATTCGTAACTTTCCCTGTTTGTATTTTCAGAAATACGCTGCTACCAATGCATTGGTCGATTCGTGACATTTTCACTTGGGCAGGATTTGCAGTGAGCCAAAATAAGAGAATGATTCCATACATACCACTTCCCTATAGGTTTGTTTCGTATTTGTAAATATTCTGTTATTTTGGCTTTGTGCTCATCCTTCTCGCGTAATGATATCAAGAACTGACAAACAAAATAATTAAGATTTGCCTACCATGATTTTCACATAGAAGAGCGCTATGGAGCTGTACAGTGTACATATATAACGTATCACTTTAGGGGGGAATTGTGTGTGGGGTGTGAGGGGTCCGGTACTTGACATCGGAAGATAACTGTAAGGGGAGGGGATCTGTCATTTGATATTGTTATCATTTTTAAACAAACCAAAATTTACTTTTTTGGTATCTTTTTCTTTACATCTGTTATCTGAATTTTTTAAATCTGTTTTCTTCATTTTATGAAAATACAAAGTTAGTATTAAAGCCATTGAATGATTATAAAACATTTAATTCCAAAATAATAGAATAATCCAACGTTCACCATTAATAATCTCCTGCCATATGCGTACATAATTCGTTGTTAGAGAGATCAGATTCGAAATTATACTTGTTATTTTTGACAGTAAAAGATGGGGAAGAATGTTGCCCACCTGTTTTGTTTACAAGAAGTTCTGTTTAGCCCCGTGCAAAAGCGAAATGCCAGAAGACAATATTACTGTTCAATGCATTGTGAAACAAAGAGCTATTATTAAAAACTTTTAAATTATAAATACTTCTTTAAAATGTTATTTGATATAAAGTTATTTCTTATATAACAATGATATTTTATAAATTTCTTCTCTTCATTTAGATCAGTAAAATATGCGAATAAAAAATGTACAACTGTATCTCTATATCATTGCAAACGTAAAAAAAGAAAAAAAATTGTAAAAACCAAAAGAATTTTTAAACACTGATAACAGTGTTATTAGGGAGAGGGGGATTCGAGGAATGATAAGGTTTGATATCGGAAGGTTATTAGGGGGTCCGAAATTGCCAAAAGTTGATAACCTTATATATTTACAGCCCCTATTCAGCTTCAGCTGCACAATCGACTAGACCAGTGGTTCCCAACCTTTTTTTGGCCGTGCCCCACCTAAACATCTCTAAAATCATGATGTCCCACCACCCTCCCTTCTATATTATATAAATTTTGTCACATAAAAAATAAACTTCCATTTTCCCGGATGGTTCCGAAAATAGCATTAACTCTGATAAGTGATTTCGCATTCTTTAATTTATCAAAATCGTATTTTTGTTTAATTACAAGTGTGCTTAACTCCATGATTGCAGTGATGCCATGGAACTTCGTATTTACATCTACAAAAGTTTTATTGTTTTTTGGCAACTTACCTCAAATTTTAAGGTGATAAATAGTTTTACATTTTTATTTTTGTAAAATTTCTTGAAATCTCTCTCATATTTTGTATCACATCTGATAGAATTGGTACATTTTATAATGGATTTTATTACTTCATTAAGAATAAGTGATATTGGTTTATCGCCAAGACTGTATCGAAAACATAATTCACAAGTAACATTTCCGGATTCACGCTTTTATCCATTTTAATTTACTATTTTTTTTCCTCTCATACATACTTCTTTGATAGCGGGGTTTTCCCCCATTATTATTATTTGGCCCCCATGTTTTCTCCAATTTTAAATTTTACAATGCATATGTAATGAAGTATGTTTATATATTGTGTATGTGTTCTGCAAAAGAGCCATAAGAAGTTTACTTTCAACCCTTTCCTTCCGTGATGCGCACGATGTTTTATTAATTTCATAAATGTAGCACCTCATTCAGATCATTCAAAGCATTTTTTAGATTAAACATGTCCAAATAATCTATTTTAGATATACCCTACAAAATTTCATAGGTAAAATGTCCCTCATGGGTCATATTACACTATGAATAGATGTACAAGTTTTTTTTAAAATAAATAGTAAAAAAAAAAAAAAGAGGTGCAATTTACTAAAATAATATTAAAATCAGAAATATTAAAATGAATTTTCAGTATACAAAAGGTGTTAAATTATCCAAAATATTCGCATAATTATACCGGTGCCAATGAAATTTGTTTGAGTTTTGAATTTTTAAATGGGATCCTTTCGAAAATTAATTTTTATTCAACTATTTTTAAATTTTTTCACCTATTATTTATATTTTTAGACTAAGACATTACTTTCATTTGAAAAAAATTACAGAAAATTTGTTAATAAGAAATCTGAAATTGCCCCCCTGAAAAGTCATATTGCCCCATTGTGGGGCGTACGCCCCACATTGGGAATCACTGGACTAGACCATTGATTTGATATTACTACGTCAAAAGGATGCACAATGCGCCAAAATAACAGCATGTTTGCAAACACGAAACAAACCTATAGGGAAATGGTTTGTATGGAAGCATTCTCTTATTTTGGCGCACTGCATCCTGCCCGAGTGGAAATATCACGAATCGACCAATGCTTTGATAGTAGCGTATTTATGTAAATGCAAAGCGGGAAAGTTACTAATATTTTAGCAAGTTGCTAGCATTATTTTTTTTATAACTAAAAAAGCACATCTCCAATTTTAACGATTTTTTTTTCGTAAAGGTACACATTTTGAGCATTATTTTGTGATTTTTTCGTTGGTGTAAACATAAAATTACTATATTAATAATTTAAAAGAGAGAAAAAAATATTTTACTATGTTAAACGTTGTGTAAAAATGTGATAAAATATATATAATGCGAACTAATATATTCTTCAATAATTGGCGTTGCTTTCATTTCTTTAACTATTGTACATTTTGAGAAAAACGTATTTGAAAAATAATAGCGCCCGAGCATACTTCCCCGATTATCTCAAGGACAGTTCAAGGTCAGGGGCTAAAAACACTCTTTATTGTATTCTCATGGTGAGCATTATTACAACACATGTTATTTCAAACATCGGCCGTGGGGGCCATTTCGCTATGCTTTTCCAGCTAGACCCTTTTCTTGCTCAAATGGCATTCGGACAAAACTGTTAATCCTTTCAGGGGCAAAGCAGTGTCATTGGTGACATGTCGAAATGAAAAAGTGACACCTGAATTTACAAAAAAAATTATTTTGAAATAAGAAAAATCACTTTTTCACGTACATGATGAACAGAAAATTTCTGTATCGAAATTCGGGTGCCATTGTGGCATTTGGGAATTAAAATTAAGTGGTTTCATAAACGTACCACCGCTCTTGAAATGGTTAAGTCGTTAAACTTGTAGTGTCCATGTTAACATAAATTTTACCACCAGCGTTTCGAATTCGGTGGATTTTTAAATTCGGATACGCCAAATTCATACTAGAAATTTAAAATATCAATATTTGCTTTATTTAATAACAGACATCCGTTTTTTTAAATAAAGCGAAATTTATTATTGAAAATTTCTAGTATGAGTCACAATTTTTTGAATTACGGAATTCCTAGAACGTATTCTACTATAGGAATTAGAGTGTTAATCTGAAATAAACGCATTGTTTACGGGATACGTGAATTCAGATCTTTCGAATACGTGTAATTCCGCTGAAGGGTGGTACAATAGAATTTTATGTGTTACATTATTTATCAGAAAACATACACAAAATTCGTATTTTTTCATTTAGAGTACTATGCATATAAATTCTTCTATAAGAAACAATACCATAGCTGCCAACATCTTACGCTTTTTTGTACCACACGCCGTAATCTGCCGAATGAATTAGACAAAAATTTCTATTATATTTTTGTGGTACAAAAAAGCCAAAGAGTTGGAAGCTGTGCATACCACCATTATATACATTCATTTTTAATATAAACAGGACCAGTGAAAATATTTTTCCTAAATAATATAAAATGCAAGTGTAATGTGCGTAGGTTGAATTTTCTGTATAGAAGACGAAAACGGGCCGTCGCAAAAATAATAACTAAGACGAATAAAAATGTTTCAAAAAGAGGTAGAAATCAAGTAATCTGAAAAAAAAAATGTAGTGCAACTGGCAACAATGTCTCGAACAATGTCTCTATATACATTATCGATATTAGATATTTTATGAAAATTTCCCATAGTATTCATAGTCTTACCTAATCAAATAACTCCAGCGATTAATTAACTCCAAGTTTACTGTTCGGTAAAGGTGGTACCCTAAGCCCCTAAGCCATCTTTTAATCATCTTGGGTACACACTGTTAACACATGAAATGTATATGGAGCCACATACTGTGTTTTATCGTTTTTTTCAACGGAAATCCATTGATGTTTGAACATGATAACAATTATTTCAAATTAATAACCGTCTCCTTATTTAATTGCAGAATTTTTGTCATCAAATAATTGAAATCTTTCTACTTGGAAATAGCGGTAGTCAAATTCAAGCAACTTTATTAACTTTGAGTATTCTATAATTCAGAAAACCGCCCTTTATTGAGTCAGACCGCAGGGCTAGTACAAGTTAGGCTAGTCAAAGAATGAGAATCACCACAATTTATGAATAAAAATGTTCCCCTTATTTAATCGAAGAATTCCTTATAAGAAATAACGCCCTAATTTACTAATCTGAAAATGGTTGACCATTCGTCCACTGGTGCGCGGCTTGTTTTCCCTGGCCTATCTTTCTGTTGGCTATATACATAGTCTGCTCTCTTTTTTACGATTTTGCAACTGCCCACAAGCTAGCATGATCCTTACTACGAAATTATTTTCAGTTTGTCATGCACTTGTTTAAGTACTATCATTATGACTGTTGCCAGTGGGCTACTTTTTTTAATTCAGATATCTTGATTGGCACCACTTTTTTGAAACGGTAAAATTCACTTTATTTTTGCCTTAATTAATATGTCATTAAATAAGGCACATTTTACCATTTCAAAAAAGTGGTGTCAATCAAGAATCTGATTTTTAAAAAAGTAGCTCATCCGGCAACACTAACTGTAACCATCATTAACATGCAGACAACACACTACCCCATACATGTGTGATTGGCTGGTATCCAGCAACATTTCTCTCGTCATCTCTTTTACGGTTACTTGTGTCATTGATAGGCGCCAAACGCAGTGTGTCACGCTTTTTTCACCGTTTTAAAAATTTTCTGCCCACTTGTACCACAGCCTTTTGAATACTAGACCTTCGCGCTGACACGAAAATAGCGGCTGCCATAAGTGGATTTTTTTCAGTTTTTGTACAGTACCTTGCAGTGTTGCCAGCGGGCTACTTTTTTAAATTCAATTAATGATTGGCACCACTTTTCTGAAATGGTCAAATACCCCTTCTTTTAGCCTTATTTAACGTGTCATTAAATAAGGCGAACTTTAATATTTCAAAAAAGTAGTGACAATCAAGAAATCGGAACTTTTAAAAAGTAGCCCACTGGTAACACTGGCTCCTTGAACATTAACAACAGACGTTTACAAAAGTATTCTTCGCTTTATTTTATAGCAGAAAAGTAAGGCGATGAATTCTTTAAGTAAATACAAGGATATTCAAGGAACCGAACAACGCTGAAAAAAAATCCGTCTTTGGCAGCCGTTAATTTTGTGTCAACCTGTCAGAGTTGCCAAGTCTCCGTCTTTTTGCTCACCACTCCTATCTTAGAGAAAATACCGTTCTTTTAACCCTAGATCTACCGGGAATTTTATTCAAGTTTTAATAAAACGTCCTACACCAGAATTTTTATTTAAAACTATTTAACTTATTTATTTACCTTATTTTTGTCTGGTTTATATACTTAGTTTATTTTAAAGAAATTTCTGGTTTGAATGAATATTTTGTATGTACCTGTCGGGTCCAATGGACCCGTCTGGTAGACGGAGGGTTAAGTCGCTCAAATGTTCCAATTAAATAAAAGAACATTTTCTATATTAAAATACTGGTATCCAAAAAGCCAGAGATTTGGCAGCTCTGGCCTGTACGCTTTGTATTCAAAGAGCTGTACATGTTCTTATTTCTGCGTGATAGAGAATTGTTGTTATGTTCCGTTGAGTATTTTATGTAATTGTATGCGAGAAAAATCGAACTGGTAACAATCTTGAGAATTTAGCGTTTATTTATATTCAAATTATCTATCAGAATTTTGCAATAGTAATAACTGTTTCATTTAATCACCAAATATCAGCTACTAAATAAAGAAATAGTTCTTATTCAATATTTTATTTTTTCTTAGATAAAAGGCGGTAAATTGAGGATATAGTTAACCCTTTAATTGTTTGAGCCGAGTGCCGCTCGGAAAAAAAATTTTGCTAACTTCAATACTAAAAGCTTTTGGATACCACAATTTTAACTGTAATCTTTGGTTTGTTAAATGACATACTTTTTTGATTGTGCAAAGCCAAATATTTCAGTAAAAAAAAAAAGTGGCGCCGGGTTCTTATTTTTAATTTATTGCGCCGAAAAAAAAGAAACAGTTAAGGGGTTAAATGTATTTAGTGCTGTCGATCTAGCCATTTTTTTTAAAATTCAAAATACCTAAACGAATTTATGTGGTGTAATTTCTTTTATTTAATCATGTCTGTTACTAAATAAAGAAAAAAATACCATAAAAGAATTCTGGTAGGTATTTTGAATAAATAGGACGCTAATTTGAAACACTGTCTGCTTTGTCTTGTTGCACATTGACAACACAGCGATGATACCTGTCTGCAACTAAAGCAATAAAAATTAAGCAATTAATATCAAATATTCATACCACTACACCAACAGCATAATAGTATAACATGCGAAGGCAGAATGCAGAACGCACAAGAATAATGTGAGTTTGTTGATTGGAAATGTGTGGACAAATCTTAACTCATCCTTATAATTAATTGTGTTCTATATTTGTTAGAAATGTATTTCATTAGCATAAAGTAATCATACATGCCAAACTCCGACTTTTTTTTAAAATAAAAGGAAAATACCTCCAACAGGAAGTTTATTTAATGAATTAAATTAACCCTTTCAGGGGAGAGGCATTTCTGCTGCAAAAATGTTCGAAAATTTAATTCACACCGCAATTTAAGACCAAATTTATTTGAAAATAATCAAATGCTTTTCTTCATGTATATTATGAAATTGAAAATGTTCTAAAAAATTACTGGTGCCAATTGGCAGTTTCGGCATTAACATTAAACGTTTTCATACTGAAAACGACACCACTGAAATGGTTAAGTAGATTTCAACTTATTATCACTTAGAGGAATGGCACATTAAGCTATATATATTTTTTTGTTCAATATAACGTTTTTTTTTCTTTTGAAGCCCAAGGGTTGGCAAGTATGCGTTATCATACTCTTTGTTTTTATTATGTAGGACAAAAAATTTCTCACGTAGGGTATCAGTTTGCGCATGGGCCTTATTTTAGAGTATGACTGTTTCCATGTTTAAATAATAGACATTATTAATTGAATATTATTTTTACAAGTTCTTTTACTAAGCAAAAAAATACTACTATTAAAAAATACTGGTATTCAACTGGTACCTAGCATGATATTGTTTCTTATTTAAGCTTCACTAAACATTTTCTGGGATGATTTTTTTTTTTTTTTTTTTGCATTGCGTGTCAGCATTATGTACTGACCCTTCTCGCTGCGTAAGTAATTCTTCGCGATGAGCGTCTTTTACAGAATTTTTAACCTTTTATCACCGGTTCTTTAAAGCAGAAATTTTTGACTATCGTAATCGAGGAAAATGTCCTGATTAAATTAAAGATTTCTCTAAAAAAGAACTCGCGGGAATAACCAAATAGTACTAATTAGACGGAAAATTGCATGCTCGAGTATATCTCGGGTTGCGCAGCGAGATGGTTAATAGAGCATATTAACCGGTTGAGGTTAGGTGTCATGTCCCATTACCGTTCAATACTCAAGGCCTCCGGACTGATTTCGTGACGGACTAAATGAAGATTAACCCCTTGAAGGGCATGCAATTGCGTTTGTGTAATGCTTAATTCCCACCGAAAATTTCGAAAAATCTTATTTCAAAATAAGGAAAAGCAATTTTACGACTTTTCTCCACTAAAGTCAGAAAACTAAAATTTCCTAAAAATTTTCTGGTGCAAATCCTGATTAATCGTAGGTGGTGTATAATATATACCGCCGCCCCTTAACCCCTTGAGGGGCGGTGGATATATTTTATCCCACCTACGATTAACCAGTATTTGCGCCAGAAAAATTTTAAGAAATTGTAGTTTTCAACACTTTAGTGGAGAAATGTCGTAAAATTGCTTTTCCCTATTTTGAAATAAAATTTTTCGAAATTTCCGGTGGGAACTAAGCATTACACAAACGCAGTTGCTTGCCTTTCAAGGGCTTAATCTTCATTTGGTACGTCACGAAATCAGTACGGAGGCCTTGAGTATTGAGACGGTAATGCATGTACACGTCCCATATAGTATGCTTATGGGTTAAATATTTAACGCTAGTATAAGTCGTAATATATGCAATGTTTAACCGCAGAATTCTTGAATTAGATATAACTAAAAACTCTATATGAAATTACTGGTATTAAATATTAAAATGGCGTAAAATGAAGTCCGTCCTGAAACGGTTAAAAGTATTTTTTGGAAAGAAAATTATATTCAAAACACTGAAATTTTTCAAAATTATTCCAGCCTAAGAAATGAAAAAGTTATTAATGAAAAAGAACTTAAAAATTCCGTAAATTACAAACCGTTTCTATTTCTGTTATATATGGTTGAAAAGTAAATAATTTAGTAAGTAATTTTAACCCTGTAATTGTGTTTATTTGAAAATAAGGAAATGCAATTTTAAAGCCTATTTTTTCACGAAAATTATAAAATTAACATTTTATTAAAATATTTTGGTATGAATATTGAATACAATTATGTGGAATAAAATATATTCCACCGCCTTTAAAACCTTTCGGCGCGGTGGGATATAGTATATCCCACCTAATTTTAATCAAGATTTGCACCAGAAACGTTTAATTAAATTTTACTTTTATAACTTTGGTGAAAATAGGATGTAATGGGACGGAATTAGGATGTTTTTCCTTATTAAAAGATTTTGAAATAAAATCTTTCGAAAATTCTGGATTGAATTCAAGATCAGAGAAACACAATTGTTTGCCCTTGAAAGAGTTAATATGTTTAAATATTTCGAAACAGTTTAAACGAAAAGTCTTCAACCTTTGATAAGGGGCCAACACTGTACAACTATTTTACGGTAGAAAAGTTGAAATTAAAAAAAAAAAGGGCAAAGATTATTTTTCGGAATTTTGAAAGCTTTCAGGCTAAAGAGTTAAAGATCTTCGTTTTACATGAAGTTTAATACTTTGGAGCTCAGTGATAGAATATTGATTCTATTTATTTAAAAAAAAATTGTACCCGGATTTTTAATAAAATTCTGCTTTTATAATTTATGTGAAAAGTTTAAGGCTTTCAACATTCCTTTTAATTATATAAAATTGAAATTATTCGAAAGAGTTTTCAACATTTTAATATCAGATCAGCTGTAAAAATATTTAAGAATAGTACTTTGTTCGCATTCAATAGTTTGATTCCATTGTATTCTTCATAGAGGTTCCAATAAGAATATACAGTAAATTTATTCTTGTAACTACACCGAAAACAGATATTTCCGTTCTACAAATATTTCCTTTTTGAGCCAAGCGATATATATTTTTTCGATTAAAAGGATTTTAATGCTTCGTAGATTGATAAAGTCAATAATTCTTTTTTAGAAATCCGGTAATTACAAAGTAAATCTTATTATCTTGTACATAAAAAAATGAGATATTCCTAAAAAAAATAACAGCAATTGATGAAGCTGCAGAGTTTTTTATTTTTTATTTATAGGCGACAGAATAAAATTTTCAAGGTTTTTTGTTTATCTTATTTAATGGACATCAGATTTTGTATGTTCATTTTTTTTATTAAAGGAAAAAGCAATTCTTGACTGAAACTTATTATACTGCGGTATAGTGATTTCTATTTCTAATCTGCATATAAATGATAAAATTAGCATTGTTTGAAAAGAAGCGGATGTTTCATCATCTAATAAATTAAAGAAAAAGCCGCTTGGTTTTTCGACAATTAGTCTTAATGTAAGACAAAGAAGTATAATAGCCAAAGAAAAAAATAAGAGAAAGACAGGGAAGAGAAAGGGGGAGAGTACTAATAAATAAAACCTCCAATTTTAGCTTACCTTGATTTTTTGTATAATAAAAAAAGTTATAGAAAATATATACCAAGTTAATATTTTTAAAATATGAAAAAAAATTAATTTTCAATATCTTTAACCATTTACCTACTGCATTATGATATAGTGCAATTTTTTTCAGTTACTACAATGAAAATTAAAGGATATACATAAAAAATACTCAACCGTGAGAAATTTAATTCGTTAGAGGTAATTAATTAAAGTGGTACTTTAAAGTACCGTCAGTACACTATGGCTAAAATTATTTTCGCAACAGAAAACCCATATATCATTTCAAATAAAATTCAAACTTTTGAAAGTGCTAAATAACAAGAAGATACTCGCAAGTTAACAATAAAAAATATTAAATTGACATAGTTTCACTGTACACATGAAAAATGAGCGAAAATTCAAATTTGATGGTATTAACCCTTTTCGCTCGGCGTCTTTTACACAAATTTTATTCGATCGGCAACAGTTTTAAAAAAGAAGTTTCGTTCAAGTACACAATTTCAAAAATGCTCTGATTAAATAAGATACATTTTATTTTCCTTTATTACTGGTACCAAAAACAAATTTTGCAACGAAAGATTATGTCTCCGCAGCGGAGCCCTCGAGTGAAAAGGGTAAAAAAAACAATGTCTTTTAGGTTTCGATATTTTTAGCAGTTCTTTAGCATTAGTTATATCTACTTTACTCTAGTTTAGTTTTTTCCCTATGTTATTAGTTTCGCCTTAGCATTCATTAGATATGCGACACCTATATGCCAAGGACAACATGTTCTCTCGCATCTCCACTTATGCAATATATGAATTTCATATGCCATTTCTAGCACAGCAAAAATGAGCCGGTATCACAACTTTTTCGATTTCCTATAAAAAATAATATTGTTTGGTGCGGTCTTTTTAGACAAAGTATTTTTGGAAAATAATTTATTTTAAAATCGCGATTATTAACAGGGTTAGTACGCTTTCTCATATTAGTATTTTTATGTAGAAAAACACGACTAATATAATCGCGCAATTTCAAATGGCGAGTTTTTCTCTGAGAAAATACTTGTATTAAGTCAGGAAAAGTCAGGGAATTCCCTGACCCGTACGAGCCCTAAATTAACCCATTAACCCTAGATCTACCGGGAATTTTATTCAAGTTTTAATAAAACGTTCCACACCAGAATTTTTATTTAAAACTATTTAACTTATTTATTTACCTTATTTTTGTCTGGTTTATATACTTAGTTTATTTTAAAGAAATTTCTGGTTTGAATGAATATTTTGTATGTACCTGTCGGGTCCAATGGACCCGTCTGGTAGACGGAGGGTTAAAGACGGAATTATTTTTCCTTTTTAAAATACAAAAATTGCATTTCGCACCACTTTTTTGGAAAAGAAAACATTATATTGTTTTATAGCAGAGTTTTTGGCATTAAAGAAAATGAAAATTTTTGTTCAAACAGCAAAAGGATTGACAGTTATGCTGTGGCCATATGGCAACGCTAGTCCTTAATGGGTTAAGCAACAGAAATGCCGTACTCATTTGCTGGGCTATTCAACCTAGCGCCCGCGGAATGCCAGAAAACTGTTACACAAATCACCACTTTATTTAATCGGAGATGTTGGGAGATTGTATACGTTAAATATTTCTGTAAGAATTTTCTGGTGTTTCGTGGGCTCCAGCTTGGACAGCCCTGTCCTTTTGAATGTAGTTGTTACGTTGATTGTCAAAATACGTTTCTGGATTACCGTAATTTCCGGCGTATAATCCGCAGATCAAACAATCATTTTTTGACACAGAATTTTTTAAAAATAAAATGTAACTTGTTAGATCGCGGTAAATATTTCGCTTTATTTACTAAATAAAATTTCTGGGTCCAAACAGAATTGTTTGATCCGCGGATTATACGCCGGAAATTACGGTAGGGGAGATGGGAGATGAATGGGACATTTTCACAAAAATATTTATTTTTATTTTTTATTTAAGTTATTATCAATATTATAAATCACATTTCATAAATTAGGTATTTGATAACATATATAAACAATATTTATTCTAGATTATGATTTATTCAGAAAAATATTATGAAATAAAAAAAAAACGTTCCTTCCTGTCCCAATCATCCCCAGAGCAGGGATGAATGGGATACTAATAGGGATGGATGGGACACAAAGATATTCCTCCCTGTATTCAATTTAACAAGTTAAAATTTATAATTATAAACTTATATATAATTCTTTTTGAAATATATGATTTTACAGCACGAATCGATATGTTTTTTTCTTTCAATAACTTCTTTTATTGCAGTTTTAACTTTTAATGCAGACTTCGGCTATCAGTCTGTTCTTTTTTCCCACTTATGAGGCATTTTAGATTTGAAATGAAAGTGCCAAATATCTTTTAAATATGGCAGAGTTAATAATTTTCATTCCTAACTTATTAATTAATATTAATTAAATGTATATTAGAAACATGCAGAACGTAAATTATTGGATCAATCGGAAAGTCGTGTCGTATTGGAAAAATCAATTCGTACCGGAAAATTCTGCCCGGTAATTATTAGAAATTAGATATCGGAATCAATGTCTAATAATTAAATGATAGAATTTTCTGGTACGAATTGATTTTCCCAACACGACACGACTTTCCGATCGACCCAATATGTTAGGGGTGAGGATTTATTTGTACAACATTTCAAAATTCAATATAATTTCCCCCATTTGATCAATAAACATACTGTTTTTAACAATTTTATCTATTTTGATTAAGTTTTAGTACCAATTATTTGATAATCCATTAATAATTATTACAATACAATAAATAACACTCAGAAATTTTAAACAATAACAACTCATATAATACTATTTAATACTATTAATTAACATTAATTATTAATTTATCAACCTATATAATACTATTTAGTTAATAAATAAAATTTTCAGCATCTCTAGGGATGAATGAGAATGTCCCATTCAGCCCCATTTGAAATGTCCCAATCACCCCCATGATGCATATATTCCCTTCTCAGCCATTTTCTCTCAAAAAATATTTTGTCACAATGGTTACTATTCATTTATTTTAACTATCGATATTGAACCTTAAGATAAATAAATACAATAAAGCTTAATTTTTTATTACGTTGAGTAAAAAGTTTTCCGCCAAATTTTTTAAATTGTAAAATGATAAATACATACGAAATCATCAAAACTAATGAGGATAGTAATCTCCTTTTAAATCTACAATCGCCTGGCAACGTTTCGGCAACTTTTCAATCCTTCTGCGAAAAATTGGGCCGTGCACGAGTCCAGATACAGATCGACCTCAATTATGACCTCCTCATTTAGATCGAAGATTGCGCCATTAAGATGCAGTTGCAGATGAGAAAACAGATGGAAATCTGAAGGGGCCATGTCGGGGCTGTATGGTGGAAGTTGCATTAAAACCCACACTAGCTTGTAGAGCGTCAAGCCGGTCATCGTACTAACGTGTGGCCGGGCGTTATCTTGATGAAAGAGAACCACCTTCCTTCTGAACTCGTTTCTTCGTTTTTCCCGAATGGCCTCTTGAACTTTGATTAGAATGTTGCTGTATATTGCACTGTTTACAGTCTGTCCGCTTTTCAGGTACTCTTTGTACATAATTCCGAGACAATCTCACCAGATGCAAAGAAGCACCTTCTTGTTATTTAGGGCACGTCTTGCAATCGAACCTGCTCATTCCCAAGGTGCTGTCCACTCTCCTTTATGACTTGTATTGTTGTAGTACACCCATTTTTCATCACAGGTCACAATTCTGTCCAGAATGTTCTCTTTCCTTTGATCTTTGAGCAGAGCCAAACAACAGTTTTTTCTCTTGCGCTTGTCTTCAGCAGTCAGTTCGTGAGGCACCCAGTGGTTGAACTTAAACGTTAGATTTGTGCGTTTCAGAGCGTTAACTATTCTTATGTTTGGTAACTTTATACTCTAACGCAATAGTTCGTGTTGAAACATTTCTATTTTGATCAATGATTTGCTTTAACTGCTCACAATCAACTTCAATACGGCAGCCAGAACGTGGTTCATCTTCAATGTCGAAATTTCCAGCTTTAAATTTTCGAAACCAAACATTGACTGTATCATAAGAAACAATATTGATGCCTAAACTTTCACACATTTTTATGTGGCATTCAGTCCCACTGAGTTTGTTACGGAACTCATAGTACATAATCGTTCTGAGCTGCTGACGTGATAGCTCCATTTTAAACACTTTTTTGAAGCACAAGATAATAATTTTTTAACAAACAAGTTACACAGTCATGTAGTTTCTATGTTCAGCTTTCACATGCAAAAATTGGTTGGTTGAAAAACTAAAAACTGCGTAAATGACAGCTGTTGGCGCGAAGGTATCTCCCCTTGGCGGAAAACTTTTTACTCAACGTAATATATTTTATAAGATATTTCACATCGTCAAATATAAAAAAAAAACTTGCTTTTAAGCAGAGATTTCAGAAAATGCAACTTTGGAAAATGAAAACAGCATGAAAATGAAAAATGTGGAAAATGAAAACAGCAATGTGGTCCTTCTTTTAGTTCTGAAGCACACTGCGGTAGTGACTTATATGGGGTAGGAAGCAATTTAAAATAAATGTTTATAGCCTGAAATATTGAGAATGTCACATCCATCCCTTGTCCCATTCATCCCCTAGCTCCCGTATATATAAGCAAATATTACCCAATATGAAACATCTTAACTCTTTCGCGGGCGGTGTCCTTAAAAAAGAACACGTAATTTTAAGCTTACTGGCACCCAGAAAAAGTATTTAAAAATTTCCTTTTATAATGCACATGATAATAAGCAAGTTCTTATTTCCAAATAAATTCGTTGATAAATTCCTGTGTCAGTCTATTTTTTCATCATTTTACAATTAGAATTACTCCGCGCCGAAAAATGATAACATTTAAGGGGCAGAAGAATTCTGTTCGTAAAATGATGAAATAATTGACTGCCACCAGAATATTCAAAAAATTTCTTACTAATTAATAAAACGCTATTTTGCGCTCTAATTACAAAAGCAACATTTTATTAAAATATTCTTGGTGCCAGTAATCAGTTTTGGAATTAAAATTAGGTGGCTAGACCATCTAGCCACCGCCCTTGAAAGGGTTAAACCGCCGCCATTGAAAAACTCAAGGCCAGAGGACACGAGTGTGACGTCATCACCATTCGGCCGAATTCTCACTAGTGTTGGAATTCACACCGGAAAATTTTGAATAGCAATTTCATTTTGTTTTATTTGTGGAATATCTATCATCTTATAAAATAATGGTAACAATTTAAACTTACTGGTGAGAGTTTGTAATCCGCCAATAAAAAATCACAGAGATGCGGGAACGCTGTGGCATTCCGCATCTGGCTGAATTTTTATTTAGGGATTCCGAATTCTCACCAGTAAGTTTAAATAGTTATTATTGTTTTATAAGATAATAGAATTCCACAAATAAAATAAAATAAAATTGCTATTCAAAATTTTCCGGTGTGAATTCCAACACTAGTGAATAGCCGGTCGATTAGTGATGACATCACAATCCTGTTCTCTGGCCTTGAGTATTTCGATGGCGGCGGTTTAACCCAGGATTACTCACGCATACATACGATGTGTACGGTTTTTATTTTCTCCGTAATATTACCAAGTAATAATGATTGCAGTATTTGATAGCGCATAATTCTTACAGAATAATTTACAAAGTTATTCCAAGATTACTATCCGAAAAAGTTGGTTTCAATATTGAAAAACGTACGCACCCGAGTAAGTCTTACACCGAGTATCATCGCGTAAAATCTAATGAAATGTGGATGATGTAAAAGTCTAATGAAAGAAAGCTATTTATCTAATGAAATTGAATGAAATGAATACTATTTATCTAATGAAAGAAAACTTTTACCTTCAGTATTATTAGTTGCAAACGACTTTCAGGCAAAAAAAGGGGATGACCCCTAATCCAAAGAAAACTAAAATATGCTGTTCGTAAAAAATAGTGTAGGTGAAAATAAGGATACAAAATATTGCATATGTCAATTATGTTTGGTTTAATAGAGGACTCCCACTTGGTCCGTTTTTTTTAACACAGGGTCTCCAAATGGTTCGCCAATCTGATAGCATTATTTTTTTTAACGAAAGTTTTTATGGTAGGTTTCATCAACATTTGCGATAAATTACCTTCCGAAGGCAAAATTTGCAAGAAAAATCTGAAAAAAAAAAGAATTTTTAAGAAAACACTGGTGTTTAACCCCTTGAGGTGCACCGGTATATATTATATACCACCTACGATTAATGAAGTTTTACACCAGAAAAATTTTATTAAATTTTACTTCTCTAACTTTGGTGGATAAAAGCCGTAAAATTGCTTTTACTTATTTTGAAATAGAATTTTTCAAAGATTGCGGTGGGAATTCAGCATTTCACGAACGTAATTGCTTGCCCCTCAAGGGGTTAAAAAGCGGACCATTTGGGAGCCCTGTTGAACACCGCTTTTTTAAAAAATAAAAACCTTCTTTATAATTTCCGTCGAAACTTACCTCGAAAGGCGTTTTTGTTAATGTTCTTACAAAACCTACCTCAAAATTTTCTCTTAAAAAAATGATTGTTTTCAAAAATCGGAGCAGGAGCCCTGTAGATATACACGTTACTGTGCATCAAAGTACTAAGAACAGTAAAATAAACCTTCATAAATAATTTTTTTATTGTTAGCATTTTATGCCAAAAATATAATATGTATCACTATTAGCTTTTAATAATACAATATTCTTTTTTTATTTTTTATTTCTTCTAATATAACACCAAGTAGAACAAAGTCAATTAATGAAGGTTTTTTTTTACAATAAGAGTAGAAAAGAAGTCAAAAGTTTAGTTCGTAGTATAAATTGAACATACTTTTTCCTCCTTTAATTACATTGACATTAATGATCATATTTATCAACTTGAAATAAAGTTTATCTTTAATGACGATAAAACGTCTAAGCAAGAAATAAACGATCTTTAGCAAAGAATATATTTTTCTGTGTTATATTAAAAAAAAAAACTGTTATGCTTCATATAAATTTAATGAATGGCAAAATTTGAGTTAAATATATTCGGAGCATGGAAGAAAATGACAAGACATAACAGGAATATCTTTGACATTAAATAACAAGAATCGTGAGGTACTTATTTTGAAGTACTACTTTTTCGAATAATAATTTTCACCATCTTTTTCACAGAAAAGTCATAAAAATTCCTTAATTAAGTAAGGTAAAAATCAATATTCGGAAATAATAGTCCTAAAAACGAAAATACAAGTATGAATTAGGAATAAAACTCAATTAAAAAATCTAAAACTGAGTGTAGATGCGATAATAAATGTCACTGTTTTCTTTTGTTGTTTACTTTTGATAACGGGCCAGCACCATGAAACAATGAATAAAGAGGAACTGATATCGCCAAAAAATAGTGAAACTTCAACTGTGACCACTTTCGCAGAGGTTACGTTTTGGCGGGGCAAACTTCCGCCAGTAAATTTAAATAGAAATATTTTCCATTTTTAAACGCCTTATGAACGCAGAATTTCAGTCATAATTTATTCAAAATAGATATTCATTTTTACTGGTAGAAGTTTACTTCGGTGGTAGTAGGCCCCGCGTTTCTGCCATATTATAACAACCTAAACAACCTCCTGTTATTGTCAGATAAAGATTATAGTACTCCAAAATACTTCCTCCAGTAAAAACAATTAGAAATTTGTACCACTTTTGTCGAAGAAATTTACAACGAATAAGGCGCTTAAATAAGGCGAAATTTTCTATTGACATTTACTGATGAAAGTTTGTACGGTTTAAAAAATGAACAACCAACATCTTCAGTTACTTCACTCGCATCAAGTAGACGATACACTATAATTTTTCTCCTGTCATCAAAATATCCTCGAATCAGTGTTGCCAGTGGGCTACTTTTTAAAATTCCGATTTCTTGATTGGCCCCACTTTTTTCAAACGGTAAAATTCCCTTTGTTTTTGCCTTAATTAATATGTCATTAACCCTAGAACTACCGAAAATTTTACTCAAGTTTTATAAAAATATTACACATCAGAATTCTTATTTAAAACTATTGAACTTATTTACTTAACTCATTATTGTCTGGTTTACATATTTAGTTTATTTTAAAGAAATTTCTGGTTAGAATAAATATTTCGAATGTACCCATCGGGTCCATTGGACCCGTCTGGTAGACGGAGGGTTAAATAAGGCACATTTTACCATTTCAAAAAAGTGATACCAATCAAGAATCTGATTTTAAAAAAAAGGAGCCCATCTGGAAACACTGCCTCGAGTGCATGTCAGAGGTTCTCTTTCAAAAATTGGTACAAATAGTAATAGACATAGGTGCCAACCTCAAACTAATCTTCCGTAATACTTGCGTTAATATGACCCTCGTTTAGTCTTTTTCGAACCAGAAATTTTTTTAAGGACTGACATTAAATATGTTCCACGTAGAAACCTGGAATTAAATAAATAACCATTCATAAAATCAATTTTCTGGTTCGAAATATGGTTAACCTTGGTCAAATTAATCCAGGCATTACCGAAGATTAGTGGGAGGTTGGCAGCTATGAATAGAAAATTAGTCCCCTGGACGTTCGGTTTCTCAACATCACAATCCAGAGGTTAACACTTTAGCGGGCGGTGTCCATAAAAAGAGACACCTAATTTTAATTCCAAAACAAGGGACCAAGAATATTTAATTAAAATTTTTCTTTTATTAAGTGCGAGAAAATAAGCAACTTTTTCTTTTCTATTAAATTCGTTTATAAATTCTGGTGCCAGTCCACACAGACTTACTCCGCGCCGGAAAGGATTAAATAAATTTATCTACTTGACGGGATTTGTACTACGTATATTTTTGGGATTCGTATCACTAACTTTGAAAAGTAATATTTTTATAATTAATTTAAAGAAATATGAGATTAATGAAAGGAGAAGACACCTGTTTTAAAGTAGTGATATTCAAAAGTTAAAACCATTGTAATTCCACTCTATTGCATTAATGTCAGATTCATAGAATATAAAAGCATGAGTATTTTGATACTTATTTGTAATTATTCTCTATTACATTAACCCCCTGAACGTCGGGGTTCATTTTTGGACGACTTAATTTTAAATCTTAATGCCACATCGGCATCAGAACTTTAGGTGGGATATAATATATCCCACCTAAATGTGGGACATGTTAGGTATATATTAGGTGGGATGTAATATATCCCATCAAATTTTAACTCCGCAACTCCACAGTGACACCGAAATTTTGGAATGACATTTAATTTTTTTAATTGTATGTGAAGAAAATCTTTCACCTGTTTCCAAATAAATTTGTACTTAAATCCCGGCGTGATTCAATGATTTCAATATTTTATTAACAGAAGAACTTTGCCCCTGAAAGGGTTAAAGAAAAATCTTATTTATAAATTTCGTAGAAACATACCAGGTATAGCGTTTTTCTTGCAATTGTTGCAGAAACCTTCAACGAATTTCTTTCTAAAAACTTACAGGTTTTAAAAAAAACGGACCAGTGGGAGTCCTGTATATTTGGTGTATGGTATCTTCCACGATTTTCACATCATTTGACTGTCTCCCGTTGCCTAGTTTACCTGCCAAGCACAAAAACAACCAATAATTCAACAATAAATGCCATGCACGCCCTCGGGCTTTAATAATAGATTACAAATGTAAGTGTTGTATATTTAAAATGTGAAGAATCTCAAAAAATAATACTCATGACACATGAGTTAACGTAAAATAGTTCTTTTTTAACCCGTTAACACTGGAATGCCCCACAGGTGTCGATTCGGCTCAGACCAAATGATTAATTTTCTATTTGAACTAGAAATTTTTTTCATTAAACACGTTAAATATAAAACACACAGAAATAAGGAAACTAGTTTCAAATAAAAAATTCTGGTTTTAGAAAAAGTATTTTTCTAGAGCTTGCGTAAAATTTCCGGGCGTTCTTTTGTTAACCTCTAAAAATACAAGTTCATTTAAGACATTAACTTGTGGTTTACCACTAGTGTTGCCAGGTGTCCCACATAAACCAGGGCTCGAAATTCGCTGGAAACCACTAATTTCGTACAGTTTATTTTGCTATCTTTAATCGCAGATAATTCTGCCATTAGATAAGGCAAAGGAAATTACTTTAAAATACTGGTGTCCAGAATATTTTATGCCCCGATTTACGCGGGACACCTGACAAAACTATTTGCCACTACCAATTAAAAAGGAAATCTTTGTTTTATTTAATCGCAATGTTTCACTGATTAATTAAGAAATATATTTAAAATAATTTTTAAATAATTTGACCTTAGTAGTTAGCTTTTTTTACGTATTTATTTTGACCGTTGCGTCAAAGCAACATCAGCTCTTAATGGGTTAAATCCAGTGTGTTCAGATTGGGGACTTTTTTAATTCAGATTATTTGGCTGTCACCACTTTTATAAAATAGTATAATTCTCCTTATATTTCAGAATTTTTAATCTGTTTTTAAATAGGGCGAATATTTCTATTTCAAGAAAGCGGTGACAATAAACAATCTGGGGACAAAAAAGTCCCCAATTTGGCAGCAGTTGTTAAACCAGTTGTGACCAGCTGAGGCACGCCGGATACCACTAAAACTTTACAGAAAAAGTCGACTTCTTGAATCTCAGAGATTCGAAAATTACTATAAAATGTTAGTGGTGTTAAGCGTGCGACAGTTGGCCATCCCTGGGATCCCCCTAAAAGATAGATTGCGTATACAGCATTAACTTTCTGAAGGAGCGCAATAAATTTCCTCAAATTGAGCACGGAACACGATTTTTACAGCATAAGTGTTTTGTCTATTTACTCCGTTACAAATGAAAGATTTTTATAAATAACTATAATGAAAGAAGTAAGTTAGAAAATACTTTATACTTATCAGTAGAGAAATTTTAAATTAAATAATATTTATAAATTGAAAGACTCCTAGAATTATACGTTTAAATATGGTACGCATCAAATGACAACGAGGAAACAATAAAATTATTTCTTTAAAATTATCAAACATGATTGAAGGCAATAAAGCAAAGATACGGAAATCTATTATTTTCAGAAAAGGATCCAATTTCCTATTCTGTATTACTGTAACATTCAACAAACGCAGTAACTGAAATTCCACGTGTGAAGCACCAGGGAATCAACGAATACATGAATAACAATGAAATTAAAAAGAATTTGGTCCCACGGGAAAATTGGAAAAGGAATATCAGATTAGTCATAAAATTTGCGTATGTGAACCAGCTGAAAAATTACACTGTAAAAACACACGGAGATGCTTAGAAAAATTATCTCCTACAACACAGCCGAGGTTGTCGGGATTTCAGTAAATTAAATGAGCCGAAGAATATATTTAAAAAAAAGTGGTGGAAGATGTGTGGCTCGTCGTCTCTGTTATTGCTTGAATTCTGAAATACAGTAACATTAATTTAACCCCTTAACAGTGTGGCCCGAACTGGATTCGGGCAAGAACATTTTGCTTGCTTCGTTACTAAAAGCATTTTGATACCAATAATTTGTAACTGTAAATTTATCTTTATTGATTGTCAGATATTTTTCGATTAAGTAAGGATTTTAGTATGGAAAAAGTGGTGTCCAGACCGATTTTTAATTTTTTTGTAAGAAAACAAATGTCACGGTTAAGGAGTTAAGTATTCAACTTTAAATGAGACTTTTCAAAATATTTTTAAGTTTCTTAATAATATTTTCTGGGGTCAGCGCATATGCAGACACAGTAACATAACTTGCTGTTACATATAATTGTACCACCAATAGTTAGTAAACTAATCAATTATTTTTACTTTATTTACATAAACTTCTCCATTTATATACATATCTATTTTTTTCTCTTTATATATAAGTTACGATATTTGTAATATTCGGACGAAAACGGAGGTCATAACAATAAAATCACCCCCTCTCTCTCTACTCCATTAGAAATCACCTGGAAAGCCACTCACAAAATTCCATATTCAGGAACTGTAATCAACACCATTCTATCTCTTATTTAGTAGATAAATACTGAAGTAAATATGCTAGAACAGCATTTTTGCAGTTATCGTTAGACGTTTTGCAATGGATCGAATGTTTTCTTCATAAATAAGAGAACAGAATTATCCGTTCGGAAACACTCTTATTATACGGGACAGGGGCCTTAAGCGTCCAGCCCAGTAAGTGTAGACTACTTTCTTTAATATTCAGATTGTTTGGTTTCCACCACTTTTTGAAGTAGAGCTATTCAGCTTATTTAATGGGAGGAAATAATGATGCGAGAATAAAGTCAATTACACTACTTAAAAAACTCGTGAACAGCATTTAAAAAAACTTATCAAACAATCAGAATAAAAAAAATAGCCCACAATGTCCGTGAAACGTCACGGGCGTCAGAATTAAGAGATTAACTAGTGTTGAAAGACTCCTCCGAAATACCAAGGGGAGTAAACACCTTGTACATAGCTACCATGACATTCGCTTGTTTCCTATTTATATTTTTTAACAGACAAATTTGTCTTATTCAGCCATCGAAGACATAGGATGAAATAAGGCAAATTTTTCTGATCAAAAATAGTATGGTAGTAGAAAAAACATTAAAGTTGGCAGCTATGCCTTCTATATTTTATATAACCCCTTGAAGGTCGGTGGTAAATTATTTATGCTCCTTCAATTTAATTTCCAAGTAGTAACCGAATTTTTTAATAAATGCTTTCTTGTCTAAAGTAATAAGTCCGAGTGCTACACGACCAAAATAAGGTGAAAACTGCAAAACCTTGATAAGAATATACCGATTGGTCAGTATCCACTCTATATTAATACAATGCATTTCAGAGGCGGAGGCATCGCGTAAAGTTGTGGGAATTCAAGTTGGCGGCTGTTATTCAAAATGGCGTCATTTTCTGATTTTTCTTAGTATCCATCATATAAATGTGTGTTTCAGGTCGATTTCGATATTTTTAACGTCCAAAATTCCGTTTTTAATATTTTCCGTCATATTTGAATGAGTTTATGGATTCAATGTTATGAATCAATCAGTTTATCTGTTTGTTTGTCTGTCTGCCACTTTGCCATTCCATGCTCTAACTCGCTTAAATAACGATACTCACTTAAATTCACTCAGATTGTCATATAATTCATATATGTTACTGAAGTTTACAATAACATGTTCCGAATAAAAATGAAGTGTATATATTTTATAGTCCGTTTACAGGGCCCTGAAAAGAATTCGATTACGTTATTGTCTATTAATCCGGGTACTACGGTTGTGAAAACTGCAAATCGTGAGAAGAATATACCGATTGGTGAGTATCTACTTTATATTAATACAATCCATATGAGAGGGGGAGGCATCACGTAAAGTCGTATGAATTCAAGATGGCGGCTGTTATTCAAAATAGCGTCATTTTCTGAATTTTCTTGCTATCCATCATATACATGTGTGCATCAGATTATTTCGATGTTTTCAACGTCAAAAATTTCATTTTTAATACTTTCCGCCATAGTTGAACGAGTTTATGAATTCAAATTGTCTGTTTGTTTGTCTGTATGTCTGCTTGCCATTCCATGCACAAACTCGCTTAAACTCACTCAGATTGTCATGTAGTTTATATATGTTATTGAAGTTTACAATAACATGTTCCGAATAAAAATTGAAGTGTATAGCTTTTATAGTCCGGTTACAGGGCGCTCAAAAGATTTCCATTACGTTATTGTCTATTAGTGCGGGTTCTAGGGTTGAGAACACTGCATATCGTGAGAAGAATGTACTGATTGGTGAGTATCTACTTTGTATTAATACAATTCATATAAGAGGGGGAGGGATCGTGTCAAGTCGTAGGAATTCAAGATTGCGGCTGTTATTCAAAATGGCGTCATTTTCTGGAATTCTTGTAATTTTCATACTATTCATCGTATAAAAGTGTGTTTGATGTAATATGTATGTGCAAAATCTGTAAAAATAAGTGTGGCTGTAGAAAGGTTTGACTTTCTTGCACATTATTGTGCAACTTCAAAAATAAATGTGAGAAATTTAGTGATACAAAGTGAAGTTTTTATATTGTCTAACTTTAAATGCAACGTGCAATATTTTTAATAACTTGTATAATTAATGTATTAATAAAAATACATATTTTTATTTATTTATTCCTTTCATTTTCCTCACTATAAAATACAAAAAACACTTTAATTATTGCCCTATTTTCCTTTTCAGCGTATTTCTGATATTAAAAAGGGAATTTTTGCAGTTTAAAAATATCGAAATTGACATTATAGACACTTTTATGTGATGTATAGGAATAAAAATGCAAACAATTTTGAATAACAGCCGCCATCTTGAAATCCTATGAATTTGCAATATGCCTCAACTTCTTATATGCATTTTATTAATATGAAGTAGATACTGATCATTCGGGATATCTTTATCACAAAATGCAGTTTTTTCATACCTAGCAGCTCCACTAATAATAGTTGATTTTACTGATGATCTTTATAGAAGTTATGCACGAGTTACAAACGCACGTATTCTTTTTTTTGTGTGTCACTGTAAATAAACGATAAATACTATGCACACCTTATTCTATTGTAAGTATCGTGTAGTGCACCTCACTGATGTGTGCCGACTTGAATTTGTTTCAGAGAGTATAACATGATAAAACACATTACAAACGATTTTCCCCCATAGACAATAACGTAATGGAATAATTTTGAGGGCCCTGTAAACGGACTATAAAACCTATACACTTGAATTTTTATTCGGAACATTTTATTGTAAGCTTCAATAACGTATATGAATTACATGGCAATCTGAGTGAATTTAAGTGAGTTAAAGCATGGAATGGCAAGCAGACAGACAGGACAAACAAATAGACAAGCTGAATTCATAAACGCATTCAACCATGGCGAAAAGTATTAAAAACGAAATGTTTGACGTTAAAAACATCGAAATCGACCTGAAACACGCATATTTTTATGAAGGATAGTAAGAAAAATCAGAAAATGACACCGTTTTGAATAACAGCCGCCATCTTGAATTCCCACGACTTTACGCGATGCCTCTCCCTCTGAAATGCATTGTATTAATATAAAGGAGATACTCAACAATTCTCATCACGATTTGCAGTTTTCTCAACCGTAGCACCCGGACTATACGTGAAGAAAAGCATTTATGTTCTTCCAAATTTGTTTCTTTTTAAATTCTGGTGTCAGAAAATCATTTCAACTTCTTAATAACAGAATTACTTCAGCCCCTAAGCCAGGGATGTCAAACTGTGCCCCGCCAGATAAACTGAAATTGATAGTAATCAATCCCTCTTCATCGAATGTCTGCAATTAAAGAAGTCGACTTTTTCCTTAACCCTTTCGGCACGGGTGATGCATACATGCATCACCAAAAGGAGCATGTGGAAATTATTTTTGGAACCATTAAGAAATAAATGTAATATTTGTCTTTTTTAATTAGAGTATTGTTTGGTATTTTACAAGTAAAGGGAACTGTTTAAAAAAAGCGGTGCTACCCGAATAAAATTTGTGTAAGGGATGTCGTCTCGAAAGGGTTAAAAAATAAGTGTGCACTAAACAGTGGTGGAAGAGATGCGGAGCAGTGAACCGACTGTCACAACTAAATTTTGATAGTATACATCGCCTTATTTAACCCCTTAACAGTGTGGCCCGAACTGGATTCGGGCAAGAACACTTTGCTTGCTTCGTTATTAAAAGCATTCGATACCACTAATTTGTAACTGTAAATTTATCTTTATTGATTGTCAGATATTTTTCGTTTATGTAAGGTAAATATTTTAGTATGGAAAAAGTGGTGTCCAGCCCCATTTTTATTTTTTTTTGTAAGAAAACATATGTCACTGTTAAGGGGTTAATGACATAATTTCTGAGATTTCATAAGGCTAATAATATTTTCACAAGAAAATTTATTGGTGACAATCGACCCATTACTGCTCATCCTTTCCACCATTGTTTTAGCCCTTTAACTCCTTAACGGTCGCATTAAATTACGTTTTAAAAATTCAAATTCCTTATTGGCACCACTTTTTTGAAAAAAAAATGGTCACCTTGTTTAATGACAGGTAAAATGACACCATAATAAAGTCAGTACACTATTCTATAAAACTGCTGGGAATCAAACAAGTCTGAATAATCTAAAAAACACAGCCCGTAAATATGACGGGAGCGAGAATTAAGGGGTTAACCCTCTCGCTGCGCAACCCGAGATATTCTCGGGGATGCATTTTTTCATCTAATTAACGCTCCTTGATTATTCCCACCAGTTATTTTTTCATTGTAAATTTTCCCTTATTTAATCGGAGCATTTTCCCATTTAAATTATATAAAAATTTTTATTTAGAAAAACCGGTGACAAAAGAATAAAAATTCTTAAAAGATGCTAGTCGGGAAGCTATTTTGATAAAACAATTACGCAGCGAGAGGGTTAAGGGACAAAGTACTTCTATGCGTAAAATCCTTAAATCATTGATTGACTCCGGATTTTAAAGACAAACTTATTTGCAAATAAGTAAAAGCTTTTCTTCACGTACTTGATAAAAGAAAAGTTTTCATTCCAACATTCCGGTGCCAATCTGGCGTTTAAGAATTAAAATTAAGTGGTCCAAAAATGAACCACCACCCTTCAAGGAGTTAAAAGCATTAAACAACTTGTAAGTATAAAAAATAACACAGAAATTATATTTTGCTACCAGAAACATCACAGTAAATAGAAGTTTTTAGTTATTAGTGAAATAGATCAAAACAATGATTTGCTTGCCTCCGTTGAGTACTGTGTCTAGTAAGTGCGCTCACTTCAGAGTGATGCGCGAGATTTAGTATCTTTAGCTGCATTCTTCTGTCTGGAAAATTTCCGTGTTCTTTGAAGTGGGAGCCGTTTTTCACATTCCCGCAACTTGACATTTGCCGTTCCTTCTCAGGGTTGCCAGTTTGGCCTCCATTTTTGTTCAATAATTTCGAGTTCGTACCAGAAATAAAAAAATAGTATTTTATGCTTTATTTAATGAGAGACATTTAGCGAACATAAAAAATAGAAATGATTCTTTTGAAATTTCTAGAATAAATTTGAAATTTCTGACTAAAATTGGAGGCCAAACTGTTAACAATGTTCCTACTGCTTTTTTAAAATAATAGTATTCTGACCTTTATAACACGTATTTACTTCATAAATTACCTCTATAAAATGAATTTCGTCTCTTTTACATATTTATCCTGCACATTGTTGCAATTCTCTACTTCCTTTTTATTCAGATTGCTTGATTGCCTCCGCTTTTTTAATCCCTTGAAAGGCGGTGGGTTATAATATACCACACTTAATTTTAATTGCTAAATGCCGCATTGACACCAGAAGTTTGGAATGAAAGTTTTGATTTTATTAAGGACGCGTAGAAACGCTTTTACTTGTTTTGAAATAAATTTCTTTTTAAACTCTCGTGACACACAATTATTTCAGCATTTTATTGATAGAAGTACTTCATACCTAAAAGGGTTAATATGTACAAGTATAGTCGAGTCACTTTTCTGTATCACTATTTTGACTTATTCGTGGGAGGTACCTACTGCACTTCTGAAAAAATCTACTTCAAATATTACTGTTTCTATACTTTTGTGTTGCAGAAAATATAACAAGGTGCAAATCCGGTATGTAGAAAACCACTTGTGAAAAAATAAATTACATGTAGTTAAAATGCTCTTTTGACGATTTAAACCAATAATAAACATCAATATGAACTGAAATTACTGCTCGCTTCCTTTTCCTTCGTTTCTTCATTTATTTATTTATTTATTTTCAAAATATCCACATATGCGATGCTTTTTGCAATGCCAGATCATTTACATACTTTTGTCACTTTACGATATTGCAATATTGACGATTACTACAGTTTCTGCCTTTTACTAACAAAAACAAATATACGTTTTATTTGGTGTATTGAAAAATGTAAGTAAAAGCAACACTCTACGGATATTAACTAAAACATTCTATGTTAAAACTTTAAAAATTTTATGAAAAATCGATAAATTTTAAGCCTATTACATATTTAACCCCTTAACAGTTTCATTGTCTAACTGCCTTGTATAATCGAAAATTATCTGCCAACTAATAAAGAAAAAGTTATAGTTAAAAATTAGTGGTGTCCAAAGCTTTCAGTAACGACGTAAGCAAAATTTCTTCGAATTGTTGCCGACACCTACCATGAAATTTTTTCTTTAATAATACTGGTGTTCAAGAAACGGACCAGTGGGAGCCCTGTATTTGTTTTGGGGCAATTTTGATAGCAGAGTTTAGTTCGTATTTACTGGCATAACACTTGCATAGCTGCAAACTAGTACGGTTTTTTCTTACCACTAAAATTTAATAGAAAACTTTGCCTTATTGAATCTTTAAAAATCGTTACACTTCGGCAATCAAATTAGGCAAAATTTATTTTTAAATTTTAGTGGTCATAAAAATCCATACACGATGGCAGCTATGCATTTGTCTTTTGATTAAATATCCCTTACTAATATTCCCCACAGATTAGGGTTCTGAGATGCCCAATCCACAAGTGAGACCCCATTTATTTCAAATCATGATTTTCATGATGATGACACATGCACTGGTGCATAATCCTGCTAAAAAATAGATTCTATAGATGTAATATGAGATGCTTTTTGCAATAAATTTTCAAAAAGAATACTTTCATATCCGATAGAACATAGCTGACATGTTTTACGCTTTTTTCCCACTACTCTCTTTTAACAAATTATAAGGCAGTTTAATTATGTTGCTAAAATGTTGAAATGATACAATGTCGCCGGAACTTAAGAACGAATAATTTTGAAGGTAATTAAATACTATTCGTAAGATGCACTGTGAAAGCAAATGTTTTATCGAAATATTTTGCTACCAGTAAGGCGCTTGGTGATTAGATATAAGTGGGCTGAATACTTCCCATTGCCTTATAAAGGGTTGACAGAGAATTTTTCTTCCTTAGGTTTCGAAAACATATGATTACATAAGGCACATTTTTCTGATCAAAAGTAGTGGTAGGAAAAATGCGTAAAAGTTGGCAGCTATGCATAAAACCAATTTTGTTACATAAAAATGCTATTAGAGTTAAAGCGCTGGGTCAGGGTTGCCAGTTTGGCCTCCAATTTTAATCCGAAATTTCAAATTCACACCGTGAATTTCGAAAGAAGAATGTTTACTTTATGTGAACACTAAATGCCTCTTATTAAATAAGTCATAAATGACTGTTTTTTATTTCTGGTATGAATTTGAAATTTATAAATAAAAATGGAGGCTAAACTGGAACCCCTGCGCTGGGTGAATAAACATGCTAAGTCATAATTCAGTGAATTTGAGAAAAAGTTTTACGCATATAAGATTCTATGTTTTGTTATTTCACTCAGTCAATGTTTTCCGATTACTCCTTTGAATAAATAGCCTTTAGAATGATGGGATTGTATTGGCATAAGCTATAGTTCTTCTATGAATGAAGAGTTTATCAATGTTTTGCCCATAACTTGTTCTTCTACTTACAGGGCCCCCACTCGGTCTGTTTTGAACATCAATTTTTACAAAGAAAAATCTTCTTTTTAAAAACTTACTTAGAAAGCTTTTTACTTGCAAAACCTACCACTTTCCAGAAACCTATCACGATTTTTTTCCTTAAAAAATACTAGTTTTCGAAAAGCGGACCAGTGAAAGCCCTGCACTTACGTATCGAAAAACTAGTTTCTTATTCGTGGAAGAACATGTTATAACAGTCCTTGTTAAAAAAAAGTACTATCCTCATATTTCTTCTAAAAATCATGGTATGGCTATTTCCATGAGTACTTGTAGTGTAAGTCACATGTTACGATTTTTGGCTACCAGTATTTTAGAATGGAAAAATTTGACTTATTTTTTATGAGATACCTCATTAATTGAAAAAGGCCAAGCAAACTTTTCGAAAATAACGGTGGCCAACAAGCATTGCAGTTATCAGCTATGTGACTTACACTACAAAAACCCGTTGAACTAGCCCGTATAAAAGTTTCGATTGGTACCAACTGGTCACTGCCCTCTGAATACAAAGCGTACGAGCTGACACAAGAATGGTCCACTTATGACCCCCTGTCATGGGTGGACTTAAGAATTCTAACCACGCATTACTGAAATTTGGTAAAATAAATACGAATATACTGGTGAACTAGGAGCTGATTCTCAATATTTAAGAATTAAAAATTTTATTTATTATTTTATTTTCGTAAACAGCTAATTATCTCTAAAACATGCTTTACGTAGAACAGTATTACGTATTACGTATTACAGCTTGCACTTGCATGCCTTGGAAAGGTCACTTTTTTAGCCTTTAGTAATATGGCAGATTACTACCAGAATTGAAATAAAAAAGCTCACCAGGATGCTGGTTTCTACGACATTTACAAGATAAATCTAAAACGAAAATTTTCGTAAGGAAATAGTGGTGTAAAAGTTTTGATTTAGTCTCCATAAAAAGAGACCGCTCAGATGCCTGGTATTTGTCAGTTGTAAAATTTCTTATTTCTACTCGAGGGATGGCGAAACCGCATGCAAAAATGTTAGTTACCACCACTTTTCTTTAACTAAATAAGACTTATTCTTCTAATACAGTACTGGCAATTAGACTTCTGACCCGAATGTTCGCCGTCCCAATGTTGCGAGTTTGCTATATTTTGTTTAGTACGGGGCAGGGTCGTTAGGAGCAAGCGAATTTTACTATTTAAAAAAGCGGTGCCAATCGAGAAATCTGAATTTTAAAACAGTAGCCCACTGGCAACACTGTTTCGTATTGTTTCATTGGTAACACTTTTTTGAATAGATAGTATATTTCGCATTATTTAATCTATCACCAGCGGGGATGACCAAGCTATGCTTGGTCAAAATTAGCTTTGTGTCTAACTCGATATAACGTTTTCATTGCATCATTCTGTCTGTATTATTGGTAAAAAGCATGTTATTTTATAACAGTATTATTTTTTTTAAAATCAATATGAAAACTATGTACGTACGTGTTTCTAAATGTTACATTATTTACATATTTACAATGAAAGGACACCATTCCAAATTACACTTTGAGCTCGACACTGATTGGTTTAACCATGTATCTGGAGTCCTATTAAGAATTTCTAAAAAATTCCTTCGCATTCTGAAAGACTATTTTTTCGCGAAATATAGCCAAATTTGGCTACATTCTTTCATTTGGCGCCAAGTATGTGTTTTGGCATTCGTAATCTGGAAAGTAGATTTTTCGGCCACATGTCGCCTATATATCGCAAATATCGCCAACTTCGCGGCTTCGTGACCCTAACCAGTAGTGACCCAAAATGATCCACTACTCAAATTTGCTCGAACATGTGACTTAGCTAAATGGTCTTCTGGTAATCAAAACGGTAGGACACAAAATTTAGTCAAAATAGTTTAAGCCGTTTTATAGATAAAATTAGCTTGATTCGCAGTGGCTCCAAAATGACTCACTCATCGAAATTTCTCAAACATGTGATTTAGACCAATGATCTTCTCGTGCCCATGGAACAATTAATAAAGAGGAACTGACATATCCTTAAAATAGTGAAGATTCAACTGTAACCGCTTTCGCTTGAGTTGATTGCCCTCGGTGCAAACTTCCACAAGAAAATTTAAATAGAAAATTACTTTTTATTTAAACGACTTATTAATTCAAAACTTCAGTCATAAACAATGGCAAAAACAGATGTTCAATTTACTGATACAACTTTACGCTGGCGGTAGTCAAGCGCGGCGTTTCCGACATATTGTGACAACCTAGACAACCTTCTATTAGTGTCAGTGAAAATGTTTTAATATATTATCAAACTGCCACCAGTAAAATCAAATAGAAAATTTAACCATATTTATGAGAGAAATTCTTCGTTAAAAGGCTCTAAATTAAGGCAGAACATTCTATTCAAAATTTACTGGTGGTAGATTGCTTCGGTGGTAATCAGAAACAGTTGATCCGACGTAAAAAATCAGCCGCCATCTTGTGCCGCCATCAGCCGCCATCTCCTCAGTTACTTCACTAGCAACTTGTTGGCAATACGCTATATGCTTTCTCCTCTTTAATGACAACTCCATTCTTGTGCCCGAAAACGGTTTAAAACAAAATGTTTTCAATATTTTTAGTCATAGCTGCCAACTCTTCCGCTTTTTTGTACCACAAAAATTTAACTGAAATTTTTGCCTTATTTAATCAGCAGATTTAGGCGATTTAAAAAGGTAAAATTTACTATAAAATTTTGTAGTACAAAAAAGCGAACGATGTTGACAGCTATGTTTTGAGCCTATTTTTTGATACAGTTAGCTTGACCCGGACCCATAGTGACCCAGAATGACCCACTAATCGAAATTTTTCAAACATGCAACCTAACTCAATGGTCCTCTCGAGCCCGAAAACGGTAGAATACAAAACTTGATCAAAATCGTTTGGACCGTATTATAGATAAAATTTGCTTGACCCGTAGTGAACCAAAAATGACCCATTAATCGAAATTTCTGGAACATGTGGCATAGCCCAATGATCATCTCGTGCCCGGAAACGGTATAATACAAAATTTTGTCAAAATCATTTGAGATTTTTTAGATACAATTAGCTTGACCATGACCCATTGTGATCCAAAATGCCCCGCTAATAGAATGTTCTTGAACATGTGAACTAGCCCTTAGCAGTTTGCCCTTAGCAGTACTAGCAAGGTATTCTTGTGCCTGTAAACGATAGAATACAAAATTTAGTCAACATCGTTAAAACCGTTTTCTAGATAAAATTAATTTGACCCAAGGTGATCCAAAGGTGACCCACTAATCGAATTTTCTCTAAAATGTAACTTAACCCAATGGTCTACTCAAAATTCAAAACGGTAGACTACAAAATTTAGTCAAAATCGTTAGATCCATTTTTTAGATAAAATTGGCTTGGCTCATAATGACCCAAATATAAGCCACTAATCAAAATTTCTCGAACATGTGACTTAGCCCAATGCTTTTCTCGATAATAAGAACGGATCGATACAAAATTTAGTTAAAATCGATTGAACCGTTTTTTAGATATATTTAGCTTGACCTTGACCCATTATGACCTAAAATGACCCACTAATCGAATTTTCCCGTACATGTGACCTAGCCCTATAGTCCTCTCGTACCCAAAAATGGTAAAATACAAAATTTAGTCAAAATCGTTAGAGCCGTTTAAAAGATAAAATTTACATACACACACAATTTTTGCTCGTATTATAATATAAGATTAAATAAGGTCAATTTTACGTTTTCAGAAAAATGGAGGCAATCAAGGAATCTGAATGAAATAAAAGTAGCGAACTGGCAACACTGTGCCCCCTTTCTAACCATAAATTACCAGTATTTGAATTTTGTATTAATTTACTTAAAACAGTATATGCTTTTAAATTACAAAAAAAATATTTTAAATAAGAGCTGTCATTTCAAATAGTATTTATTTCAGTATAAAATAATAACATTTATTTATTTCTTAAAGTGAAATTTTCTTTTAAAAAGGAATAATTTTAAAAATGCGATATTTTCTAAAGCAAAATTGCTCTACTTGATATAAAAAATTTCTATTTTTGAGAAATGTATATCTCATGACACTTTATGAAACAAAATAATGCTTTAAGTATCAATATTGATTATATGTCAGGATATTTTTTATGTATTTCAAATACACATTTATATTTTGCAGGCTGTTTTAGGTTAATATTTTTTATGCATCTAAAACACTCAATAATAATGCATTCTTAAACTTATTCTAAAATAAACGCTACATTGTTTCTTAAACAGTTTAAAGATTTAGTTTCATTTTAAAATATTTATTTATAACAAGTAGGTAAGTTCACAATAAAAATGATTTTTTTTTCAGAAGCATATTTTGAATTAGTATTGGCTTTTCTTAATTGATGCCGCAAACTCGTCATTTCATAATTTGCTTGAGTTGGTATGTATCGATTATTGGAAATCGATATATTTAGCCGATGCATTCCAGTTAAATATTAATATTAAGAATTTTTTCTTACTGATCGTACTTCTATAAAATATAGTCTTAAAAACAAATCCTTAGTTACGATATTTTCACATATTTTGAAGTGTATAGTTTAAATATTTTTCACTTCCATTTGGGATTTTTAAAAGTTATCATATACTGTTGTTATACCTACGAAAGGTTACCTACGAAAGTTTTCAGAACAAGTTTTTGACATATTACACTCGAATTTTGATAAAACACGTTGTTTGTTTAACCCATTAACGCCCGGATAATTTTCTTCGTTAAAATTTAAATTTAGGATTCCCCACCACTTTTAAAATATGAGTAATTTTTATCTTATTTTATCAAGAAATTTGTCTCGTGAAAGAAAGTATATATTTTTCTTCATATTTACTGGTGTACCGCTTTCTTGCCACTAAATCTAGTGATCTAAAAATATGCCACTGTTCGTTAATGGGTTAAAAAATGAAGATAAATAAAGATTAAGAATACATCAAAAGAAAAAAAGATAACATTAAATAAATGTTTAAAACATGTCAATAAATGATCTCAGAGATTGCAGTGCGAAAGCCTCGCAAGAGTTTGCTCATAAATACTATTATAATAACCTTAATTATATTACATTTCTTTTAGTACATTTAATGAAGGATATAAATCCCAAAAAGCGTACCCGTGTGCCAAAAAGCATATTTTCTCGAATAGCTTTCTCACAATTTTCTCGAATAGCTTTCTTTGCCTTGTTTAAGGTTGTATTGAAATACAAAACTGGCTATTTTCGGACATACTTTTCTTATTCTTATTTATTTTTTTAAATTATTTCTCAAATCCACAGCTGCCAACATCTTCCGCTTTTTCAGACCACAAAAATTTTACAGATTTTTACCATTTTAAATCGCCGAGTTTTCTATTAAATTTTTTCGGGCCAAAAAATCGGAAAAGTTGGCAGCTATGCTCAAATCCAAAAGGGCAACTTTATGAGATAAGTTTTAATTTAGTTTTGTTCGCAAATGCATAACATTGCCAGGTGATCTTATTCAGAAACTTCGTAATCAAAATGTTTTCCCTTTTTCGGTAAAGGCCGAAGATCTTTCAAAGTTTGTGTTTTGAATAAATTTATAGAGCGAGGAAAGCAAAAAAAAAAAAAAAAAAAAAATCTGATGTCATGAGACAATAATCACTTATGACACAAGATGTGATTCATATATCGAAATAATCCATCACGTGCAAATTTTAGAAGCACACAAGGGGTTCCGTATAACAAAGACCTTGTTCAAAGTTTAAATTTGGCAATGTGCCAAACGCGATTACACAGGTGTTTGCAAAGTTGCAACACCGCTTTTATCCGTTCGTCTGTTTTCTAGATACATTTTAAATTAATATCTCGGTTAATTACCGACACATTCTTTCGAAAATCATTATCAACAATCCTTGGATGATTCCACGTCGACAAGTACCTCGAGCGCCCCCCAACTCCCCTGCTGATTACACGCAAATTAAAGATTGTGCGTAACGGAAAAATGCGATTTTCTCAAAAACTATACGATATAGGATAATCGCTTTAGATTCCCAGCATGGTTTAAATAAACTCCTACTACCCCCAATTTATTCATAATATTAGTTTCAGTATATTCGAAAATAGGGGGGGGGTATATTTGCAGTGCATTTTCGATCCTATCTCTGAAAACATAACGCCTAAAATTAAAAAAAATATATTTTTGAGTTCTGAATTACGAGATCTTTCGACCGATACCACATCATACGATAAAGAAAAATATTTATTTTTTTTAACGAACTATTGTAGTCCCCTAAATTTTTACAAAAAATATTTTTGAATGGCTAATAATTATTAAAAAATATACTGTTTTGAATTTTGTGTTACGAGATCTTTCGAGCGATACCCCATACTATATACAAAATTGTATTATTTTTATCAAGTAAATCAATTATTCCCTAATTGTTTTCTAAAAGTATTTGTGAATGGCTAATAACACAGGCCTGCGAAATTGAAGTTTTTTTTAAATGCAAGAGAAGTTTTCGCTGATTTTTATGTTATTTGGTGGGTTGATTTCGAAAATGACCTTATTCCCCCCCATCACATCAGAATTTTATTTAACATCGATATCGATATTTTTGCTAAAATCCTATTTGAAATGGAATTCTCTTTGCATTTACACAACAATTTTGCATTTACTATCTGGCAACAGTGATTTTATCCAAGTAAATCTATGTAAAAAAAAATCTATTCTCGGGGAGGCAAATTGATTTTTCAGTAATCGATTATTTTGTTACAGGTTTAAACGGTTTAAAACAACTGGGTCTATCGGAAAATTGTGTCGTGTTGGGAAAATCAATTCGTATCGGAAAATTCTATCATTTAATTGTCAGACATTGATTCCGATATCTAGTGTCTAATAATTACCTGGCAGAATTTACCGGTACGAATTGATTTTTCCTACACGACACGACTTTCCAATCGACCCAGTATTTTTCAAGAAAATGTGACGTGATAGAATTTTTTCATTACTTGTTTTTTAACTAGCACCAAAAAATACATAAAGATAAGCCATCAATACCCTTGTATTTTTTCATCGCAGGTCTGTGTAATCTATAAATATGTGGGTAAGCAGCATTTATAACTCTGGTAAGTTTGAACTTTCCACGTTCCAAAGTTATAGAGAAAAACGGCTGTGACAGAAGGACAGACAGACACACGCGTGATGTTATTATGGATCCGTCTCTACTTTTTAAGGCCGGAACTTAAAAAAAAAACCAAAAAAACACAGCAAGATTTTAGATAACTTCAACAATCGTGCCGACAGTGTTTAACCCCTTGAAGGACGGTGATGCATTTTTGTATCACTTAATTTTAATCTATAAATGTCCAACTGGCACCTGTATTTTGGAATGAAAATTTTCCAGTTATTAAGTACGGGAAGAAATGAATTTCCTTATTTTCAAATAAACTTCTGGTGCCATTCTATCATTTCAGCCTTTTACAAACGCAAGTACTTAGAACCTGAAAGGGTCAACAGTTTTGCCCGGATGTAGCTCGGGCATAAAATATTTGCTTGTTTCGTTATTTAAGCTTTTAAACACTACTTAATTTTAACTGTAATATTTTCTTTATTAACTGGCACACAGTTTTCGATTATATATGTCGAATATTGTCAAAAAAGTGGTGTCTGGTTCCTATTTTTAATTTATTGTGTCAAAAAAATGTTAATCCCTTGGGGGGAGAGGGGAGGCAGTGGAATATATTATGTCTCACCTAATTTTAATTAAGATTCGCTGCAGAAACGTTTAACTATATTTTACTTTTATAACTTTTTTTTTTCGGGGGGGGGGGGGGTGATTGTCTTCAAATTGCTTTTCCTTATTTCGAAAATTTTTTTCGAAAATTCTGGTGTGGATTCAGCATTGCAGGAACACAATTACTTGCCCCTGATAGGGTTAAGGGCTTAAAGATGCGTCAGAAAATATGCCAGAAAGCTTTGCGTTGTTGGGCGGTGGAAATATTTCTTTTTGAGAACAAACTAAACTCATTGTGCTCTAGCGCTGTTAGCAGATGTATGTCACTAGCCACCAGTGTTGCCGCATATGGCAATTCTTTTTTAGACATTTTGAATTCACCCCAAAAAAAATTTAACTAGTAATTTTCTTATACTTTATTTATTGAAGATCAATCATCTTGTAAAGTAAAAATAAGAGTTAAAACTTTCTGGTGTGAATTCGGAATGTCTAATTAAAAAATCAGCCAGATATCGTGACGAATGCTGCGTATGTCATTGTCGGAAATGACAAAAAGAGCATGACCTACGTTGCGTACGTCATAGAGCGCAAGATCTTACTTTATCTTTTCATTAAGTAAATCGAAGTGCATTTTTCCAAAAAAATGGTGGTATTTAGCCACCGCCCCCTGAATACTAGGCCTGAGCGCTCACACAAAAATGACACAAAAATGGCGGCTGCCGAAGGCGGATTTTTTTTTTAGCGTAGGTACGGTCCCTTAAATGTAGACACCAGTATTTTATAAAAGATTTCTCTACCTTGTTTATTCTCAGAAAAATGAAGCGGAAAAAACTTAAAAAAAAAATATTGGTAGGAATATTTAAGGGACCGTACACACGCTGAAAAAAATCCGCCTTCGGCAGCCGCCATTTTTGGTCCAGCGCTCAGGCCTAGTATTCAGGGGGCGGTGATTTAGCCTTCATTGATATAGATCAGGGGTAGCCAACTGTGGCACGCACCACACCACTAAAATTTTACAGTAATCATTGCCTTATCTAATCATCGAATCTCTGCGATTCAAGAAGTGGAATTTTTTCTGTAAAATTTTAGTGGTATCAGGCGTGCCTCTGTTGGCCACCCTTGATATAGACAGATCTCAAATTGGTCCGTTTTTTGAAAACCAGTATATTTTAATAGAAACATCCGTGGTAGGTTTTTCCACCAGTAGCAATAAAAACGTCTTTCCAGGTAAGTTTGACTAAAATTATAAAAAAAGATTTTTCTTTTTAAAAAAGTGGTGTTGAAATAATGGACCGAGTGGGAGCCCTGTCCAGATAAAATACAGACACTGATTTTGTATGTTTTTTTAAAGTCCATTAAAGCTTTAGCGTGCGGTGCCTACAAAGAAGGACACCCAATTTTACTCCAAAACTGACAAACGCACTAAGAATACTTAATTAAAATTTTCCTTTCATAAAGTGCGGGAAAATAAGCAAGTTTTTATTTTCTAATAAATTCGTTTGTGAATTCTGGTGTCAGTCCATAATTTCATCAATTTACAAACAGATTTACTCCGCGCTGGATAGGGTTAAGCATATTATGAACATGGAACTAGGAATAAAGAATGCAGTTATGAATAAAGAGGAGGACACATATAATGTACTATCTACCAGTTGCGAGTGAAGTAACTGGGAATGTTGCCAAAAGATGGCGGCTGTTTTTTTAAATCGTATCAAAATTTTCTCATTACCGCCGGGGCTAATTTCCCACCAGTAAATTTGAGTAGAAAATTTCGTCTTATTTAAGCGCCTTTTTCATAGAAATATTTCCTTACAAATATAGTAAAAAATTCTGTTTGTTTTTACTGGTTTCAGTGTTCCCCGGTATTATAATATTTTCACTAAAATTGACAGGAGGTTGTCAAGGTTGTCACAACATGGCGGAAACGCAGAGCCTGACTACCGCCAAAGTAAAGTCTCACCAGTAAAAATGAATATCTGTTTCTGCCATTATTTATAACTGAAATTTTGCATTTAATAAGGCATTTAAATAAGAAGAAAATTTCTATTTAAATTTACTGGTGAAAGTTTCATCCGGTAGTAATCAATCTCTGCGACAGCGGTTACAGTTGAAGCTTCTTTACTTTAACAGTATGTCAATTCCTTTGTATTAATAGTTCCATGGAATAACGAGGAATTGACATATCCTCAACAGGGCTGAGATTTCCGCGTTTTATCTCACCAGTATATTCTTAGATAAAATACTATTCTGCTAAATCGCAAAAACGTTCCGATTAAATGAAATATCCTTTTCTCTAACAAAATACTGGTGTTCAAAAACGCGGAAATCTCATCCCTGCCTCAAATAGTGAAACTTCAAGTGTAACCGGTTTCGCAGTGACTCATTACCGCCTGTACAAACTTCCATAAGTTAATATGAAGGTTGGTTGATTTTTGACGGCCGGTTATCTGCACTAGGGATATAGGCCCGAAGGGAGAGTGCCCTTCGTAAGGGTCTTTCTAAAGGAAACTAACCCGTATTTACGCATGGAAATCCATGGCTCGAAGAAAACCACGAAAACTCCGAACGATTAGGCCGACGGGAGCGATAGGAATCGAACCCAGCACCTCCCGTCTACCAGCTTCGAGAGCGGAACCTCTCAGCCACTGGTGGGGCGTTAATATGAAGGATTCCCCCATATTGCGACAACTTAAACAACCTCCTGTCAGAGTCAGTGAAAGACATTATAACCAAAGCGATATAAGTAAGCGTGCAAACTTAATGCTGGAATCGGGCGTAAATTAACACAGTTGCGCCATCTTGTGGACGGAGTGATAATTTACATATGCGGGCTTTTAGTGTGGCGCGTATTTTCTAAAACTTTAGTCACTCATGGTAAAATTCAGTTTTGTTTGCCACATTTATTGCAAAATAATGGCGTAGCGAGAGGGTCATCCACGTGCACTTAACACCCGACGTTTTCTTCGCCTTGCCATACCCGCTTCAGTTTTTAATCAAGATGAAAAAAACTTTAGAATTTTAGTGTTGTGAGTAAGAAAACAGTTAGGTATCTACCTGTAGTACACACTCCATCCGCTACGTGGCACATGACCTTGATTAATGTGACCTCGCTTTTAATCTTGCGGTTATTTCTCCCATTTAAGATAAGACGCTTACTTATATCGCTTTGTATTATAACACCCGGGCCAACTTCCACAGTAAAAACGAACAGAAATCTTTATCAAATTTTTGCCAGAAATTTCGCATGTATAAGCATCTAAAATAAGGCTAAATTTTCTATTTAAAATTTACTAGTGGAAGTTTGCTTTGCGGAAATCAGAAACTGTTGATACGATGTAAAAAATTAGTCGCCATCTTGTGGCCGCCGTCTTTGTTACTTTACTCGAAACTGGTAGACTCTACACTATGTGTCTCCTCCTCTTTATTCATAACTCCAGTATTATGAATGGCATAAACTTACTTTTTAGGTGCGTTCGTAATTATATAAATACGTAGCACCTATAGTCGTCGTTCAGTCCGTCCGTCCGTCTGTCCGTCCGTCTGTCCGTCTGTCCGTCCGTCCGTCTGTCCGCATGTAACAGAGCAAAAACTACCCAACCGAATGGTCTGAAATTTCAAATATATGATTGTTGCAAAATTTTGTCGAGCCATTTCAAATTTTATGAAAATCGGATGTATAGTTTAATTACAGGGACAGTCAAAAGTTTTTCTTTACATTACGGCCAATGGGAAAAATTATTGAAAGTGCATTTTAATGATATTAGAGCCTTCCGAATGATCTGAAATTTTAAAGATATAACTGTTGCAAAATTTTGTCGAGCCATTTCAAATTTTAGGAAAATCGGATGTATAGTTTAATTACAGGGACAGTCAAAAGTTTTTCTTTACATTACGGCCAATGGGAAAAATTATTGCAAGTGCATTTTAATGATATTACAGCCTTCCGAATGATCTGAAATTTTAAAGATATAACTGTTGCAAAATTTTGTCGAGCCATTTCAAATTTTAGGAAAATCGGATGTATAGTTTAATTACAGGGACAGTCAAAAGTTTTTCTTTACATTACGGCCAATGGGAAAAATTATTGCAAGTGCATTTTAATGATATTACAGCCTTCCGAATGATCTGAAATTTTAAAGATATAACTGTTGCAAAATTTTGTCGAGCCATTTCAAATTTTAGGAAAATCGGATGTATAGTTTAATTACAGGGACAGTCAAAAGTTTTTCTTTACATTACGGCCAATGGGAAAAATTATTGCAAGTGAATTTTAATGATATTAGAGCCTTCCGAATGATCTGAAATTTTAAAGATATAACTGTTGCAAAATTTTGTCGAGCCATTTCAAATTTTAGGAAAATCGGATGCATAGTTTAATTACAGGGACAGTCAAAAGTTTTTCTTTACATTACGGCCAATGGGAAAAATTATTGCAAGTGCATTTTAATGATATTACAGCCTTCCGAATGGTCTGAAATTTTAAAGATATAATTGTTGCAAAGTTTTGTTGAGCTATTTCAAATTTTAGGAAAATCGGATGTATAGTTTAATTACAGGGACAGTCGAAAGTGTTCCGTTACATTACGGGGAATGGGAAAAATTATTGCAAGTGCATTTTAATGATATTACAGCCTTCCGAATGGTCTGAAATTTTAAAGATATAATTGTTGCAAAGTTTTGTTGAGCTATTTCAAATTTTAGGAAAATCGGATGTATAGTTTAATTACAGGGACAGTCAAAAGTGTTCCGTTACATTACGGGGAATGGGTAAAAATTATTGGAAGTGCATTTTAATGATGTATCAGACTATGCGCTTTATGAAGTGCAAAAAAGTATACATTCAGTACAATATGGGGTGCAAAAAATAATTATAAAACTAGTTATAGTACGAACGCACCTCATTTGCCACGTTTGACGAGCAATTTCCAACTTGTTTTAATGTATGTTGTTACTAATTGGTAATTATCTTGTTTCTTTTTTTAAGTGAAATTTCTTGTTCTATTTTCATTAAATTGACTTGCAAAGGAAGCGAAGCTTGGATATTTTGATAAAGTATAAGTAATTAGTGTGCGAATAAATCAAAAATTTCTTGTATAGATACAAATTACTTACCGTAATTTCCCACGTATACGCCGCGGCTTAGTTAAGTCTTTTTCATACCGGAAATTTTATTTAAATAATGAAGTCAAATAAATGCTAAGCAAAAGCAAGTCACATTCTATTTAAAACAAATTCTGGTAGGAAATTGAGTTATCTGAGCTGCGGCGTATACGCGGGAAATTACGGTAATTAAAATATTATAATTTTGTAATTTTAAATACGAAATTACTTTGCCAACTTCTAGAAATGGCACCTTAGGAAACCTTATTTAATATGCAGGTTGTTGTCGAACTCGGCCGAAACATTCAGAGGGGTGATAGTAGCAGGGCTGCCACAAGCGACTATTTTTATATTCTGCTTGCACCACTATTTTTAAGAAATACATTTTGTAGTATATTTCTCTTGCAAAAGCTATCAAAGCGCATGTAAAAGATTTTTGTTATGAAAAAGTGGTGCAAAATAGAATAAAAAAATAGTCGCCAGTAGCAGCCCTATAGTAGGTATCCAGAGGAGTAAAAATTGCCATAGAACATGAGGTCACAAATCACTTATTTAGTCACAAATGCAGGGTGTTTTATCCCAACTGAACTTGGGTTGATGCTAATAATTTTGAGAAAAATAAAAACATTGCAATGAAATTGGAACGATATGTACCTTGTTTTCTGTGAACTGTTACAACATTACGAAAAGTTCTGGAAAAGCGGGTACTCAAGAAATCAATGATACCGTATGAACTGATAATCGTAGTCCAATATGTGGAGCGTCAAGTGCATACTGCCAGCGCGTATAGTGGAAACTTCAAAGATTTTTATTTTATATTATTACATTTACAACAAAGTAGTACGGGAGTTTGCAAGCCCATGTTCTATGGTAATTTTTCATCCTCTTGATGCCTACTACCACCCTTTTGAATTTGTCGGTCGAACTCGGCAACACCCTGTATATTCTGGCACTCAATGTGTTAAATAAGGCAAAGGAAGCTATTCGGGAAAAGTTGTCTGGTAATGAAGCATTGCCACAACTAATCTTGTCACGGCTAAAACCTGCGACTAAAAAACAGTTATTTATTTTTTTCCATTCGAATTGCTTGATTTCTACCACTTGAAATAATAATATTGTCTTTTTTTACTCCGTAAATAACTAAGTCGAATATAACTATTTCAAAGCGGAATAATCAAGCTATGTAAATAAAAAATCGCACGACTGGCAACAATATTATAAGATAAGTTATTCATATTTTGCATTTACGAAGTCGACTTAACACTTTTCTGATCAGCAATTTAATGAAGTCGCATTTCCCTATGAAATTTTATTCAAATTAATCTGCTGTGAATAATTATTTTTGAAAAATAATAGTAACAAGGAAATCCGGAAGAATTTTGATATGCCTTACTGTTATATTTAGACTTAAAAAAGCTGAAAACGTTCAAACGTTTTAATTTGTTAAAGATAACATTTAACAGTGGTCGTATGCTTTGGGGGATTTTTCAGGACAAATACCAGTACTCTTTTATAGAAAAATAAATATAGATTAAACGCGCGAAATTTCACTTTATTTAAGAAGAGATTTTTTATAAGAAAATACTGGTACCAAAGAATTTCCTGGTCTTGGAATTTCAGGACAATTACGACATCTGCATTTAATGATTCTAAGTAAAACTTTTTGTATTTAAAAATAAAAGAACGTTAATTTACTGCTTATCTAATTCTATCCTTTCTAGTTAGAATAATGTTTTTTTATTAGTTGATTATACGACTCACATTAGAGTAAAATACATCTGATGTTCACAAATTTTTGTAACGAATTTGAAAAATAAATATATAAACAAAGAAAATAATTGCATTTTCTAATATGTTCCATCTGATAGCTCTTTTGTTGAAAAATCGTATTATATTTTAATTTCAAGGATAAAAGAGAATTTCTTAGAATATAAAAATTAATTTTGTTCCACTTCTAGACCGCAATCTTCCAGAGTCCATCCAATCTTTTTGGTTGCCGCTTATACAGAGCTTATTTTAACCCCTTGAGGGGCAAGCAAAGATGTCTCTAAATATCGAATTCTCAGCGGAAAAACAGAAAAATTTTATTTTTAAATAAGGAAAAGCAATTTTTAACTGATTTTCACCCAAAGTTAAACATATAAAATTTAGTTAATATTTTCTGGTGAGAATCTTGTTTAAATTAGGTGGGATACATTTTATCCTACCGCCCCTCAAGGGGTTAAATGTCCAAATCAGGATTGCTAGTTCGGCCTCCACTTTTTAAGTGAGAAAAATTGGATTCAAACAAAAAAATACAAAAAGTGTTTTCTGGTTTATTTAATGACAGACTTTTCTTGAATACTTAAAGTAAAATTTCTTTTTCTGGTCTGAAATCTGAATTTCGACATAAAAATAGAAGCCAAACTGGAAACCCTTGACAAAAAGCACAGTAATCCACAGGAGACACTCCGGAATACTTTGGTGAGATGCATTTAGATGGAATAGCCTCAATTCCGGTTTCATTTCGCATTTTTACAAAAAATATACAAGTAGATATAGAAGTATTCTGATTTCTGATAGCCTTAGTCAGACGAAATTTAACACAATGAAGATGTTAGTGTAAAATTATGGAAAGTATTTTTTGAAACAGGTATTAAAACATATTTCTGATAGTAAACCGAGTTTATTTTATGTATTTTTTTCTACCTTCACACTTTAAGTTTTCCGTTATAAGAGAATCCAGCAGTAACCATAAACACTTTAGCAAAACTTTCGTTGCTTTCACTATACCAATATTTTAGCTCTTTTTGTCTTCTTTTTGAAGCCAATTCGTGTAGAGCTTAGAACATTTGACTGCTGTACCGCAGGTCCAGAGTTCGACTCCCGACTGGGCAAGGTTCACCCAGCCTTTCATTCCTTCGGGGTCGATAAAATGAGTACAAAGCTTGCTTGGGAACTTAACACCGAGGGTCTCGCGTTAGGTTGACCACCTGGCCGGGACGCATGCTGCATAGCTCCTCGGGGCCCAGGGTCAAGAAAACAGAAATGGGCAATGTCGGCCCAGATACTACCAGATATATATAGCCACAGAGTTTAGTAGTTAGTTTAGTTTCTCTTCTTTTTTGATTGTAAATTGATGTATTTCTATTGCAATCAGATAAATACATTCAAGTCTCATTTATCTTAACTATAAATTTCCATTTTTACCTGCGAAATGAATTTCGTACAACAATCTGTACATTATTTTGCGCTCAGAAACATTTTGTTGCATTGGGTGCAGAACATCATGTTTTTTAATTTTCATTAGCGTTAAATCAGATATTATAGTTTTTTTTTTTTCATTTCTAATAAAGATGTGTGAATATTTTGCAATCTTTATTTAGGGGCTTGGATGTGTAAAGATTTTGCAATCGTTATTTGGGGGGGGGGGGGGGGTGTTGGATTGTGTTTTTAAACGTGAGATGTTACTTTAGATATAATTAGCGTGAACGTACCTTTGTAAAGGATGCACTTTTTACCCTTTTCCCGTTTAAATGTAAACTTTGAAATACCTTTTCTTTTTTATTAATAACGTCGCAGATTTTATGTGTAGAAATATTAAAAATCTGCTTTTCTCATATATTTTTTAACAAACGAAGAAGAGTACTTCTCTTGTATCTATTGTTTAATTTCCAGCGACAGTTTAACCATTTCCGGCGCGGAGTAAGTCTATTTGTAAAATGATGAAATGATAGATTGACACCGAAATTTACAAACGAATTTATTAGAAAATAAAAACTTGCTTATTTTCCAGTACTTTATAATAGGAAAATTCTGTCTAAATATTCTATATTCCTGATGCCGTTTGCCAGTTTTGAAATTAAAATTAGGTGTCCTTTTCTGTGAACGCCGCCCACTAACGGGTTAAAGCAAAACATATTTTTTATGATACAGACGATAATTAAACGCTATTCCGAATTTATGCCGTAAAGGTTTTATTTTTTTTAATTAAAATTTGAATCAGAGAGAAAATCAAAATCGTTATAAAAATGTGAGAACGGTCTCTGTATTTAACATTTATGCATGGCCCAAATTGTTGCCCATGATATACCGCTATTTCTGAATACTAATATTCTCCTGCCAATTTCTAGTGCAACAAAAAGCAAAAATTACTTTTCGAATTTGGGAAATAATGGTCTACTGGTCTTACATCCACACATTCATGGAAAATATTTCTCGATATTAACCCGAATCGCCAAGATGCATTTTTTTTTTTTTTTTTTTTTTTTTTTTTTTTTTTTACGATATTTACGATATTTGTTCGATATTTATTTTAGGCTTAGTTTTTCGTAGTTGTATAAATACGTAGCACCTATATTCGTCGTCTTGTCCGTCCGTCTGTATGTCTGTCCGTTTGTCGGCATATAGCAGTGCAAAAACTACCCAACAGAATGGTTATAAATTTAATATGTACATATAATCGTTGCAAAATATTGTCGACTCATTTAAAATTTTATGAAAATCGAATAAAAGCTTACCCCTTGAGGGGCGGTGGGATACACTATATCTCACCTAATTTTAAACATGATTTGATTCACGCCAGAAACTTTTAATTAAATTTTACTTTTTTAACTTTGATGGAAAAAAAAAATTTGAAAATTGTTTTTCCTTACTTTGAACTAAATTCTTTAGTAAATTCAGGTGCGAGTTCGAAATAAAAGAAACACAATTGCTTGCCTCTGAAAGTGTTAAATACGAACGCACCTTATTTGTGACGTTTGATGTACAATTTCCGACTTGTTTAACCCATTACCGGCTAATGGTGCGTTTTCACCGTTAAAAATAAATTTAAATTAACTATCTAGATACCACAATTTTTTTTATTTAAAAAATTGCCTTGATTAATTAAAGAAAGTTTGAACATTAAATAAAGCGAAGATTATTTTTTAATGTTTGTGGTGGCAAACGTAAAAAAGTTGAGGACCCCTATCTTGCAGTTTCGGCAGTTAATGTGCTAACTTAAAGAAAGAAAATAAAATAAAATCTTCTATGGGACTCTGATAAAATATTTTTTAATTGTTTATTAAAGAAAATTTTAAACACAGAGCAGGACTGAAATTTCTCACAAAGTGCATCTTAATTTAATGCAATTCCATTTATATTAAAATAAAAATCATTTTTATATGTGATATTTATATAAAAATGTCTCCTACCAATCGAGATATGCAGGAGTTTTGAATACTTGAATTTTCGTAAAGTAATGGTCTCAATATTTAATTAGTATTTTACTATGAATTTGTTATTTAAATTCCATGGGCCGTACGAACCCTTTAAAATAATACATTTCAATTATTAATTTGTATAACTTATTACACATTACACAAATTTTACAATGAAATATTTCTGAGGGATTAATTCTTATTTCATAAGCGTGAAATTCAATATCTACTGGTATTTATTCGAAACATCAATGAATTTCACCGTTTTAATCCTGAATGAAATACAAATATTAGTCTTTCTCCAATTAAGTATTCTCTGAACCGTTTAAATTGCAGGAGCGTTGTTATAAAACAAACATATAGTCGTCAGTGATATAACATTCTAAACTACGAACAGACTTGTAATTATAAAAGAGCTAATAAAATAATTTTAATTATAATTTTATAGAATAGGGGAGCTATGGGATGAATGGGATAAGGTATGGATGGGATATTCTCAATATTTCAGGCAATAAACATTCATTTTAAATTGCTTCCTATCCCCATATAAGGCTCTACCACAGTGTGCTTCAGAACTAAAAGAAAGACCCCATTGCTGTTTTCATTTTCTTTCAAAGTTGCATTTTCTGAAATCTCCGCTTAAAAGTAAGTTTTTTTTTTTTTTTTTTTTTTTTTTTTTTTTTTTTTTTTTTTTACATTTGAAGATGTGAAATATCTTATATAATATGAAAAAAAGAAATAAGATATGTTGTAGTTATTTATTTTAAGGTTCAATATCGATAATTAAAATGAATGAATAGTAATCATTGTGACAAAATAATATTTGAGAAAAAATAGCTGAGAAGGGAATATATGCATCATGGGGATGATTGAGACATTTCAAATGGAGATGAATGGGACATTCTCATTCATCCCTAGAAATGTTGAAAATTATATTTATTAACTAAATAATATTATATAGGTTGATAATTAATAATTTACGTTAATTAACCCCTTAACAGTCGCATTAAATTACGGTTTAAAAATTCAAACTGCTTATTGGCACTACTTTTTTGAAAAAAAAAATATTCACCGTATTTTATGACAGGTAAAATAGAACCAAAATAGGGCCAATTACATTGATGAAAAAAAGACACAGCCCGTGAATATCACGGGAGCGAGAATTAACGGGTTAATAGTATTAAATAGTATTATATGAGTTGTTATTGTTTAAAATTTCTGAGTGTTATTTATTGGATTGTAATAATTATTAATGGATTATCAAAAAATTGGTACTAAAACTTAATGAAAATACATAAAATTGTTACAAATAGAATATGTTTATTGATCAAGTGGGGGAAATTATATTAAATTTTGAAATGTTGCACAAATAAATCCCTACCCCTAACATATTGGGTAGATCGGAAAGTCGTGTCGTGATGGAAAAATCAATTCGTACCGGAAAATTCTATCATTTAATTATTAGACATTGGTTCCCATATCTAATGTCTAATAATTACCGGGCAGAATTTTCCGGTACGAATTGATTTTCTCAACACGACACGACTTTTCGATCGACCCAATAATTTCTGTTCTGCATGTTTCTAAGATACATTTAATTAATATTAATTAATAAGTTATGATTGAAAATTATTAGTTATGCCATATTTAAAAGACATTTTGCACTTTCAATTCAAATCTAAAATGCCTCATAAGTGGTAAAAAAGAACAGATTGATAGCCGAAGTCTGCATTAAAAGTTAAAACTGCAATAAAAGTAGTTATTGAAAGCAAAACATATCGATTCGTGCTGTAAAATCATATTTTACAAATATAATTACATATAAGGTCATAAATATGAATTTTAATTTGGTAAAATTGAATACAGGGAGGAACATCTTTGTGTCCCATCCATCCCTATTAGTGTCCCATTCATCCCTGCTGTGGGGATGATTGGGACAGGGAGGAACCTTTTTTTGATTTCATAATATTTTTCTGAATAAATCATAATCTAGAATAAATATTTTTATATATGTAGTCAAATACCTAATGTATAAAATGTGATATATAATATTGATATAATGAATATACTTAAATGAAAAAAAAATATAAAATGTATTTTTGTCAAAATGTCCCATACATCCCTCATCTCCCCTATATTGTTTCCCTGTGCAAAATTTCAAACTGAGAATCATAGCAAATATATATTTTTAACTACTTACTGCGTGACTCTAAACATTCTTTATTATTTTAACTCTATTTTAGATATCGAAACAATAAATTAATCATCAAATTTTTTTACTGATGGATCGTAATATTTATACAGAGCTGCCAACTTTCCGAGTTTTTTTTTTTTTATATATATACTTGCTTATAAATCAATTCACAAATTAGAAACAATAATATGCTGACTGCAACTTCCAAATACTAATCTGCGAATTTTATAATCCCAGAATTCATACGAATTCTCTGCGATTAAACCAGGTGAGGGTAATCGGTAATATCTGTACTCAAACCGACATTTCCCTCGAATTTGTTGGTAGACTTACTCGCGAGTATAATGTGTAACAAATTTTATTTTAAAATCCGAAAATCTCGCATATATTAAAAGTATGTATTAACCCTTTCAGGGGCAAAGCACTTCTAATCGTAAAATGCTGAAATGATTGATTGACACCAGGATTCACAACCAAATTTATTTATAAATAAGTAAATGCTTTTCTTCGTGTACTTAGTAAAAGGAAAACTTTGATTCCATAAATCTGGTGCCAATGTGGCATTTAGGAATTAAATTTAGGTGATCTAAAAACGAAGCACCACCCTTGAAGGGGTTAAGAGTATCTGGTTGCAGAGCTTCCAACTTGTTCACCAACTGAATACCAATATTTTTAACAGAAAATTTCATCGTACGTTTCTGTAACATTTGGGCTAGAATTAACCTCAAAAGGTGTTTTTTGCACAATTTGAAAGAAAATCCGAAAAGAAAAGTATTCTAAGAAAATGTTGGTATTCATTTGGAGGACAATTTGGGATCACTGTGATTGCTGCGTCAGTTAACCCTTACTTGCATGATTTTTTATTTTGTTTCGAAAAAAATATATATGATTCTTTGAAAGGTTTATAACACAGAAAAAATAATGAAAAAAAAAAAAAACAGAGATACATTTTTCGTATAATATGTCAACCTTTTCTTATGCAACACATCTGCAATACAAGTAAAAACTAAAATATTGCAAATTAGTAAATATTTTAATAAGTATGAATCTAAATACATTATTTTATATCATTTTTTTTGTAAAACTTAACCCGTAAATGCATAATTTATTTTTTTAGAATTGTGTCTCTTAGAATTGGACTCTTATATTAACCCTTTGCACTCGAGAGGTGACTCTTACTCACCACTAGTGTTGCCAGATGTCCCGCGTAAATCGAGGCTCTAAATGCTCCTCACACCAGTATTTTAAAGTAATTTTCTTCGTCTTATCTAATGGCAGAATTATCTGCGATTAATCTTGGCGAAATAAACTGTAAAAATTTAGTGGTGTCCGGAGCAATTTGAGCTCCGATTTAATATTTTGAAAATGCGACATATGATATATACGACTTTAGCATGTTGAAATGATTGACTCCACACCAGAATTTACGGGCGATTGTCTGAAAAAATAAATAAATGCTTGATTCGAACTACATTCAAAAAGGAAAAGTTTATTCAAAAAAGTTTGTGCAGTTTGTCAGTTAGGGATTAAAGTGTTTGCTCTGAGCAAACGGTGTCTTTAACCTTTCGTTTAACTAAATGTAATTCGGTTAACTAATTTTAAACAACGGTTCCTAACCTTTGGGTTAACTGATAAGTTTAATGATATTTACCAAAAGTGCAAGGCTCCCACTCAGCCCGTTTTTTGAACACTACTTTTTTTCAAAGAATAAAACCTCTTTATAAATTTTTGTGGAAGCTTACCTGGAAGGGCTTTTTCTTGCAATTGTTGCAGATACATAGCACGAAGTTTCTTAAAAATTACTGGTTTTCAAAAAATGGACCAGTGGGATCCCTGAATGTAAAAGTGTTTCTGAAATATATGTTTTGTGTACCGTTACAGAGCGTGACAGTAGGAAATATACATGGCACTTGAATAAAATAATTTTATCTAACAAGGGAACCATTTTTTGGTGCTGCTCGCACCTAGCAACGAGACCTGGTATATTTTGAAGCGCCGTATACATAAAAGTTAGAGAACCGATAAAATTTCTCTGCTAAAATCATATTTTATATACTTTTTATACTTTTAATTTTTTATTATTTAATTTTTATTTGTTTATTTCACGCCAAAAGTGAGTTAATTCGCCAAATACGGCGCTACAAATTTTCCACCCACTTTATCAGGGGAGTAAGCGTGCAGTACATTATTAGAATTACAGGCATCCCAAGACTTACGTAATTAATGTGTTCGTAAAGTTTTATGTAACTTGAATTTTACGTAAGTAGAATTTGTAAGTTGCTTAGGCAAAATTCTGTAAGAGACTGCAATATTTATTATGTATATATACGTGTGTATTATTTACATCGTATTATTTTATAAATAAAGCATCATGCGACAGTATTTATTCGAAATATAAACTATAAACGTATGAAAAAATAAAAAAAGACATACTTAAAGAACACTTTTGAAATATTTTGTGGAAATCGGGATTTATAAATCTAAAATTGATGAATTGATTTATGACAATTTTGAATCTACATCAAACAACTATAAAAATAAGAACCCAGATAGCATGAACATTAGCACAAGTTTGATTTTCTCTGACATTATCTTGCCTTGAAAAATTTGAATTGAGAAATTCGCAGCAAATTTCCCGCAAGGTACCCACCCATCCCCTACTTGCATGGTAGTTTGTTCTGAAACTGATGGCGAGACTGTCTTTAATTAACGAAAGTGACGAAAGCAAAAAAATCCCTGTGTTGAGAGAATAGACAATCAGCACATAAACAGAAATTGTAGAAATTTTATTCGGTTGGCACCGCTTTTTCTAAATGGTATACTTATGAAATACCGAAAAAGGCTATTGTTGAAATAGTACAAATATTACCTTATATTTTTTATGGTGATGAGAAGTATGCGTGTGTCTTCTGATGGTGTGTTCGCATCAATAGACCTGAACAGGTCTATGGACCCCTCCGAAGGGGTTAAACTTTTTGTGTAAAAGTTGTAAGCCGATAGTGGGGGCGTGGATAAATTTCTACTTTGCGGTAAATTTGTAGTATTTTTGAATACTTGTTTGCCGTTATTTTGCAATTAATTTGATACAGCATGAATTTAACTTGCACGACAAGTTAGCTCCAAGTTCAAAATGTGGTGACTTCGGCGTTTGCGTTATCTTGCTGCAGTCTTGTTATGAACTTTCAGTCTTGTCATGGTAAGCTTGCTGCAACTTTGCAGTTTTTCAAAGCAAGACTTCTTCAAACTAAAAATGCTATGTTGGTATTGACACCACTAAATTTTAGTAGTATTTTTCGGCTTAACTAATGACAGAATTTCTGAGTTTTTATTAAGGTGAAGAATAATATAAAAAAATTAGTGGTGTCAATAAGCTCCACCTTTTCGCCAATTTTCCACCACGGTTGTTCTGGATAAACTACTGATACCACCAGAAAGCCACCACATTTTTGAAAAATATTCTTCGACTTACTTAAAAAAAGAAGCACTGTCATTAATATGTTAAGCATCATGTCTACCGTCGGATATTACGCTGCACATTATTTTAATTATTAGAATTTTATATATGGTACTTACAAGGGAGCCACTTTTAGTGCTGTTCGCACCTAGCATTGAGACCTGATGCATTTTAAAGCCCTAGATTACGAAGTTTGAGAATCGATAAAAATTTTTTGTTAAAATAATATTTCTTGATTTTACAGCGGCATAACTTTTTGAAAAGGCAATTTTCGAGGCCATTTATCGGACTGTTGACAGTGAAGTTTTTTAAAGAAAAGCATTTAAAAATAAAAATTAGTTAATAATAAGTATAAAATATTGAAAAAGTTTAAAATTCCTTCAAGAACCCACGGATTTGATTTCGAAAAATTGCAACATTATATTCACATTTTTGGCGGGGAAAAAGTTGGCGCTTTTTTTTTGAAAAGTAGAGCTTTCCGGCAAACTTAGCGAAATGCCATAGCTGCTTGTCTTGTGTGAGGAGTGGTTTGGACTTAAGTAGAAATTGTAATGCCCGACCTAATAGCCACAGTAAAGTTTCTAAACTGTGTAAAAATATTAATTTACTTTATGATTACTTTTACCAAAGGACCATTTAATTCAACAGCATTTCAATTTAAACATTACTATTTATATATATATCGTCTGCAGAGTGAAAAAAAAGAAAAAAACCTAATTCTTGTTTCTTACGCTATCATATCAATTAACAAACAATTCGGAATCTGATACACAGGCATCCCCAAAATATGTATTACGCGACTTGCGTAAATTCGCAGTTAAGTAATAAATCTCGAAAATTACATTTGTGAACATATTAGCGCGTTTGATACACAGTTGCATACGTTTGATATTTATTTTATAAATAAAATATTTAGATATAAAACCACAATCGTAATGTAGTTTATATATTAGATAGAGCTATATTTTTATTGGTATATATAATCAAATCTATAACAAAACAAGTTAATGTTTATTATTAGTTATTCATAGTAGTCATATAATTCATAATAAATACAGTTTACCAAGATAGCATTTTTAATTTGCAGAAAATTTGTAGCAGTCTTGCTTTGAAAACCTGCAAAGTTGCAGCAAGTTCAACATGACAAGACTCAGAGTTCATAACAAGACTGCAGCAAGATAACGCAAACGCCGAAGTCACCACACTTTGAACTTGCAGCTAACTTGTCGTGCAAGTTAAATTCATGCTGTATCAAATTTATTGCAAATTAACAGCAAACAAGTAATCAAAAATACTGCAAAGTAGCAATCTTTCCACGCCCCACTATGTGTTTACATCTGTTGTACTACAAGTGTAATCCCATCGGAGGGGTCCATAGACCTGACCAGGTCTATTGATGCGAACACACCGTCAGAATGTGGATGCATCATTTTCATCACCATAAACAAGTTAAGGTAATATTTGTACTTTTCAGTTCGAGCCGTTTTTGGTATTTGATAAGTATAGCGTTTAGAAAAAGCAGTGCCAACACAATAAATTTTCTGCAATTTCTGCGTATGTGCTGATTGTCTATTCTCTCAACAGAGGAATTTTTTGCTTTCGTCACTTCCGTGAATTAAAGACAGTCTTGCCATCAGTTTCACAACAAACTACTCATGCAAGTGGGGGACGGTATACCTTGTGGGAAATTTGCTGCAAATTTCTCAATTAAAATTTGTCACAGCAAGATAATGTCAGAAAAAATCAAACTGGCCGCTAACGTTCATGCTATCTGGGTATGTTTATCAACAATTAATTTATTTTTTGAGTGCTATTCATTTATCTTGCCTTCAGAAATTCATGGAGAATAGGTTAAATTAGTCTTCTGTAACTATTTCCCAGATAGCATTTTTAATTTGCAGAAAATTAGCAGCAGTCTGGCTTTGAAAACCTGCAAATTTGCAGCAAGCTCAGCCTGACAAGACTGAAAGTTGATAACAAGACTGCAGCAAGATAATGCAAACGCCGAAGTCACCACACTTTGAACTTGCAGCTAACTTGTCGTGCAAGTTAAATTCATGCTATATCAAATTTATTGCAAATTAACGGCAAACAAGTAACCAATAATGCTGCAAAGTAATAATCTTTTCACGCCCCTTCGTCTGTTTACAACTGTTACACTATAAGTTTAACCCATTTGGAGAAGTCCATAGACCTCATCAGGTCTATTGACGCGAACACACCGCATTAAGGTGGACGCATTGTTTGCATTACCATAAATAAGTTAGGGTAACATTTGTACTTCTCAACACAAGCCTTTTATTGCATTTGATAAGTATAGTGTTTAGAAAAACTGGTGCCAACGGAATAAAATTTCTGCGTATGTGCTGATTGTCTATTCTTTCAACAGAGGGACTTTTTGCTTTCGTCACTTTCGTGAATTAATGAGAGTCTTGCCATCAGTTACACAGCAAACTACTCATGCAAGTGATGGATGGTATACCTTGCGGTGAATTTGCTGCGAATTTCTCAATTCAAATTTGTCACGGCAAGATAATGTTAGAAAAAAATCAAACTTGCTGCTAATGTTCATGCTATCTGGGGATCTTTAACCCTTTCCGGCACACTGTGCCAGGGTTGGGATACCTAATTTTAATTCCAAACTTGCGAACGGCACCAAGAATATTTTAGCAAAATTTTGCTTTTACAATGAATAGTTAAAGTAACACGATTTTAATTTCTAAAAAAGTTGTTTTAAAATTCCGGCGTCAGTCAATCCTTTCATCATTTTAAAACAAAAATTGCCCGTGCCGGAAAGGGTTAAAGGAAAAATACCTCTAATTGATGCAATACTGCTGCAGTCAGCATAAATGAGTGGATTTTCTAAAACCGAGAAATACCGCTAATTTTTATTATAATTCTCTCCTTATTTATTATAGAATTGTTGAGATTAAATAAGGAAAAAATAGCATATAAAATCTGTAGTTTTTTGTGGGCGCCGCGTTGAACAGGCCTGCTAAAATAGTTTCGGTAATGCTGGTTCACGGATCTCACAGAAGGAGTAATTAAAACCATAAATAAAATTTATTTTACTAAAAAATCGTCTTAAAATTTCATTTAGTAATACGACAAAATTTCTACAGTTACCTTATAATACAGGTATCTAATCTTTTTTGTTTGGAGGCCGCTTGTAATAATTGTTTCAGAATAGTTACCATCACTTGAATTACTTGCAAAATATTCCTCATTAAATAAGTCTTATTAAAATATTAGGAAATAGTGGTAGCTCTACGTTAGGGGTCTTCAACCTATATCTCTCGGGACACCAATATTTCGCTATCTTAATACAGACAAAATTGCTTTATTTAATAAGAGAAACTTTTGCGATTAAACAAGTCGAATACTACCTTTCGGAATGTGTAATGGCAAAAGACTTTCAGGCATAAATATTGCAGATCCTTACTCTAAGGCATACTCTAAATGTCTGAGTGGGTGTATGTGGGGTCACAGACAAAACGCTATCATTTTTTTTCGAATAGAATCTTTCGCATTATTTAACCCTAGATCTACCGGGAATTTTATTCAAGTTTTAATAAAACGTTCTACACCAGAATTTTTATTTAAAACTATTTAACTTATTTATTTACCTTATTTTTGTCTGGTTTATATACTTAGTTTATTTTAAAGAAATTTCTGGTTTGAATGAATATTTTGTATGTACCTGTCGGGTCCAATGGACCCGTCTGGTAGACGGAGGGTTAAGAAAGGAATTAGTATGTGTCATTAAATATATTGACAATTACTTTTCGGGAAAAGTGTTGGCAGTTTGTATGTTTCCTCCCCCCTTTTCTGTTCTCCTGTCTGTCTCCTTCCCCCCTATTCTATACTGCTGCTTTAGAATAAATAACAGGGGTTTCAAACTGTGGCCCTCCGGATACGACTAAAATTTTATAGTAATCAAAGACTTATCACACCCTTGATCAATAAGATACATTTTTTTATTAAATTTCTACATCTATTTGTGTTAGGTGTGCAAATTTATGAAATTTGCATGCTATTAATTTACAAATAGCGATGGTGTTTGTGCTGAGCTTGTTTAACCCTTAACTGCATAAATTATTCTTTCAGAATTGTGTTTTTTATTTTTATATTAAGGATTAGACACCAGAAATCTTAAGATAGATTTTTAACTTTATTTAGTAGCATATTTTTGTAATTTTTAGAGGATTAATATTTTTATATAAATATAGTGGTTGTAAGAACTTAATTTATGTATTAAAAATTAAATAAAAAGGTGATGGAAATTTACATCACTCTCCAGTTATGGGTTAAAGTTGAATAAAATAAACCAAACATTTTCAGTTTATTTCAAGGCCACCACCTACTACGATTTATTGATACCACTCTTTCCTTATAGTAATCATCAGTTAATTTAACACTAGAACTACCTTGAGCCGTCATTATGACGGCTACCATATGAATATATTTCGGTTCAAACCAGAAATTTTATTATGAAATAAGTTTAACCCTAGAACCGCCGGAAATTTTGCTCAAGTTTAACAAAACTATTTTACACCAGAATTTTTGTTTAACCCTTATCCCCTTGAGGGGCGCCGTTTGCAGTCTGCGAACGGTTAATTTTAATGCCTAAATATTCAAATGCCCCAGTAATTTTTTAGTACAATTTCGACCTCATAATAAACGTGCAAAAAGGCTTTTGATTATTTTCAAATAAATTTGTTTGTTAATTGCGGTGTGAATTAATTATTTGAAAAATTTTTGAGCAGAAATGCCTTGCCCCTGAAAGGGTTAATTGCTTGAATTATTCTTTTAGAATTGTGTTTTTTATTTTTATATTAAGGATTAGACACCAGAAATCTTAAAATAGATTTTTAACTTTATTTAGTAGCATATTTTTGTAACTATTAGAGGATTAATATTTCTATATAAATATAGTGGTTGTAAGAACTTAATTTATGCATTAAAAATTAAATAAAAAGGTGATGAAAATTTACATCACTATGCAATTAAGGGTTAAAGGTATTTAACTTATTTTAGAAAAAAAAATGTTCGAATTGAAATATTTTTATGTTTTACCGGTCAAAATGACCACTACGGCGGTTCTAAAAGTTAAAAGATACAAAGAAGAAAAACGTTAAATAATAAAGTTAATCTGTATTAAAACAAAATTCTGGTGTGAAATATTTTTATAAAACTTGACTCAAATTTCCGGTAGTTCTAGTGTTAATCGAATAAATCTGTCATTAAACTAGATGAAAATTTCTATAGGGAAATAGTGTGACAATAAAACGTTGCTGTTGACAGCTATGACTAATTCTTACAATAAAAGAATTTTATATTTATTCTTGATGATTTCAAAATTGTTTATTACTCATAAAATGCAATGTAACACAAATTCGCAAATCATGAAATAACATTAAAATATAAATAGAGGTTACATTTATCATAACATGGAAAAAAGATGACAGGCCTAAATCTTTGATAACTTTTTATACTATTGACGATTAATTGGCCTTTTTATACCAGTATTATTATACTGAGAATACAACATTTGTTTTCATGAAATCGACGTTCTTTACCAAATTCCCTATGAATACACAGTTTATATCTGGAAAGCGCATTCCACGGAATGCGAGAACATATAAACTAAGATTTTCATTTTGTGTTTCTTTGTATCCGCTTCTTTCTTTTCTTTCACAGGCGGCGGCTTACAGTCACTGCTTATCTGAAATCTTTAAGGTTGCCAGTTTTGCCTCAATTTTTATTCAGAAATTTAGTGTTCATATTAGAAATAAAGAATAGTATTTTAGGCTTTATTTAATACGAGATATTTCGGATCACGTAAAGTAAAAATTCTTATTTCAAAATTTCCGGTATGAATTTGATATTCCGAATTAAAATTGGAGGTGAAATTTGGCAACCCTGCTAAGGCTATGGCGCATGTTTTGTGACATAACGATAGTAGTGCTGCAGCGAGTGGTAAAGAGAGCGTAAAAATAACATTTTCTCTCAAATAATAACGATGTGCAAAAAACCGGAGGCTTGAAAGCAATGCACTTCTACTTTGACGTCACTACCTCCAGCGCCACATCCCTTCTGAAGATAGCCGTGGTTCAATACGAACTATTTATTTTAGAATAGATCACTGTCGTTGAACCGTAGCACGTTGAGTCTGCATGGCGCCACTTTTTCTGTACATAAATCTGCAACTTAATCACAGAATTTCAACAATAAAGAACACGAAAATTACTATATGGAGTTAGTAGAGTTATGCGGGTCACAATTTGACCACTCTGGAATAGAAGGCAAAAGTTCGTGGTTTCCATAGGCGCCGACTTCACGCGCGCGAAAAAAGTAATTTAACATACTTAATCCACTAATTTTGAAAAGGTTTTTGTCCAAATTAATCACAATAATTTATTAAGACAAAAATAACATTTTAAAATTAGAGTTGTAAGTTTGCCACCGTCGCCCTTCAGTGTTGCCAGTGGGCTACTTTTTAAAATTCAGATTTCTTGATTCGTACCACTTTTTTAAAACGGTAAAATTCACTTTGTTTTTGCATTCATTAATATGTCATTAAATAAGGCACATTTTACCATTTCAAAAAAGTGGTGCCAATCCAGAATCTGATTTTTAAAAAAGTAGCCCATCTGGCAACACTGTCGCCCATAATAAGTCGGCGCCTATAATGGTTTTGCATGCGCTGATCTTTAGACCCGCTTCTCAAAAATAAATTGGTGAGAAATTAGGGAACAAAGGAAAAAAGTCTTATAGTTTACAGCATAGCTGCCAACATCTTACGCTTTTTCAGACCACAAAAATTTTATAGTAAATTTTACCATTTTAAATCGTCGTAATCTGCCGATTCAATAAGGCAAAAGTTTCTATTAAATTTTTGTGGTCTGAAAAAGCGGAAGAGTTGGCAGCTATGGTTTACAGTCATGAACTTTTTGAGGTGGAACTGTTTTGCGGATCTTCATAGATTGCGATTTTATCTTTATCGTTGCAGCAGAAATCAATTGACGTGACGTGATATATTAGGATTTAATAATGTTTATCTTATCTTTTTATACGTATAAAAATTATAATTAGCTACAGACATCTATATATCATCGCTATTTTTGTAGATTTAAATGGTTAATGGGATGATACGCGACGACATTCTATGCGACTTTTTCTATTAGGCACTTGACATTTCGACTGTTACCAGCACCCTTTGCTAATGTTTTGAGCGATAACTTGGGAAAAATTAATTGGCCATGAAATTGGTCAAATTGGATGGTTTACCATTCAAATTAGCAATGTGGTTCGTAAATTTAATCGTTAGAAAAATCAATTATAGTCCGATTGAGTGTTACAATTTCGTACTGAGCGGTAGCAAACAATACAATGTCAAAAAGGTTTTCAGAGATCTTATGCATATTTGGCCCCTTCCCTAAGTCTACAGTGACCAGAATGTGAAAATAATGTTTTTCAACTGCAAATCTTTCCATTCACATTCTCGTATAATAACAGGAAGTTAATTTCATACAGGATTAATAATTCATACAGGAAGTTAATTTTGAATACGACTATATCCGAAAGTAGTCTTTTCGGATCCTTGCCTATTTTAACAGCAAAATAAGTCAAAGATTTTTTTCGAAATTATTGATATTCAAAAGTAAGCGTCGATACGCAATGCCTGATTAGCAACGAGGCAAACTTTCTCTAGTAAATATCAATAGACATTTTCACCTTATCTAAACGCATTATTCAAGCAAAATTTCTATCATAAATAAGGCAAATATTTGTATTTGTTTTTACTTGTGAAAATTTGCTCAGACAGTAATTAGATTAGGCACTTTCCGTACGTACTCTGCAATAAAAATCCACCTTATCCGACGCAATCGCATAGTTGTCAACATCTTACGCTCTTTTGTACCAAAATAATTTTATAGTAAATGTTACTTTTTTAAATCGCCGTAATCTGCCTATTAAAAAAGATAAAAGTTTCTATTAAATTTTTGTGATTAAAAAGATTGGAGGCTTTGGTATCTATGCAACTGATATATGCCCCTTATTTGTTGAGATTCAAATGAATCCAAAATCAGTCATAGTTAATTCACTGTAGTGTTACGGAATGACGCCATCTGTGAGTCATAATGTGACGAAAGTAGGTCTTCTGATCACCGTTCTGATGTGATCCATTTGTTACGATTGGAACTATGTGACATTACACTCGACTGGCTGTGTCATTAGGGCTCTTAACACGTTCACTTCCGCAAAAAGTAAGAATTGTCAAATTTTTTCTTGAAAGTCGTTTGCCACCACAAATTCTGGAAGGTAAATTTCGCTTTACTAATTCAGCGAAATTTCTGCCAATGAATAAGGACTTTTTTTTAATTTCAAAATAATAGTGAGAAAGCAATAAATTAAAACCACGAATATTAATGCTGCAAGTATACTCGTAGCGTAGCAGTCAACGTGTTAACCCGGAAGAACACGCGCATACACAGGGTATGAATTGATTTTACTTTGACACCAATAAATACAAATAATAATCGCCACCTTACACTGTAAATTGAAATGTCTGAAATTCAGACACATAAGTGTCTGAAACGGAGTGTTCAATTTTCAGACATTTTAAAGTGTCTAAATTTTTAAGACGCTTGTATGTGTCTAAATTTAAGACACTTCAAATGTCTGAAATGCATCCATGTTTGACCACCTTTAATTTCTCTGCAAAAGCAGCCATTTTTTCGGAAAGCCTTATACACAGAAAAAAAAATCCTTCAAAATATAAAAATTGTACCGCCAATCAAGACGCCAGTACAATTTACGTATTTTAATGAAAATTTTCTTCAATTTCTGGAAAAATTTATTTATTTATTTATTGGAAAATTTCTGTATTTAAAAAAAAAAAAGAGAGAAGGTGTACACATGTATTTCAATACAGTCTCGCACATTTTACATGATTAACTACTTTTACTCAATTTACAACAACATTGTATTTAACATATACCTTAACAACATTGCACCTACCCGTCGCGGGATACGAACTCGCAACCTTATGGTCTGTAGACTATGCGATAATCCCTCTCGGCCACGATTTCACAGCTAGGAAGTTCAAATATTGTTAGTTACTTGTGACTCACAATTTATTTTACAGAAACGGTAAATATTTTGTCTATCTGCTTATAATTTTGAAAGATTTCACACATCTTCTCTCTAGAATTTTGAATATTTTGCTTTTCCTGCAATGTAAGATTAGCAGAAGGTTTATCTACTTCTACCGAAGAAATTTTCAGAACAGAAATATTATTGTTAATACAGATGACAGACGTTATTTTTGAAATATTAAAATATTTAAAATGTTTTAACAGTGCATATGTATATATATTACATATATATTTAATTAATATCTATATATATTTAATTCGGGCTTGTCCCGTTTCAGTTGTGTGTTTGGGGGGGGGGAGGGGCGTAATTCAACGCCCATTAAAAATAAAATCAATTTTTCATAAAAAAAAATGCATATATTTTTGCCCAAAGCCTGTGTTTAATGTTAATGCGAAGGTATGTGTATATAAAAGTGTGTGAAGAAATATAGTGTTCTATTTTTTGATTTTTCTTTCTTTCTTTTTTTTTCAGATCGGTTGAATATATGGCAATTTTTTTTTAATTGGACTCATTAATCCCTATATATTCCATATTCCATATGCCATATATTCTGAACAAAATTTCTCAGTTATAAATATTGTATATAATTTTTCTTCAAAAATAATAAAAACCAGTGTTTTATAGTTGCGCAAATAATTTTTATCTTCCTTTTTTTCGATCGAAATACAGGTTAAAAGTTTTCGATGAGACTAATTTTCTTACGGTGAAATGAGATCATTCCTGAATTAAATCAATACTCAATGATTAGCTAAAATGTTATGTAGTAAAAAATTTCAGAAATATTCTATATAATTCCAAAATAATAGTTATAACGAACTTAAATAACTTCTCAAAACACCATCAAACACTTAAATGCGCAAATTAATAATAAGTTCGATATTTCTTATTCAATATATTGGATAAGAAATGTATAGATGGCGCCACAGTTTTGAGATATATTCCAGTTATTTTTCTTTTGCGAAAATTTCGTAATTAAACTTGATATTTTCTTTAAATTTCAGAGGGAAATAGAATCAGCATACACTTTGGATACCACACAGATTTAGTGGTGCATCCAGAATTGCGATTTGGAGGGGACTAGCATATTTTAGAGGCAGTGTTATAGTTGTAAAAAAAAATGCAAGCGTCGTAACAAACTGGAAAGTTTTGGTTGGTGTAATTCTGAATGCTTTTAAAATGTTAAATAATGAAATACTGTACTGTACTAATATATACTTTTGTTTTTGCGATTTTTTTTGTGTGTTTCCGTATTTGGATAATTTTAAAGTGTGTTTGCAATCAAACAATTTAAAGTTTTATTATTAAATTATCAAAATATTATAAAGGTTAAAGTGTGCAAAAAGTTGCACTGGATCTTAAATTTATAATTAAGTAAATAGTTTTTTTTTTCTAAAGTAAATCTTAAAAACATCAATTAATTAGTTTACTTAAGTATAATTAAGTAATTAATGTTTATAATTAAGTAAATTTTAAACATGGTATAATTTCGAATTTCATAATAAAATTTAAAAAAGAGAAAAAAAAATGTGCGACAAAATTAATATCTTTTTAAAAATTCCGATTTTTTAAGGATCTATTAAAAAATAATTATATTCTTTCATAATTAAAAAAAAATAATATCTAGTCTAATCTGGGAGAGGCTTCAGCCCCCTTAACTCCCCCAGTAGGTGTGCCAATGCACTAGTTTCAATATAAATAAATAAATCATGTTTAATATACGTGAGTTTAGAAAATTCTGATTGCGAAATATGTGGATTTGTCCTTGAAAGATTATATTATACCTTTTAAATGGAGAAATATGCAAAAAATGGAAAATTTTCTGGAATTTACGGAAGTAAATTTATATTAAAATACGTAAATTGGCGTCCCAATTGGCAATATAATTTCCATATTGTAATGGTTATTTTTTACAGTGTATAAAGCTTACAAAAAACAGTGAACAATTGATTGCCTATAGCAAAACTTGCAGGGTGATCAAAAATGGATGCGATTCAGATGTTTTAAACGTCTTAAATTCAGACATATACACGTGTCTTAAAAATTAAGACACTTTAAAATGTCTGAAAATTGAACACTCCAGTTTCAGACACTTATGTGTCTGAATTTCAGACATTTCAGTTTACAGTGTTTATACCATGATCATATAGTAAGACACTTAAGTGTCTTAATTTCAGGCACCTATGATGTCTGAAATTCCATATTCAGACACTTAAGTGTCTGAATTACTCTTTCAGTCACATATGTGTCTGAATTTAAGACGCCCTTATTTGCAGTGTATTTAGTCGGAGAAAATTGTTAAAATTTTTACAATAAAATAAGTTGAAGATTACTTTTAAAATGATAGTGGTGACAATTGTAAAAACCATACGCAGTCCGGGTCTATCAGGCCCGGCGCGCATCCTCGCGGGTTAAATAGCAAAATCTTTAAGCTAGTGACATTAAGATTATACAGGTTTGTGTGTACCAATAATATTAAAATTGAGAGTTTAAATCTCTGGACAAAGGCTTTATAATATCAAAGACAGTTCTTGTACTGTACGAGTAGTTGTTTAGCGCTGAAATTTAACTCTTTCAGAAGTAAATTACTTGAGTTTGGTAATGCCAGAACTGATTGAATGCTGCCAAAATTCACTAAAAAATGTGTTTTAAAATATGAAAATACCAGTAGAGGCTATTTCCATGACTACTTGTAGAGTAAGTCACATGCTACGAATTTGCCTACTAGTATTTTAGAAGGAAAATATGTGACTTGTTTTATCGGAGATACCTCATTAATTGAATAAGGCCAAGCAAACTTTTCAAAAATAACGGTGGCCAACGAGCATAATAGATTTCAGCTATGTAACTTACACTACAAAAACTCACGGAACTAGCCTGCACATATATTTAACCCTAGAACTACCGGAAATTTTACTCAAGTTTTATAAAAACATTCTACACCAGAATTTTTACTTAAAACTATTTAATTTGTTTATTTAACTTATTATTGTCTGATTTATACATTTAGTTTGTTTTGAAGAAATTTCTGGTTTGAATAAATATTTTGAATGTACATGTCGGGTCCATTGGACCCTTCTGGTAGACAGAGGGTTAAAAAAGTGAAATTTACTTTCTTAACTTCTAGCGTCAACGTGCATTTAAGGAGCAAAAAATTGTCCAAAATCGGACCATCAGGCTTTAAACTGTTAAAATAATATTCCGGTTAATTTAAAATTATTTACAGCAAGAACATCCGATAATATCTTTCTAATTCTACTAATTCTAAACTCTCTAATAGTTTGAAAGAAAATTAGAAATCTTTAATTTTAGTAAGAGTAATTACGTTATTATTAGTAAGAGTAATTGCGTTATTATGTGTTTTGCCTATGGAATATTAACACAAAATAACTGAATATTTGTGCGAAAGTAAGACGGTTCAGAAAATTAATTAATATTTTGTAATTTACTTTAATTATTTAAATCTCACTTTCACCCCTACCAATTGATAATAAATGAATGATAATAAATAAAATAATCTTTGGCTTGAAATGACTTCAATTCAGAAATTAAATGCTGAAAAATATGAGTGCACTGAGCCTTAAATTACCGGTTGTTTTACATATAAAAGTAAATCAAAATTAGAAATATTAAACCATTCGTGACGAGCATACATTACAGAGTTTTTAATCATTTGTCACCGGTTTCTGAGAACAGAAATTTTTTCCTAATTAAATCGCAGAAATGCCCTGATTAAATAACGCAAACTTTGCAATTAAAAATAAATAGTGGGGACAAACAAGAATTCTGAGCACCATACGCGTCACGTATACAAGAAGCTTAACGCAAAAGGGTACATACAATATATTAGTGTTTTCAATTTACGTAAATTATTCTGAATCAAAATTTACCTAATAATTATTAGTAATTTTTTATAAATTGCTTCATCCTGTTTATTGAAGAAATTTGAAATCTACAATTAATGAAAATTATTGCAATATATTAAATTAAATCATGTCATTCTTAATGTTGCTTCCCTGTAAAAACTGAGTAATTTGAGCTATATTTCCAAAACTGGAAAAGAAATATTATAGATAAGAGCTAAATAAATACATTTCTTACATAACCCTTTCAGGGGTGAAATAATTCTGGTGATAAAATATTGAAAGAACTAATTAACATCAGAATTTATGGCCAAAATAATTTGAAAATAAGATCAACAATTCAAAGTTATTGTGCAATTTTGATAGCTGGTGATTAAAATTAAATGATATAAAAAATAAGCACCTCCCTTCAAAATGTTAAAACTTATGCCAATAAATATCAATGAGAAATAGTACAAGTTATTTGAAATCTCAAATTTAATAGATAAATACAAAAAGATGTGCGTTATATTTTAACACAAAAAGAAGGAGAAAAAGAAAGAATGTAAAAGAATATGTAATTAAATAAAGGATTCTTATAAAACACAATCACGTTTATGCGCTTCACAAGCCTGCGCTTAAATTAAGTTCTTTTACATACACCACCTGCATAGATACGTGATTCTTTAAAATTTAACATTCTTTCAAATAGAGATTGCTCATTTGTGAAAAGATTTATATCCACGAGTTTCTTAAAATGTATAAAAGATTCACATGTGTTTAAATATCTGATTTTGTAGTTTGCGAAATATATAGCGAACATATGTTTAATAATAAAGCTATCTATTTATATAACTATTGAAAATATGGTTAAATTGGTAATTATGTTCAAATTCGACATCCAAAGAGTTTTTGGAATAAACACTTACAGAATTGCTATAAAAACCTCCCGTAAAAGACTACTCACGTGAAAGACACCCCCCCCCCTCCCCGACTGCTGAAAATTGTAAAACCGGCAGAATTTTTTTCTGCACTATTCATAAATGAATGCATATCTGTTGTAATTGAAGATGACAGTGATACAGGGATGAGAGTTCTGACTTTTTGCACACCAGTATAATCTTAAGGAAAGTGTTGCTCTCTTAAATAGCAAAAATGTTCCGATTAAATGAAATAACATTTTCTCTAAGATTATACTGGTGTGCAAAAAGTCGGAACGCTCATCCCTGCAGTGATATTGATTAATTTCTTTTTTATTTATTTCTTTTGTATATTTATTGTATTATATTAGTTGAACTTTAATTTTTGTGTATAAAATAATGTAATACATTCACACATTGTCAGCTGTTTTTTTTTCTTATAAATGTCACTTTGCTTGAAAGTGAGACCTAAAACCCTGAACCTGACTTTGTATATATGCTTATAAATATATTTGCAAAGCCATGTCTTTAGAATAGATTTTCATCTCCTGATATTCGTTCCACTGTTTTTTAGACTAATATTTATTTATTAAAAAAAAAAAAAAACACATTTATATCTCATCAGAAACTAAACTGCTTAAAATTAAAGAAATATATTTTTAAATACAAAGAATCATCCAGTATTGTTGGCTTTGGATTTTTTTACTCAAATTATGTACAAATTATTCTTAATATTTATCTATGAAATAAATAGCCACAGAAATCTGCCATTAAATAAAATAAAAATTGCGAGTAGTATATATTGAAAATAAAACATTGCCTATTACTACTCAAACCAGGCAACATATCAAATGAACGCAAAAAGCTCAAACTCGAGTTATATAACATCCTTATTTTATTACAGTGATTCGCGTAGTGTTGCCAGACGACTACTTTTTTTTTTAAATTCAGAGTTCTTGATCGGTACCACAATTTTGAAACGGTAGAATTTCACTAGCTTTCGTCCTAATTAATTAATATATCAATAAACAGGGCAATTTTACCATTTCAAAAAAATGGTACCATTAGTGAGACCCAAATTTAAAAAAATTACCCCACTGACAACACTGGGTTCGCACTTAAAAATAACGGAAGTACTTACTCTTACTACTCTTCCTTAAAAGTGGTTAAAATGTTTGAATAAAAGTCATTGTAATAACTTTTGTTACATTTCGATATCGAAGAATGATCTTATTTTCCAAGCAAAAGTACTTTTCTCTATTGCCTCCTATACAAAACGCAAGTTTTGACATCCAATCTGTATCGACAGTGATGAAAAAGATGGTCTATATGCTTACTGAAATTTAAAATACAACAGTTGCCCCGTTTTCTTCTGACTTTATTCCAAAATTTTTTCGGATGTAGAATTTCAGTAGCTCCGCCCCAAATAACGCCTTTAAATGAATTTTATATATTTTTACACATATGTTTGTAAATATTTATTATTATACCCAACGCACACTTTCGGCCTTTATACAGGGTGGTTATAATTAAACTTCCTTTATAAATAACATCCTGCAGAGCAAACGGGTCAACGGAATGCAACGGAATTTGGTACATAGACTATACACAAGGTGCGGTCACGGAATTTTGAAAAAAAAAAATAGGTCCAAAATGCCACCAGAGGGTGCTTTTTCCGGACAAACATTAAATTTAACACAATAAACGGCCAAAACAGAATCCAGAATTGTTAATAAATGTTAATATTGTTTCTGGATTCTGTTTTGGCCGTTTATTTTGTTGTTATTTGTGTATTGTATGTGTAATAACAAATAGAAAATTTTACCATATTTGTGAGAAAATATTTCCATGAATAAGACACTTTACGCTATAACGCCCGGAAATTTTACTCAAGTTTCAAAAATATATTTGACACCAGAATTTTTATTTAAAATTATTTGACTGATTTATTTAACGTAAATCTACGGGTATAAATTTAACTTATTTTATGAAAGAATTTCTGGTTCCAGTTGACATTTAATCATACGGCCGGAGCCGGATTGGCTCCTTCCGTGAGCTCTAGTGTTAAATAAAACGAAATTTTCTATTTAAATTTACTGGTGGGAAATTTGCCCCGGCGTAAAAAGAAACTGTAGATCCCATTTTAAAAAAGCAGCCGCCATCTTGTGACAACCTCTTCAGTTACTTCACTCGTAACTGGTAGACAGTACATGATACGTTCCCTTCTCTTTATTCATAACTCCATTGTCAGAAACTGTGGAACGGATTACAGCAAAGCGATATAAGTAAGCGTACAAACTTAATACCGGAATCGGGCGTAAATTAACACAGTTGCGCCATCTTGTGGACGGGGTGATAATCCACATACGCGAGCTTTTAGTGCGACGTCATATATGACAGGATATCCACAATCTGCGCACATTTTCTAAATCTTTAGTCACGCACATTGATCAATAACGGAATAACGAGAGCAGCGTCCTGATGCACTTGACACCACGAAGTTTTATTCGCCATGTCGGATACGTTTGAGCTATTAATCAACGTGAAGAAAACTTTAAAATTTTAATGGTGTGAAGTAAGAAAACAGTTAGGCATCTTCCTGTAGTTTAACCCCGTCCGCTACGTGGCGTGCGACCTTGATTGATGTGACCTCTCGCTTACTTATATCGCTTTGGATCACAGTTGAAGCTCCGCTATTTTGAGGGTATATCAGTCCCTTTTTATTCCTGGTTCCATGAGCAGGAACCACAAGATGTAGTGCTTGAGCTTCTTCGCAGCGCTTGTTCCTGAAAAAATTTTTTGATTGCGAAAATATAAAAAGGCATTCAACTCCTGTGCAAATTTGCCTCGAAGGTATGATACTTAGGCACATAATAATACTGGTGAGAGCTCTACATTTATTTTTGCAGGAAGATTTAGATATATTTCTTATTGCATACATTTTTTTGTTTCTTGATTTTCGTCTATTCCATGCACATTATTAAAGTTTTATTTTATAGTCATCTTCTGAAAACTGCAAAATGCACTTTAATTGCAGGAAAACGCAGAAAATTTAAAAATTCAGAGTACGATAATTTATAAAGTTCTGGTTGTACAAGAATTGGATATATTTTGCTTGTTAGATCATATCGAAACTTTTTCAAATAAAAAAGTAACTATTTTAAGGTAAAAAGATTTTCATATAATGAATAGAAAATAATGAACATTTTTGAGATTGGGACTGGAATTATCTGTGGCTTAAGGATAAGAGGAGACCCCTGTATATACCTTGTACACAGCTGCAAACCTTCAAGTCAAATAAACCGGTAGTCAATAAACTGGTAGACAGTATATTATATGTCTCTTTGTCTTTATTCATAACTCCATTATTTAATGGCATTAAATTCGGTGCTGCTGTTTTTGAGAAAATCAGTTTAAAAAAGAAATCGAAAAAACGTTTTACCTCATAAAATATCAATATTTATAAGTTGATAATATGGGAAATATATTATCAGATAGGTAGCGACATCTGTAAAAAAAAATCACGTAATTTGAATGAAAGGCATGTTTTCAATGCTTGTTTATCCGGCTATACCCTTTGCACAAAACACTTGAACGCATGCTTCATCAAAGAAAAAAATAATACGGGTAACTTTAAAAATTTCGAATCGATAAATTCGTGAAAAATTATATATTTTTTATGTATGTCATTTACTAGTTTATTTATTATGCTAAATACTGCGTCAACAAGTTATTTATATCTAGATGATTGTAAATTTTACCAAAACGGTACTGTCCTTATGAGTATGATTCTGAGTGTATGAGACAAAACTTTAAAACAACTCGGGCGTTCACTTTTTAGATCAATTCAGGGATAAAGCAGACAAAATTTTCAAAAACTGATTTGCGACGCGCGTATTGTACGCTATTCCTTTTCTTTCCGAACCGGTATGTTTAACAGAACTTTTTTCTTTATGTGAATGCAGAAGTTATGTGATTAAATAAGTATCTATTTACGATAAAACTTTATTGTTAGAAAACATTAAGGCTTCTTTGTACCTTATGTGTCATGCACGCGCAACAGTCGTCACGAAAGGCATGATTTTTTTACGATCTTTACTTCAGTTATCTCATGTACCCGCCATTAGTTATGCTATATTAAACCCTTAAAAGTTTTGACGAGCACCGCTCGTACAAAAAGTGTTTGTTTACGTCGTTATTAAATGTTTTTGAACCCAACTAATTCATAACTTTAACTTTTGCTTTATAAATTGGCAGATATTTTTCGATTATACAAGGCAGATATTTTAGTATGGAAAAAGTATTTTCTCCCTATTTTTAATTTATTGTGTAAAAAAAAAATGAAACTGCTAAGTGCTTAAGATAAAAGAGAAACATTTTAACTAACATTTTTCAGAGCATATAATACCTAGTTAATGCAATGCTTTAACCCCTTAACAGTCGCATTTAATTACGGTTTAAAAATTCAAATTGCTTATTGGCACCTTTTTTTTGAAAAAGAAACATCCACTTTATTTAGCGACAGGTAAAAAGATACTATAATAAAGTCAATTATACTATTTTATAAAACTGGTGGGAATCAAACAATCTGAATGAAAGACACAGTCCGTGAATTTGACGGCAAAGAAAATTAACCGTTTATCTACTGACGGTAGAGAAAATTAACCGTTTATCTACTGACGGTACTTACAGAGCTGCCAAGTCTCCGGCTTTTTGGATACCAGTATTTTAATACAGAATATGTTGTTTTATTTAATTAGAACAGATGGGCAATTTAAAGAAAGAACATTTTCTCTAAAATAACAGTGGTGTGAAAAAAGTCGGAGACTTAACTCTGTACTTATAAGTACCACTCACTTTAAACTTTCATCCCATAGTGACTATTACTAATATGCTAATGGTACTTTGCAAAAACACTCTTTTAACTCCACTTTATCCGGATACATGGCAGCAGTAGTTCTAGGTTTGTTATTTTATCGAGGAAGGAGGCTATCTTCTAAACAGCCGATGTGTTTTGTGCCGACATTTTGTACAGATTGTCACGCTCGTCTTTTTATTACTGCAAACACAGTAAAGGATATAAGATAAATGTTGGATTTTTTTATGCGTTCATTATGATCTTAGAATACAATTTGACTAGCTATTTTATGTGAAGGGCGTATGTATTTGATTTAACAGTTTAATTACTCGGTGGTACTTATAACTACCATCAGTACACTGGGTGTTGGGGTAAAACTTCTTGTTTACTTTTTGTCTGTGTAGTTATCAATCGTTTTCATCTGCTTTAAAATGTAATTGCTAAAATGTAGTGTAGTAATAATTTTCCTAGTATTTCTTTTCTGTTTCATTATTGTTTTTTATAGGAAATCGAAAAAGTTGAGGAACTGGCTTTTTTTTGCTATGCTAGAAATGGCATATATAAATTCATATGTTGCATATGTGGAGATTCGAGAGAACATGTTGCCCCTGGAATATAGACGTCGCATAACTCAAGGAGTTCTAACAAGATCGGAACCTTATAAAAGAAAAGTTTTTTTTTTTAATCCTTTCAGGGGCACAGCATTTTCCATGCTGAAGTGTTGAAATAAATGATTGGCACCGGATTTTGCAGAAAATTTATTTTTAAGTAAGAAAATTGCTGTATTCCATATACTTATTAAATTGAAAATAATTTACCACAATTCTGGTGCTATTTGAAATAACTTGTGGGTTTTCCGTTGCGATAATTTAGTCACAGTGTACTGACGGTAATTTAAAGTACCACTTTAATTAATTGCCTCTAAGGAATTAAATTTCTCACGGGTGAGTATTGTTTTATGTTTATCCTATAATTTTCATTGTAGTAACTGAAAAAAAAATACATGAAAAAAATTGCAGTAGATCATAATATAGTAGATAAACGGTTAAGTGTTTAAAGGCTTTAGTAATATAAACTTTTGATAAAATGCCTAGTTTTATTTCATTATTTGAATAGTGTGCGTTTTGCTCACAGCGCTCTAAATACTGAACCTACGTGCTGATGGAAAGCGGGTGGTTGTCGCTGACGTATTTTTTTCAGTGCTTAGACGTTTTCTTATATTTGATTACTGGTATTTCTACTGGTATCGCCTTTTCTTTTAGTGATTAAGTAAGGCAAAGAAGACAGTTAGAAAATATTGGTATTAAAATCAAGAGGCCTTACAAACCATACACATAAATTTCATTAAAACAAAGCTTCTTTAGTAGAAGATAAACAAATGCAAGGCTCCATCTTGGTCCGTTTTTTGAACACCACTATTTATATAAGAAAAATCTTCTTTATAAATTTCGTAGATATTTCCATGGAAAGGCGTTTTTTTTCCAATTGCTGCCGAAACCTACTAAGAATCTTTTTCTTTAATAATACAGACTTTCAAAAAACGGAGCGGTTGGATCCCTGCATAGGGGAAACAATTATACTTACGGTTACCAATTCCAATGTGTGTAGTGCAGGGACTGACAAAAGTTGAAAATTCTTACGCGCCAGGGAAAATTCTTAGGAGCCAGCTTGAAGAATCATTTCTCTGACGTTAACGCATTTGGAAAATGGAACACTGGCTACTCATAATACTATTCGGCTATTTTAAAGTGATCTATCTATGTGCCATTTTGCAGTGAACAAGTTAACTATTCAATAAAAAAAAATCAAACTGAGCAAAATTTTTAAGATAGTACCACTTTTACGTTGTAAACATTGAGTAGAAACAAACTAGAACCATGCAATTAAACATTAAAATAGTAGACAAATTAATATCCTTAACTTTAATTCACAACAAGAAATTATATACATAAATTAACAATGCCTTTGACATTTTTATTTGAAATACCGTTTGTCCATTTGTCATTTTTGTGAGATATATCTGACAACTGCGCATTTTGGTACATTCCAGTTAATGAAACATCATTTAATTTTTTTTTCGTTTTCTGATGGGTATTTTTAAGGTTTTTTAATCTAAGCAGTGCTCTTCCGACATGCACTTTAATAGTTTGGCTTAGCAAAAACTTTCTGAAAACTTAGGGAGAGTTGTTTCACCGATATGGTGTATTTTCTTCCACTGCAATCAATCGCGCTATTAAAAATAAATATTTTCGCAAATGGGATTTTTTTGGTTAAAGGAAAAATTTGAAATTAATAAGTAGGTAAAAAAGTTAGTCGCCAAGAGGAATTTTTTAGTCGCCCGGTCGACCAGGCTCCCGGAATTTGCCGGACCCTGGTGTAGTGCCAATATTTTCAAACAATAATATTTGCTCAAACTGATTTCAGACTATGAAAAAAATTTCGGCGATATAAAATAATAAGTGCTTTTCGAAATTGTGGTACTTAAAGGTAAGACTCATACAATATCTGGGAAACCTGCGAATTTTTAGATGCTTACATATTGTGTTTAAGGGATACAAACGTTTCGTTTCCCATTTTAAATTCCGTTCCATGGCATTATGAGACAAAACTGACAAAGTTTTAAAAGAACTCGGCCGTTAGCTTTTTAATTCAATTCATCGAAAAAAACAGAAGCATTTTTCACTAATCCTTTCGAGACAGACGCTTTGCAAACAATTTTTACTCTTTTCAAACCAATATTTTGAAACAGAACTTTTTGCCTTATGTAATTGCAGAATTACTGCAGTAAAGTAAGTCTAAAATTGCGATAACAAATTATTGGGTACATCAAAACATGTTGGCACACTGTATGTGATGCATACTTGACATTCGTCGAGAAGGGATTTTTATTTTAAGATTTTTACTTCAGCTGTCCAATTTATCCACCAGTATTATTGCTACATATGGATATCTTTAGATTTGTAAAAGGAAAAACTATTAACTAACCTTTTCAGAGCAGTTAGTGTCTAGTTCGTGCAATTCTTTAAAAGCATTGCATTTTTAAATTCAGCAATAAAGGCGGAAGTTTTGTTATACAATTTCTGTAGTGTGGGCAGTGGATGAAGTTATGAATAAAGAGAGGGAGGCATATAGTGTACGGTCTACCAGTTGCGAGTGAAGTAACCCAGTGTTGCCAGTGGGCTACTTTTTTTTTAATTCAGCTTTCTTGATTGGCACCACTTTTCTGAAATGGTAAAACAGTGTTGCCAGTAAGCTACTTTTTTAAAAATTTAGAATTCTGGATTAGCACCACTTTTTTGAAACGGTAAAATTCACTTTCTTTTTGTCTTGATTAATATGTCATTAAATAAGGCACATTTTATCATTTCAAAAAAGTGGTGCCAATCAAGAATCTGATTTAAAAAAAGAGTAGCTCATCTGGCAACACTGTAGTAAAATTCCTCTGGTTTTCGCCTTAATTAATAACTCATTAAATAATGCGAATTTTACTATTTCAAAAAAGTGGTGCCAATCAAGAAATCTGAATTTCAAAAAAGTAGCCCACTGGCAACGCGGAAGTAACCGAGGAGGTTGTGACAAGATGGCGGCTGCTTTTTAAAAATCGGATCTACAGCTTCTTATTCCCACCGTGGCAAACTTCCCACCAGTAAAATTGAATAGGAAATTTCGTCCTATTTAAGCATCTTATTCATGAAAATATTTTCGAACAAACATGGTAAAAACTTCTATTTGCTTTTATTGGTTTCAGTTTGCCTGGCAAAACAGTCAATTTGTTTCACTGATTGTCACAATATGGCGGGAACGCAGTGCCTGACATCCGCCAAAGTAAAATTCCACCAAGAAAAATGGAAACCTTTTTCTGCAATTCTTTATGACTGAAATTTTGCATTAATAAGCGTTTCAATAAGGAGAAAAATTCTACATAAATTTACAGGTGGAATTTTCTACAGGAGGTAATCAACCACTGCGAAAGCGGTTACAGTTGAAGCTTCACCATTTTAAGGATACGCCAGTTCCTCTTTATTAATAATTCCATGGTGCAGTGTTGCCAGTGGGACACTTTTTCTAAATTCAGATTTCTTGATTGACACCACTTTTTCTGAAATGGTAAAATTCCGCTTGTTTTTGCCTTATTTAATATGGCCATTAAATAAGGTGAATTTTACTATTTTAAAAAAGTAGTGCGTATCAAGAAATCTGAATTTAAAAAAAAAGTAGCCCACTGGCAACACTGACTGTGTGTGCGGCTCACACCCTTCTGCACAGTGTTGTAAGTGGGCTGCTTTTTTAAAAATTCAAATTGCTTGATTGCCACCAGATTTTAACATTGTAAGGTCTGAGCTATTTCAACTGCATATCACCCCCTGGACTGAGCGTATTTGCTACTGTCCATGATTTTTTAAAAAAATACTTGGAAGATATGTATTTAATATTTTTTTTATTATAAACTTCAAAATGTTTTTATGCATAATCAAGGAACTGTTTAAATGTACTAAAAACTAATATTTAATGAGAAATTATTGAAAAAGCATGTTTTATATTTTTTAAAAAAGTTCCGCATAGTAAAACGTAATTTTTTAACGTAAAACGTTACACAGACTTGAATAAAAACTTACCCAAATGTTGTACAAATAAATGAAAATAGGTTTTATTTGTATGTTTACATTATTTATTAAAATTTGCTTTTGCGATGTACATTTCAAAGCACAAAGAGCAACATCACAAGATTCACAGTTAGTTCGAATTAAGTTCTGATTCTAGATATTTTGATATACAGGGTGGTCATAAAAAAACCTCCCTGATATATGTACTAGGGCGTATCGAAAAAATCGAAATTCCTCAAATCTTTTAGCGGTAGTACGGAAAATTTGCGAACTCCCTTCATTAAAAAGTGTGCGGAATCTTAAAGCAGTGGGTTGTTATCTTCTGTCGCCTCAGTGGGCCTAAAGTTCCGAAAATTGGACTAAAAATGATTAAAAGACAAAAATTAATATATGATCACAGATTACGTTGATCGGTTTGAAGTAGTGCTTAAAAGGTACTATATTTGAACAATAACAACCAAAATTTTTTTTAGAATTATAGGTTAATATCTTCTGCCACCTCATCGGCATCGAAATTTGGAAATTTTGACACATTTTGGTACTTACCTGCATAACGTTTCCCTGCTTGCTCAATGCACAATCCAAACAGACTGGATTTGGCACTCTGCCAAAAAAGTGGAAGACCCTTATTTTCATGCCGAGAAACAAATCAGAGTGACCAGTAAATCACCTGACCACTCTGTTTCGTCCGGCTAAGCGCAGCAGGCAGGCGCTACAAGCATCTGCGAGTAGCAACCAATTTTAACTCGTGAGCTGTATACTTTTAACCACTGTGCGGTCTTTATAGTTGCTTGCATTGCAGTCTATTTTAAAGTATTTTGCCATGTGTTTTTGTGCATTTCGTCATCATTTTCTAATATGAGATATTGGTAACTATTTGAAATGCCAAAATCATCGCAGTCAAAATTTTCAAGTCGACAAACGTTGCAATGCCCTATTTTCGGAACACCGAAGGATTTATTACGCATGCTGCCAACGCATGAAAATGTCATAAGATGTTGCGCTGTTGCGAATTCGGTGGAAACAAAGAACCATAGTTTTCAGTAATTTCAGAAAATTTTGGTTTGAAGATGGAAAATTTATATATGGATACATCCATTGCTTCAGTTTTACATAAACGTGTTTGTGATATGATACACGCATACCATAGGAAATATCGACCAATCATGAAAAATATAAAACGTCTTCCCAGATAGCATGAACAATTGCAGCAAGATTAATTTTTTCTTGATATTTTCTTGTCACGACAAATTTGAAGTAATAATATTGCTGCAAGGACACTACTAGGTAGACGGAATATAATCAATCGCTTTCTTGCAACGCAACTTTGCTCTAAACCTGATACAACGCTGTCATAAAATAACGAAGTAAGCGAAAAATTCCTTTTGTTGGGAGGAGAACAGATATAAACGCGCATGCGCTGAAATTTGACAAAGACAAAATTACAACACTTCTTTATTGAATCTTATGAAGCAGCGCCATTGGATTAGCGTTCAAGTAAAGAACCCAGATATAAAGGTATTTATTATTTTAATTATTCAAATGTGATTCAGATATTTTTTGTATTTTCTCTGTACAAACTACAACTTCTTCGTACAGAAATTCTAATAAATTAAAAAGTTATGTTTATTTACTGAGGAATGCTTACATTTTTTTTTTTAAATAGTTTGGTTTTGGTCCATGTTAAGGCATTATTGAAAATTTTAATTTTTAAATGAATTTTTCTCAACTTTAAGGGGAATTTCTAAGATATCGTTGCCCCACCAGTGGCTGAGAGGTTCTGCTCTCGAAGCTGGTAGACGGGAGGTGCTGGGTTCGAACCCAATCGCGCCCGTCGGCCTAATCGTTCGGAGTTTTCGTGGTTTTCTTCGAACCGTGGATTTCCATGCGTTAATACGGATTAGGTTCCCTTAGAAAGACCTCCCCGGAAGGCACTCCCCCTAGGGCCTATATCCCTCGTGTAGATAATTGGCCGTCAACAATCAACCCAACCCAACCCAACTCTAAGATATCGTTTTAATTAATATTTGCTTTTTTTCTTGCTCACGCGGATCGAGCAGTGTTGAATTCAGATATTTTTCTCCGGAAGCAATTTCTGCGGCTCTGGAGGTGGGGGGGGGGGGACATTTTAGAGATTCGGTGTGGAAATTGCTTATTAAAAAGCATAAAATCTCAAACCTTCCTTGGGAAATGCCCCTCCTCTTGAATTCAGCAGTGCGTTCGAATGTATTTTTAAATTTAAATTATCTTTTCATGGCCATTAAACCCTTTTCTATATATAAATATAGAAACATTAGAACATAGAAATATTAAACAGTTCCTTAGTGTGCTATTCTCCATGCTTCTTATCATGGACTTCTATTGTATCGCTATTTTCTAATTTTTATTAAAGTTATTAACAGCATTTTCTTCCGGCGTCAGTTTTATTTAATTCTTTCAAAATTTCTCTTTTCTTTTGACATAACTGCTTGTTAATCGGATGTGTATAAGTCTTTTTATTTCCTATTTTTCTTAAATTTTAAATACGAATATTTTGAAATTGTTAATTTTTCGCGTCAACAAACCTGGGCTTGAAATGTGCCAGAGCAAATCGGAACAATATTCCGGTTCGTAAAATTATGCCAAATATTGATCTGGTTTGCAGTGTTGTAATCGTAAAAAAATCAGAGGGTGTACGCTAAAGTCATGAACGTTATGTCTAGAGTATATACGATATAGATTTATTCGAGAAACCGGGGGTATACGGAGCTTTCTTAAAAAATCCAGAAGGTATACGGCGTATAGGGAGACCGGGGGAATGCCGCCAACCCGGATTATGCCGCCACCCCATCTAGTTTAAAAACTAAGGGCAGTTTGAGATACTGAATGTGCCTGCACTATAGCGGCCAACAATATAAACAGTGCCTAAAGTGAGAGTGACTTTGCTGTACGTCGTTCGTTTGTTCTAGTGAAAAATGTAGTTTTCATCTAGTTTCTTATTATTTTGGAGCTTCAAGTGAGTAGAGATAAGCACCTTTCATTGTAACATTAGGTATTTAAGATAATATGACCCGTAATCTACATGCATTCGCCAACATTTTGATGCAATGTGTTGAACAAGTTTGATTCTTCTTTCGGCTTTGCTTGGGGATTTCCGCCATATTGTCCTCTTGGGGTAATGCCGCCGCTATGCAAATCGGGTGAGAAATGGCCTCATTTTAATGTAGTGGAGCCGATTCAGCTGAGTGACTTTTGCAGTATGAAGTAAATTGTAAGCTTAACCATTATTCTTCTCAATTACATTGCTTTCTAACTATTTTCAGTAGGTTGAGTGTTTCCTAGTATCCATTTGATACATGTACTAGGTCATTAAAGAGTGGTGGCATTACCCCGGTACAATGGCGGAATTACCCCAGTGTCCTGGGTAATCCCGCAACTGTGCAGAGGTTTAAAAAATATTTTTTTATGTATGCTTACTTTACAGTTATGGTTACGGTTAAATTTTTACAGATACTAAGGATAATGATTCAGCTTTAGAATTTTTACTATTAAAAAATAAACATTTTTTCGAGGTGAAAAAATTTAAATTCCCTTAAGGTGTCGCCATTCCCCCGGTCTCCCCTACCTCCGTATACCTTCCAATACACTCCGGCTGGTTTGTGAAATTATGGTAAATATCGTTCCGATTCGGTAACACATATTATTATTATAGTTTTATACATATAGCTTTTATTGTGCTGACTATAACTTTTTGGATTATTTTGAATTTTGAATGCATTTTTTAAAATTGATTTTTATTGTTAGACATAAATTTGCCTAAAACTTTAAAAAAAATTGTCAAACTTTGAAAAATAGATTTCCGGCCCGTGAATTTTTTCATTTCCAGTCCTGCCGCAAACAATTGTACTGAAACTTGATTGGTAAGTTTTTTTGCAATGAATTAGAACTAAATAACTAAAATGCATTGACTAATCACTTAAACCCTCCCCCCCCCCAAAAAAAAAAAAAAGTTATAAAATAGCTTTGTGTGATACTTAAAACCTCGGATACCATAGCATCAAAATATTATTTTAATAGTTACAAAATAGTTTTTTGTGATAATTAAAACTTTGGACCTTAAAACCTTAATTCCATTGTTATATTGTTAATGTCAGATTCGAAGACTATTTCCCAGATAGCAATTTTAGTTTGCAGAAAATTTTCAGCAATCTTACTTTGCAGATTTGCAATGTTGCAGCAAGCTCAGCATGACAAGTCTGAAAGTTCATAACAAGACTGCAACAAGATTATGCAAACTCCGAAGTCACCATACTTTGAACTTGCAGCTAAATTGTCGCGCAAGTTGCAATCTTGTTGCATCAATCTTACTGCAAACTCATAGCAAACTAGTAATATTGCGATGTCAGACTATTTGCAAACGCATTGTAAATTTGCAATATTGTCATGTCAGAACATCTGCAAATGAATTGCAAACTCGGAATCTTGTCATGACAAGTATAGCTGCAAATATGTAGTAATTTCATTGAAATGTTGTCAATTCTCTGAATTTTGCGTGTACAAGGTAAAATAGGATTTTTTGAGACAACAGATGCCCATTCACCCAAATTTGGGAAGAACTTCGTTTTGATACTAAAAATGAAGATCCAATGAGTACTAAAAAATAAAGTTGTTTTATCATGCTTTTTGCGCAAAAGGGGGCATTGTTAGCTCAGGGAGGGGGGGTAACTAAAAATAAACAAATAAGTAGGTGAAATGGGATATTGTTTATTATGTTTTTTTAATTCCGAATCAGGTGAAATCATCAGCAAGTCAATACGATCATTTCTTACAAAGTTACGGCAGGTTTTATTAATACAAAGTCTTTTGCAGGTAAAATAGGTTTTTACAGTAACAAGTGATTGCTATTCACGAAAGCTTGAGACAAACCTCGTTTTGGCACTACAAATTAAGATCCGATGAGTCTCCAAAATGTAAAGTTGTTTTACTGTTTTTTTTTTTTTTTTTTTTTTTTTTTTTGGGAGGGGGGGGGGCATTTTAGCTCGAGGGGGGAAAATTCAACTTTTTTTAAATAGGTCAAGTGGGATATCGTTTCGTATGTATTTGAATAACATTATCGGCAAGTCGATACGAACATCTATAAGAAAGTTACAGAAAAGATTTTATCAATGCAAAGTGGAAAATTATATTTTATTTTTTACATAGTTTTGTCACATTTATTTTACGTTTAAAAAGAGTTTTTTATATCATATTAAGCAGGGCTCCCAAATGGTCCGCCAACTGAATACCAATAAATCTTAACAGAAAAATTTATGGTAGGTTTGCGCTAGAATTAACTTTCAAATGTGTTTCCGGGGCGGTTTGTAAGAAAAATCTAAAAAGAAATTTTTTCTAAAATAATATTGGTATTCAGTTGGCGGACTATTTGGGAGCCCTGTATTAAGTCATCTCAAAACTATTAAATGTCTTCAAAATAGCAATAATCAAAATCAGGATAATTTTGAGTTTATTTCAAAGTCATTAAATTTACCAAAATCCACTACTTATAATCTGGCCTAACTTTGTAAACAATGATCGTATCGGCTTGCTTGCGATATCATTTGATTCAGAATAAAAAAATTCACAACAAATGATACCCCATTTGACATTTTAAAAATAAGTTCTGTTCGCCCATGCGTGTTAAAGTCCCCCCCCCCCCCTCCTCAAAAAGAACTCTACGAAGATTCAACTTTTTTTGGGGGGAACAAATCGTATCTACATTTCTAGTGCCAAAATGAAGTTCTTATCAGATAAATTTTCTTGAATGGCTATCAGTTGCTGCTGTAAAAACCTACGGTACCTGCACCAAATTATAGTTTTCGACTTCGTATTCATAAAACTTGTCGTAACTATGTAACAAATGATCGTATCAATTTGCAAATGGTAATCATTCCATTAAATAATAATAATAATAATAATAATAATAATAATAATAAACGATACCTGTCTCTTAACATACCTAAAAAAAATTTAGTTTGCCCCTCCCGCTCCCTGAGTTAAAAATGCCCCCAAAACATGATAAAAGAACTTTATTTTTTAAGGACTCATCGAATATTCATTTTTAGTATCAAAATGAAATTCTTCCCAAACTTTGATTAATGGTCACTAGTTGCCGCATTTCTACTCAAGTTTTGATTGTATATTTTTTATCTGTACGCTAATAGTCGTACTTTTGAAGGTTGTGCGAGTTTTGTGCAGGATTCCATATAATCGGAGGTTTGTCAAATGCTTGACATTTTTATGCTACATAGACAAGGACTTATAGTTTAAAGTAGATTCCAAATCACCACAAATATACTACCACAACCGCAGGAATTAAACCCGACATAGTTGAATCGGAGGCCACAGGGATAACCATTCAACTACCTGGTAAGCCCCAATAACTTCCAATAATATACCTTAATTTGTTTAGAAGTTTTATTAGACTCGCCAATTCTCAATTAGTTGCTTATTCCCTTCTAATTCTTAGAAGGTAATTAAAAACATTATCTAAAAATAAGTGGTCCATGTACATAACCAATGCAAAGCAAACCTAGATGAGTATAAACACACACCTTCAATTTTAATTTCATATATAATTTTATTAAAGAAAATATAATTTATTTTCATTTCTTTTTGGCCAGAGTGGAATATATTGCTAAAACTTATTAACTTCCAGAAGGAAAAAAAGAAACTCATTTTAAAATTAAAATTTCCCTATGGGGCGATCCATAAATGATGTCACACTTTTTTTCAACATTTTTAACCCCCCTCCTCCCCTTTGTCACAAAATGTCACTCTTCACCATACCCCCTCCCCTCCCCTTGTCCCATGTCACGCTATATTACGTAAATATATACTTGCAGCTCAGAAACAAAGCACTATGTTATAGGTCATATTTCAAATTTTATTTTTGAACTTTAACTATGTGTTTTAATGACATTTGTGAGTATAACAATAAAACTGATTCGTGTATTTATTTTATGTGAAATAAGATTACGGTTTACAACAAAAAACATAATATACAATAATAATAAAATATTAATATGAAAGAGCAATTGAAAACAGTAGTATTTTAGAATTTGAAAAGGAATTTAATATATTTGGTTTTCAAATTTTATATTTACTTTATGAACACAAAATACTTTAAAACAGATTGATTTTGAAGAAGAAGCCTCAATATTAGTTTTACTTAAATGGAATTGCCATAACATTTCATTTGTCGCATTAATGTGAACATTTATAAAATTAGATATTAAATCATAAAATAGAAATTACTCCGAATCATTTACTATAACGACTCTTCCTCCCTTGGAGAAAATATATGCTCGTCCATAGAGTACACAGGCATTTTGGCATCGCACTCATCCTCGGGAATAGTAAGTCCTCTAATATCTATGCAATGTTAGTAAGACCTCTGATGTTTAACCAAAATGTGTGATGTCAGACTTCTTCTTACCCCCTCCCACCCTCTTGTCACAAACTGCCACAATTTCACGAACCCCTCCTCCCCACCTCCAAGCGTGACATCATTTCTGGATGGTGGCCCCTATTCACAAATCTGATTAAATATAATTCCACAAAAACAAAATATTTGAAAAGTTTCAAGAATTTAAAAAGAACAAAGTTATAATAAAACAATACAGTCTATTAAATTACAAAGTTTATTTTCACACAGCTACAAATAATAGTTTCTAATACAAAGTATTAACATAATATTTACCAAATTAACATACAATTATTTAACATTCTTCTATATATTATTTCCGTGTCTTTGCATCCTAAAAGAGAAAAACAATAGAGTGCATTTTAAAAGTTACAAGTTAAATTTTCACTGTTTTCAAGAATCCTGCTTAGATTTAGTTCTAAAGGTGATCACAAATTATAACTCTTCAGGCAAAATGACCGAATCGCTAATGTTAATCCAACGAGATATAATTTTTAAAATATCTCGTCTGTATTTTTATATTTTAAAAAGACTTTTTCTTTTGCATTGGATAGCTGAGGTAAATTTCTGCAATTGCGGTTTTTACTTTATTTTAAGTTCGTTGAAGTTTTTATTTAATTTTCTTTCTTTCTTTCTTTTCTTTTTTTTTTCTTTTTTTTTTTTTTTTGTGCGGGCACTTTCATTCTTTTCACTGTTTATACCGGCTCGAAAGGTGAATATATAAAAAAAAAAAAATCATTTAAAAATGTTGAAAAGCAACCGAGTTACCTTAAAAAAATTCTCTTATTGGATTAACATTGGCGAATTGGTGTTTCTGCTTGACTGAAGTAGCCTCTTAACCCTTTAAGCCCTGACCCACACAATTGTACGGGCGATTACTAAAGTAAAAGAGAATGACTACCCCCTGTTTTTGTGCGATTTAAAACCAAATCCGCACATTTATATGAGTTAATTGGCTTTAGATGTTTTGATAAGATACAACTAGGGGGTACCATCTACAATACAGGGTTATATTTTCTGCTTTTAAAAAGACTATATCATCTGACAGCAATAGGCAAAAAGTATGAACTGTCGTAATTTCATTTAAATATGATTTATAATGTTTTCTTAGATTTAATATTTCTTTTCATATAGTTTATTCATGATTTTAATTGATTTTGTCTTTGATAAATTTAATTAGGCTTCATAAAAGTTGAAAAACAAATGAACCACACAATTGTGCGGGTCCGGCATTTACCATTTCCAAAATAGATACAATTCCTAATATATATATAAAAAAAATTTAAGTGATTTTTTTAAACTTATGTTTTTAGCAATTTATTTTTTATTAATTACATTTTTAAAGCTGACCAATTTTAAATTAATAGGTTTGTACTATTCATGATTTCTATTTAAAATGGATAGTATTAGATATATAATATGCACATGTAACGAACTGTATGTTTCTGCTCTGAGTTATAGATGCCATATATGATTTATAACTTTTATATGAGTTATATGCATACCACGAGATTGATTTTTAAGTTTGATAAATTCATTCCATTTTGTTGACACAGCAAGTAAACCACCAGGAATAAATAATAAATTATAGAAAGTTCAGCAAATGCTCAACAGATTCCGTAGTGTCTGCTTGAATTTACCAGGAGATCAGGGAAAATTTTCCAAAGATGAGCAGACGATTCCTTTTTTTAGGACGTGCCTCGGTAAAGCAGTATATAAAAAACAAACCACACTCTGTTGTAACAGCATCATCTGGGATAGTTTAAATTTTGCATTATACCAGTGGGAAAGTACAGACCTGGTCCACAAGGATCTAGGCTTAGGACCTGCTGTCAGGGCCGAAACTAAGGGGGGGGGCAGAGGGGGCATGTGCCCCGGGCGCCAGAACGAAGGGGCGCCAAATGAAGGATTATACCTTTGGAAAGGATTATTTTCTTCTGATGGACTGATGGCTTCCATTATAATGAAACAGCCATTATAAATGAAGTGTTAGGTGAAGATGAAATAACAGTCGTAAAAAGTTAGAACTCTGATTTTCTGGTCAGAATGGGAAAAAAAAAAGGCCATAATTTTTTTTGAAAAAAAAAAATAATAGGTATAGGAAAAAAGGGACGAAATGGGAAAAAAAGGGACTGTAAGGATGGAACGGTAAGGAAAACTATCACTTATTTTTAGGAAAATCATGTTAAGACTAAGTGATAGCCACAATGTTCATTGATTTCTAGAAACAGTTGTTAACATTGGATTAAATATTTTTTTTTCTTAATTTACCTCGAAAACTGCAGAAATAAACCTTGGGGACGGTAAGACTACCAATAAAGCCACGATCTTGAAATTGATATTTAAATGCTGATTTAAATTTTGCAGTAAATTTCCTGTCAAAGAATTTTAGACATTCTTTCTCTAGCATACTTCTCCATGAGAAAAAACTTGAAAAAAAATTCTGTGGCTGCATCTGAAGTGATTTTCTGTATAAGTTTAGCAAGAGAGACGGTAAGGATGAAAAACCCAGGGACAGAGTTCAAAAAATAATATCAACCGTAAAAATGTGTGCAGGTTAATTTTTTGCACAATATTTATATTAAACAATTGTCCCAGTTTCGGAAAAAAATTACATCGAATTACTTTTATTGAAACAATTCTATACAGACAGCTCCAAATTTAAATATCAGCATCAGGGACGGGACGGTATAGGAGTTTTCCTGGTATTTGGACCCCCAACATCGTCCAAAACTTATTTATCTCGTTAATATTGTTATATGCAATCATGCAATGGAATGTTCTCCAGTATATGAAATAAAAAAAAAAACACAAAAAAATGTATTTAAAAAAAATTATTATTTAGGGGCATAAAAGTCAAAAGATTGTGAGAATTCCCCATATATTGTTGTGCTTTTGTACTTTTTCGGTTTTGGTTACAGTTTTCTTTTATATGAGTACAGTTTCATTTTCAGAACAGGTTTCAAAATTGAAAGTATCTGCATATAAAAAATTGCATAAAAGCTCGAAAAGGTACGATTGCACAACTATATATATCAACCAGTTGTATCCTATGTAGAGGTCTGCACGGGCCCGGGCTTGGCCCGAGGCCCGTACCCGGCCCGGCGGAATGGAGGAGAATTTTCAAACGGGCCGGGTCGGGCCGGCAGAATTAGGACAATTTTTTCAACGGGCCGGGCCGGGCCTGCAAAAAAATTGAACGGGCCTGCAGGGCCGGGCCGTGCTGATATAAGAATTTGGGAGTAGCAGATAAAATACGAGGCCATTTCCAATGAATATGACTTTTTCGAGAAGTATAAATGTGCGTTACGAGCCGATGCGAGTTTAACAACATCAGTACAGAAATGTAACATGTCCATCGTAGAGATCGGCATCGTACAGTTACATGATGCCTGATCCCGGGTTTAATTTTTTCGGTAGACTTGTGCAGGGATGGAACTGGTCTTAATCGTTCTCAGGATGTGTAGGACAGGCATTATGTTTTGTAAAAGTATTAATAGCGATAATGAACTTCTGCACGGTTCTGTCCAGACTTTTCTCACAGGGTCCTGTTTTTGTGAAATTGTGAAGTTTTTCTTATTTTTGTGAAAATTCTAGTCATAATTTTGTGAATTTTAAATTATCGATGTCTTCATGTTTCATCCTTCATATATAAAAAGCTAAGTAATATGCTCTTTGGTGAGTTCAACTGCTTACTTGCAGGCCAGATTTTATTTCTAAATGACTAAATTTGAGAAAAGTTCAATTTGAAGGTGAAAAAATTCTGTGAAAGGTCTATTTAAGAGACAAATAATTTTGTGAAGGGTCCTGTTTTGAGATAAAATCTTTTGTGAAGGGTCCTTTTTGGGGATAAAAAATTTTGTGAAGGGTCCTGTTTTAAGATAAATTATTTTGTGAAGGGTCCTTTAAAGGACCTAAAATTTTCCTAAACATATCCCTGTTCTGTTAACAGTATCTTTGGAAATGTACCTTAAGATGGTTCTCATATTTACTGCTCAACAATGCGAAACTCTCAGACACATTTTCTGGACTCATTTTTAACTATAAAGGCATAAAATTGACAGGTCTGAGTATTGAAGGCATTTGGGATCGAATGGCGTTTCCATTTTCCATAAATTACGTACATAGATAACAGAGACTCTTGTCACGTGACTGTGCGTTTTTCTCCTTTCCTGTGCTATCGCTTCCGGAAATTCAATTCAAAACGCTAACTTTGGCAGTATTTTCTGAAAGATATATTACTTTTATCTAAGAAAAAAACGGCATTTACATGGTTTCTGAATAAGAATACCTGCCAATCTCATGCGTTTCCGAAAAGAAATGAATTCATAAATGTATCAAAATGTAGCTCCTTTGGATTTGAGAAAAGCCTTAAAAATGACAGAAATATTTTCACAAATCTACCTTTTATTATAAGCTTCAAAAGTTATCATGTTTTTTAACCCTTTATTCTAAACTACAATAATCTTTTAATGAACCCTTATTTAAATTTTGAAACGTCTCTAGAGACGATGACTAAAACACTGTAAGTAATCGTTAATGTTTACTATTGTGTGCTTTGTATTTTGCGAACACATGGTAATTTAAAATATACTGTAAAATGTTCCCATAAATATGCATGTAGTATTCATTAAAAGAATCTTAATTGTATGTCGAGAAAAAACTGAATTTTTTGTAGAAATTTAGTCGGGCCGGGCCGGGCCGGGCCTGTTTTCACTGATTTTTGTACGGGCCGGGCCGAGAACGGTAAAAATGTAAACGGGCCGGGCCGGGCTCGGGCCGAACTTTCAATTTTTACACCGGGCCGGGCCAAAATAGCTTTCCTTCGGGCCGGGCCCGGGCCTGGAAATTCCGGCCCGTGCAGACCTCTAATCCTATGCAAAAAATAATATTAAAAAATATTAAAATGTGAGCCCAAAATACGCAAAGAACTGTCCATAGAATTAACATTAGCTTGAATGTTAAATTTTACTTCGGGTGACTAGTATCGGTTTTTAAGAATTACATTTTATTAAAGATTGTTATCATAGAAGAAAATAATAAATAAAGATGCAGTTGAACACTATTTTACACGTGAAAAAGGATTCAAAACGAAACATCTTTAATAATAACACAAATAAATAGTCTTCGAATCTGACATTAACAATATAACAATGGAATTAAGGTTTTAAGGTCCAAAGTTTTAATTATAAAAAAAAATATATTTTGTAACTATTAAAATAATATTTTGGTGCTATGGTATCCGAGGTTTTAAGTATCACACAAAGCTATTTTATAACTTTTTTTTGGGGGGGGGGAGGGGGGAAGAGTTTAAGTAATTAGTCAATGCATTTTAGTTATTTAGCTCTAATTCATTGCAAAAATTCTGGATTTTTTTAAAAAGCTCCGTATACTCCCGGTTTCTCGAATAAATCTATATCGTACATACTCTAGACATGACGTACATGACTTTAGCGTACACCCTCTGATTTTTTTTACGATTACAACACTGTAAACCAGATCAATATTTGTCATAATTTTACGAACCGGAATATTGTTCCGATTTGCTCTGCACATTTCAAGCCCAGGTTTGCTGTCGCGAAAAATTAACAATTTCAAAATATTCGTATTTAAAATTTAAGAAAAAATAGGAAATAAAACGACTTATACACATCCGATTAACAAGCAGTTATGTCAAAAGAAAAGAGAAATTTTTAAAGAATTAAATAAAACTGACGCCGGAAGAAAATACTGTTAATAACTTTAATAAAAATTAGAAAATAGTGATACAATAGAAGTCCATGATAAGAAGCATGGAGAACAGCACACTAAGAAACTGTTTAAAATACTTGATATTTATATATAGAAAGGGGTTTAATGGCCATGAAAAGATAATTCAAATTTAAAAATACATTCGAACGCACTGCTGAATTCAAGAGGAGGGGGATTCCCCCCGGAAGGTTTGATATTTTATGCTTTTTAATAAGCAATTTCCACACCGAATCTCTAAAATGTCCCCCCCCCCCCCTCCTCCAGAGCCGCAGAAATTAATCCCGGAGAAAAATATCTGAATTCAACACTGCTCGATCGGCGTGAGCAAGAGAAAAGGCAAATATTAATTAAAACGATATCTTAGAAATTCCCCTTAAAGTTGAGAAAAATTCATTTAAAAATTAAAATTTTCAATAATGCCTTAACATGGACCAAAACCAAACTATTTAAAAAATGTAAGCATTCCTCAGTAAATAAACATAACTTTTTAATTTATTAAAATTTCTGTACGAAATAAGTCGTAGTTTGTACAGAGAAAATACAAAAATATCCGAATCACATTTGAATAATTAAAATAATAAATACCTTTATATCTGGGTTCTTTACTTGAACGCTAATCCAATGGCGCTGCTTCGTGGAATTCAATAAAGAAGTGTTGTAATTTTGTCTTTGTAAAATTTCCGCGCATGCGCGTTTATATCTGTTCTCCTTCCAACAAAAGGAATTTTTCGCTTACGTCGTTATTTTATGACAGTGTTGTATCAGGTTTAGAGCAAAGTTGCGTTGCAAGAAAGCGATTGATTATATTCCGTCTACCTAGTAATGTCCTTGCGGCAATATTATTACTTCAAATTTTTCGTGACAAGAAAATATCAAGAAAAAATTAATCTTGCTGCAATTGTTCATGCTATCTGGGTTATTTGTGTTATTATTAAAGATGTTTCGTTTTGAATCCTTTTTCACATGTAAAATAGTGTTCAACTGCATATTTATTTATTATTTTCTTCTATGATAACAATCTTTAATAAAATGTAATTCTTAAAAACCGACACTAGTCACCCGAAGTAAAATTTAACTTTCAAGCTAATATTAATTCTATGGACAGTTCTTTGCATATTTCGAGCTCACATTTTAATATTTTTTAATATTATCTTTTGCATAGGATACACCTGGTTGATGTATATAGTTGTGCAATTGTACCTTTTCGAGCTTTTATGCAATTTTTTATATGCAGATACTTTCACTTTTGTAACCTGTTCTGAAAGTGAAACTGTACTCATATTAAAGAAAACTGGAACCAAAATCGAAAAAGTACAAAAGCACAACAATATATGGGGCATTCTCACAATCTTTTGACTTTTATGTCCCTGAATAATAATTTATATTTTAATACATTTTTTTTAATTTCATAATACTGGGGAACATTCCATTGCATGATTGCATAACAATATTAACGAGATAAATAAGTTTTGGACGATGTTGGGGATCCAAATACCAGGAAAACTCCTATACCGTCCCGTCCCTGATGTTGATTTTTAAATTTGGAGCTGTCTGTATAAAATTGTTTCAATAAAAGTAATTCGATGTAATTTTTTTCCGAAACTGGGACAATTGTTTAATATAAATATTGTGCAAAAAATTAACCTGCACACATTTTTACGGTTGATATTATTTTTTGAACTCTGTCCCTGGGTTTTTCATCCTTACCCTCCCTCTTGCTAAACTTATACAGAAAATCACTTCAGACGCAGCCACAGAATTTTTTTCAAGTTTTTTCTCATGCAGAAGTATGCTAGAGAAAGAATGTCTAAAATTCTTTGACAGGAAATTTACTGCAGAATTTAAATCAGCATTTAAATATCAATTTCAAGATCGTGGCTTTATTGGTAGTCTTACCGTCCCCAAGGTTTATTTCTGCACTTTTCGAGGTAAATTAAGAAGGAAAAAATATTTAATCCAATGTTAACAACTGTTTCTAGAAATCAATGAACATTGTGGCTATCACTTAGTCTTAACATGATTTTCCTAAAAATAGGTGATAATTTTCCTTACCGTTCCATCCTTACAGTCCCTTTTTTTCCCATTTCGTCTTTTTTTTCCTATACCGCCCCCCCCCCCTCCTTTTTTTAAAAATCTTACCGTCCCTTCTTTAATACCCCTTTAAGACAATGTTATACAAAAATTCTGTATTAATTGTACTACATTTTTATTATTTCTTATTTGAATGTCCCGTGGGTACTATGCAAATTCATTATAAGTAAAAATGTAGAAGAAAATAAAAAGTTATAGTGGTAAAATGGTGAGCAAAATTAAACTCGCAAGTTTAACTTAAACCGCAGTTAAATAAAAAAAAAAAAATTCGCTGTTGACCCTTTTTTCTTTATTTTGAATCATTAAGGCCTATCAGATTAAAATGTGATTTTAGCATGTTTAATTTCACCAGATTTTTATTCCCGAAAGTCAAAAGTTTGTGAGAATGCCCCATCTATACTCGTACCCCTCAGGTATCCTATGCAAATATATATATTATTTAAGCTGTATAGCATTTTAGCTGTAAAGGTTTCTCCCATATACTAACGTTAGCCTTCGAGTTTCTTCGCATTTAGGTTATGTATAATTATTTAGTGGGTTAAGTATATGTACTGTTATGAGACTAATTCAGTTACGCGAAAACACGCCGTTCGCTAATATTAATACAATGGGGGAATTTTTTAAAGGTATTTTCGTTTGCATTTTAATATTTTAATTTTTTTTGTATTTGAAAGCTGAGGTGGATCTGTACAAAGATCCTTTTGCATTTTTTTTTTTATTTTGTTTACAAGTATTTTTAATTAGAACACTTTCACTTTCGGAATCGGTTTCGAAAGTGAAAGCATCCTCATAAAAAAATCCTGCAAACAAAATCGAAAAAGTAAAAAAGGTCTTTTTTGAGATCGACTTCAGCTGTCATATGCGAAAAAAAACAAGTTGGAAATTGCTCGTCAAACGTGGCAAATGAGGTGCGTTCTTACTATAACTAGTTTTATAAATATTTTTTGAACCACATATTCTACTGAATATATATTTTAGTGCACTTCATAAGTGCATATCAGTTTCATTCTCTTCGAAAGGCTGTAACATCATTAAAATGCACTTGCAATAATTTTTTCCCATTGGCTGTAATGTAACGGAAAAATTTTGACTGTCCGTGTAATTAAGCTATACATCCGATTTTCATAAAATTGGAAATGACTCAACAAAATTTTACAACAATTATATATTTAAAACTTCAGACCGTTCGGAAGGCTGTAACATCATTAAAATGTACTTGCAATAATTTTCCCCATTAGCCGTAATGTAACGGAAAAGTTTTGAATGTCCCTGTAATTAAACTATACATCCGATTTTCACAAAATTTGAAATAACTCGACAAAATTTTGCAACAATTATATATTTAAAATTTCAGATTATTCGGTTGGGTAGTTTTTTCTCTGTTATATGCGGACGGACAGACAGGCGGACCGAACGGCGACTATAGGTGTTATGCATTTATATAATTACGAACGCACCTAAAAATCATTTAAAAATAATCAAATGAAAACGAGATATTTTTAAGAATTTCTCCCACATAATTAACATTGATCGAACAAGTGTTTTCACGTGACTGAAATAATCTCTTACACTAGTCATGTGGAGAAATTCTAACGCTAATGTTAATCCTATGGGAGGAGTCTTTACAGATTTCTCGCTTGCATTTTAATATTTTAGAAGAGATTTTGCATAGGGTACCCCATGTCGATAACTTTTATCGTGAATTCGTTCTTATTCGATTTTGGTTGCAGTTTTTTATATAAGTACAGTTTCATTTTCAGTACCGATTCTAATCGGTTTCAAAAGTGAAACTATCTTGATATGAAAAACTGTAACCAAAATCGAAAAAGTACAAACGCACGATAAAAGTTATCGACCTCACGTACCCTATGCCAAAAATCTTTTAAAAATATTAAAATGCAAGCGAGAAATCTGAAAAGATTTTTCCCACAGGTTTAACATTAGCGTTAAAATTTCTTCGCGTTACTAGTTTTAGCCCTTTACGCGGAAAAACTCGAACTCTAACGTTAAACCTATGAGACAAATCTTTACAGATTTGTCTCGTTCACTTTCGGAAGAGGTTGGAACCTGTTCTGAAAGTGAAACTATTTTCGTATAAAAAAAACTGTAACCAAAATCGAAAAAGTACACAAACGCTAACATTAGACATCGACCTCAGGTATCCTGGAAAAAAAAATCGTGTAAAAATATTAAAACGCAAGCGATAAATTTGAAAAGATTTTAACCATAGGTTGAACATTAGTGATCAAATTTCTTCTCGTGACTAGTGTAGACCCTTTACGCGAAAAAACTCAAGTTATATCTATGAAAAAAATCTTTACAGATTTCTCATTCGCATTTTAATATTTTAAAATAATTTTCGTTAATCAGGATACCTGAGGTCGATATCTATTGTTGTGAGTTTGTACTTTTCTATTTTGTTTGCATTTGTTTTTTTTTATATGAGGATAGTTTCCCTTTCACAACGCATTCGAACCAGTTCCAATAGTGAAAATGTCCGCATAAAAAAAAAAAACTGAACAAAATCGAAAAATTACAAACGCATAACTATATATATCGACCTCAGATATTCTATGCATATATTTCTCTCTCATTTAAGCTGTATAGCTTTATCACTGTGAAGATTTCTCCCACATACTTAGCATTAGGGTTCGAGTTTCTTCGCATGACTAATGTAGATTCTTAAGAACTTTCTTCAGTCACGGGGAAAAGAAAAAACGCTGATGCTAAGTCTATGGCAGCGTTATTTTCAAATATCTCGCTCAAATTTTAATATTTTTGAATGATTTCTTTTCGCATAGGATAGCTGAGAACGATCTACAACCTGGCTAGTTTTTACTTTTTCGATTTCGGTTTCAGATTCTTTTTTAAAAAATACAATTACTTTCGGAACCGGTTCCGAAATTGAAACTACCCTATTATAGAAAAAAAATAATAATCAAAATCGAAAAAGTAAAAACTAGCCCGGTTGTAGATCATCCTCAGCTATTCTATGCAAAAAAAAAAAAAAAAAAAAAAAAAAAAAAAGAAAAGAAAAAAAAAAGAAAAAAAAAACATTCAAAAATATTAAAATTTCAGAGAGAAATTTGAAAATAACGCTCCCATAGACTTACCATTAGCGTTCGACTTTTTCCAAGTGACTAGTATGGACACTTAACCCTTTAAGACCGGGAGTTTTTTTGGTAGAAATTGAAAGTTTGGGTTTCCCCTTATCGATAGGATCGTATTTGATTGAAAAAAAAATATATAAAAATACCCGATGTCAGGTTATCACAAAGAGAGAACCCGCACAATTTTGTGGGTTCGGCCTTAATGCAGCCGTTTTCGGGCTAAATCTACACAATTGTGTAGTTTGTGATTATGTGTGCAAATATCTAAAAATATAAGTTTAAGCAAAAAAAAGTTGTTGTTTATTGAGAACTTTCATAAGCTACAATAAAAATATTTGAAACAATTTTTGTTTTTGGACAGACCACTACAATTTCATTTTCTGAGACGTGCTCAATGCTCGCACCCCTCTTAAAGAGCCTTTGACAAATAGCCTTTGACCCTTCACTTCGTTTGGATTGTGCCTGATCCTTCAAATTTTCTTTTTTTTTTAGTTTTTCCAGCAGCGGTATTTTGTTGAAATACCGATCGAAGTACATAAAACTAGGTCTGAACCAGAGTAAGGACTACAGCAGGTCCTAAACCTAGATCCTTGTGGACCAGGTCTGTACTTTCCCACTGGTATAATACAAAATTTAAAACTATCCCAGATGATGCTGTTACAACAGAGTGTGGTTTGTTTTTTATATACTGCTTTACTGAGGCACGTCCTAAAAAAAGGAATCGTCTGCTCATCTATGGAAAATTTCCCCTGATCTCCTGGTAAATTGAAGCAGACACTACGGAATCTGTCGAGCATTTGCTGAACTTTCCATAATTTATTATTTATTCCTGGTGGTTTACTTGCTGTGTCGACAAAATGGAATGAATTTATCGAACTTAAAAATCAATCTCGTGGTATGCATATAACTCATATAAAACTTATAAATCATATATGGTATCTATAACTCAGAGCAGAAACATACAGTTCGTTACATGTGCATATTATATATCTAATACTATCCATTTTAAATAGAAATCATGAATAGTACAAACCTATTAATTTAAAATTGGTCAGCTTTAAAAATCTAATTAATAAAAAATAAATTGCTAAAAACATAAGTTTAAAAAAATCACTTAAAAATAAAAATTTCATATATTAGGAATTGTATCTATTTTGGAAATGGTAAATGCCGGACCCGCACGATTGTGTGGTTCATTTGTTTTTCAACTTTTGTGAAGCCTAATTAAATTTATCAAAGACAAAATCAATTAAAATCATGAATAAACTATATGAAAAGAAGTATTAAATCTAAGCAAACACTATAAATCATATTTAAAAGAAATTACGACAGTAGGTACATACTTTTTGTCTATTGCTGTCGGATGATATATAGTCTTTTTAAAAGCAGAAAATCTAACCCTGTATTGTAGTTGGTACCCCCTAATTGTGTTTTATCAGAACATCTAAAGCATATAAATGTACAGATTTGGTTTTAAATCGCACAAAAACAGGAAATAGTCATTCTCTTTTACTTTTTAGTATCGCCGTACAATTGTGTGGGTCAGGGTTTAAAGGGTTAAGAGGCTACTTCAGTCAAGCGGAAACACCCATTCGCCAATGTTAATCCAATAAGAGAATTTTTTTAAGGTAACTCGGTTGCATTTCAATATTTTTAATTGATTTTTTTTATGTACTTTCACTTTTGGAGCCGGTATAAACAGTGAAAAGAGTGAAAGTGTCCGCACAAAAAAATAAAAATAAAAAGAAAGAAAGAAAATAAAATAAAAACTTCAACGAACTTAAAATAAAGTAAAAAACCACAGTTGCAGAAATTTACCTCAGATATCCAATGCAAAAAAAAAAAAAAAAAAAAAAAAAAAAGTCTTTTTAAAATATAAAAATACAAACGAGATATTTTAAAAAATATATCTCATTGGATTAACATTAGCGATTCGGTCATTTTGCCTGAAGAGTTATAATTTGTGATCACCTTTAGAATTAATTCTAAGGAGAATTCTTGAAAACAGTAAAAATTTAACTTGTGACTTTTAAAATGCACTCTATTGTTTCTCTCTTTTAGGATGCAAAGACACGGAAATAATATAGAGAAGAATGTTAAATAATTGTATGTTAATTTGGTAAATATTATGTTAATACTTTGTGTTAGAATCTATTATTTGTAACTGTGTGAAAATAAACTTTGTAATTTTATAGACTGTATTGTTTTATTATAACTTTGCTCTTTTTAAATTCTTGAAACTTTTCAAATATGTTGTTTTTGTGGAATTATATTTATTCAGATTTAAGAATAGAGAAATTTCAATTTTAAAATGAGTTTTTTTTCCCCTTCTGGAAATTAATAAGTTTTAGCAATATATTCCACTCTGGCCAAAAAGAAATGAAAATAAATTATATTTTCTTTAATAAAATTATATATGAAATTAAGATTGAGGGTGTGTGTTTATACTCACCGAGGTTTGCTTTGCATTGGTTGTGTACATGGACCATTTATTTTTAGATAATGTTTTTAATTACCTTCTAAGAATTAGAAGGGAATAAGCAACTAATTGAGAATTGGCGAGCCTAATAAAACTTCTAAACAAATTAAGGTATTAGATGTAAATTTCCAACTGGGCGAAAAATGTCCGGACCAGGATTCGAACCCGGGACCTCCTGGCTGAAGCCGCCAGTGCTCTGCCATCTGAGCTATCCCGAACGATTCTGGTCGAACTATTTTACCCAGCTAACCTTGATGATTACAGCATCTGGTCTGAAACCTGGTTCAGCTCAACAGAATAAATCTTAGGTAATGGAACTCCAGAAATCGCTGGATACGAAATTACACTAGATTAATATTAACACAATTATTCTAATTGGTAAACAAATCATAAACAATTAGAATAATTGTGTTAATATTAATCTAGTGTAATTTCGTATCCAGCGATTTCTGGAGTTCCATTACCTGAGATTTAATCTGTTGAGCTGAACCAGGTTTCAGACCAGATGCTGTAATCATCAAGGTTAGCTGGGTAAAATAGTTCGACCAGAATCGCTCGGGATAGCTCAGATGGCAGAGCACTGGCGGCTTCAGCCAGGAGGTCCCGGGTTCGAATCCTGGTCCGGACATTTTTCGCCCAGTTGGAAATTTACATCTAATATGATTTGTTTACCAATTAGAATAATTGTGTTAATATTAATCTAGTGAAATTAAGGTATATTATTGGAAGTTATTGGGGCTTACCAGGTAGTTGAATGGTTAGCTCTGTGGCCTCCGATTCAACTATGTCGGGTTTAATTCCTGCGGGTGTGGTAGCGTATTTGTGATGATTTGGAATCTATTTTAAACTAGAAGTCCTTGTTTACTCGGTCTATATAGCATAAAAATGTCAAGCATTTGACAAACCTCCGATTATATGGAATCCTGCACAAAACTCGCACAATCTTCAAAAGTACGACTAGTAAAGGCGTACAGATAAAAAATATACAATCAAAAATTGAGTAGAAATGCGGCAACTAGTGACCATTCACCAAAGTTTGGGAAGAATTTCATTTTGATACTAAAAATGAATATTCGATGAGTCCTTAAAAAATAAAGTTCTTTTATCATGTTTTGGGGGCATTTTTAACTCAGGGAGCGGGAGGGGCAAACTAAAAATTTTTTAAGTATGTTAAGAGACAGCTATCGTTTATTATGTTCTTTTTCTTTTTACTCAAATGATTACCATTTGCAAATTGATACGATCATTTGTTACATAGTTACGACAAGTTTTATGAATACGAAGTCGAAAACTATAATTTGGTGCAAGTACCGTAGGTTTTTACAGCAGCAACTGATAACCATTCAAGAAAATTTATCTGGTAAGATCTGGTAATTTTGGCACTAGAAATGAAGATACGATGAGTCCCCCCAAAATAAAGTTGTTTCATCGTGGGGTTCTTTTTGAGTAGGGGGGGGGACTTTAACACGGCATGGGCGAACAGAACTTATTTTTAAAATGTCAAATGGGGTATCGTTTGTTATGAATTTTTTTATTCTGAATCAAATGATATTGCACGCAAGCCGATACGATCATTGTTTACAAAGTTAGGCCAGGTTATAAGTAGTGGATTTTGGTAAATTTAATGACTTTGAAATAAACTCAAAATTATCCTGATTTTGATTATTGCTATTTTGAAGACATTTAATAGTTTTGAGATGACTTAATATGATGTAAAAAACTCTTTTTAAACGTAAAATAAATGTGACAAAACCAGGCTAAAAAATAAAATATAATTTTCCACTTTGCATTGATAAAATCTTTTCTGTAACTTTCTTATAAATGTTCGTGTCGACTTGCCGATAATGTTATTCAAATACATACGAAACGATATCCCACTTGACCTATTTAAAAAAAGTTGAATTTTGCTCCCTCGAACTAAAATGCAGATCCCCCCCCCCCCCCCCCCCGAAAAAAAAACACGGTAAAACAACTTTATATTTTGGAGACTCATCGGATCTTAATTTGTAGTGCCAAAACGAGGTTTGTCTCAAGCTTTCGTGAATAGCAATCACTTGTTACTGTAAAAACCTATTTTACCTGTAAAAGACTTTGTATAAATAAAACCTGCCGTAACTTTGTAAGAAATGATCGTATTGACTTGCTGATGATTTCGCCTGATTCGGAATTATAAAAAACATAATAAACAATATCCCATTTCACCTACTTATTTATTTATTTTTAGTTAACCCCCTCCCTGAGCTAACAATGCCCCCTTTTGTGCACAAAACATAAAACAACTTTATTTTTTTAGTACTCATTGGATCTTCATTTTTAGTATCAAAACGAAGTGAATTTGAGTGAATGGCCATCTGTTGTCTCAAAAAATTCTATTTTACCTGTGTCCTACACGCAAAATTCAGAGAATTGACAACATTTCAATTAAATTACTACATATTTGCAGCTATACTTGTCATGACAAGATTCCGATTTTGCAATTCATTTGCAAATGTTCTGACATGACAATATTGCAAATTTACAATGAGTTTGAAAATAGTCTGACATCGCAATATTACTAGTTTGCTATGATTTTGCAGTAAGATTGATGCAACAAGATTGCAACTTGCACGACAACTTGGCTGCAAGTTCAAAGTATGGTGACTTCGGAGTTTGCATAATCTTGTTGCAGTCTTGTTATGAACTTTCAGACTTGTCATGCTGAGCTTGCTGCAACATTGCAAGTCTGCAAAGTAAGATTGCTGAAAATTTTCTGCAAACTAAAATTGCTATCTGGGTTGGAAAAAGCAAGACTACTCTCGGAAATATTGAAAACTTTAAAATGGAAGCAAAAACATCTTTCGACGTATCTGCTTGTAAATACGCGATTTTTAAGGAGTGTATCTGTCCGACAGAAAGCAAAGTTTCCGCTAAAGAACAGGTGTTTCTCATTGACAAAGAAAGGAAGAAAAATTGTTGTTGATAGTGTTGATGATCCAGAAACAAAACGGCTCTAGAAATGTCAAATGCGAAAGGAACGGGATACTACTGGATCTGCAAAACAGGCGTCTCCTGCTGCTGCTTTAATCTATTCAGTAGAGAAAGAAAGGAAAATGAAATGGAAGATATGATGGAGATGGAGAGGGGAAAAGATGGGCACCAAACACAGGTCTTAAACAGCATCTCTCCAGCAGTCAACTAGGAGTGTTCAAATGCGTTTAAAACTGGATAACATGTCGGTTGATGGTTCTTGTCGGTAAAAGATATGGTGTATCCGACAGAGCCACGGCTGCTTTTGCGTCGAGTTTTATGCAAGATTTAGGTTTAATATCGAAATCAGATACCAGCCTCGTCACAGACAAAAATAAAATATGATGGAAAAATCTCGAGAATTTACAAAAAAATGGTCTCAAAATAAAACGAAAATCGTCCCTCTCTATCAGGCCTTTATTTTGATGGACGGCATGACAAAACTTTAACATCGGAAACACTCGAGGACAAACAGTTCCAAAGAACACTTGTAGAAGCGCATTACTGTATTGTATCGGAACCTGGTTCTACGTACATGGGACATATTACACCTGAATGGGGATGCAGTCTTGATATACCTAATTAATAGCACTTACAAATACGTAACAAGTGCTTTATTGGAGGATTTTAGCAACCTTATTGTTCTTGGGTGTAACGGCACTGTAGTGAACATAGGTGTGTCTAATGGTGTAATTCGCAGGCTTCAATTGAAACTTCAGAGACCAGTCTAATGGATTGTCTGTTTATTTCTGCTTATTATCTGTTATTCTGCTTATTTCAAATATTTACTAATAACTACTCTTAGAAAATGATGACAAAATTAAAAAAAACACAAGACAAATTCCTTTTAAAACGACTGCAGTGCAAGCAACTATAAACACCGCACACTAATTAAAAGTATACTACTTTAAACGAGTTAAAATTGGTTGCTACTCGCAGATGCTTGTAGCGCCTGCCAACCGCGCTTAGTGGGACGAAACAGAGTGGTCAGGTGATTTACTGGTCGCTCTGATTTCCGTCCCAGAATGAAAATAGGGGTCTTACACTTTTTTGGCAGCGTGCCAAAACTAGTCTGTCTGGATTGTGCATTGAGCAAGCAGCAAACCGTTATGCAGGAAAGTAACAAAATAAGTCAAAATTTCCCAAATTCGATGCCGATGATGCAGCAGAAGATATTAATCTATAATTCTAAAGAAAATTTTGGTTGTTGTTGTTCAAACATAGCAGCTTTTAAGCACTACCTCAAACCGATCAACGAAATCTGTGATCATTTATTAATTTTTGTATTTTAATCCTTTTTATTCCAATTTTCGGAACTTTAGGCCCACTGAGGCGACAGAAGATATCAACCCACTGCTTTAAGATTCCGCAAACTTTTTAATGAAGGGAGTTTACAAATTTTCCGCGCTACCGCTAAAAGATTTGAGAAATTTCGATTTTTTCGATACGCCCTAATAAGTATCCTTAGCAACTTAACCACTGAACCAATCAAAAGCAAATTTCAGATTTAGTTATTTGAAGATATGCGCTCGAGATCATGATGCTTTACAACAATAGAGTTCTCAAGGTTACGGTTACAGTGAAAAAAATTCGAAATTTTCGAATAGCAACACACTTTTTTTCCCTGTGCAAACACATCAGACTATTAAAAAACCATAAATGGCGTTGGAACGATACACGTATGACTAAAATTGCCTGTGCAATATCGTGACACTCATTCCTAATCAGTTTCTATGAAACGTAATATTCAGCAATCTATAACAAATGATTACATTTTTTTTTTCACTATGTGTGCACAGACACAACTCAAAACAACATTTTAAAATATATCTTACAAAATTATTCAGTTCACAAGTGGAAAAAAAAAAAAAAAAAAAAAAAACGGCTATTGAAAAACATGTCTTTTAGCCATTCCTTCGATCCTCGCTTATCGAAAACGTGCTCCTTCGGTACGATAGTGAAGTCAGCCAGACGCATGTTAAAATAACTCAAATTCAGGAGCAAGTCCTGCATTCGTATCTTATGGTGTATCCAGAGTTTATTTGGGGTTTGTATCTTACGAAAAATCACAAATTCTAAGTGATAATTATGGTCGTTACAACGGCATAAAACATTTGCGAAAAAGAGCATTGTAATGGACCAATGAAAATTCAAACACGAGGTGAACTGACGCATTTTGGATAATTCATTGGAATAGATAGTAGAAGGACCAATCACAGAACACCATATGCAAATCATTGCATGTAAAAAAGTTTTAATAAACAGCGTGAGAACCCACATAGCATTTTTAGTTTACAGAAAATTTGCAGCAGTTTTAATTCGAAAACCTGCAAAGTTGTAGCAAGCTCAAAATGACAAGACTGAAAGTTCATAACACGACTGCAGCAAAATAACGCAAACGCCGAAGTCACCACACTTTGAACTTGCAGCTAACATGTCTTGCAAGTTAAATTCATGCAATATCAAATTTATTGCAAATTAACGGCAAACAAGTAATCAAAAATACTGCAAAGTAGTAATCTTTCCATGCCACACTACGTGTTTACAAATGTTACACTATAAGTTTAACCCCTTCGAAGGGGCCCATAAACCTGATCTGGTTTACTGACGCAAACGCACCGCCGGAAGTTGCATGCATCGTTATTACCACCATAAATAAATCACGGCAATTGTTGTACTTTTCAATTCAATCCTCTTTTTTGGTAATTCATAAGTATAGCGTTTAAAAAAGCGGTGCCGACCGACTAAAATTTCTACAATTTCTGCGTAGGTGCTGATTGTCTATCCTCGCAACAGAGGGATTTTTTGCTTTCGTCACTTTCGTGAATGAAATACAGTCTTGCCATCAGTTTCACAACAAACTACGCATGCAAGTGGGTGATGGTATACCTTGCGGGAGATTTGCTGCGAATTTCCCAATTCAAATTTGTCACGGCAAGATAATATCAGAAAAATTTAAACTTGCTGCTAAGGTTCATGCTATCTGGGAAGATTGTTTCTTCAATCAGTTATTCATACATATCAACAAGATGACAATAAAACAATGAGGTCAATTTATAAATCTGTTTTATCTGAATGGGAAAAATGCAGCAGAAGCAGTGCGAGTTAATCGCAAAAGTTTCGTCAAGGTCCATGTTCCGTGAATTGGTGAAAATTTTTGAAGAAACCGGATGCACAAGTGATTGACCACAATCCAGACGGCCATCTTTTCCTGTTGAATTTCTTGCGGAAGTGCATAACAGATTTAATGCAGATCCATTGCATACTGCAAGAAGTGTTGCACGAAGTTTATATCTAACGAAAACAACAGCCCTCAAGATTCTGCGGATGTTTCTCTATCGATTCCAGCGCGTCCTTGCACGCATGCGTATCGGTTCATACTAAAGTTCGAATTTATTTTTAAAGTGATAAATTGAAAATTCAATAAATTTTAAATTTTAAATTATACAAATACAAACAAATAAAAATAATGATTTCTAATTTAATAAACTAGCAATTTCCTCATTCATTTCAAATTATTTTCAATTTAATTTTAGAGCATGTTTTAGAGTATTTATTTAAAAAAAATAACAATAAAGAATCTGAAAAGTATTCCATAATATTTCAAAATTACTTCAGAAATTTTAATATAATTCAGAAAAAAGGGATCTGAAAGTTTTTAAATAATTGACGTTTGAAATTTGAAAAAATGAAATTTTTCATATTTATCTTTTTTTAAAGGAAGTATGAAAATGTTCCTCGATTATGCATAGTGAGGCTAACAAACATTCGCATTTAAAACATATTTTAGACGAACACATTAAAAAAATATATAATAGTCCCATTAACTTTAAAAAATCGATTTTACCCCAAAAAGCAAACATTTCTTCTCAATTTAATTAAAAATATAATTTCATATTTTATATCTAACAATCAAATTATGTCTTATTAAAAATATGTCTAAATCACATTTGTATCATCTATTACTCTATAGGTATTAAAACCACAACAATTATCTCCTCACGACGATATCTCCCCGCAATTAAGTTTCAATTTGCGAGCTATCTGAACAAAACATTTTCCAAGCCTTACCCAAGTCCTCAAGTGAAGAAATCCTGTATCTTCATTTTAAACTCAATCTCTAGCAAGCGATTGATTGCATAGTGCTTCAAATACTGAATTCGAAGTAATCAAGTCCCAGGTTCAATGCCAAGGACCATTCAACGCTCACAGAAGAAAGAGAGAGGTATTAAAACAAGAAAAAACTTTCTTCAAATTACGGATAATATTTCTCCTACAACGTAAAAAAGAGACGAAAATTTCTTCAATTGACGGATATTTGTAAAAGAAACACTCTTGTCAAAGAAAAAAAAATAAACGGGCATTCTTAACGCTAAATGTACAGTGAGGGGTCATTTTGGCTCCTACCAATTGAAAATATTTCGGTTCGTACCAAGGTTTACTTTATACAATATTTAAAAATACAAGGAAGAAAAAGTTAAATAAATATGTTAAACAGTTTTAAATAAAAATTCTGGTGTGAAATATTTTTATAAAACTTGAGTAAAATTTACTGTAGTTTTAGTGCTAAAATAATGGAAATATAAAGGCAAAAGTGCTGCCAGGAATATTTCCGTGAAATGAAGAAAATATTTTCTGTGAGTGTGGTACTTCCGAAAAGCATTATTTACCTTCTATTTATGGGGCTTAAATAAGATGAAGGACACTTTTAGAAAATTATTGTATTAAAAGTCATGCGACCGTTCAAAAAATTAACCTTCGACAGCCACCGTTTTTAAGTGAGCGCATAAGTCCAGCATTCAGAGATATGTGGTTTGCATAAATTCCAAAGTTTTCATGTTAGAAGATGAACATAGGGTACAGCGATTATATGCTGCTTACAGTTACTATTACCAAGTGTATAAAGCCAATAATTTCAAACAGTAGTCTTTTGTTCTAATTGATTTCAGTGTATGAAAAAAAAAACTTGTTTTAAAATTATGCAGAGATTACTATATGGAAACAGTGATACTTAACCTTCCTACCCTGAATGGGTCTAGTCGAAATGTTTCTATAACGTATTTAATAAATTCGAACGAGAAATTTCTTTATAAAGTAACTTAAATAAAATACGCCAGAAATATACTACAAAATACGAAGTTATTAAATATGTTAAACAGTTTTAAATAAAAATTCTGGTGTGAAACGTTTTTTTATCAACGTTGAATAACATTTCAACAGGGTAGGAAAGTTGACCATTTAGCGGGAGGTGTTAACAAAAAAGGACACCTAATTTTAATTCCAAAACTGACAAACGGCACCAAGAATATCCAATTAAACTTTTACTTTTATAAAGTAAGGGAAAATAAGCAAGTTTTTATTTTCTAATAAATTCGTCTGTAAATTCTGGTTTCAGTCCATAATTAGATCATTTTACAAACAGACTTACTCCGCACCGGAAAGATTAAAATTAATAACCAATTACTGCGCTATCTTAACCCTTTCAGGGGCAAGCCTTTTCTGCTCCGATTATGTTCAAATAATTAATTCACACCGCAATATACGAACAAATTTATTTGCAAATAATCAAAAGCTTTTTTTCATGCTTATTATGAGATCGAACTTGTACTAACAAATTACTGGTGCCATTTGAAATTTTGGGCATTAAAATTAACCGTTTGCAGACTGCAAACGGCGCCCTTCAAGGGGTTAAAGATTTGGAAATATTTAGGAGCTTATATTTTACATTTAAAGGATAGTGGACTTTAAAAATATTTTTCGTGATTTATATCATTACAACAAGAAATTAACCAAAAATGTGTTCTGTATCATAAATATAATATATACTTGAAAATAAATTCCATTTTTTGTAAATAAAAAAATAGAGTTATTAAACAGCTTTTATTGAATTCAAAAGTTTTATGCATTCCAATGTTTAAAATATATTCTCAGATTTTTCCATTTTATTACTTAAAAAGACTCTGTTAAAAGATTTGTGCATAAATGTTCAAAACGATTACAAGTTATTGATTAAACCCCATTAATCAAATTTTCATATTATGTGAATTTCCATTCAAAATGCAAATGTTAAAATACTTTATTACTAATTTAAGAAACCTAATAAACCATCCTTTACAAACAGATGCACATATTTGTTGTAGTAGGTACCGGAATTATCTGAGAGATGTATTGAGATCAAGGATTTAACAATTAAATGTATTTAACATGATATTATTTCATTATTTTCTGTCAAGCTGACAGCTTCTATGACGTTTACGCACCTGTACTTTTGTACGAAATATTCTTCGTGTTATTTAATGGGAGAATTCTGAGCTAAAATAGGGTGAAATTATCTATTCCCAAATACTATTGACGAAAAATTGGACCAGTTGGGAGATACGATTTCCGATGAAACCACTCAAAGAAACATTTGCTACCTCGGAGGGCTGCATGTTGTGCAACATCGAGAAAAGCGTATTTTTTAATAAAATAACGAACAAAAAAAGAATACTAATAAATTAACATATGTGTTTTTTTCAGCAAAAATCTACACACAGGCCTCCCACTTCGTCTTTGTCTTTTTAACGTTACTCTTTTTTAATGAAAAATCTTCTATATAATTTTCGTCAAAACTAATCAGGAAAGGATTTTGCAATTGTTGCGAAAAAAAAAAAAAAAAACAATACCACGAACTTTCCTCTTACAAAATACTGGTTTTAAAAAAGCGGACGGGTGAGAGCATCGCACATACTTATACATTGTTCCTTGGCGCCAAAGCAAATTTACAAATCATGCTTATTTTTGAAGGAGAAAAACTCCCATAACCTCTAAAGTACAGAGTTGCCATATTTAGAAGAAAAAATATACCAAATTTCCAGACTAGTAATCTTCTTTCATTTATTTTAGTAATGTCTGTCATTAAACAAAGTTAAGATTACTACCCTCAAAAGTGGTATGGTTTTAATAAAAATGTCCGCATAGTTTCCAAGTCTTCAATTTTTGAATACAACAATATCTGAATAGAAATATTCGTTTTATGTAGTAGCTCAATTCCGCGATTATCACTACACAGCGTAATGTTGCATTTCTGAATCAATCAAAATTTAATATTTAATAAATAAATTATTTTTCAGGCTACAACTATATTCAAATTAAAATATTCGCCTTATGTAATCACAGAAGTCTGCTATTAAATAAAGCATAGAATTACTCTTTAAAATTTGAGCCATCTAACCGGTGTTTCCAGGTGTTCCCCGTAAACAGGGCTCCAAGTGCTCTCCACACCACCAATTTCTTACAGTTTACTTCGTCATATTTAAGCTCAGATAATTCTGCAATTAGATAAGGCGAAGAAAACTACTTTAAAATACTGGTATCCAGAGCATTTGGAGTCCTGATTTACATGGACACTCTATATGAGAACGTGTATTTCGAAACTCGCCTTATTCAAAATTTTAAAAATCGTCTTTTTTCTATTAATCAATTCTATTGGCCAACCTACACCGAAAAAATACTACAATCTTCAAACGAACTAGTTTTATCCTGTATTTCTGACACTGTAAAATCAATGGAGTTATGAATAATGAGGAGGAGACATATAGTGTACTGTCTACCAGTTGCAAGCGAAGTAACTGAGGAAGTTGTCACAAGATGGCGGTTACTTTTTAGGTGCGTTCGTAATTATATAAATACGTAGCACCTATAGTCGTCGTTCAGTCCGTCCGTCTGTCCGTCTGTCCGTCCGTCTGTCCGTCCGTCTGTCCGTCCGTCTGTCCGTCCGTCTGTCCGTCCGTCTGTCTGTCCGCATGTAACAGAGCAAAAACTACCCAACCGAATGGTCTGAAATTTCAAATATATGATTGTTGCAAAATTTTGTCGAGCCATTTCAAATTTTATGAAAATCGGATGTATAGTTTAATTACAGGGACAGTCAAAAGTTTTTCTTTACATTACGGCCAATGGGAAAAAATATTGCAAGTGGATTTTAATGATATTAGAGCCTTCCGAATGATCTGAAATTTTAAAGATATAACTGTTGCAAAATTTTGTCGAGCCCTTTCAAATTTTAGGAAAATCGGATGTATGTTTAATTACAGGGACAGTCAAAAGTTTTTCTTTACATTACGGACAATGGGAAAAATTATTGCAAGTGCATTTTAATGATATTAGAGCCTTCCGAATGATCTGAAATTTTAAAGATATAATTGTTGCAAAATTTTGTCGAGCCCTTTCAAATTTTAGAAAAATCGGATGTATAGTTTCATTACAGGGACAGTCAAAAGTTTTTCTTTACATTACGGCCAATGGGAAAAATTATTGCAAGTGGATTTTAATGATATTAGAGCCTTCCGAATGATCTGAAATTTTAAAGATATAACTGTTGCAAAATTTTGTCGAGCCCTTTCAAATTTTAGGAAAATCGGATGTATGTTTAATTACAGGGACAGTCAAAAGTTTTTCTTTACATTACGGCCAATGGGAAAAATTATTGCAAGTGCATTTTAATGATATTACAGCCTTCCGAATGGTCTGAAATTTTAAAGATATAATTGTTGTAAAATTTTGTTGAGCTATTTCAAATTTTAGGAAAATCGGATTTATAGTTTAATTACAGGGACAGTCAAAAGTGTTCCGTTACATTACGGGGAATGGGAAAAAAAATGTTGGAAGTGCATTTTAATGATGTATCAGACTATGCGCTTTATGAAGTGCAAACAATTATACATTCAGTACAATATGGGGTGCAAAAAATAATTATAAAACTAGTTATAGTACGAACGCACCTCATTTGCCACGTTTGACGAGCAATTTCCAACTTGTTTAAAATCGGATCTGCAGTTTCTTATTCCCACAGGGGCAAACTATCCACCAGTAAAATTGAATGGAAAATTTCGTCTTATTTAAGCGTCTTATTCATGGAGATATTTTCGAACAAACATCGTAAAAATGTCTATTTGCTTTTACTGGTTTCAGTTTGCCTGACAAAACAGTCAGTTTCACTGGTTGTCACAATATGGCGCCAACGCAGTGCCTGACATCCGCCAAAGTAAACATCTACCAGAAAAATGAAAACCTGTTTCTGCCATTCTTTTTTACTGTAATTTTGTATTAATAAGGCGTTTCATTATGGAGAAAAATTCTACATAAATTTACGGGTGGAAGTTTCTACAGGAGGTAATCAACCACTGCGAAAGCGGTTACAGTTGAAGATTCACCAACTTAAGGATACGTTTGTTCCTCTTTATTAACCCTCTGTCTACCAGAAGGGTCCAATGGACCCGACATGTATATTCAAAATATCTATTCAAACCAGAAATTTCTTCAAAACAAACTAAATGTATAAATCAGACAATAATAAGTTAAATAAACAAATTAAATAGTTTTAAGTAAAAATTCTGGTGTAGAATGTTTTTATAAAACTTGAGTAAAATTTCCGGTAGTTCTAGGGTTAATAGTTCCATGGTAAAATATTGGTTTACAATGGGGACCAGTGGACGCACTTAGAAGTTTTTCGCGATTTCCCAAAATTGAATTTTGTTGATAAGGCGAGATTTGAAACTCACGTTCTCATATCTAAACACTAAAATGAATATAAGAAACGTACTTTCAAAAGAATAATTCGTGCAGTATAGGGTTTAATTAAGGGAAGAAACTATGCAACACTGCTTAATTGTTTCTAAATTTCTTTTTAATAGGTATTTACTTTGATCTTAATAACTCTACATATGTTACTCTGATGCAAAACCCCATTCATTTTGGAAAAAATGACTGACTTTACAGTGCGTTAAGAAATTATAAGACGACTTTGATTTTGAAAATTATGAAGTAAATAAAGGTTCTAATTATAGTTTAAACTCATGAGATATCAAAATACAACATATTTATTAAAATTAGTTTACAATAATTTTGAATAATGCAATAAATAAGTATGCTAACAAAAATATGAGCAATGATTGAAATGTACACTGTTAACAAATTATAAGACCACTTGTTGAAGAATTAAAATAACATGTAAATTAATACGATATTGGTCCTACATTTTTCTTTATAACCTCAAACACTCTGTTTTTCATAGAAGTGAACAGGCGATTAAGTACACATTCAGAAATATTGTGCCATTCTTTTACAATGGCTACTTTAGTTCATTGGCAGATAAAAACTGTTTATTATTAGCATAAACTTTGCGACGCCCCAAAGATTTTCCGTAGGGTTCAAGTCTGGACTTACACTTGGCCCTGACAAAACAAGATTTTTTTATACCATTGTTGGGTGGATTTAGACACATCGCAAAAAGCATTGTGCTGCTGAAACATCCAGTTAGAACAACCTAAAAGAGATCCAAACGGTATCAAATGATCATATAACATAGCCTGATATTGCGCAGAGTTCATACGTCCCGAAAATCCGGTTAAATCGCATAATCCATCATGACTAAAAGCTCCCTAAACTATTACTGATTCTCCTCCCATTTGTCGTCAGAAGCATTGTTTCGGTTCCTTCCTCAAATCATGTCATTAGTCTTTATAATCATGCGGACCGTCAAGATAATTTTTTTTTTCATCTGAAAATATTATTTGTTTCCATTTCTTGTCCCATGACATGACATTTTTAGCCCATTTCAGTCTTTCTTCTTTATGATGTTTCATTAATCTCGTTTTTTTTCAACAGTTTCACACATTTTTCATTGCCATTTGATTTCAGACTCTTCCAAATTGTTACGTGTGAGGTTTTGTTGCTGAAACGGTTCGAAATTTCCCGAGTTGAAAGACCTTTTTGAGTTGGTAATCGAAATATTTGTGGATCATCCCGTGCTGTCAAAATCCCCTTTCTTTCAGATCGTTTCATTTTATTTGAATCCATTTTTCTAATTATTTCATGGTGAATGGCAGTTTTAGGACGTTTCATTAATCGAGCTGTTGCTCGATCAGATTTACCAGCACCCTTATAAAACCAAATTTTTCTTACTTCGGTTGCAGACACCTCTTTACCCCGAGGCATCTTCAAATATATCGTAAATAACCCTACTAAACCTGCACCTTTGTTTCTCGGGAATATTTTCACAATATACAAACGCATACGTTTTATAATGATTCTGATGTGACGTATAATATGCTAATAAACTCAGGTGATCTTATAATTTCTTAACAAGCACCTTATTTACGTTTTAAAGAAATTAGAAGATTTTAATAAAATGTAACTTAAATTTTAAAGTAGCAACTATAACAGAAAGCGTTCTATGATCAATTTTAAATACACACGTTAAAAATGTGCATATTGTGTCTTCTTCTTCCGAAGTGCACCAATTCGTTAATGGTCTTATAATTACTTAACGCACTGTATATTTTTTAATAACAGACGATATAATAACACAGGCTTGCGAAATTGAAGTTTTTGAAAAATACAAGAGAAGTTTTCGCTGATTTTTATGTTATTTGGTGGGCTGATTTCGAAAATAACCTCCATTTCCCCCCATCACATCAGAATTTTTTGTAACATCGATATCGATATTTTTGCTAAAATGAAAAGGACAATTTTGGACAATTTTGCATGTTCTATCTGGCAACAGTGATTTTATCCATGTAAATATATGTAAAAAAAATCGATTCTCGGTGAGGTAAATTGATTTTTCAGTAATCGATTATTTTGTTATAGGTTTAAACGGTTTAAACTACTGGGTCTATCGGAATGATGTGTCGCGTTGGGAAAATCAATTCGTATCGGAAAATTCTATCATTTAATTATTAGACATTGATTCCGATATCTAATGTCTGGCAGAATTTACTAGATAATTTACCAGAATTATCTGGTAATTATCTGGCAGAATTTACCGGTACGAATTGATTTATCCAGCACGACAATCTTTCCAATCGACCCAATATTTTTCAAGAAAATGTGACGTGATAGAATTTTTTCATTATTTGTTTTTTAATTAGCGCGAAAAAATACATAAAGTTCAGCCATCAATACCCTTGTATTTTTTTCATAGCAGGCCTGTGTAATCCATTAACACTAGAACGACCGGAAAGTTTACTCAAACTTGATTAAAAACATTTTACACCAGATTTTTTATGTAAAACTAATTAACTAATTTATTCAATTTGGATCTCTCTGATCCAAAATTGAATCATCATTGAATCATCGTTTAACCCCTTAAAGCTCGCCCCCATGATATTCACGGGATTGCAAGTATCAGGGATGAGATTTCCGACTTTTTGCAAATCTTAGAGAAAATGTTGCTCTTTAAATGCCAAAAATGTTCTGATTAAATAAAATAACATTTTGTCTAAGATTATACTGGTATGCAAAAAGTCGGAAATCTCATCTCTGGAGTATTGGACGTATTTTATTCAGATTGTTTGATTCTCACCAGTTTTATAAAATAGTGTAATTGGCTTTATTATGGTATCATTTTACCTGTCTTTAAATAAGGTGAATATTTCTTTTTCAATAAAGTGGTGCCAATGCAACTTGAATTTTTAAACCATAATTTACTGCGGCCTTTTAAGGGGTTAATCATTTGATCGGTGCCGAATCAACACCTATCGAATCGACGTTCTAGTGTTTATCTTTTCAGGGGAAAGTAATTACCGTAATTTCCGGCGTATAATCTGCGGATCAAACAATTCTGTTTGGACCCAGAAAGTTTATTTAGTAATTGAAGCCAAAAATTTACCGCGATCTAAAAAGTTACATTCTATTTAAAAAACTTTCTGGGTCGAAGAATGATTGTTTGACCCGCGGATTATACGCCGGAAATTACGGTACGTTTCTGTAATGTTGAACTGACACCGGAAATTTCGAAAAATTTTGTTTCAAAAGAAGAAATTTCAAAATTTTGAATTTTTTTCTAGCAAACTTATAAAAGAAAAATTTAATTAAATGTTCCTGGTGGAAATATTGATTAAAATTAGGTGGGATATCATATATATCGCGCCGCCTCTTAAGGGGTTAACACTAGAATGACCGGAATTTTTACTCGAGTGTTATAAAAATATTTTCTGCCAGCATTTTTATTCAAAACTATTTAACTTACTTCTCTGTGGAACAAATTTAACTTATTTTATAAAGTAATTTCTTGTTTGAATCGAAATTGTTTTAAATGGTATCGGTCAAAATGTCCACTGTGATCTTTCTATAGCTAAAGCTTTTTGCTTCTGTTAGATGCATACATTTGAAAGTGTCCAAAATTTAAATAAGTATGTGTTTAACAAAAAACATATATATAAAATAATTAGTTAAGAACAACATATATTTAGAAATAGCTTGCAGTTAAATATCTTTTTAAAAATAAATAAAGATTTTTTTGTAATTAAGTACTTGGAATGAATATTAGGACGAAAACTTTTCCCTTAAACTTCTTAACGAAAAAAATAAAGTAATAAACCTACGAAATAAATACAAAAAATCAAATAACATATTTTCTCTGATTTTTTTGCTGCTGCATATTTATGAGGTTGAACAAGTTTTTGGCTTTGTCCATGTTTTACTTTCTATAACACATATAAATTAAAAAGTAATTCCATAAAAAAAATTGCATAATTATGTTCAGTGGTATATAGAAAGGATGGAGGGGTACCACTTTCTTATAGTAATCTTCGGCTTATTTTATTTTTTATCACACAATTCTAAGAATAAACAATGAGAAAATTACTAATTGAAAAAGTGATACCCATCCCAAACCCCCCTTTGGAAATTCCAATGTTCAATTTCATGAAAAAGGAATTGCTATACAGATTTAAAATAATAACTTTTAATTTCCTGTTGTTAAAACATGCAAAGATTTCTATTTGGAAATTTAAGTGCTTAATTTCAATTTCGATATGAACCTTAATAAAACTAAAAAAGATATACCTATATTCTATCTAAAATTACTTCAATTATTAAGGAAGTTTGAATCTTGAATAACCTAATTATGTTTGCTTTCTATGTCTTTTTACATCCATAAAATCATATTTGTACCAAAAATTTATCTCAGTAAATAAAATACAATATATACTGCATCTCATTGCATACACCCAGCGTATTTTATATATGTTTTGATATTGAGGGATTCAAATCATGTTTATGCGATATAAAAAGGCGTAGAAGTCGCCGGTACTATGTCAAACTAACCAATTCTAAAGCAGTGTTGTCAGTGGGCTACTTTTTAAAATTCCAGACTTCTTGATTTGCACCACTTTTCTGAAATGGTAAAATTACCCTTGTTTTTTCCTTAACACTAGAACAGCGGGAAATTTTACTCAAGTTTTATAAAAATATTTTACATCAGAATTTTTATTTAATACTATTTGACTTACTTATTTAAATTATTTTTGTGCAGCATGAATTTAACTTATTTTATAAAAAGTTTTCTGGTTCGAATTGACATCTATTCATTTGGTACGGGTTAAAATGATCCGCCACCGCGGTTCTAGTGTTAATTAATATGTCATTAAATCAGACGAAGTTTTCTATGTAAGTTTTCTATGAAAGTGTAAAGCAGTGCTCATGTTAACCCTTTCAGGGTAAAAGCACTTCCACTGCTAAAATGTTGAAATTAATAATTGGCACCAGAATTCACGTACAAATTTATTTCCAAAGAAGTGAAAGCTATTTTTCACATACATAATAAATCTGAAAAAAAAATACAAAAATCCTGGTGCCATTGTCGAATTTGAGAATTAAAATTAAGTGGTTTCATAAACACACCACCACCCCTGAAAGGATAAACTCTTATCGCATTTCATGCATCATTCTATTTTTATATTCGATTCGCACCACTATATTTTGAAAATAAATTTTCTACTACATTTCTCTTGCACATGTTGCGAAAATAAAAATAAAAGTGTTTCTTTAAAAAAAAGTGGTTCTCACCGTTTAAAATTCGTTTAAGAGGTGTTAATTCCGATGTCACGTGGAAAGTGACATAGGACCGATAAGGGTTAAACATCACTATTTTTTAATTTTTTCTTTCCCTTATATAAAGTAAAGAATTTTTTTTTTTTTTAAATAGAGGTATTCAATATTCACAATTCTTGGCATTTATGCTTTAATCTTATTTCTCAAAATACACATTTAAATTATTTATAAAACTGAGTAATTTTGAGTGTTATCCAATGCAAATTGCATCATATTTAATACTTGTGGGTAATATTTTTAAACCAGTGGTTCGTGAACAGTAGAGAAACTATTTCTTTTTCAAAATAAAAATCTAAACCTTATTTAATCTCAGAATTTCTGACATTAAACAAGGAGAATCTTACTTTTCACAACTATTAGCCTCATACAGTGTTGCCAGTGGGCAACTTTTTTAAAATGCAGATTTCTTGACTAGCACCACTTTTTTGAAATAGTGAAATTCGCCTTATTTAATAACATATTAATTAAGGCGAAAAGAAGGGGTATTTTACCATTTCAGAAAAGTGGTGCCAATCAAGAAATCTGAATTTAAAAAAAGTAGCTCACTGGCAACACTCGCTTGATGCAAAAGTTCTGTCACATTTTAACAACTAATTTTAATACCTTTAATAGAGGTAAAATTTTAATACCTGATAATTTTACCTACAGGTTCGAAGTAAACAGTTACAATAAAATTATCAGTATTAAAATTTGACCGGTATTATAGTTATTAAAATTAAGTTTTAAAAGGCTACACAACTTTTGGATCAACCTATTACTAGTTTCGGAATGCTTTTAAAAATTTAGCGAATGACACAGATTATTCTCTACCGCGTCTTTTGGGAGGGATAAGTTACTGAGAGGCAAATCGACATCAAATAACAATGTAGTTTGGTAGCGGCAATCAATGCTGCCATTTAAAAATCTATCTTTGCCAGAAGTTTATACACGAGTAGCGAATCACCCTTTATATGCACTATTTTAACCCTTTCCGGGGCAAAGCAATTCCATTGCAAATATATTGAAATTAATGATTGACCCCGGAATTTGAAAAAAATTTATTTATAAATACAAAAAGCTGTACTTCGCATATATAATTAATCGAAATATTTTTTACAAAAATTCTGGTGCCATTGTGGCATTTGGGAATAAAAATTAAGTGGTTTCATAAAAATACCACCGCCCCTCAAGGGGTTAAATATTGAACAAGAGCATATGGATACAATGTCAAAACAATTTTAAGCCTCTCAGAAGCAAAGTACTTTTGCTGCTAAAATGTTAAAACAATTGATTGACACCGGTTTTTATGAACAAATTTATATGAAATTAAGTAAAAGCTTTCCTTCGGGTACATTGTATTATGCAAAATATACATCCTTTATTCTGGTGCCATTGTGGCATTTGGGAATTAAAATTTATTGGTATATATAATATACCAGTGCCTTTCAAGGGGTCAACCCTTTAGTGCGCAGCTTTGCATATATGCAAACAACAGTGTTTTGAATTTTATAGATTTTTTTATTCGCATATACTTAATTCACACCAGAAAATTAAAATAGCAATATTTGCTTTAGATAATAACACTCTTTCCGTGTTTAAATAAAGAGAAATTAACCCATGAAACTTTCTGGTGTAAAGTCAGATTCTCTGGACGAAGTAATTTCTAGAACGTATTTCATCATGGGAATTAAAGGGTTAAAGGTTAAAATTTTTACAATAAATAATTATAAAAATAAGGTATTTGGAGACAGACTTATTAAAATATTTACTAATTTCCAATATTTTAGCGTAAAACAGCCACACGACAGTAGTTTTTACTTGTACTGCAGATCTGCAACAAAAGAAAAGATTGACGCACATTTGAAAATAGTATCTTTGATTTTTTTCATTATTTTTCCTGTGTAATAAACCTTCGAGAGAATCATATATAATTTTTTTTGAGACAGAATAAAGAATCCCGCATTTAAGGGTTAAATTTAAATCTAAATGTTTCATCATTTTACTGCATTTAAAAAAAAAACATTTTAAATACATTAGCGTAATTTGAAAATGTCAGTGTTCTTTTTTTATGCAAAGAATGTTTCTTAATATTACTGTATTAAAAAATATATATATTTGCGTACCATGTCATAACTGCCCATTTTGCTGGGGTTTTTTTTACAAATCAAAAAACGTACATAATACCATAGAATTTATTTAATAACATTTTTAAATAATTTGAATTTTTTCTTGGTTGTACGATTTTTTCTTTTTTCTTAAGAAGAACTTCTGGTCAAAGCAGGATTACAAGTTTGGCCTCAGTTCTTATTCAGAAATTCGAAACAGTAGTTTTTTGCTTTAGCTAATTCACAGGCATTCAGTGATTAAGTAAAATGAAAAAAAATCTGTCCGAATTTCTGGTATGAACTCTGAATTTCAGAAAAGGGAGACTAAACAGGCAACCCTTGTTTAAAGTGTGTTACTTGACAGTGTTGCAGTGGGGTACTTTTTTTTAAAATTCGGATTTCTTCATTGGCACCACTTTTTTGAAACGGTAAAATTAACTTTGTTTTGGCCTTAATTAATATGTCATTAAATAAGGCAAATTTTACCATTTCAAAAAAGTGGTGCCAGTCCAGAATCTGCTTTTAAAAAAAGTAGCCCATTTGGCAACACTGTTACTTGATTGTATAAGATCGTAAATTTTGCAGCTGTGCCATATTTTCAAACACTGTAACATTAATATATCTGAGCAATTTGTTTGAAACTTTGAAAACAAAGTTTTCAAAGTCTTTAATGTTATTTTTTCACATGTAAATCATAATTATAATAATAATAATTACTCATAAATAAATTTTAATTCTGTCTGAATTTTTATAATGAGCTTAATGGTAAAAAATAATGTCTTTAATGTTAATGTCTATAAATAAAAATAATGTCTATAATGTCTTTAATGTTATTTTTTCACATGTAAATCATAATAATAATAATAATAATTACTCATAAATAAATTTTAATTCAGTCTGAATTTTTATAATGAGCTTAATGTTAAAAAATGACATAATAACGGATTAATTAAACTATATTTAAATACATTTTGTCAACTGCTGAAAATAAGTTACCTTATTCTTCTTTATTTAAAATACATTTTAACCATGCTCAGATGATATTTTGACACACGTAATAAACAAAGTTACACATGACATAAAACATAGATTATGATTCAGGAGAAATGAAATCACAGTGCGTCGATAGAGCATTTTATGGCTGCTTTGAAAGTTTGGAAGCAATTAGTCAAGGTTGGAAGAATGATGTTACTATTTTTGAATTATAGAGTTTTCAAACAGAAATATCCACTTTCTTTAGTCTTAAATTTTTGTTAATAAATAATGCAATTATTTCTGTTCGCAAATATTGGTTCTGATATATTGGAAGATTAGGTAGCTATAGTTCAGAGCAGTGTATGCCAGGGTATTTTTTCGTTATTTCTATTCATAAATATTGGTTCTCGCATATGGAAAGATTAGGTAATGATAGTTTAGTACAGTGTGTTTTAACTTTGGCGTGTTCGGAATCATTTTTTTCAAACAGAAGTTTTCGCCTTCATTTACCGCAGAAATTCTCTGAAGAAAAGAGGCGAAATCATCTGTCAGAAACCAGTTGTTCTCGGCTGCGCACAATAAAAATGTGATACAAGAACTGAAATTCAGGAAAAATGTGACGCATAAATTTTATTTAGAGTGTATACGTTTTTCATTTTTTAGTACTAGGATATTTTAGCCGTAATATTTGCATTGTCTAATTATAGAATTTTTGGACTAAATAAGGTGTAAAAACAAGTATAGAATTACTGGTGTAAAAATCTAAATGCTGTTAAATTATTTTGTCAATGGAAAATAGATTCTTCAATATCAGGGTCAAGTGAAAATAGTGCATCTGTCCAGTGTACCCAGCGGGTTACTTTTTTAAAATTTGAATTTCTGGATTGGCAACACTTTTTCGAAGTGGTAAAATTCGCCTTATTTAATAACGTATCAACCAAGGAGAAAAGAAGGGGAATTTTACCATTTCAAAAAAGTGGTGCCAATCAAGAAATCTGAATTTAAAAAAAGTAGCCCACTGGCAACACTGCCTCTGTCATACAATTTTTTCTTATACCTACGATGGATCACGTACTTATAATCTCTAAATGCCACAATCTCCTTTGAATTTCTGAGCAAATATTTGCTTTTATACCGAATCGGGAGAAAAACAGTTATTTATTTGGAAAACAATTTGTTGTTAAATTCTGGTAACTGTCAATCATTTCAGCATTCTTAACCCTTTCCGACGCTGTGGTCCCAGTCTGAGACACCTAATTTTAATTCCAAACTTACAAACGGCACCAAGAATATTTTAATAAAATTTTACTTTTTACGATGAAAGTTTAAAGTAAATTATTTTCTTTTTATTTTTAAAAAAGTCTTTTTTAAATTTCGGTGTCAGTCAATCATTTCATCATTTTACAACAAAATTTGTCTGTGCCGGAAAGGGTTAACCCCTTGAGGGTCGCCGTTTGCAGTCTGCAAACGGCTAATTTTAAAGCCTAAATTGCCTAGTGGCACCAGTAAATTTTTAGTACAATCTCGATCTCATAACTTACGTGAAAAATTGCTTTTAATTATTTTCAAATATATTTATTCATTAATTGCGGTGTGAATTAATTATTTGAATATTTTTGGAGAAAAAATGCCTTGCCCATGAAAGGGTTAAAACAAAATTACTTTTCCCGTGAAAGTTTTATTGTAGTTACAACCATTGTTGCCAATGACTACTTTTTTGTTCAGCTTTCTTTATTACCACAACTTTTTTGAATTAGTATGATTCGGGTTTTTTTCGCCTTATTTAATCTGTCATTAAATATGATGAATATTAATATTTCAAAAAAATTCGTGGCATTCATGCAATTTGAATAAAAAAAAGCTTATTGGCAAACATCCCATAGGCGAAGTTGCAGACAAACAAACGTCATAAATTACGTCAGCGGTCGCAGATTTGTTAAGATTAATCCTTTGCGTAGGCTTCCGCAATTTTCATGGGATTTAAGTTCGTCTCCTATAAAGGGTCACGTAACAATCACGATCAAAGGGTCGCAGTGGACAACTATTATATTATTTTTCATCTAATACTATTTAAATCAATAATCAATCCGTGTAAGATTATTGTTCTGCAATATGTGTAAATTTAAAAAAAAAAGACCTTGGTGAGTGTTATAAACCATAACTGCAAGAACCCCTGACTGCTATTGTATAAGTTTTGAACGCTCAAAAACTATTAAAATTTTTGATTGTAAAATTGCAATAAAATTGACGATAAAAATGTGAATAGTAATATATATAAAAGATAGAGAAAATATAAGAAAATCACCCCGTATTCCGGGCGTAAATAACGTCAAAAAGGGCCACAAGAAAAGATTAAACTGCCAAATAATAAATAAAATATGTGATATTAAAATCTGATAAAATTTACTTAAAAGGTACAAAAATATACATGAAAAGGTCTTTATACCATAAAAACCGTCAAAGATGTTAAAAAATGTTAAAAACCACAAGCGCGTTTAAGTGCACTATAACAGCCGTCATCAGGGGGAGGGGCATCAGAGGAGTGAAAGTTCATGAAAGTTTTTTGTTTAAGTAGCAGTAGACGAGTCTATTTCAAAGGAAGGGAGGAGGAGGGGAGGTGGGTTGGAAATATGATTATGTTTCAAAATCGCTTGAAGTATTTAGTATTCCATACCAGATCTTAGATATGTTCTACGACAGTACATAACTGCAAGTATTCTTTTTTGAGTTAAAATTTCAAAGGATTCTCTGATTTGATGTGTAGTACCGTAATTTCCGGCGTATAATCCGCGGATCAAGAAATTCTGTTTGGACCCAGAAATTTTATTTAGTTATTGAAGCCAAATATTTACCGCGATTTAAAAAGTTACATTTTATTTTAAAACTTTTCTGGGTCGAAAAATGATTGTTTGATCCGCGGATTATACGCCGGAAATTACGGTCATTTGAAGTATGGGTTATGACTCTTTCTTTACTGAAATCTATGTCAATACTTGTTTTTGATTTAACCTGGAAAGAGCTCTGGTTTTAACATTTATTTAACATCTTTGACAGTTTTAATGCTATAAAGACCTTTTGATGTATATTTTAGCACCTTTTAAGTAAATTTTAACAGATTTTAATATCACATATTTTATTGGTTAAACATGACGTTCAATAATTATAGTTTGAACTATATTTTATAATGCCAAATAATAATAATAATAATAATAATAATAATAATAATTCTCACAAATTTCTGTAAGTATCAAAATCCCTTCTGCTTTCTACAACTTTTTAACTCTTTCTGGCGCAGAAAAATTTTGTTCGTAAAATGATGAAATGATTGACTTACACCAGAATTTACAAAAGAACATCTTAGAAAGTAAAAACTTGTTCTTTTAAACTTTTATTGTAAAAGCAAAATTTCATTAAAATATTCTTGATGCCGTTTGTAAGTTTGGAATTAAAATTAGGTGGTCCCGCCGTGAGATGAGCACGCTTAACAGGGTTACCGCAATTTCCGGCGTATAATCCGCGGATCAAACAATCATTTTTCGACCCAGAAAAGTTTTAAAATAAAATGTAACTTTTGAAATCGCGGTAAATATTTGGCTTCAATAACTAAATAAAATTTCTGGGTCCAAAGAGAATTGCTTGATCCGCGGATTATACGCCGGAAATTACGGTAATGAAAACAGTCTATTTGAAAGTTATAAAGTTTCTCTAGTATTTTTATTTTCGATATTTTGAAATATTTTTATTAGCAGAACTTTTGTATAGTAATATTTGTTTTATTTGCTGACAGGCAATCGAGCTAAATTAGACAATAAGTTGTTAACACTGATTTTTTATGTCTTTCAAATACACTCCCACCCGAAAAAACATATCAGATTATGATGTTGTAAATGTCTTAACCTAGTTCCTGTTATAATGCAAACTTGCTGAGGAAACCTTGACTTTCGGGTGATACAACTTATCTCAATTACTTGGTGTTGTGCAGTCAACTTAATAGTTTCGAGTATGTGGAGATTTTCGTAGTTGAAGAGTCACAAGTACTGTTGTTCTGCGTTCTGATAATGGAGTTATGAATAAAGAGGTGGAGACATATAGTTTACTGTCTACCATTTGTGAATGAAGTAACTGGGGAGGTTGTAACAAATTGGCGCACAGTGGAGTATTTGACCCAAAAACCTGGCCAAAAATACAAAAATTTAAATTTCGTCAACAATTGTAAAAATCATATTTTTTAATAGCTAACTAATTTGTCCGTTGATCTATGTCTGTTTTAGGAACCTGAGTTATATCCGGTGACTCCTGGCCTCTGTTGAAGAGGAAGTTTCTTTGTGAGAAGACGTGGTATTTTGTTGCTTTTTGGCGTTGTTGTTATGTTTAAATATGATTTTTTTGTAGCTCAATGAATTGTTGAATTGAAACTAAACAGGACTTACGTGTTTAATAAAGGTCAGAGATTAGAGTTAAATTATGTGTTAATTTAAATAGTTTAGTTTTAAATGTAATAAAAAAACATTAAATGTGTAAAAGGGTTACTTTTAAAGCGTTTTTGGCTCTAATTTAAACATATCGAAAGCTTTTTAAATATGTGCCGGGCTTTGTCGGACCATGTTTGAATCATAATCGTATTAGTTATAGTTTTGAGTGCCAATTTCTGCAAAAAAATCTTCCACATATTGTTGCAACTTTTTTATATAATTTTTTTCGGGGGGATTACCTAAATCCCATTTTTTGCGGCAACCGAATTGAAGAGATAAAAACTATAATTTTACACTCGTATTGCAGGTTTTTTGTTTACAGGATATTGCCTGAGAGCTTTTGACCCTACAGATTCTGTATGTATGCATATACGTACGTATGTAAGTACGTACATACGTACGCAACTCGAATATCAGATCGTCTTCAAATTGTAAATACATAATATTTACTGAAAAAAGTTTCTCCAATTAGTTTCGGGGGCTCATAGGTAGAAAATAAGGGGAGGAAGGAGGTAATTAAAGAAGTCTGGAGTATTCGCAGAAATGATTAAAAGGTTGTAAGTAATATTGGAAGTCATAACAAGTGGGCATCGCATTGACAAAAAAAGATCCAAACATCTGCTGAGGAAGCAGCAAGACTGTATATGAACCTTTACAATTGGTACCCCATGATTCCAACAATGCGCAAGGTTTAGATTCATGGTGGCACTGTAATTAAGAAAGCAGTTGTACCCATTGGTCAACGGTCAGAAGAAGCTGCCGAGGCCAGAAACAAACACTTTAGACAGTACCGTACAAAGTACTCAAGAAAGTACAATAGAGAAGTTCTCAATAGAGACGTTTGCAATAGAGATATGTTCCAAATTGACTTCTTTTAAGCAGTGATCCTTTTATAAACTGCTCTAGACAAAGACCAAAGGAAAAGAGCAAGACATACAGTAGTGAGACCCTATACATTCTTCTTCCAGCTAGGTCTGATGGTAATCCTGATAAAAGCCAAGAAGAGAGTGATAAAGAAGATGGAAAACAGAGTTCTGAAGAATTAGACTGAAACTGGTAATGTATTAACCCTCTGTCTACCAGAAGGGTCCAATGGACCCGACATGTACATTCAAAATATTTATTCAAACCAGAAATTTCTTCAAAACAAACTAAATTTATAAATCAGACAATAATAAGTTAAACAAACAAATTAAATAGTTTTAAGTAAAAATTCTGGTGTAGAATGTTTTTATAAAACTTGAGTAAAATTTTCGGTAGTTCTAGGGTTAAATACACTGAAAAACCAGGATCTCTGTACTGTAGAAACTCCACTTTATTCAAGGTATTATTAAATGTAACTTTATCAAATGTAAATAGTCTTTATTAAATGTAAATTAAATGTAATAGTTATTATTAACACTAAAACGGGGGGGGGGGGATTTTTACTCAAGTTTTAAAAAAATATTTCACATCAGAACTTTTACTTAAAACTATTTAACTTATTTTTTTAAGTTATTTTTGTGCAGCATATATTAATCTTATATTACAAAGAAATTTCTGGTTCGAATCGACATGTATTCATTCAGAAAGGGTCAAAATGACCCCTCGCCGCCGTTCTAGTGTTAAAGTAAATTAAATGTAAATAATAAATTTTATAAATAGTACAATTAAATACAGATAATTAAACATTACTAGCAAATAAAAAAAATCTATCAACAATTACTTTTCTCTAGTAAACAGTAAACATTTAAGGCTGCTAGTCACTCAAATTCCAAACTCCCTTCGGTATGGTCTTTCATTTCATGTATTTAAAAAAAATTACAAGATGCAGAATTAGCATTTACATGGGAGCTCCAAACTGTCAGACATTTGACGAGCAGAAAATTGGTATAACAGCATACGCGCAGGATTACAACATATCTTTTGCAACTAGGATGAAAGTTTTGGTGCCTACGTATACTTCAGATTGTAATAATTACCCTGAACCTAAATAAACTTGTATTTAACCCTTTCAGGGGCAAGGCATTTCTGCTCTAAAAATGCTCAAATATTTAATTCACACCGCAATTTAAGAAGAAATTTATTTGAAAATAAACAAAAGCTTTTTTTCGGATATATTATGAGATCGAAAGTGTACAAAAAAAATTCTGGTCTCATTTGTTAATTTCGGCATTAAAATTAACCGTTTGCAGACTGCAAACGGCGTCCCTCAAGGGGTTAGATCATTTTTATATATTTTATACAAAGTTGTATTTAGCTAAAACAAAATTTTGAAAATTTTAACAGTATAACACACAAAAATTTTTTTTTTTGACAATAAAAAGGAAATTTTAAGTCCCATTTATATAGACTACCATAAAACATATGTTTTGAAATTTTCATGAAAAAATGTTCAGAAGCTTTTGAGATATCCTGCGCATTATGCCCAAAAACGTCTTTTGGAGAAAAATGGCTTCAAAGTTAGCAGGTATAATTCTAAAAGCAATAACGTCTGTTCTATTGAGAGTTTCAAGGAAACAATTATATCAAAATATTCAGAAAAATAGGAGTTTAGCATCTAAAAAAATTAAAATTGCAAACATTTTGAAGCTTTAACCCTTAAATGCGCGATTTTTTATTTTGTTTCGAAAAAAATGTATATGATTCTCTGAAAGGTTACTACGCAGGAAAAATAAGGAAAAAAAAATCAGAGATACATTTTTCATATAGTATGTCAATCTTTTCTTCTGTTGCGCATCTGCAATACAAGTAAAAACTATTGTCGTGTGTCTGTTTTACGCTAAATTATTGCAAATTAGTAAATATTTTAATAAGCGTGTCTCCAAATATCTTATTTTATGTAATTAATTACTTTATAAAACTTAACCTTTTAATTCCCATGACAGAATACTTTCCAGAAAATACATAATTCAGGGAATCTGACTTTACACCAGAAAGTTTCAATGGTTAATTTCGGTTTATCTAAATACGGAATTTCTGTTATTAATAAAAGGAAATATTGCTATTTTAGTTTTCTGGTATGAATTAGGTATATACGAATAAAAAAATCTATTTAATTCAAAACTCTGTTGTATGCATATATGCAAAGCTGCCCACTAAATTGTTAAGAGTTCTGAGGTCCCTTAAAAAAATTCAAATTCATACCGGAAACTCTGAAAATAGATTTGTTGCTTTAAGCCATCACGAAACGTTTTACTTAAATAAAAATATATTACAGGTAATTTCTAGTGTGAAATCGAAATATCGGTATTGAAATAAAAGGCCAAACTGACAACCCATAGTAGCTGCTGGTGTCCTGCGCCTGGAAAATTTTTTTAAGTGCGGATATTTTCTAAATGTGTATCCATACTTTCGTCGCAGTTAAGGTACCGAACTGAGTAAAGCGTCTATATACAGGGTGATTTTTTTAAGTCGTGAAAGTAAAATCCTAAAACGAAAGAACCACTGATCCAAATAACCTGAAATTTCACCAGTACGCTCCCAAAGCAATGGGAATTTTTTTAGCCGTGTTAAAAAAAAAAAAAAAAAAAAAAAAAAAAAAAAAAAAAAGGAAAGAAAAGAAAAAAAAAGAAAAGAACCCCCCCCCTTAAAATCGCACCGACAGATGGCGCTATATATGCAGTAAAGTCGGAAGACGAGCTTGCGCACGACACACGCACAGTGGCAATAAAAACCTGAAGCACGCACACGTCGTGATCATTATTCTGATCTCAATCCCTGCGATTTGTGGCTCTGGGGGTACCCAAGAATTCTATGTATTGTGATGGTGTTACGAACTTAGCTGACCTGAAAGCACGAATTGTGCACCAGATCTACATCATCCAGCCTTTCTTTGCATCTAGCAGGATAGTCTTTGCTTTGTTGTGGAACATGCTGTTTCAAGTTTCCGACTCGTAGCTCAAAACGGTGGACAGCACGTTGAAAACCTCTTGCGTTAGACGTGCAGTTCCGTATGAATGCTTTGCTCCATATTTTTATTTCGTTCTCTTTCTGCGAAGATGTTCGCAGTGTCTTTACCCAATTACTGCATTCTGTATGTTTTTGATATGCGTAACAAAGTTTTCTTTTTCTTGAAGTACTGTCCATTGTTTTCCTCCCACTGACGATATTCTTTGTTTCTGTTAACTTAGAGCGCCATCTGTTGGTTCGATTTTAATTTTAATTTTTATTTATTTTATTTTTTTTTTTTAAACCACGTCAAAAAAATTCCCATTGCTTTGGGAGCATTCTGGTGAAATTTCAGGTCATTTGGATCAGTGGTTCTTTTGTTATAAGGTTTTACTTTCACGACTTTAAAAAAAATCACCCTGTACATCAGGAGCAGGGTTGACAATGGCGACTATTTTTATATTCTATTCGCGCCATTATTTAAAAAACATAACAAAATTTTTTTTTTGAAAATAAGTATAAGCATTTATTCACGTACTCAGCAAAAAGGTAATATTTATTTTTAAATTCTGGTGCCAACGCGGCATTTAAGGATAAAAATTAAATCGTCCAAAAATGAACCACCACCCTTCAAGGGATTAACCAAAAATCCTATGCCAGAAATGCAGAATCGTTATCTCAGCTTCATTTATTAACAGACGTTTCTCGATTACATAAAATATTAATTTTTCTTTTGTAACATCCGTTGACGATTCGGAACTTTAGAACTAACACCCCTTAACGGTCGTATTAAATTACGGTTTAAAAATTCAAATAACTTATTGGCATCACTTTTTTTAATATGAAATATTCAGCTTATTTAATGACAGGTAAAATGATACCACAATAAAGCCAATTACACTATTTTATAAAATTGGTGGAAATCAAACAAAAAAGAACAAAATGAATAATAGACACAGCTCGTGAACATCACGAGAGCGAGAATTAAGGGGTTAAAAAAACAAAAAAATACTTGAATGAGTGCACATAGTATGGGCTTGAGATATGTTAACACTAGAAGCGCACAGTTTTGCCAGTGGTCTACTTATTTAAAATTCAGGTTTCATGATTGGCACCACTTTTTTGAAATGGTAAAGTTTCCCTTATTTTCCCCTTGATTAATTTGTCATTAAATAAGGCGAATTTTAATATTTCAAAAAAGTAGTGCCAATCGAGATATCTGAATAAAAAAAGTAGCCCATTGGCAACACTGGATGCGCCTAGAGCAGTCAATTTGAATGTTACAAGATATGTATAATTCGATTTGAACCAGAAGTTTCTTTGAAAAATATAGTTAAATTTATATATCACAAAAATAAGGTAAATAGTGAAGTTAAAAAGCTCTAAACAAAAATTCTGGTATACAATTGTTTATAAAACTTGAGTGAAATTTCCGGCGCTTCTAGTGTTAAGCCTGCTAGTCACTCACCTTCAGAATTCCCTTCGATAATGCTAAGTATATGGGCGTAGAAAGCATTCTGATATTTAAAATATCTCCCACGGAATTAATATTTTTAAATCCTTTTTGCTATGTGCTCTTCTTAAACGGACGTATCTTTTTTATTTAGTTCACAAAATAGTTCTAAAATCTATGCTTAATATGTGTTAAAAGCGGACGAACTATGAGTAAAAATTCAACTCTTCGTGTAAAATTAAGCATGTATTTTAGAGCTATTTTGAGAACTAAGAAAAAAAAGATACATTCTTTAAAACCCCTTGATATTATATATACCACTTAATTTTAATGCCCAAATGCCACATTGGCACCAGATTTTAGGAATTAAATTTTGCTTTCTGTAATGAAAGCGACAAATAGCTTTTGCTTACTTTCTTAAAATTTGTTCATAAACCAGGGTGCCATTCAATCATTTTAACATTTTAGCAACAGAAGTACTTTTCCCCCGAAAAGTTTAAAAAGAGTACACAGAAAAAAAGAGTTAAAAATATTAATTTCCCGAGGAGATATTTTACATATACGAATGCATCAATCGCCCATAGACTTAACATTAGTGAGGGGAATTCGGAAGCTGGGTGACTAGCAGCCTTAAATACACAGCACATTTCTGATGACAACGGAAAAATTCATTTTGAAAGGAAGTGGAGTGACAAACATCCCAAAATGTTGTAATTTAAACTTTTAATTAACAGCACTTCTCCCAATAAAAAATATTTTACTTTTAAAGTATTCTTTATATAAATTTTATTTCCTCTTGTAATTAAAGAGAGAAATGTGTTCTGTTCCGAATTCGTCTTATGTGTCTTGGGTGCTTCTAAATTAATTTTTATTGGAAAGACTTCGGCTTTCGTGCTCTAAAAAAAAAAAAAAAAAAAAAAAAAAAAAAAAAAAAAAAAAAAAACGTATGAAACGGAGTAAGATAATAGATAAGGATTTATATACTTCAAGTATTTCTAAACATAGTTAAATTGCAAGTTATTTTATTTGCTGCTGAATAAGGAAAGGACAAAATGAACGCTAAATTGTATATCTGTCAAACCTTCCGATTTTTGAGTGAAAATATTTTCAAATAGAAATATTGGTTTTATTGATGCCAGTAAATGTCGATTATAGTTAAGGCACATTATATAAGACAAATTTACAATTAGAACTGTCAAAAATTGTAAATGAGTTGTTTAGTAGTTATGAAGGCGGTCAATAAAATAAAGAAAAAACATATAAATAAATTTAATATTTCATATTTAAACTTTTGATAAAAAATGTAGGTTCATTCCTTAGAGTTTAAAATTTGCTGAGAATTTAAAATTTAAATCTATCATTTTAAACGTACACATTTGCTATCGATTACATAGTTTTGGTAATATAATATTGAATAATACATATCGAATATGAATTATTTAAATACGAAATATCTCACATATTCACCTCAAATGTATTTCAGTAATGTGTAATTTTAAATGAGCTATGATTATGTAGATTAATGTAACATCAAAATGTGCAAGTTCATATTGAATATTTGATGTACGTACGAATATTAATGTAATACAAAAATGATTACGAGTTTCCATGGAATTTATTCTATGACATAGGCACGACTATTTCAATAAAGAACATTATAGAATGACTGAAACTTGCATATTTATGTCCGTGAATGACGACAAATTCTTATTCACTGTCCATGTTTATTACGAGTAACATGCGTACTTGCTGCTAAGCATAAATGGCATATAATTGAAAGAGATAACGAAATTATTTCACTTAAAGGTTTTAGTAACGCCACAAATTTATTCCAATTTACACGGTTTCCAATCTAAAATGTATTAGCTACGAACAGAACAATCTACTTATCGTATTGTCGGGCAATAACGAATATATGCAATGCAAAGTGAAACGTTTTCTACAGCATGGAGATGGGGGGGGGGGTATAAAAGTTTTTTCAAACTATACTCAAAACTTATGCACTAGTTAAAACATTCGTATCATTAGCCCATATATACGTGGAATTATTCTGTTCTGTATCACCAAATGTGCATATATGCGCACTTCTTTTTTTATAAGATTTTAACAAGAAATAATGTGTACAGAATTAGTAAATGGCAAACCTACGAGAGCGTGTCTAACACGTATAAACATAAATTAGCTTTCAACATAAATTATTTAAATCACAAGCTTATTTATTTACTTAGCAGTAATAGTCTCTCGGGATTGTTTGCAACGAAAAACGTTTGCACACGAGATCACCAGTTATGGAAAATCAGTTGACTAATAAAGAACACCCCAAAATCATTTTACTTTAACAGTGCCAGTGGGTTACTCCGGTATCGAAAGAAATGAAATAGATAATAATTTGGCAAAATTAGAAGCAAATAACTCTGAACACGACGAAAATTTTTTACCGTACCCTTCCTCTTTTCTTAATCAAAAAACAAGTGTGAAAATAGTAGACGTATGGAGAGACAGATGGAACATAGAGAAAACACACGTTTTCATTCTTTTCAACAGGGAATAACAACTTAATTATAAATAACAGAGTACTTTTCTATTTCTAACAAAGCACGGCGCTTTTAAAAAATTACCTGTTTAGAATAGGAAAAAGAAACTGAAAATGCTGCTTTTGTGGGTAAATGTCTACATCCCACACGATACCTTACATGTCCTGTATACTCACTTCAACTCTCAAATGAGCTTTTCAAATTGGATTACTTACGTTTAGGAAAAACCAGTCCTCTGAAATAAAATTATATAACGCATCAACCTCTTAGAAAAGAATGAATTCTTATTTCAGAATCATGACCGTCTCACGAACTTAATGCAAAAAGCGACTCGGATGATGACCTGTAAATTATAACTTTTATTTTTTTCTTATTAGTTAATGTTATTTATTTAAGATTTTCTATTTATTAATATCGTAATTTCCGGCGTATAATCTGCGGATCAAACAATTCTCTTTGGACCCAGAAATTTTATTTAGTAATTGAAGCCAAATATTTAACGCGATCTAACAAGTTACATTTTATTTTTAAAACTTTCTGGGTCAAAAATGAACGATTGATCCGCAGATTATACGCCGAAAATTACGGTACTACTACAATCCTCAGCAAAAGTTTAGACACTGGTGATATTTAACCTTTAAAAAAAAAAAGATACGAACACTTGGGTTATACAAATGGCTGTACTTATTTTTAAATATATTTTAAACGTTTTAGGACAGAAATAACGGTTTTAATGTATGATATTATTTAATTTAACTGAAAAAAGTGAAATCTGCATATTGCAAAAGTTTAGACACTTTCGTGATTTTTGGTAACTGTTCACGGAAAAACGCAAATTTCAAACTTATGACGTCACATGCATGAATATTTAAGTACACCTCGCAATAGTATCGGTTAGTGAAGATGCCGCGAGCAAGAAATTTTAAGTCAGATGAAGTAATTAAAGCATGGAAGCTGAAATAGAAAGAGAAGACTGTTGCAGAAATTTCAGCTACTTTGTCGTCCAAAGAAGTCTGTCTATCGAGTACTGTCTAAGGGTGACTCTTTCAAAGCAAAACATAGATCTGGATAGCCTCGTGTGGCGAGAAAACGAGATTATAGAAGGATACATAAACTGACATCTAGACAAATGATGATTGCTAATCGCATTAAAAGTGAGTCAGAGCTTTCTGTGTCAACGGACACTTTCGTAGATGAATTAAAGAAAGATGTAAATTAGTTTACATGAAAATGATAAAACAACCAGCCTTGGAATCTCCACAACAAATTGACCCCTTTCCATCGTGGAGTAATTCCGTTTATAAACTGATGAAATAATGGTCTGACACCAGAATTTATAAAAGAATTTATAAGAAACAACGAAATTGCTTACTTTCACACACATTATAAAAGGAAAATTTTAATTAAATATTGTTGGTGCCTGTGTCGCTTTTGGAATTAAAATTAGGCGTCCTTTGCCCTCGAAAGGGTTAAGGATTTGGGCCTCACTTTGTTTTAATTCTCAAGTATCTCTGGAGTATCTCAAGTATCTCAATGGTCGCCAAGCAGCTCAAGACTACATACATACATTGGAACAATACAATTTACAGCTATTTGGTGAACTTGTAGCTCTTCTAAAGTATGTATTTGAGCAAGAAAATGCATCTATTTATGTTGCATACAGATAAAAAAATTGGTTTAACTCTCGAAATATTACTGTTCTCGACTGGCCCGCGTGTAGTCCTGATCTGAACCAAATCGAAAACATTTGTGGCATCATATCTCATACGGTTCATGCAATTTTTTGACACTACTCCTCTGTAAATGAACTTCGATCTGCTGTTAAACGTGTTTTTTACGAAATAGACTCCCATGTGATGGGGGATTTAGTTTCTTCGATGGAAAGTCACATTTTTGCATTAATAGCAGACAGTGTAGGTGCAGTTCGATTTTAATTTATGAATATTTTTCTGTCAAAAGACTGATTGTCTATACTTTTGAAACAGTGTTAAATTTGTATGTTTGTCATTATATATTATGTAAAGTGTATGGATTAAAATTTATTGTTTGTGAATGAAGGATAAGTCCCCAGCAATATATGACAGTTGAGTTACAACAATTAGTTCGATACTTCTCAGTACAGAAGCAAAATCGATTATTCTCTTAACTTTTGCTGCGCACTGTATATATTCAATATTCCTATTTTTTTTATCTTTTTGTCAGTTGTAAGCTTTATTTATTTATATGTATTAAGTAAAACCTATCTAATATCTTATACAAAAGCGATTTTCGTTAAAAAGAGAATAACTGTAAAAAAAAAAAAATAAAAAATAAAAATAAAAAAATGTATTAACCCTTTGCACTCTCACTCACCACTAGTTCTGCCAGGTGTTTTGCGTAAATTCGAGCTCTACATGCTCTGAACACCAGTATTTTAAAGATATTTTCTTAGTCTTATCTAACGGCAGAATTATTTGTGATTAAAAATGGAGAAATAAACTATAAGAATTAAGTGTTATCCAGAGAATTTGGAGTCATGATTTACGCGTGACACCTGGCAACAGTGGTGAGTGAGAGTCACCTCTCGAGTGCAAAGGGTTAAAATATCTTCAAAACCAGATGTGTTATTTAACCCCTTGAAGGGCCGTGGGGTATATTATATCGCACTTAAATTTAATCTCCAGATGCCGCATCGGCACCAGTAATTTGTAATAAAATTTTATTTTTATAATATACGTGAAGAAATGCATTTTACTTATTTCTAGATAAATTGGTTTGTAAATCCTGGTGTCATTCTATCATTTCAACATTTTAGTAACACTTTGCTACTGAAAGGGTTAAAAGACATTTTGAATGTAAAAAAATGCTTTCAGTAGAAAAAGTAACTAACATGTCGAATTCTGTTTTTACATATATATAAGATGACTGACACACAATATGTAACGAATAACAATGACAGAAAATTCTTGTAATTAACCAACGTACTAACTAATGCAAACCTTCTTCTCTCCCCCCCCCCCCTCTTTAACTTCTGTGGTCCTGCCCTGCGATGGGTCTCGCTGGATATTTTTATATGCATTGGCCTCAATGTATACAGAGCTGCCACTGGTCCTTTGTTAAAAAACATTATTTTTGTAAGAGAAAAAATTACTGGAAGGTTTTTGCTACAATAACAACATAAACGCCTTTCGGTGTATATTTCTACGAAAATTATAAATCATTTTTTTATTTGAAAAAAGATATGTTCAAAAAACGAACCGAGTGGGAGCATTGTGTATACCTAATCGAGTTTCCTTGGTAGAGGTCCAGACATCTTGTCCTGCAGTTTTCTTAACATATGATTTCGTCTAGAGTTATGATTAGTGATGCTTTAAATCCTGATTCGTTAAGAGCTCGTGGCTAACTTTGACTAATGTGTCTCCACTTTGACAAACACATACATACAGATATATACAGGGTGTTTCATAAAAGATGGGCAAAACTTTAAGAGGTGATAGTACACATACAAACAAACAACTTTCATCATAAAATAAAAATAAATATAAATAAAACAAAATCGGAAATAACACAAAAAGGTGCTGGCGCATTTGGAAACTTGGTCCGCTGTTGCCTGTGGGACACTTTTATTAAATTCAGAATTATTGATTGCCTCCGTTTTTCCTATTTTTGGAGGTACCAAAATTCGCCTTATTAAATAACAGATTAAATAATGTGAAAACAAGAGCGATTATCAATTTAAAAAAACTGGTGGCAATACAAAAAATTGATTTTAAAAAATGTATCCCACTCACAACACTGACATGGTCCATGCAAACGTTAAAGGTCAATGCAAACGTTAACTCTGAATTCCTATTGGGAGTTATCGGGAGAAGAATGACACAGATATCATGCAAATGTGATATGGGGAAGAAGAAGAACGCATATACAAAATTTCGCTTTGATTAATACATAAAAGCTGCTGATCCGAGTGAGCAGCTGTCAATCGTAGTAGAAACCTAACAGAAGATGTTGCCCCTCACTAATAGGGAAAAGGCTGATATGTATTTTATCTACTGAACTGCAAATTGAAATGGCTCAGAGACCAGCGGTTGTACCGAGAGGTCTTTCCCACCTTGCTTTTGTCAGTTATTCGTTCTTTGCTATTTTTTGCCTCGCATAACAACATATCAAGTGCTGCCAGTGGGCTACTATTTTTAAATTCAGATTCCTTGATTAGCACCATTTTTTTGAAATTATAAAATTCGCCCTATTTAATGACATATTAATTAAGGGTGAAACAAGGGGGATTTTACAGTTTTAAAAAAGTGGTACCAATCAATAAATCTGAATTTAAAAATGTAGCCCACTGTCAACACTGAATATCTGATTTGGCTGCGTCTAGCATCTTTGCGTTTTAATTCCGACGATACATTCTTTGAAAAAAAATTATTTATTTTGATGTGTACTATCACCTCTAAAAGTTTTGCTAATCTTTTATGAAACACCCTGTATATATAAATTAAAGTGACTTTAAAAATTGCGTTTATTTATCCTTGAATTTTTAGGCCTATATAGTCATACATCTACACGAATATTCATGATTTCACATCTTTATACGAATAAAAATTCGTTTGAATCTTATTATCGCCAATGAATAAGTAACGGTAAAATATTTCATCCAGAAAATTAATTTTATAAAAAAATTTAATGTTTGCTTTACATAGAGACCCATAAAATATTGTAACCATCAAAGAATATAACTGTAAATGGACCATAATAAAATATACCTAATGCTGTCGATATTAAGACATAATGGTAAGATGTCTTCCTGTCATTTAACGTTCCACGTTTCCATTAAAAGAGAAAAAGTACATTCACAACAAGGAAAAGTATATGGTAGAAAATAAATGTATTGGATTAATCTGTTTTTCAATAAATATACAAAAAGATTCATTAATCCTATTAAACGCTATTAGAGATGTTTTTCTTTATAATAAATTTATCCTATCTTATTTCATAACAATATACTTATATTCAATAACGGAAATAAATATAAGTATTTTTTTTCTTTCTATTCATTCATGATAATTTTTTTTCGTCTGAAAGAATTTTTTACATACAAAGACGAAAATGTTGTAGATGAAGTTTTGTTTCCGCTTATTGTAGTATATTTGTATTCTTATAGAAAATTTTAGATATTTTACGAAAAATTTCGCAATTTCGTTTGTGATATTTTAAGTAGAAATATAAATTACAATCAAGAGAGCATATATTACACTAGAAAAGAGTTCACAGATATACTTGCCTGTCCAATCAATATAAAATTTGAAAGCAAATGAATTTTTAAAGTCTGAAAGAAAAGTGTATGGAGATTTAATATGCATCTTCTCCACTTACGCACTTTTCTATTTCACCAAAATCATGGCTGTGTAATTACATTTTGGCATTTAACCCTTCCGAGGGCGGTGTCCTTAAAAAAGGACACCTAATTTTCATTTTACTGGCACCAAGAATATTTAATTAAAATTTTCATTTTATAACGTACTTAAAACTGGGCAAGTTTACATTTACTAAGAAATTCTTATATAAATTTAGATGCAAGTCCATCCTCTCATCATAACAGCAGTGTTGCCAGATGGGCTACTTTTTTAAAATTCAGATTCTTGATTAGAACAACTTTTTTGAAATGGTAAAATGCACCTTACTTATGCCTTATTTAATGACATATTAATTAAGGCGAAAAAAGAGGTAATTTTACCGTTTCAAAAAAGTGGTGGCAAACAAGAAATCTGAATTTTAAAAAAGTATCCCACTGGCAACAATGCATAACAGCGCTAATTACTCCGCGCCGGAAAGTGTTAAGACCGTGGAGGTCAGGTTTGCCAGTTTGGCCTCCATTTTTATTAAAAATTTTTGAGTTCATACCAGAAATAAAGAATAGTATTTTATGCTTCATTTATTAAGAGCCATTTAGCGACCACTTAACCCCTTCCGGGGCAAAGTGCTTTTGATTAAAAAATATTAAAATGATTGACTGGCACCAGGGTTTACGAGAAAAAGTTTATTAAGATAAGTGAAAGCTTACTTCCAGGTACGTTAAATTAAGCAAAATTTAGTTTTAAAATTCTGATGCCAGTGCGCCATTTAGGAATTAAAATTAAGTGGTATATATAATATATCGGTTCCCCTCAAGTGGTTAAAGTAAAAACTCTTGTTTCGAAATTTCCGGTATGAATTTGAAATTTGGGATTAAAATTGGAGACCAAACTGACAACCCATCTTGGTGTAGCCTCAACTGTAACCAGTTTTGCAACCTGTGGGGCAAACTTTCGTCAGTAAATTTTAATAGAAATTTACTGCTTGCTTAACGTCTTAACACCGCCCCCAGAACAAGTAGGCCTGATCGCGGAAACCAAAATGGCGGCTGCCGAAGGCGGATTTTTTTTCAGAGTGTGTACGATCCCTTGAATTTTGGCACCAATAGTTTTTTTGAGTTTTTCCCGCTTTATTTTCTGAGATAAAAGAAGTGAAATAAATCTTTTATATAATACTGGTGTCTAAATTCAAGGGACCGTACATACGTTAAAATAAATCCACCTTCGGCAGCAGCCATTTTTGTGTCAGCGCTCATGCCTAGTATTCAGGGGGTGGTGGTATTGAGCTCTGTGACGTACACAGCGTACGTCATGCCATTTTGTTCATTTCCGACAATGTCGTACGCAAGTTTCACGTCATGATATCTGGTTGTTTATTTAATTAGACATTCCCAAGTTTTAACTCATATTTTTGCTTTACAAGGTGATTGATAGTCCATAAATAAAGCAAAACAAAACAACTAATTAAATTTTCGTGGTGTGAATTCGAAATTTCGGCGGTAGCACTGCTTTCTAGTGACATTCATCTGCTAACAGCGACAGAGCGCAAGGGGCTAAACGCCTTATTAATGCAGAATTTCAGTCATAATGATGGCCAGAAACACATATTTATTTTTTCTGGCGGAAGTTTACTTGGGCGGTTGTCAGAACCTGCGTTTCCGCCATATTGTGACAACCTAAAGAACTCATTGACAGTGTCAGTGAAAGAGTACCTGGGCCAACTTCCACCAATAAAAACGAATAGAAATTGTTAGCATATTTGTGCGAAAAATTTTGAATGAATAAGCCGCTAAATTAAGGCAAGAATTTCTATTGAAAATTCACTGGTGGGAATTTGCTTCGCCGGGAATTAGAAACTGTTGTTTCGATGTAAAATATTGTATGCTACCTTCTTAGAATCTTCCAGTTACTTCACTCGCAACTGGTAAACTATACACTATATGGGAACGTCCATTGTTACTCTTGTGACCATTAGAGCAAATTTTTACAAATACTTCCAATTATTGTATTGCAAATTATAATTAAAACAAAAATTAATATAACCAGTTAAATACAATTATGTCCCACTCGCATAAAATATATCTAATTTGTAACAAAAAGCATTTCCCTTGTCTATATAATCAATCAAAATTTTGTTACTCTTGTGACCAGAGTGTCACAAGAGTAATTTAATATATACATAAGTAAAATTCTTTTTGTTACAAATTACATATATGTTTGTGTGTGGAACACAGTGGTATTTACCTGGTTATGTCAATTTTTATCTTAATTATATTTTGTAATAAAATAATTGGAATTATATATGAAAATTTGCTCTAATTATCACAAGAGTAACGAATGGGCGTTCCCATATGTCTCCTACTGTTTATTCCTAACTCTACTGTAGTAACCGACGTCTCTTTTCGATAGTCAACGTATCGACGTAATCATAGGCGCCAACTACACGGGAGCAATGGAGGCAACCAGAAAAACTGCCACCACAAATTTAAAAAAATTATTTTTATCTTATTAAAAGTAAATGTTTATTTAGAGAAAAAAAGCCTTCTTTATGGGGTCTCAGGAACCTTAAAACTGAAAAAAAAGACCATTTTCAACATTTAATTTCTTAAAATGTATATGATTTTAAAACACAATTTTTATCGGGATGAAAGATATAAGTATCTTCTTCCATTTCATGTATTTAAAAAATTACAAGATGCAAAATTAGTATTTATAGGGGCTACAAACTATCAGAGATTTGTCGAACCTAAAATTAGTATGACAGCTAACGCGCAGGATTACAAAATAAATTTTACAATTAGAGCGAAATTTTTATGTCTAATCATACTTGAGATTACAATAATTACCCTGAACCGACATAAATTTCAATTTAAAGCCTTTTGATATTTTAATTACAAAGTTGTATTTAGATAATACAAAATTTTGAAAATTTCAACGATATAATCACTTGAAAAATACACTTTTTTCAATAATGAAAAGGAATTTTAGGTTTTTGTGGGGCCAGATCGCCTCATCAGAGATCCAGCTTAGACTTATTTACGCTATACCCGGGGGGCTGCCCGACACACAGGGGCTCGCAGGCAGAAACTCAGCCAGGCCAGAAGGAGAAGGCACCTATCTTTTACAAAACATAAAAAAAAAACTTATTCATGTTAAAATTAATTTACAAACTGTGGCCGAAGTCAGGCTGCAAATAGTCCGAGAAGTGGCAGCATAATCAGTAGTTCTGGAAAGTCGCAAACAAGTATAGCTTTACCAATCGAAAAAAATACAATTATATTCTGAGTTCAACGATAACGAGTTAAATTCAGTTGCATACAATAAATATTCTCTGTGTCAAAAGAATTTACAATTTCTGCACACGAACAATTTGCCAGTAGATTAATTAACAACAGATTGATATTTTAATTTTGCTATAAGTCCTTTTAAAAGCCAAAAGGTTTAATCTGCACAATTTTTGGGGCATCAGTATACTAAATAATAGATTATTAATTCAATAAATTTATTCAATAATTCAATAATTAATAGTTTATTAATTCAATAAATTAATTCAATATTTGACTTCAATCTGTACAAGTTTAGACACAATTTTTGAATACTAGTATAGACACTATTTTTGAATGCGAACATTATGAACACGATTTTTGAATGCAAAAATTATTAACACAATTTTTGAATATGAGTATTATAAAACAAATTTGGAAGTAAATATAAAAAGACAATTTTTGAGTGCTATCTGTTAACATTTAATACATTAAATTTAAATAGTAAATCAAAAATATATAATGCAAGTATTCTGGAAAACAAATAATACTTATAGAAATAAATTTATGGAATGCTAAAAATAATTTTTGACTGATAAGTTACAGAAAAAAAAAATATTTTCCCTCTGGTACTTGCATAGCTGCCAACTTGTACGGATTTCACTTACCACTAAAATTTAATGGAAAAATCTGACTAAAAAGTTAAATTTTCTTGAATTTCGGTGATTCAATTAGCTAAAGTTCACTATAAAATTTTAGTGGCATGAAAAATCCGTACAAGTTGGCAGCTATGTACTAGTAATATATTTATAAAATGTGCAGTGAGCTTCTCAACAAGGTTAGGACTTACGATTTACATTTTTACAAATTAATTACCGTAATTTCCGGCGTATAATCCGTGGACCAAACAACTCTGTTTCGACCCAGAAATTTTATTTAGTAATTGAAGCCAAATATTTTCCGCGATCTAAAAAATTTGATTTTATTTTAAAAACTTTCTGGGTCAAAAAATGATTGTTTGATCCGCGTATTATACGCCGAAATTACAGTAATTGTTTAAAAAGATTTCAACAGCAAAGAGAGGCGAAAAGGTTACAGGACAGCCAAGTCTTTAACCAATTTGAAATTTTTTTAAACATTTGCCAATAACGGGCTCCGAGAAAGAACATTAGAATGCCAATCTTTAGGTGGGGGGATTTGGCTTCTTGAGATGCCAGTTAACAATAAGAGGGTCGGAGTAGTAGTAATACTGAGGTATCTCCCTAGCACCACAATCACAGTCAGGAGAATCAGAACGCTTATAGTAATGTAGATATGCTTTAAAAGGTCCATGACCTGTTAGAAAAACTGAAATTGGAAGTTATGTTGATAAGAGATCCAGCGAGACCATGGGAACCAAGGAAAAGGTATACCGACCCTTCTCCGAGTAGTCCCAATGATCCTGCCATTGCGAAATTAGTTTTTTGCTAAGTACCCTCCTAAGAAATGAGCACGGCACCGGAAGAGACACATCAACTTAGGTTTTTTCAGCTGCTTTCTTAGCTAAAGTGTCAGCCAATTCATCTACCGGTACGCCAGAGTATGCATCCACATAACCAAGAGAAGTTCGATGAATAACACTTTGAAGTTGGACTTGGATACAACTTCGCTAATGAAGGAAATCGCTAATAGACAACAATAAAACACATGAAATGTAGAGAAACACCTTCTTAGATAGCAGGTTGTTGAGTTACAAATAGAAACCACATAAAAATCCATTTTTGTAGAATTATTTTAATAAGAGAATATAAATTTTCTGGGTTCTATTCTGTTAGGCGCTCGCCAGTGATAAATCGTCAAGTATTGTTCCGTTTAGCGTTATTTGAATTGTAAACTTTCCCATAATGCTTTTCCCCTTACTTTACCAGCAACCCTTTCGGGCGGAAAGATTGAAAAATTGTTCTGTCATCTAAATATTTGGGGGTTTATTGAATTAAAAGAGTAAAGCTTTAACCACTTGAAGGGCACCGTTATATTATATATACCACTTAATTTTAATTCCTAAATGCCACATTGACACCAGAATTTTAAAACTAAAATTTGCTTTATTTAATGTACGTGAAGGTAAGCTTTTACTTATTTATAAGGATTTTTTTAAGTAAATCCTGGTGTCAATAAATCACTTTAACGTGTTTCCATCAGAAGTGCCTTGCCCCTAAAAGGGTTAAAAGGCTTGAAAGACTATCAGAATAGATTTTTATAAGGGAATTTGAGTTTAGTGATGATATCCAGGTGAGCGCAGAATGAATTTCAGTCTGGTATATCGAGTTTCTATCATCCAATCTGCAAACCACTAATGCGTCACAACATCGTTTTCTCTGGCAGAAATGGTTGAGCCTACTCCTGAGTCTATGTGTGAGCCATTAGAAGGGGATAAAGAGTTTTTGGTGGGATTAACCTGAAAAGAATATGTTTCCAAAGAGGGATGAAAAAGCCAACTTGGGACGTTTTGCTGAAGTGCTACATTTGGGATTAGTTCTAGGCCAAAATTCTTAAATTCTCTTAAATTCTAGGCCAGTTTGTTTTCTTGTTTTTTAATTTGTAAAATATTAGATTTATGATATTCGTGATCTACCCTTAGTAACATAGGGGATTCCTGTAATTATAAGAAGAGCGTCATTAGATATTGTTTTATCCCTATGTTTTATGTCCCTCGAGACCTGTAACAGAAAAGATCTTTGTAATGAGAAATTTTAGTCTCAGTTTATACATACTAACAAGAAAAGTATGTTTTGAAATCTTCATGAAAAAATATTCAAAAGTTTTTCAGATATCCTAAGCTTTATGCAAATATGCAGAAGTGCATGCAAACAGCAGTGTTTTTAATTTAATAGATATTTTTTTTCGTATATACCTAAATGACATCAGAAAATCAATATAGCGATATTTGCTTTAATTAATAACAGACATTTTGTTTTTAAATAAAGGAAAATTAACCATTTAAGCCTTCTGGTGTAAAGTCAGATTCTCTGAACTACGTAATTTCTAGAACGTATTCTATCATGGGAATTAAAGGGTTAAATGTTGAGTTTTATAAAATAAATAATTACAAAAAATAAGGTATTTGGAGACATACTTATTAAAACATTTACTAATTTGTATTATTTTAGCGAAAAACAGCCACAAGATAGTAGTTTTAACTTGTATTGAAGATGTGCAACAGAAGAAAAGATTGACGTATTATATGAAAAATGTATCTCTGATTTTTTTCATTATTTTCTCTGTGTAATAAACCTTTCAGATAATCATATATAATTTTTTTCGAAACAAAATAAAAAATCGCTCAATTAAGGTTTAAGCGTATGTATGGACCCCTGAATTGAGACACCACTATTTTTTAACTGTTGTCTTTGGCTTATTTAATCTTAGAAAAATAAGAAGAAACTTATAAAAAATATTGGTATTCGAATTTAAGGGACGGTACAAATTTTGAAAAAAGTCCGCTTACGCAAGCCGCCATTTTTGCGTCAGCTCGTAGGTATGGTATTCAGGGGGTGGTGTTTCTGGAGAATTTTGGCAAATAGAGATTCTTCTGTTTCCTTGTATTTTCAATGGTTACGGACATTCTATTTGTACCGGGTGTCCCAAAAATGACTGATGGATTTTAAAATTCAATAACTTCAAAACGAGACAGATATTTAAATCATTCTCACAGGAGGGTTCTGTACGATGTCAAGAGTTTTTGTACTGTGATTCTTGATTTTAGTTCGAATTTCAAACAATAGATGGCGCTGAGTCCAGACCCGATTTTTGGTACTTCGGGATCCATTCAATACATTTGAATCTCATTTCTTTGCATGGAAGAAGAGAGAGGTCGAAAAATCGAGCCTGAATTTAGCGGTTGTTGCTTGCAGCGCCATCTATCGATGCTATTTGTAACTAAAGCTGAGAATCACAGCATAAAAACTCCTGACATCTTACATAACACTCCTGCAAGAACTTTTTTAACCTTCCTACCCTGTTGAAATATTACTCAACCTTAATAAAAACATTTCACACCAGAACTTTCTTTCAAAACTATTTAATGTATTTATTTAGGTTAGTTTTCGGTGTCTTTTATTTATCTCACTTTACGAAAATATTTCTGGTTCAAATCGAATGAAATGAATTATAGAAATGGGTCGATTAGACCCATTCTGGGTAGGAAGGTTAATATCTGTCACCGTTTGTAAGTTATTGAATTTTAAAATCCATCAGTCGTTTTTGGGACACCCAGTATATATGATTAATTTCCATGAATTTCCAGCCACAGACATCTAACTTACCAAACGTATTTTCTGCATAAAGTACAGTAATTTCCGGCGTATAACCAGCGGATCAAACAATTCTGTTTGGACCCAGAAATTTTATTTGGTAATTGAAACCAAATATTTACCGCCATCTAAAAAATTACATTTTATTTTAACCCTTAAATGCATATGGTATCGTTTTTGATACAATAATTGTTCCCTATTTATTGGATTTTTTATTCACATATTCCGCATTTCCACCAGAAAAATAAAAAAGAAAATTTCACTCCATTTAATAACAGCCATTTCGTTATTAAATAAACCGAAATTTACCATTTATATTTTCTGGTATGAATTCCGATTCTCTGAATTATGAAATTTCGGGAACGCATTCTACCCTATGCATTTAAGGGTTAAAAACTTTCTTGGTCGAAAAATGATTGTTTGATCCGTGGATTATACGCCAGAAATTACGGTAAATTAATCTTGATTGAGATTTTCCACACCGCATGTATCCACTGAACGAATTTACTGCAATCATTACTGCATATTAGCGTACATTTCAAGAATTTCTTTTTTTCTCAGAAATTAAGAATCCCGGTCAGAAATCCCTTTATTTATTGACAGATGTTTCGTGATTACATGAACTAAAATTTCTTCTTTTGGAGTTTCCATATGGATTCGGAATTTCAGAATAAAAAGTCATTTCACAAAAGCAGGAATATATGTACTAATGATGCAAATGGGTTAACCCCTTCGTGGACAAAGTACGTCTATTTGTAAAATGATGAAATGATTGCGAACCAGAATTTGCGAATAAATTTATTTCTAAATAAATAAAAGCTTTCCTTCACCAACTTAATAAAAGGAAAAGTTTCATTCCTAATTTATGGCGCCAATATAGTATTTAGGTATTAAAAGTAAGTTGTCCAAAAATGAACCACTGCCTTTCAAAAGGTTAAAGTAAAAAATGGTCATATTCTCATGGAGATAGTTTGGCAACTGTTTTTTTTAAAATTAATACCACTCTTTTCAAACCCCAATCTTCCTGTTAAAATTGAAATCCATGCATTGTAGCAAACGAGTGTGAATTAACAAAATAAGTTTACTGGTGCATAGTTCTTCATGCATTGGTGCATTTTTAGTTCTTCCTTATTTTTATATTTTATTATTTTAAACTGGAAATGAAACGCTGGGGGTTTTCCTTAGATCAGAATTTTAGGTTTGCCAAAATCCTAGCATAAAATGAATGTCGCACATTAATGTTGGTATGTGCCAAAATCATCTTTATTCCAAAATTTAAAAGTGGGCAGCTAAGAATAAAATTTTATACCGATTTCGCTTACATAGGAAAGATATAATGCAGACAATTTTGTCTTGATTTCAGTACAAAAATTTTAAAATAATAATTTACAAAGAAAATACTTCGATCATTTTTCTACTGACGTAAAGTGTTATAAAAATATTGATGGAAAATTTTTAAACGAAAAAGTTATTCACGTATTTAAAACTCTTTGAAGGAAGATGGTATACTATTGATACAATTTAGGTTTATACTTTAATTTCGACGACAGAAACAAAATTTTAAAATAAAATTTTGGTTTTACGATGTACATTAAGGAAAGCTTTTATTTATTTTCAAATAAATTTGACCATAAATTCTGGCATTATTCATCTCAGCTACGCTACAAAAGGTTTAAATAATTCATTAAAATTATTTTAGCTGAAAATCAGTCATCAAGAAAACAAAATAAGAGTTAATCACAATACAACCAGAAAAATTAATTTTAACACGTTGTTGTTCGGACAGGTAAAGAACTTTTTTTAATTGTGTGTAGACGATATTTAAAATGTCTCCCATCACTTTTTCAAGACTCTGGACATTTCATTTTCTTTGGTTAGGGGGGAGGGGGTCCACAAAGTTTGACATTCTGTCTGGTAAAATTGATATGAAACGATATGATTGAAAACATTTTGACAAACAGTTGTTTTGTAGAAATATCGCTGAGAGAACTGTGTTCGACATAAAATTGAGTTTTTCCCAATTTCTAAGCTACTTTTCGAAGAGAATCCCACTGATGTAACATACAGATCACGTAATAATGATTTTTATGACATATCTGCCCAGGTAAAAAAATCAGCAAGAAACCTTAAAAAAAAACTTCAGGGAAACTGAAGGTATTTGGAACTAAAATTACCTTCAGCTTACCTTTAGGTAAAAAACATGTATTTTCCCTTAACCTTCTTGGTTCCAAATACCTGCTGTTTTCCTTTAGGTAAAAAACCTGTTATTTCCCTTCACCGATTTTGGCAGAAATATCTGCAGTTTTCCTTTTTGTATGAGGGGTTCATCTTCCGGTCCCGGTCCCTTTTCAGGCCCATTTGTCGACGCAAGGAACCGCCCGTGAAGCAAGCCCCGCGACGCGTCCCGAAGGTCGCCGCCAGACAAAAAACCTGTATCTTCTCTTTGCATTATATCATTGCACCTGCATACAGACAGCCTTCTATGCAAATTCGCATCAGATCAATACATAATAATGATTACATATCCACTTCGACAATGATTTGATACATATTATGCATAAAATAAACTTCAAATACTCAAATGAAATTAAAAATTTGTGAAGTTGGTTGATTTAACATTAGCTTTTGGGGGTATCATGTCATGGCTTTGTATAGGCTCGTTTCTGGAAATCAACTATGCTTATAATAAATTGCACGAACAGTGTTGGCAAAATTTAGAAAAGTGCCCCCCCCCCGTGCGGCAAAGTGGGGGAAGGGGCATTGAAGGTGCATAACATGAATAAGTGGTCACATGCCTTTTGAAAGATATGTCACATGAGGGGTGTCAGTAAAATTTAGAAAAGTGTCCCCCCCCGGGGGGGAAAGCACTGGAGGTGCGTAACATGAATAAGTGGTCACAGGACTTTCGAACGATATGTCACATGAGGGGTGTCAGCAAAATTTAGAAAAGTGCCCCCCGGGGGGGGCAAAGTGGGTGTACGGTCATTAGAGGTGCATAACATGAATAAGTGGTCATAGGCCTTTTGAACGATATGTCACGTCAGGGATGTCAGCAAAATTTAGAAAAGTGCCCCCCCAGTGGGGCAAAGTGGGGGGGAGGGGCATAACATGAATAAGTGGTCACAGACCTTTTGAACGATATGTCACATGAGAGGTGCCGGCAAAATTTAGAAAAGTGCCCCCCGGGGGGCAAAATGGGGGGAGGGGCATTAGAGTTGCATAGCATGAATAAGTGGTCACAGACCTTTCCAACGATATGTCACATGAGGGGTGTCAGCAAAATTTAGAAAAGTGCTCCCCCCCGTGGGGCAAAGTGGGGGGAGTACATTAGAGGTGCATAACATGAATACGTGGTCACAGGCCTTTTGAACGATATGTCACATGAGGGATGTCAGCAAAATTTAGAAAAGCGCCCCCCCCCCCCCCGATGGGGCAAAGTGGGGGGGGGAGTGACATTAGAGGTGCATAACAGGAATAAGTGGTCACAGGCCTTTTGAACGATATGTCACATGAGAGGTGTCAGCAAAATTTAGAAAAGTGCCCCCCCCCAGGGGGAGCAAAGTGGGGGCAGGGACATCGGATGTGTATAACTATGAATAAGTAGCCACAGGCTGTTCCGACAATATGTCACATGAGGTGTTTCAGCAAAATTTAGAAAACCGCCCCCTCAGGGGGAGCAAAGTAGGCGGAGGGGCATCAGATGCGCATAGCATGAATAAGAGGTCACACGTCTTTCGAACAGTATGTCACATGAGGGGTTTCGGTAAAATTTAGAAAACTGCCCCCTGAGGGGGGAGCAAAGTGGGTGGGGGGCATCAATGTGCATAACATGAATAAGTGGTCACAGACCTTTCCTACAATATGTCACATGAGGGGTGTTAGCTAAATTTAGAAAAGTGCCCCCTCAGGGGGAACAAAGTTAGGCAGGGAGGTCGGATGTGTATAACATGAATAAGCAGTCACAGGCTGTTCCGACAATATGTCACATGAGGGGTTTCAGCAAAATTTAGAAAACCGCCCCCTCAGGGGGAGCAAAGTAGGCGGAGGGGCATCAGATGCGCATAGCATGAATAAGAGATCACACGTCTTTCGAACAGTATGTTATATGACAGGTGTTAGAAAAGTGCCCCTCTTTGGGACTAGTATTGTGCCCCCCCCCCCCTTTGAAATTTTTATATATTACAAATAATATTTATCGGAAGGCTCTGTAAAAAAATTCAATCTAAAACGATGAAAATACTGCAATAAAAAAAAAAATCTGAAAAGTAAGACATAATAAAATTCCCCAAAGCAGAATATGATTATAAATGCGCCATACATTGACTTCACAGCAGAACATTTCAAATTTTCATTTTCAAGAAAATCCACCATTCAATTGTAGGAAAAATCGCGAAATTTGTCACTCAATGGCAAGAAAAAAAAAAAAAAAAATCGGCAAACTCTTTAATCGTTCATTTAAAAAGATTGCGAAAATCATCAATCAGTCGCAAGAAAACTTGTGCAATTCGTCAGTCATGGAGAACAATTCATGAAATTCTTTAGCTTGCTGTGGGAAAACATACAAAATTCGACGAACAGTTGCGAGAAAAAAATCCATGATTTTCGCCAATCGGTTGCAGGTAAAAAAACGCAAAATTTGTCAGTGCACCTCTAGAAGAAACAGCGAAAAAAAAACCACAATCTTCTCTAATCGTTCGCAAGAAAAAGCCTCAAAATTTGCCTATGTTACAAGGAAAAATTCGTGAAAATTGCAAATCGGTTGCGGTTTAAAAAAATCGTGAAGATTGTCAGAAGAATCTGCGAAATTCGTAGATCAGTAGCGGAAAAAAACTCACGACTTTCTCCAATCTGTGTCAAGACTTGCTTACTGGTTCAAGAGAAATATCGCAAAATTTTAAAATCGGTCACAGGGAAAAGAAAAAGCGAAATTCGTCGGTGGATTATCGAAAAAAATAGAATTTGTCGATCAGTCGTGCAAAAAAAAAAAAAAAAAAAAAAAAAAAAAACATGAAGATTTGGCCAATCAGTCGCAGAAAAGCGACAAAGTTCACCAGTCGACCGTGAGAAAATAATCACGATATTCACTGATCTGTCGCAGTAGAATGCGAAATTCGTCGATCGGTTGCAGAAAAAAAGGGTTTTTTACCAAACGTTTACACGAAAAAGAGAAAAAAATTGCCAATCAGTAAAAAGAAAATATAATGAAATTCGCTTATCAGTCGCATGTAAAAAAAACTCTGAAGTTGTCAGAAAATTCACGAAATTCTTCGATCAGTCGTGGAAAAAACCAACGATTGTTTCCAATCTGTCGCAAGAAAAAATTGGAACATTTGCCAATCAGTCTTCGGTAAAAAAGCATGAAATTCATGGATCAGTCGTGTGGAAAAAAACTACGATTTTCTCCAAAAGGTCAATGAAAAATATCACAAAATTCATCCACCAGTCGTGGTTAAAAAATGCGAAATTCGTCAATGAATTGGGGAAAATATATCAAAATTCTTCACCCAATCGCAGGAGAAAAATTGTGAAATTCAACGATTTGGTCAGAGAAAAAAGGCCAAATTCGCCAGTTGACAGAGGGAAAAATCTGAAATAATTCGAAAATCATCAATCGATTGTTGGAAAAAAACCCCACTAAATTATCATTCGATTAGGAGGGAGGGGGGAGTGGACTCACAAAATTCACCAATAATTTCATTCGTGTGAGTATGTCATGGTTTTATGAAATGTCTTTTGCATTTCTATAAAAGATGCAATTGCACTTCTTCATATATAAAGAAAATTTTCCTGTGACTTTTTTTTTTTTTTAAATTCACACAGAACATTTGATTAGCTGAAGTACATTGCAGAACATTGCAAAGTATTCAGCTTTGGAAATGAAATTCTTTGATCAGCCGCAGAGAAAATCTGTGAAATTCATTCAGCGACCATATGAAAAAAAATTCAACTGTTTATAGGAAAAAATGAAGTTTGTTGATTAGCTGGGAAGAAAATCGGCAAAATTCATAAACCGGATATGTGAAAAAAATCACACGAGTTTTGCCAATCAGCCGCAAGGAAAAATGCAATATACGCCAATCGGTATGGTTTAGATGTATTATAATCCCGCATTTGCCATTTTTGATTTTTTTCTTGGATGAAAACTCCTTTTTCGCCAAGTAGTAAATGTCGCCAATGGTTAAATATTGTTGATAGATTAATATAACATTGAAAAAACTGGAATATAATAATTATTATTAATTATTAACTATTAATTAAAAAAATTTTTAATTCACACCAAGAAAAAAATCCAAGATGGCGGATGTGGGATTATAAAACATTTGTTCTGAAATAAAATATTACAAAATTTATCAGTTGGTTGCGGGGAAAAAATTGCAAAAATTCTCATTCAGTCACCTGAAAAAAAAACTGAGAAATTCAACCGTCGATTAATGGGGGTAAAAAAATCTAGAAACCCTTCAGTCGATTGCTTTAAAATATTGTGAAATTCGTCAATTGGTCACAGGAAAACAACATGAAATTCAGCAGGCAATCATGAGAAACAATTGTGAAATTTTACCGTTGGCTGCAGAAAAAAATGTGAAATTCGTCAATCAGTTACAGGAGAAAAACATAATTCGTCAGTCAACAGGGAGGAAAATCAAGAAATTTCATCAGTTGCAGGAAAATATCACAAAATTAAAAAGGTCAAAATAAAAAAGGACTAAATGCAAAATATTTTCAGTGAACAAGGTTCTTGAGTGTTTTTTTTAAGTGTCCAGCTGGCAGTAATTTTTTTCTAGAGTCCACACTGTTGAAGGCATTTTTAATATAATTATAGAATAAAATGAAATAAGTGATTACTACTCTATTGTTATTCATACTGCTTAATATGTTTCTGAATAATTAATTTGTCAGGACAGTGTTATTGTGAATTTGTATTTTTTTTTTTTATTATTATTTACATTTGCTTGTGGATATTTCTTTTAAAGGTGATTTCAATATAAAAAAGAATGCAGGTGTGCATTTTTATTATCTTCCTCTTAAATAGAAAAAAAAAAAGAAAGAAAGAAATCTTGTTTTTCACCCTTTTATGATATGAATCCATATATATTAGCATTGTCTAAGCCGCTTTAGCAGGGCGCAGCGCCGGCAGCCCTTTTTCTTTTTTGTGCATGGCAAAGCCCCATTAAACCCTTCTGCTCTTTTTAACACTTCCTATGCTCCCTGTGGCAATTCAACTGATCGTGGGAAAATATCGCAAATTCTAGGGACTCTAAACAAACCAGTTCAAAATATTTTTGTGAATAATGTACAAGTGTGCCCTTTTTTAGAATGGTGTTTCCTTTTTGAAAAATTCCCCGCCCGGCAGTCCTTTTTTCTAGAGTCAACACTGCATATGTAATGTAATATTAATGTTAAAAAAAGGAAGGAGGCACATAATAAAAATGCATACATGCATACTTTTTACACGATTAAATCAAGTTGACAAAAAGATCTAAAAAACACCAACTGACCAGTAGTAGAATTGACATAAAAAAGCCACTGGTCCCAAGGAACAGTAACCATGAGAATTTATTTGTCCGCAGTCATCACCGGTCTGCTACATAAAATTCTATTTCATCCCTTTAATCCTTTGAGTGACAATTAATTACTTCATCTAAGATTTAATCGAATTTTCTTTGTTTTTTTAAATAAAATAAAGTTATGCGATATGTGCTTAGTTGCAGTTTTTGCAGGGAGAAGAAAGTTTACGTTTACCTGTCAGATAGGGGGGAGGGGGGGGGGAGTTACTGGTCCTGCAGATTATAAAATTTTTCAAATTAGTTGTCCAATTGAATTTCTGGTGGTACAGAACAGTCCCAGCGAACCCCCAAGGAAATCAAAAGCTGAACTGACAATGAATAATATGACTTTTTAAATATTTACTACTCAAAAACATATTAAGCAATATGAACTGAACAAGCACAGAATGAAATCAGTTATTTCTTTTAAGCCTGTAAATGATAAAAGTAACAATGCAAAAAAGAGAAAATTACACAAACAAAATTTACATACACAATAAAACATGCGAATCTGCTCAAAACATAGAAGATTCTCACCCATTACAGAACAGTCCTTTTTAATAATTGTTTTGTACACACAGGAGGTAAACACAGGGGTCGATTCAGGCAAAATTTGAGGGTTTTTTTAGGGCCCTTTCACAAAAGTCTATTTAATAAAATAGGCCCCATCACAAAAATAAATATTATAAAATGAGCCCCTTCACAAAAATAAATTTAATAAAATGGGCCCCTTCACAAAAATAAATTTAATAAAATGGGCCGCTTCACAAAAATAAATTTAATAAAATGGGCCCATTCACAAAATTCCTTTTAATAAAATAGGTCCACTTCATAACATTCTTTTGCATAAAAACTATTTTAAATATGTAATTAGTAAATAAAACCAGGTCATGCGAAACAAAAACTTTAACTGAAATTTAAAGAAGTTTTTGTTAATAAGTTCTTGATCCGAATTTGAGTAACTGGATTTTAACTATAGTTACAAAATATTACTTTCCACAAAAATAACTTTTAATTTTCACAAAATGGAACCCAAGAATAAAAACTTGCATCGACCCCTGTTTGTTAAAGGCCCCAAGAATCTATCTATATAATTTTTAATGATGTTACGCACTGTAGAACAATATTATTGCTCTAAATTTGTCTTTAAATGTTTTTTCGTGAAAAAATTACTTTATTTAAAATAATTATACACATGTAAAGAATTTTAAAATTATTTTTCCCATATTTCAAATTCTGTATTATAAATTATTCTACAATATATAATTTTTTTTAAATTAATTTTTATGAGTCGAATATTGCAGCTAGAGACATTAAACCCCGCTAAATGATTTGCCAGAGATATTACACCTCCACTGAGTATTAATCAAGCATCTATGTTCCTAAAAAGATTATAGCTGCCTGATTTTTAAAGAAACCAAATTACTTACTCATAAAATGATATTCCAATACAGTGATCTGCTTAGAAAGAACTTAGGTCCTTTAAAGGACCCTTCACAAACTTTTTCCCCTCAAAACAAGGGCCCTTCACAAAACGTTTCCACCTCCAAACTGAGCTTTTTGCAAGTTTAATTATCAAGAAGTAATTTAATCCTTCTATCACTTTTATGCATAATGGAAATATATGCATATATCTCCTTAAAAGTATAAACAAGAAACTGAACATAACGATTCTTTGAAATTCAGAAAATTATGACTAGATTTTTCACAAAAATAAAAAGATCAAAAAATAAAATAGTTCTCTCTAGGATGTATTTGAAAAGTGAAGTGTCACGCCGTTTTTAAAACGGAGAGATTTTTATCGCTAATATTTTAAAAAATAGTAAAAATTCATCTTTAGTCATACACGAAGATTTCGTGTAAAACATTATCCCCATACCACAGTATTTCTATACGTGGCGATCTGGTTTACCGAATGTTCAGCATGAATGGCTGAATACAAAGTGCCAATATCAAGCTAAAATATTAAAAATAAGTATAATACAAGGCTCACTTATACCCCTCTTACGGCTATATGTATATCCATTTAAAAATTAATTAAAATGTGACTAATATACAGATAAAAAGAGCCCTGCAAAAAGGAAAAATAGAATAGCAAAACGACAGCGTAACGACTACTCCCGCATTTTTTCCGAGTGGCGGAAAAGTAAACATGCTTTCTGTGTGTTGAGTTGATAACTTCCTTCTCATTCTCCCATGACATGGAGTCAGAAATACATCTACATGAGGGCTGCTGTTACGCGAGGGCCCGGGTTCGAGTCCCTGGGTAAGACATGGATGTAATTGTGTATGTACCATTGTAGTTTTATAATATATATAATGGAAAATAAAAATTGTTGTGACTTGTTGTTGTTACTATGTATAATAAGGATCATTCGAGGCGACAGCCATTGTAGCTATAGGCCCCAAAGCATTCTCCACCTCGGATGTCAAATGACAGCTACATGATCAAAAATCAAATGTTGCAACGAAAACTTTGTTTTTGAAGAAGTAACTTTTATAAAAACTGGAATTCACGCCTGATAGAGGATAAGGGCAAATTATGCATGTAATAACCCCACCTATATTTTTCAGCTTTAAGGGGACAAGGGACCTTAAAATCCTTAAAAATATTTTTTTTTATTTTTTGTAAATTTCACCTAAATATTATTCAAGGGTACATTATATGCATTATGGCATGTATTTAGCACAAAAAAAAAAAAAATTAAAAAAAAATTATTTTTGAGAAAAAATGGAATTTTACGCGTCGTCGTAGAAATTTTCGAAATGCCCCCTGCGTTCTCCATATCAATGAAAATCCCCAATATTTTTTATAAAAGTTTGTGTTATATATATAAATAAAATAGAGCATCGAATTTTAAAAATTTGAATTTAAAGGTAAAAAAAAAAAAAAATTAAAAATTTTGAAATTTTTTCGAAAAAATTTCAAAAATTTTCAATTTTTCATTTTCTTTTAACTTTAAAATTCAAATATATAAAACTTGATGCTCTATATTATTTATATATATAAAACAGACTTTTATAAAAAATATTGGGGATTTTCATTCATATGGGATGCGCAGGGGGCATTTCGAAGATTTCTAAGACGACGCGTAAAATTCCATTTTTTTCTCAAAAATAAATTTATTTTTTATTTTTTTTTGTACTAAATGCATGCCATAATGAATACAATGTACCCCTGAATAATATTTTAGATAAAATTTACAAAAAATTTAAAAAAATGAAAATTTTTGAAATTTTTTCGAAAAAATTTCAAAATTTTTAATTTTTTTTTTTTTTACCTTTAAATTCAAATATATAAAATTCGATGCTCTATTTTATTTATATATATAAATCAAACTTTTATAAAAAATATTGGGGATTTTCATTGATATGGGACGCGCAGGGGGCATTTCGAAGATTTCCAAGACAATGCGTAAAATTCCATTTTTTTCTCAAAAATAAAATTCTTTTTACATTTTTTTTTGTGATAAATGCATGCTATAATGCATATAATGTACCTTTAAATAATATTTAGGATGAAATTTACAAAAAATAAAGAAAAAATTGAAAAACTTTGAAATTTTGAAATTTTTTCGAAAAAATTTCAAAATTTTTCAATTTTTTTTTTTTTTTTTTTACCTTTAAATTGAAATATAGAAAATTCGATGCTCTATTTTGTTTATATATATAAACCAAACTTTTATAAAAAGTATTGGGGATTTTCATTGATATGGAAGACGCAGGGGGCATTTCGAAGATTTCTAAGACGACGCGTAAAATTCCATTTTTTTTCTCAAAAATAATTTTTTTTTTTTTTTTTTTTGTGATAAATGCATGGCATAATGCATATAATGTACCTTTGAATAATATTTAAGGTAAAATTTATAAAAAATAAAAAAAATTATTTTAAGCTCCCTTGTCCCCTTAATCGTGGACGCTACCAAAATGAGGAAAGGGGGGGAGGGACCCTGCCCCTCCCTAGATTTTAAAATTTAAGTAACTAGATATTTCTTTTTGTTATGTTTTCAAAAACAATATAAAATGTATTATTTTCGAGTAACTAAATTAAAAGAGCCTCTTTTCTTTAATGTTAGTATGTGCAAAATTCATAGTTCCTCTTTTTTTAAAGAGGTGCTGTTTGTGTTGTTTTATGATGGCCAATTGTCTACACTTAGGATATTGGGCCGAAGGGGGGGGGGTGCCTGGGGTCTTTCAAAGGGAAGCTAATCCGTATTTAAGCAAAAAAATCCAAGGTTCGAAGAAAACCACGAAAAAACTCTGAACGACTAGGCCGACGGGCGCGATTGGGTTCGAACCCAGCATCTCCCGTCTACCAGCTTTGAGAGCAGAACCTCTCGGCCACTGGTGGAGTGGTTTTGAAGAGGAACTAAGAATTTTGAGCTAGGACGACAGGAGTGGCATGGTGGAAGAGGGGGGGGGGAGCGGAGTGCATTGTATCCCTTCCTGCATTTTGAAATTTAATTAACTATTTTTTTTTTTTTTTTTTTTTTTTTTTTTTTGTCAGATTTAGAAGAGCACAGTAAAATATATTCTTTTCGAAAAACTTAAAATGGAAAACTAAATAAGACATTTTTAGAAAAGGGAGAAGGGAAATTGAGGGCCCTCGTTAGATTTTGAAATTTAACTAAAATATTTTTTGTGCGTGTTTGAATACGATTTTAAATATTAATGAAAGGGACTTTGAAATAATTTGGAGATTTTTTTTTTTTTAGGGTGCAATTTTTGTACGTGTTAGACTTCGAAGGGTTATTTTTACTGGTGGTAATTTAAGAGAAATTTATGACAAATTTTAGGATAAAAAGGGGACTTTGAAATACTTTCGTGATTATTTTTTTTCGTTTTAGGGGGAATATTTTGAGATTGAAATTTTTGAGCTTGTTAGAGTTGGAGGTGACATTGTTACTGGTTATAATATTAGAAAAAATTGTGACAAATTTAAGGTCAAAAAGGGCTTCGAAAAAATTTCGTGATTTGTTTTTCTTTTTAGGGGGAATTTTCGGGGATTGAAATTTTTGAGCGTGTTAGAGGTGAAATTGTTGGTCGTAATAACTTCATAAATGGGGTAATTAAAAATTTTAACTAGTAGACTCTTCAAAATAATTTCGAGATTTTTCTTTCTTTTTGTAGGGAATTAAAAAATAGTATTTTAAATGGTAATTAAAAATCTCAACGAGGGGACTTTAAGATAATTTTCAGATTTTTATTTCTAGAATGGGATTTTTATATCGCTATTTAAAATGGTAATTTTAAATATTAATTAAAAATTTTAACGAGGGGGTGTTAAGAATTTTTGACTGAACCGGTGGAAGACGTTAGATTTCCGGGTATTATCTAATATATTAATTTCGAAATAAATTTAAAATATTAATGAGGAAATGCGGGCATATCAAAATCTTAGATACCATAATATGCAATAATAAAACCTTTAAGTAAAACTTTCATGTTACCTGGTAAAGAAACAATTTTCATTTTCCTTCAACATACCTCATGTGATATCACGAAAATCTCCTAAGTCATTGAAGGTAATTTGGAGATGATAACTTACAGAAATAAACCTGTATGAAATCTTTTAAATAGAGGTATACTTCTCTTAAGATAACCTTTAGTTTTCATTTGCCTTAGAGATACCCGTTGAAACCTTCAAAATAGCAGCAAAATCTCAAAATTTTTAAAGGTTTTTCTCTGATTTTTTTACCTGGGTGTATAACAGACTGCTGTCAAACCTTTTACCCATATATTACCAGATTTAAGTTACAGACATTTTTGATTTATTCAATCTCACAAATTCGGCGATAAAATAGTATAAAGATTGCTAGACAAAAATACTGGTGTACCGCGGGTGCCACGAAACAAAACCCTGGTATAAGAAGTTTTTGCTTGAGCTTTCTAAAATAAGGCACATTGCGCACAGTGTTGCCCGTGGGCAACTTTTTTAAAATTCCCATTGGCACCACTTTTTTGAAATGAGAAAACTCCCCTTCTTTTAGTCTTAATTAATATGTCATTAAATAAGGCGAATTTTACAATTTCAAAAAAGTGGTGCACATCAAGAAATCTAAATAAAAAAATAGTAGCCCACTGGCAACATTGATTGCGCACAGTAAGAAAACAGTGTTGCCAGATGGGCTACTTTTTTTTAATTCAAATTCTTGATTGACACCACTTTTTTCAAATGGTAAAATGCGCTTTATTTAATGACATATTAATTAAGGCGAAAACAGAGGTAATTTTACAGTTTCCAAAAAGTGGTAGCATTGAAGAAATCTAAATTTAAAAAATGTAGCCTACTGGCAACACTGTAAGAAAATAAAAACATAACAATGTGTCTAACCTAAATGGAAGCAATTCGACAATTTGTCGAAATATTAACATGGAAATCGAATTATCATATTGCTGACGACTATCTTTAATCTTTTAAGAACAAAGTCAAACTTATTTCATTCCATTTGGAAGTTGAACTATTAAATACAGTGGTAGTCACATTTACAAGGCTCCCTTGGTCCGGCAACTGAATACCAATGAATTTTAACAGAAAATTTTATGCTAGGTTTGCGCTAGAATTAACTTTCAAAAGTGAGTCCAGGGCGGATTGTAAGAAAATCTAAACAGAAAATTTTTCTAAAATAATATTGGTATTCAGTTAGTGGACCATTTGGGAGCTCTGCATTTATATGCAAAAAATATTACAGCACTGTTTGTGGAAAGTTATATTTCCCTTATTTAAAGACAGATATCCTGCAATTAAATACGGCAAATATTTCTATTCGATTAAATTGGTAGCTGTAGGGTCGTGGGTCACCAAGCTGTTTTAGTATAGATAAATTTGCCTTATGAAATTACTGAAACTTTGCGAATATATAAGGCGAAGATGATCTTTCGGAATTTGTGGTGAAAAAATAATTTTAGGCAAAAAGTTGAATCATTTCAAGTACCACTGATTTAACAAAAAAAAAAATTGTTCGTGTTTACATTACGAAAGAATATATATGTCGTAGGATAACTGAGAATTCCGGTTTATTCGAAAGATCTCAGGGTTGTTTAACACTAGAACGCCCGGAAATTTTACTTAAGATTCATAAAAATATTTTACACCAAAATTTTTATTTAGAATTACTTGACTGATTTATTTAACGTAAATCTGCTTAGTTTAAATTTAACTTATTTTATGAAAGATTTTCTGGTTCTATTTGACATTTAATCATATGGTCGGAGTCGGATCGACTCCTTCTGGGTGTTTTAGTGTTAAAAAGACTTAGGCTGACTCAAAAATTATCTGCTATCTTACAGGTAGACTAATTTGGGTTAGTCCTATTTCCAACAGCCTATATAGCGTCATAGTAATTGTCAAATTATCTGTTGTTTCCCATTGAGCGTTATAATTGTCAGCTTTATTGTAATGATCTTATGTAGCTTCAGGATAATTGGAGAAAAACAATTATTTATTAACCTCTTGAGGGGCACCGGTATATATTATATACCACCTATGTTTAATAAAATTTTATACCAGAAAAAATTTATTAAATTTTACTTTTTTAACTTTGGTGGTAAAAAGCAGTAAAATTGCTTTTTCTTATTTTGAAATAAAATTTTTCTAATTTTCCGGTGCGAATTCAGCATTACACAAACGCAATCGCTTGCCCCTCAAGGGGTTAATCAGATTATTTTAGGCCCATTTCAATGTACGTATGCAGTTTTAACCCTCTGTGGTGCAACATCCAGTCTGACTCGGGATCATCTCTCTTTGCAAATTTGTTTTCGGTACTATAAAGCAGGCTATTCCAACACGGCTCCCGCGAAATAACAGAAAAATTTGCCTTATTTAATCACCCAACATCTCCGATTAAATAAGGTGGTGATTTCTGAAAGAATCTTCTGGTATTCTTCGCGCACCTGGTTGGACCATGGAACTATTACTAAGAAGGAACTGGCATGTCTTTAACCCATTAACCACTGACGTTGCGTTCACGCAACAGTCAAAATAATTGCTCATGCAATGAATTAATTACATTGGCACCACTATTTTAGAATTAAAAAAAAATGTCTTATTTATTGGCAGGAATTTTGCTATTTTAGTTAAGCGAAATTTACCTTACTGAATTTGTGGTGGGAAACTACTTTCAACAAGAAATTTGAAAATTTCTATCGTAATAGTTTTGGCGGTTAATGGGTTAAAGTAGTGAAGCTTCAACTGTAACCGCTTTCGCAGGAGTTGTTTACCGCCGGATTAAACTTCCACCAGTAAATTTAAATAAAAAAATTTCGCCTTATTAAACGCCGTATGAAATGCAAAATTTCAGTCATTAATAATGGTAGAAACAAATATTCATTTTTATTGGTGTAAGTTTACTTTGGCGGTTGTCGGGACATGCGTTTCCGCCATGTTTTGACAATCTAGAAAACCTTTTATCAGTTTCAGTGAAAAAGATTATAATACTGGGGTAAACTGAAACCAGTAAAAACAAACAGAAATTTTTATCATATTTGTAAGTCAATATTTCAATGAACAAGGCGCTTAAATAAGATGAAATTTTCTATTTTAATTTACAGGTGGAAAGATCGTCGCGGTGGTAATCAGAAACTATTAATACGATTTTAAGAAACAGCCACCATATTGTGACAAAGTCCTCAGTGAATTCGTTCGCAAATGGTAGACAGTACATTAACAGTAGAATCGCCACAGCGGTCATTTTGACCGGCAAAATCTGAAAATATTTTGATTCTAACCAGATTTTTTTTTCTAAAATATGTTAAATATGTACCACATAGAAATATGTTAAATAAGTAAGTTAAATAGTTTCAAAGAAAATTTCTGGTGTAAAATAGTTTTATAACACTTGAGTAAAATTTCCGGCGGTTCTAGTGTTAAATGTCCCCTCCTCTTTTTTCATAACTCCATGGGTTGGACTGCCTTGCTATAAAAATAAGCGATTTTTGCATTTCACAATCAGTGCGTTTCAGAAGTTTGGTAATTGAAGTTAACTTTACAAAAAAGTGGTGCCAACCGAATAAAATATGAACAAGTGACGCCGGTCTGGAAAGGGTTAAGATAATGCCTCGTCACTTGAATACTAGGGCCACACGCTGACACAAAAATTGCGGTATTAGTTGGTGGAATTTTTTTCAGAGTTAGTTTGCTCCCTTCTTTTGCCTTCTTTTTTAAAATTAAATATTGCTAAGAAACTGAGACAATATTCAATTTCCGGACAAATATTCAGGAAAAGTTTGATGTCCCTGTAAATTTATTGTATTTTAAAACGTATTTAGGGATTACATAAATGCAGGTATTTTGTGCTTTTAAACCTCAACATTACATTTCAGTAGAAAAAAGAGGACTTTTAAAATTCGCCATTAAAAGTATTTTAGTTTTATTGAGTGATGCATATCTGGAAAGAAATGCGATACTTCGATATGAAAAAAGCTGTAAGCGTCAAAATAAGAGGAAAAACATTCAAAACATGTTTTTTTTTCCCTGAAGTACCTTCTTACAAAAATAATTTAAGCACTAGGAATAAATGAAACAGCTAATCCTAAATATTAATGTGGTTAAGGAAAACAATCTAAAACTTTTTTTTTTTTTTTTTTTTTTTTTGGTAAATGAGATTATTTAGGGGATACTATATTTCTTAAAAATTGTGACAACCAGGCTAAAAAAATTTGGTTTTCGTAGATTTTTATGGTTAAAAAAGAACAAAGGTCAAAGGTTGTTATTGTAATTGGAAGAATAAATTTTAAAAATACACATAAAAATTAAACAAAACAGGATTCGTAAGATTCAGTATTGCTAATTTGTCGTCATTTCTTGCTTTTGAAATCTACCACTATTTCCGAATAGTGATATTTGCCAAATTTAAAGACAGGTGAGAAAAGTGATGTCAATTAAGGAACTAAATAAAAAAATAGCCTACTGGCAACACTGTTTTCATATTGCATAGTTTGACACGGTACCGACGATGTACATAAACTTTCCAACCATGAAATAGAGGAGAAAAATATCATTGTGGTTTCTTGCAGGACATTTCTAAATTTTAAAGCCTTCTTTTAACCTTTATCCAGCAAGTCAGTTCTGTGGCTGAAATGTTGGAAAGATTCACTGCCATCAGAATCTACAACTAAATTGATTTAAAACTGGTGTGCCACTTTGGCCTCTACTTTTAATTTAAAAATTTCGAATTCATATCTGAAATTCTGAAAGAAGAAATTTTACTTTAGGTAATAACGAAATGTGTGCCATTAAATAAAGAAAACAATACTGTACAGAATTTCTGGTGTATATTTAAATTTTCAAAATAAAAAAAGCCCAAATCTGCCAACCCTGAAAATGGAAAGCGGCTTTTTCATCTCGTGCATTATAAAAACAAAATATCTTACTAAAAATTCCGATTCGAATCGATCAGTGTTCAATAAAAATGAAGTGGGATGTATATTCCAATTACCCGATAAAGGATTAAAATAATCTACATTTATCTGTTAATTAATATGGTGTTATAGCTTAAAAAATGAAATTACAAAAAATCGTAAAAAACTTTATCATTCTTTCTATTCTAAATAATAAACTGTTGTGTGCAACAGTTTCCGGGAAAATCAGATGAAAAAAAGTGAAAATGCGTTCTAATTGTGTGAAACAAAATCGACCGTTAGAGTTGTAAATCAAATTTAATTATTTTCTGTTGTATTAGTCGATTGTGCTTGCCACACTTTCAGTCTTCTTCGGTAAATTTATGTGAACTTTTCTCATACGAAATAATCACGTACTCATAACTGTCATAATCCCTTTTTTTCATAATGCATGCCTCCCACAAGTTACATTTTTTAAAAACTGCTTTCTTCAAAGACAAATCTTTTCTTTAAATTTTTATTACAAATTTTGTTGAGACCTACCCAGAAGTTGATTTTTGTTGCAAATGTTGCAAACACCTACCACGAAAAATTTTCTTCAGTTATACCAGTAAGGAAAAAACGGACCAATTGAAGCCACGAGAACGTTCATTTCTTAACTAGAAAATTTATTTTATAAAATAAATCTTGCAATTTTGTGGTATTTATTTGGTACCATTTATTAACCCCCTGCGCTCTGACGTTGTTAGCGGATGTATGTCACTAGCCACCAGTGTTGCTGCATCTGGAAGATTTTTCTTTAGAAATTTTGAATTCACACCACAAAAATTTAATTGGTAATTTGCTTTTACAGTGGTATAAAATTTGCGCAGGGGAGGAGCCTACTGACACCGCTAATTGCTTATTGTATTATTCACCTTAATAAAAACTCGGAAATTATGTCATTAGATAAGCCGCAAAATACTACTAAAATGTAGTGGTGTCGATAGGCTCCGCCTCTGCGCCAATTTTCCACTACTGCTTTTACTTTATTTGGAAAATCAATCATTTTGTAATGCAGAAATAAGAGTTAAAACTTTCTGATGAGAATTCAGAATGTCTAATTAAAAAAATCAGCCCGATATCATGTCGTACGTACGTCCTTGTCGGAAATGAACAAAATAGCATAACGTACGCTGCATACGTCACAGAGCGCAAGAGGGTTAAGATACTGTGATACGGGATACAAGTCACAGTCGACTATTTTCTTTAATCTCTTCGTACTACTTTGTGAAAATAATCTCTGTCATACGTTCATACTTATATTTCCAAGAAGAACCTGCCCAGTGTTGCCAGTGGGCTACTTTTTTTTAATTCAGATTTCTTGATTGCCACCACTTTTTTGAAACTATAAAATCACCTTTGTTTTCGCCTTAATTAATATGTCATTAACCCTAGATCTACCGGGAATTTTATTCAAGTTTTAATAAAACGTTCTACACCAGAATTTTTATTTAAAACTATTTAACTTATTTATTTACCTTATTTTTGTCTGGTTTATATACTTAGTTTATTTTAAAGAAATTTCTGGTTTGAATGAATATTTTGTATGTACCTGTCGGGTCCAATGGACCCGTCTGGTAGACGGAGGGTTAAATAAGGCGCATTTTACCAGTTCAAAAAAGTCAAGAATATGAATTTAAAAAAAGTAGCCCATCTGGCAGCACTGAACCCGCGAGAAAAATGTTCATAGCTGCCAACTTTTACGCTTTCCTGCTACCACTAAAATTTAATAGCCACCTTGTTTAGTTCACCTTGTTTAATCGTGAGGTTTCGACGATTAAATAGGGCAATATTTACTATAAAATTTTAGTGGTAGGAAGAAAGCGTAAAAGTTGGAAGCTATGAATGTTTGTAAATTGTCATATGACAGAGTATAAATATTCACCAGTCCTGGCCAATTTTTCAAGCAGGTTTGAATCGTTTGCCGTCTGTTTTTATTAAGAAAGTCCGAATTCACACATGCATTTACGAATAGTATTTTTGCTTTATGCAAGAACAGACATTTCGAGATTACATGAAACGAAATTCTATTTTCTGTTTCTCGCAATGAATTCTCATATTCTGAATAAAAAAGGATTCCAGATTGGCAATTCTGTTTGTAAAATAATGAAATGATGGACAGACACCAGAATTTACAATCTAATTTATTAGAAAATAAAAACTTGCTTATTTCCCCGTACTTTATAAAAGGAAAATTTTAATTACCGTAATTTCCCGCCTATACGCAGCAGCACAGATTTCCTACAAGAATTTGTTTTAAATAAAATGCGACTTGCTTTTGCTTAGCATTTATTTGACTTGATTTTTCAAATAAAATTTCCTGTATGCAAAATACTTAAAAAAGCCGCAGCGTATAGGCGGGAAATTACGGTAAATAATCTTGGTGCCGTTTGCTACATTTGGAATTAAAATTAGGTGTCCTTTTTTGTGGACACCGCCCGCTAAATGCTTAACCCATACAGGGGCAAAGTACTTCTCTTCGTAAAATGCTGAAATAATTTATTCACACCAGAATTTACAAACGTACTTACTTGAAAATACGTAAAAAGTTTTATCCGAGTACACAATGAAAGGAAAATTTTAATTCAGAATTATGGTGCCAATGTGGTATTTAGGGATTAAAAATAAGTGGTTTAAAAATGAACCACCGCCCTTGAAGGAATTAAAGGATTAACCCTTAAATGCGCGATTTTTTATTTTGTTTCGGAAAAATTATATATGATTCTCTGAAAGGTTTATTACACAGTAAAAATAATGAAAAAAATCAGAGATACATTTTTCATATAGTACATCAATCTTTTCTTCTTTTGCACATCTGCAATACAAGAGAAAACTACTGTCGTGTGGCTGTTTTACGCTAAAATAGCGCAAATTAGTAAATACTTTAATAAGTATGTCATCAAATACCTTATTTTATATAATTATTTATTTTATAAAACTTAACTTTTAACCCTTTAATTCCTAAAATCGAATACGTTCTAGAAATTACGTAGTTCAGATAACCTGACTTTACTTCAGAAAGTTTCAATGGATAACTTCGCTTTATTTAAATACGGAATGTTTGATTTTTAATTAAAGCAAATATTGCTAGGCTTAGATGCTGTATGTTACCTGGCCACTAATTTGAATTTGTTGGCGGTGCTTTTGGATATGGCAACCATGTTCTGGTAACCCCGTTTTTTTCGGAGATCGTGTTCTGATGCGCATTCAGTTGATTGAATATGGCTTGTGATATCGTGTTGTGTTTCTGTCAATTATTTTTATGTTACATTTATTGGATGTATTTGATTGAATATGGGTTCTGTAGTCCGTTTAAACGCTCTTGCTGAAATAATTGAGAAACATGAGGAAATTTTGACGAATAAAGTGTGTGTTTACAGTGCGTATTCATAAGCCTATTTTGGAAAATGACGGTGGTACTAGCAGGCATTTCCTGCTTGAACTTTCAAAAAAGCAGATGTCTGTTAAGGTATGTTGATAATTTTATGTCTATTTTATTGCCTTACGAGTTTTGTACATTTTGAGACGGCTACACAACGAGAACTGTTGAATTTTGAGATTGCTACTCAGCGAGAACTGCTGAATCCAGTGATGTTTTTTACAGTTAATGAGCGCGGAGCGCTCATATAACGATTACTGATTGCTACTTTAGCGAGTTTTGTTTATTATTTACATTTTATTTTCCTTAAGCCTAACGTGCGTAAGGTCGGTGCTAGGCTCAAAATCGGTGCTTGGTGACATTTACTACTTGGCGAAAAAGGGGTTTTCACGCCAAGAAAAATTCCAAGATGGCGGCCTTGCGAATTTATGACATCTGTTCCTATTGCTGTTTTAATTTTCTGGTGTTAATTAGGTGTATGCGAATTAAAAAAAAATCTATTAAATTAAAATCAGTGTTCTTTGAATATATGCAAAGCTGCGCACTAAAGGGTTAAGCAAGATTGCTGGATTGAAATATATTTTTTGATATAAATAATTACTCGAGTCTAGCAGCTGAGCGTATTGAACCAGAAAACTTAGCTGAAAACTTACGGGTTTCCTTCAACTGAAACAAACAAACAAACAAAAAAAAAATCATATTTATTTTTTATATAAGTAAACACTTAACTGATTTGCCCGTATGCCCGTATGGGCAAGAAGAGTTTGCTTGATCCATCGCTTAAAGCTTCTTGATACCACTAATTTTTTTAATTACAATTTCATACTATTTAATGAGAGAAATTTTTAGACTAAATATTACGAATATTTTAGTTTTAAAAAAGTGGTGTTTATTCCATATTTTCAATTTATTGTATCAAAGAAAAAAGAATCACTCAAGTGGTTAAAAATAATTATTTAAAAAAATGTGTTTTTCTTTGAAAGAAAATGTTTCCTCGCATTTTTTATTTGATTTAGTGAAATTTCTTTTTCTAAATAGGTTTATTTGACTTGGAGGTTTGCAGCTCTGTACAAGGTATATACAGAGGGTCTCCTCTTATCGTTGAGCAACAGATAATTCCGTCCCAATCTCTGAAAATTTCATTGTTTGTTATTCACTATATGAAAATTTGTTTACCTTAAAATAGTTGCTTTTTTATATAAAGTTGAGAAATGCAAACTTTTATACTGTCCTTGTAATTTATATTTAGAAAAAGTTTCGATGTGATCTAACAAGCAAAATAAATTCAATTCCTCTAAAACCAGAACTTGATAAATTACTGTACTCTGGATTTTTTAATTTTCAGCGTTTTCCGGCAGTTAAAGTGCTTTTTGCAGTTTTCAGAAGATGACTATAAAACAAAAGTTTTATAATGTGCATGGGATAGACACAAATCAAGAAACAAAAAATGCATACAATAAGAAATCTATCTAAATCTGCCTGCAAAAATAAAGGTAGAGCTTGCACCAGTAATATTATGTACCAAAGTGTCGTTAACTTCCAGGCAAAGTGGTGTAACGGTTGAATGCCTTTTTGTATCTTCGCAGTCGAAAGATTGTTTCAGGAACAAGCGCTGCTGAGAAGCTCAAGCACGTCATGTTATGACTGGCGTCTCATTCCTACACTGCCAAAAAAAGGGGGTATCGTTAGGCTTAATTTGAGTTTATGAAATGCCAAATGAGGTTTAAATCAGTGTTGCCAGTGGGCTACTTCTTTTTTAAATTCAGATTTCTTGATTGCCACCACTTTTTTGAAACGATAAAATCACCTTTGTTTTCGCCTTAATTAATATGTCATTAAATAAGGCACATTTTACCAGTTCAAAAAAGTGGTGCCAATCAAGAATATGAACTTAAAAATAGTAGCCCATCTGGCAACACTGGTTTAAATATACTCTCGTTTTGATGTGAGCACCGTATAAAGTGTTATGATACACTCAAAATAGTTTAATTTTAATCGTTTAAAGAAATTGTGGGAGCCGAACTCCAATTCAGGTGTAAACTTTTTAAACGACATATATCTCAGTCCGCCATTTTGAAATCCGTTTATAGCGGTGTTCCCGGGCTCGGATTTTGATTTTCGATATGTTTCTCAGTAATAATTAAAAAACATTTAACGAACTTCTGTTGCAGTTTTGACCGAGTTGGGGGTGTGTTAATTTTAATTTGATTGGACTATTTACTCGAAAACCAACCAGGCCGGCGCTGGTTTTAAAAAAAGAAAGAGTCACGTAGACGTGACATACTGTAAGTCCAGATCTAAGGAACGAATGATTTGTCTTCTTTGTGAAAGAGAAAACAACTGCTACTTCTTATTCTTGGAATAAATTTAATTCTCGATATAAGTTTAATAAAAGGAAGCTTTTGAAATAGTAAGTATATATTTACTTATTGTTTATTTGATTACGAACACTAAAATATCTTTTTAATTGTCTGTATTTAGCTTTGGTTTTATCGAGTTTAATAGTTTTAAATTCTGTGAGCTAAAACAGCTTTAAAATATCTATTACGCGTATCTATTGTGTTATATGTACAAGTATAAGTTTACAAATAATAAGTACAAGTAATTTTAACAATATAGCCTTCCACTTGATCGTACATATTGTTTGTGTGATTACGTACACCAGAATATCCAAGTAAACAAATATGTTTTCCTTGCACTTGAAATTCTATTTAAACTCTTGCTTGTGTGATGCACGGATATATTTATTTGTTTTACACACACACACACACACACACACACACAAACACACACATATATATATATATACATATATATATAAAATTGATACATAATACTTATAGAATATGATTTAGTAGATTAATTATTTAGATATTTTAAAAATCAAAATTACTTATAATGTAAACATCCAAAAATGTGTCTATCGTACAGTCTATTGGTGCCATTTTAAAATTTTGGCATTTTCGTCACTTTTGAGACGTTCAGTATACAATGAATTCCACTTGTTAACTTTAAAATAATGTTCGATTCAACTAAATTAAGGATCGTAGATTACTTTTTAACCATGAATTTTAAGTTTTCAATAAGTTGTAACTATTTGCGAAGCATTTAAAAAAGTATCGTTTTTAGGATTATGGCTTCCATTTTCCCATAGGAAATACATTACGTAAACGACGATATTATTAAGCTTTTTTAACTACAAAAACTAACTTTTTCTGAAAAACTAAGGAGATATGCAGCTCATTTAAAGCTTAAGCTTCAAGATTCTATCTAGTTGTAAAAGTTTTGAACACTTTTTGTGTATTTGCTGAGCGTTTCAAAAGTTCACATTTTTCGATTTTCCAGTTATCCCTCGTCCATAGAAATATATGGGATTTTTACTATTGTTGACATACTTTAACATAGCTTGCTTTCAACCTTTTTATTAATTATTTTGAAAAACTAATACTTGTTTTATGTTCTATAAAGTCCGGGCTTTGCTGCGCCACCCACCGTGTATTCCTGTGTTGAGTTTAGATATGTTTAAAAAATTCATGAAATTTGGTATATATTTTTTTTTTGTTTCAGACCACTTTCCCATAGCGTTACGCGTTTTGTTTACTTTGTTTTGCACCTTTTTTAACTATTTAACACTTTCAGGGGCAAGGCATCTCTGCTCAAAAAATGTTCAAATAATTAATTCACACCGCAATTAACAAACGAATTTATATTCAAATAATCAAAAGCCTTTTTTCACGTTTATTATGAGATCGAAATTGTACTAAAAAATTACTGGTGCTATTTGGATATTTAGGCATTAAAATTAACCGTTTGCAGACTGCAAACGGCGCCCCTCAAAGGGTTAAACTTTATCATTTTGCTTAACTATTAGTATATTTTAAAAGCTTATACTTCCAGCTTTCTAGCGGTGTAGTGTTTATTAATTAATTATGCCGTTAAGTATTTTTAATTTGAATATAAAAAGTAATAAGATTGTTCTTTAGCGCTTGAGAGGTTGGTGGTTTTTAGTTCTCTGTATCTGATTTTTGTACAATTTGCAATGTTTAGTTGTATTTATGGTATATTTATTTTAATTTGCTTAGACGATTTATATTAGATGTAAATTTCCAACTGGGCGAAAAATGTCCGGACCAGGATTCGAACCCGGGATCTCCTTGCTGAAGCCGCCAGTACTCTATTTACAGTATTTATAAATCATCCCATGATATTTTGGTATTCATGTTTATGCCTGAATTATTATTTTAAAAAGAATAATTTTGCACTTTTCATTTATATTTTTAAATCGCGGCATAATATTTTGGTTCTAGTGTAGACATTACAACACATATATTTATTTTCTTTATAAACAAAGTTTTAGGGACAGACATTATACATTAAATTATTTCATTTTTTTTAAATAAATTGATAATAAATCATATCATCAACTTCAAAATAAAAGCATTTTGTTTCTCATTTCTGTGAAAAGAGGGCTGCATTTTTTTTTCAAAACTTCCGAGCTTAGCGCTAGAAGTTGCAGGACATTTCAGCGTTCAATGGTTATGTAACAATACTTTAAAAAATCAGTCAGATGCGGCAACACTGTGGAATTCCGCATCTGGCTGAATTTTTATTTCGGGATTCCGAATTCTCGCGAGTAAGCTTTAATAGTTATTATTGTTTTATAAGATGATAGATATTCCACAAATAAAATAAAATAAAATTGCTATTCAAAAATTTCCGATATGGATTCCATCACTAGTGAGAAGCCGGTCATTTGTGATGACGTCACACTCGTGACCTATGGCCGTGAGTATTTCGATGGCAGCTACTATGCACATGAAAATTTGAAAAAACGAGGTACACGATATGCAGGGATGAGATTTCTTCGCTTATTTTCACATCAATATAATCTTAGAGAAAATGTTTTTTTTTAATTAAATCGGAAAATACTGCAATTTAAGAGAACAACATTTCACTAATATTATAATGGTATGCAAAAGCGCGGAGAAATCTCATCCTTGGATGTATTATCACAATAACAGAAGTAACGGTCATTTCGTCGGTACTACTTTTTTCGTCGGTACCAGAGGACTACTTTTTTTTTATAATTCAGATATATTGATTCACAGCACTTTTCAAAATAGTAAAATTCGCCTTATTTAATGACACATTAATTATGGCGAAAACAAGGGAAATTTTACCATTTCAGAAAAGTGGTGTCAATCTAGAAATCTGATTTTTTTTTTAAAGTAGCCAACTGGCAACATTCTTTTCATATTGAATAGTTTGACATGGTACTGACGATTTTCACAGGTACTAAATAAGTATATTTGAAATCAACCACCAAATATTTCTTCGTAAAAAAAGTTAGTTCAATATATACATAGCTGCTAACTTTTACGTTTTTTTTCTTACCACTAAAATTTAATAGAAAGTTTTGCCTTATTTAACCGCCAAAACCTGCGATTTAATAAGGTAAAAATTTATGTTAAATTTCACTGGTAACAAAAAAGCTTAAAATTTGCAGCTGGGTATATATATGATACAGAAATAAATACAAAACTGAATTAAATAGTGTTAATTAATTTTTAAATGCAAAATATTTTTATAAAACTTTAATAAAATGTTCGGTCGTATATATAACTACATATACTTGATAATGGTGTATACATAGGATAAAAAACTGAATTTTAAACCGAAAAATTTAATGACATGTTTTTTTTTAACTAGTTATTTATTATCAACTTTCACTGAATAGAATTCCTGGTTACATTTGCATAGAAAGAAAACGTAAGTTTGGCAGGTACGGTGTGTATATACATCGCGCGATCTAAATGTTTCCGGAATGAATGTATTTTAATCTGCGAAAAGTTTTAACGAAAAATTTAGATTAGAAAGTGAAATAAAATATGTACCACAAAGGAATAAATTTCATATTAATGGAGATAATTCCCATCTCTGAATAGAGTTATATGCATTTTGGGAACTTTTGGATCTTACCACGTACATCTCTAGGAGAACCAGGGGCAGAATGGGGTACCAAGTTGAAAATATGTTTTAAAAATACAAAAGGCTTAATTAAGAAAGCTTCAAAATTTTCTGTCAACACATTATAGTATAATAATTATAAAAATGTAACAATACTGTAAGAAATCAAAAGAAAAAAAATATTTTTTTACAGATACACAACAATATGTCATTTGCCCCGTTCTGCCCCTGGTATAGGACAGAACAGGTCGGTAAGGACAAGTAATTAAAAAAACATATAAAACTATTGGAAATGAAAAAAAAAATTTGCTGTATATTTATTTAGTTGTAAGTGAATATAAAGGATGAACTACAGTTTTCATTGATTGCCAGATGTTTTATGGTATTTTAATATGTCTATTGACAAAATTCACATACTAAGACAGTCTCATCATCTTCGCTATATATTGCCGTACAGGAATTCTATGCCCATTTTTTGCCCATGGATCAAGCAACCCAACCTTCAACTGACTTTGAGTAAAATTCACCGCAATACAAACATCCGCAGTCAGAACAAGTTATTTAAAATCATTTCGGGACATCACCATATAGGTCAAGGAGGTAAGTTCCCTCTAGAAAGATACGTAAACAAACGTTTATGTAACTAAACTAAAACGAAACTAAAGCAAATTAAACGTACTTCAAGCATGAACTAACTATAGTTGTAATGTAAACAAATGTGCATTTAACAAACGTACCTTTGTTACAAAATCGTCATAAATTACAACACGTTAGCAAAAAATCACACAACGAAAAATTTATGCACAAACGCTTAAGAAAATTAGACTAACATGGCTGCCGAAGTTGAACGGCAACAGGTTTTCTTACTTCTGCTTATTGCTGCTCGCTAGCAGTACCTCCTTGACAGTGAAAAACTTCAAACTTCATTCCGTCCCGGTACCCCGTACAAATATATATAATATATATATATAAGTGGTACCATAATTTTTCAAATATAAGGTGCTTCCTATTTTATTTTTTATATTTGAGATTTCGTAAAGTAGAGATGTCAAATACACGTGCCCGAAAGAAAAATGCAAACACTTTTCATTAATAATTTTATCTGCCTTTTTAAATATCAGAATATCTTTCTTTAAATAGGCCGAATAATGCTTTTTCGAATTTGGCTTTCTAGCGCGAACGTTTGCCATCCCTGCCTTAAAATATGCGCTTAAATAAAAACTAAGATTTTCTGCTTTCAAGTATGACGAAATTGTCTGTAAAAAACTACGAGTTCTATGCGGCTCAAAGTCCATTGTTGCCACACGGGCTGGTATTATTATTCAGATTACTTGATCACCACCCCTTTTTTCAAATATTATTATTTGCGTTATTTTTTTTACATTTTTAGTCTGTCATTAAATAAGGCGAATATTAAAACATTCGCGTCCGCTGAGGTGAATCAACGTCATTTGCAAATCTTTACCCTATTGCATGGAGCTGTAAATAGAGAGGAAATTACATATCCTCAAAATGGAGAAGCTTCAACTTTAACCGGTTTCACAGGGGCTTATTGCTGCCGACCAAATTTCCACAACCAAATTTAAATAGAAATTTTCTCTTTATTTAACCTCTTCAAGGGCCGGTGGCTGATTTTTGGACCATCTAATTTTAATCCCTCAATGCCACATTGGAACTAGAATATTGGAATGAAAAATTCCCTTTATGAAGTACGTGAAAATAAAGCTGTTGCTTATTTTAAAATAAATCTCTTTCTAATTTCTGGTGTCAATCACACATTTCAGCATTTTGTGAATAGAACAGCCTTGCCCCTGAAAGGGTTAAACGCTTTATTCATGCTGATTTTTAATCTTAATTATAGCACAAATTTCACGCCAGAATATTTATTGAAAATTATTTAACCTACTTATTAAATTTATTTCTGTGCGATTTATATTTATTTATTTTATGAAGAAATTTCTGATCCTAATCGAAATATTTTCTTTTGGTACTGGTCGATTAATAGTTTGTAACGTTTAATGATTTTCTATACCAATATTAAAAAAAAAAAATTCAATTTTGTTGAATCGTAGATTTGTGCAATTATATAAATAAAATATATATATAAAAAAAATGGGATTAAAAAATTCATAAACATTGTCACCAGGACTGTATTATGAACGCTTGCAGCATATGCAAGCATCAAACAGCAAACGGAAACATTACTTTAGCCTTATATATCGGATATATCTGCGATTGAATAAGAATAAAATTAGTATTATCTTTACTGGTGGAAGTTTGTACATGTTTCACATGCTCAGATTACGACACTGTTTGGAAATTATGGTGAAAAATAGCAGATTATCATACAATGACATGATAAAGTAAGTTTTTCAAACTTTGAGATAGTCGCGGGAGATCGATTTTTGAATTTTCAGTGAATTTTTGAGACAAAATGTATGTATCATCTGTATTTTGAGAACTGCTATAGCCTAAGGTTTTCTTTCATTATATCATCGGTACCATATCAAATTTTCCAATATGAAAACAGTGTTGCCAGTGGTCAACTTTTTTTCAAATTCAGATTTCTTGTTGGCACCACTTTTTTGAAAAATTAAAATTTAATCTTCTATAATCACGTATAAAACAAGGGGAATTTGACCGCTTCAGTAAAGTGGTGCAAATCAATATTTTTTAATTTTTAAAAAGTAGTCCACTGGAAACACCGTTTTCGTATTGGATAGTTTGACATGGTATCGACGATATTAGGCCAGTGTTGCCAGATGGGCTACTTTAAAAAAAAATCAGATTCTTGATTGGCACCACTTTTTGAAATAGTGAAACGTTCCTTATTTAATAACATATTAATTAAGACAAAAACAAAGTGCATTTTACCGTTTCAAACAAGTGTTGCCAATCAAGAAATCTGAATTTAAAAAAAGTAGCCCACTGGCAACACTGTATTAGGCTGTCCCAAAATTTTGTTTCGCAAATTCCCGTGATCTTTTTATATTCATCTCCCAACACTTTCTGTAAACAAAAATATTTCACGCATACTTTGACAACATATGCAAATTAAATGTAACTAATTTTTTCTAATAGTGTTACGAATAGAATATAAAAATAGTCGCTAGCGGCCGCCTTGCCGATTACCTAGCGCGACGTTCTGGAACGCGATTCCATCTGAAAAAAAGATACTCGTTTGGAAAAATTTACCACCGGGGACAAAAGTTGGATACTTTATGAGAACGTGGGGTGAAAACAATCCTGATCCAGCTGATACAAAGGCCCCATTCCTGTCGCTAAATCCAGTCTCCAACAGAAGATAGTTTTCCTGTCTTTTTGGTGGGACTGGATATACAGGGCTCCCAAATGGTCAGCCAACTGAATACCAATATTATTTTAGAAAAATTTTCTTTTTAGATTTTCCTTACAAACCGCCCCGGACCCACTTTTGAAAGTTAATTCTAGCGCAAACCTACCATCAAATTTAATGTTAAAATTTATTGGTATTCAGTTGGTGAACCATTTGGGAGCCCTGGATATACTACTTGCTACTTCCAGGAAACCAGACAATCAACTCTGAAAAATACGGCTGGCAACTCGACGAACTGGATCCGGCAACAGCCAGGAAACTGCCCGAAGTAGCAAACAGACGAGGTATTGTCTTCCATCATGACAGCGCCAGGCCACACGTAGAATTGGCTGTCAGAAACAAACTCCTTGCATTCGACTGAGACGTTCTGATTCACCCTACCCATTTCGGGCATTGCTCCGTCCGACTGATACTTGTTTTTTTCTCTCAAAAATTCCTTTCGCTGGCAAAATTCACACTTTGAATGACATAAAAACTCCCTTCGAAGATTATTTTGCCAGCGGATTGCGAATATTGTAGAAATAAGACATTATGAAACTTCCCGGGATGATGGAAGAAGATGCATATATTTTGCATTAAAATCTCGCCAGTTTGAAATTTTGCATATTTCATTTCTTGTAAAAAAAAAAAAAAAAAAAAAAAAAAAAAAACGAAGGAAACTTTTAAGCAACCTAATACAAAACAATTTGTAATAAATAACGCATCGTAGAGTCAGAATTGCATTGGACCTGATTTTTTATACTGAAGAATGTTCCAATTCTGTTTTTACACAATGAAACGTTTAACGGCTTGCAAAAAATAAATATATATTTTTAATAGATATCTTTACCTTATTTAATGTATATTAATAAATAATGATTACTATTAAAATTAGTGATATTTTATGCCGTAATCCATAAATATATAGTCATGTAAAAACTAAATTAGATGTGCATTTTTGACATTTCAAAATGTGGAGAACCCAGGCAGAAGACACACAGGGAACATCGTACCACTCTTTTCGTACAGTAAATTTTGCCTTTTCTGTATTGACATCGTGAATTTTATAAAAACGCAGAAGTTTAAATTTCATAAGAAAATTATTCTTTTTCCATACAAGGGTCAAATTTTATAAACATGCATTGCCGTTGTTGAATTTTAAATTATTTGACTGTACAAAAACATAAAAATTGTTTGGGATTTCTTCTAAACTATACCAATATTTACAAAAATAATATATATTCTATTATATACTAATATATATTTTTAAATTACGTAACAAGAATTCTTGAGAAAACAATATATTAAAAAAAAATGGAAGTTGTAGAAAAATATTTAATTCGATTCATAGAAAGAAGTGTAGTTAAAAAAATCCAGTACTTGAACTAAAAGAATTAACTCTTATTCCTTTAATACTTTCATAAAATAGCGGAATATGAAACAAAATCTGGGGTGATTAGTGTCAAAACAAGGGAGAAACAACGAAAAATATGATTTTATAATTTTGCTTTAGAATGCTTTTGTACGGAAATCCCTTAAACGCTGAGAATAAATGATATAGCAAATCCAGATGTTAACGTGTATGAGAAAAATATTCGGAAAGTTGTTCGTTTTTTAAATGGGATTTGTTTGGAGATATTGCGCTTCTTCGATAGCTGTAGAAAACAGGCTTTAAAGTAGTTTAGACTTTCATGGTTTTTTATGAGTTAGAATAAATATCGAGCTGAAATTTTGTTATCGTATTTAGAAGAAATTTAACAATAAAGAAAGAAAGAATAAAGTTAACAATAGGAATAAAGAAACTTTTAAAGAAAAACATGTAGAAAAATGCCCTTGTCTGAATGACATAAATTGAGATTCTTTTTAAATATCGTTGTTAGATTTTCTTAATGTTGTTGCTAATATTATTATTGTTATTGAAATATTAACGATGATATCTTATAAAAATTGAAAAGTTGATTAATTTTTAAATTTTGTTCTGTTATCATAATTATTATGAAAGAAAAATACTGTACTTCCAAAAACAATTAAGTATATATTTTAATTAAATATACTGGGGATTGCGATTCAGCATGCCAGAATGATATTTGCCACCGATTTTTTTAATCACTTTTGTCACCTAATTATTCTCTGCATTCCTTCCATTAAGAAATTTGAAGATTATATTTCCAAAAAGTTGAGGCAATTGGCCTTCTAGCGCTCTGATTTGACGTTCCTGAAATATGCCCAGTACCACCGGGTTAGATGCATGTAATATTATGGAAATATTCAACATACACAGGACGTATGTAGCTGGATATATTGGCTTCTATGTTTTTAAAAGTTACACAATAAGAAAAACTCGTTATTTAGATGTTATGGGCAGAAGGAAACAAATGGCTGGCCGCCACATGGATCAATGCATTTGAGAACGATCTCCCCAAAGCAGTTTTTTTATTCCACAGTATCAAGAGCAGAGTAAAAATATACGACTAGCAGAAAAAAGGCGGTAATTCGCTAAACTATGAAAGAATAATCATGTTTGAATGAATTTTATATTCTAAATATGTAGCTCTTTCGAATGCAGTCAGTGACATCAAAACTTAGCGTAGGTGGTCCAATGTAGTTATGAATAAAGTGGAGGGTGCATATATTGTATTGTCTACGAGTCGCGAGTGAAGTAACTGAGGAGGTTGTCACAAGATGGCGGCTGGTGTTTTCTCATTGGATGAAAAGGTTCTGATTACCGTAGGGGAAAATACCCAACAGTAAATTTTTAATAGAAAATTTTGCCTTACTTTAGCGGCTTTTCCATGAAACATTTCTCTTATAAATATGGTTAAATTCTCTATTTGTTTTTACTACTGGAAATTTGACGAGGTATTATAATCTTTTCCACTGACAGTGAGAGGCCGTTGTCTAGGTTGCCACAATATGGTGGAAACGTGGTGTCAGACCGCCGAAGCAAACATCCACCAGTAAAATTAATATTTATTTTTGCCATTATTTATGACTGAAATTTTGTATATATAAGGCGTTTAATTGAGGATAAAATTTCTATTTAAATTTACTAATGGAAGTTTTCCCGGCAATAATCAACAACTGCGAAAGCGGTTACTGTTGAAGCTTCATTATCTTATGGATATATCAGTTCCTCTTTATTAATAGTTCAATGGGTGACCCTCAAAATGAATTACACAGGTAGCCAGTAGATAATTTAACGGAGATTCTAACGTATAATCCACCGATCAAAGAATCATGTCCATAAAACAGGAATTTTATTTTCTAATTGATGTCAAATATTTACCACGATCTAATAAGTTGCATTTTAATATATGAAATTTCTGGGTATAAACATGATTGTTTGTTCCGCAGATTATACGCCGGAAATTGCGGTATGCATTTCTCGCTCACCAAATAGGCTTCAGGAGCGGGAGAAAGACATGAAAATCACCTTTAAGTGCACGTCACCGAACTAAATGTCTTGGATGGGCCAGATAATACAATTAACTATCAATAATTAACTATCTGAAAACTATGGAGCTATGAATAAAAAGAAGGACACAGATAGTGTAGCATATACCGGATGCAAGTGAGTAAGTGAAAGTACTGAGGTTGTCACAAGATGGCACTGTTGTTTTTTCCCCATTGGATCAGTATCTTATTAATGCCTGCATAAATTCCAACCAGTAAAATCGAATAGAATTTTTCGCTATACCTGTGAGAGAAATACGGCGTCAAGAATGCGTTTAACCGCTGCCTTCGAAATGCCCAAGGCCAGAGGACACGAGTTGTGACGTCATCACTAATCGACCGACATCTCTCTAGTGTTGGAATTGACACCGGAAAATTTTGACTAGCAATTTTCTGTTATTTTATCTGTGGAATATATATATATATATATTATCTTATAAAACAATAATAACTATTTAAATTTACTGGTGAGAATTTGGAATCCCTAAATAAAATTTCAGCCAGATGCGGAATGCCACAATGTTCCCGCATCTGGCTGATTTTTTATTGGAGGATTCCAAATTCTCCCCAGTAAGTTTAAATAGTTATTATTGTTTTATAAGATGATAGATATTCCACAAATAAAGTAAAAGAAAATTGCTATTCAAAATTTTCCAGTGTGAATTCCAACACTAGTGAGAATTCGGCAGATTAGTGATGACGTCACAACTCGTGTCCTCAGGCCTTGAGTATTTCGGTGGCAGCGGCTTAACCCCTTGAATAGTGGTGGTTCACTTTTGGACAACATAATTTTAATCCCTAAATGCCGCACTGGCTCCAGAATTTGGAAATGAAAATTTTCATTTTAGTAAATATGTGCAGAAATGCTTTAACGTATTTCGAAATAATTTTTTTTTTTTTTTTTTGTAAAATCTGGTGTCTATCAATCATTTGAACATTTCACGTATAGAAGTACTTTGCTCCTTAAAGGGTTAAAAACGTATTAAAATTAAAAAAAAAATTGGTGGATGTTTTCTATGTGGTAATATAATTCGCTGGCATTGACAGGAGAATTTTTTAGGTTGTCACAACATGGCGGTTTCGGAAGCTCTGACTACCACAAAATCAAACTTACATCATACAAAAGGATTAGATATTCCTGACTTGATTATGACAGAAATATTACATGAATTAATAAGGAAGAAATTTCTTTTCAAATTTATTCGTGGAAGTTTGCTTTAGTTAACCAGAATCTGCAGAAACGATTACAGTTGAAGTTTCAGAATTTTGAGGATATGTCAGTTCTTCCTTATTCATAGTTCAACGCTGATTACAGGCCAGGAATTGCGACTATTTTTATATTTAATTTCACTACAATTTAAGAAAAAATCTTCTGTTTTAGATTTCCATGTAAGATACACTAGTATAAGTGCATTGCACATTTTTTCTTAAAAAACAAAAAAAAAAAAAAACAAAAAAAAAACTGGTAACAATAAAATAAAAATAATCCTCGGGGACCCATGGCCTAATTAACAACATTGGAAACTTTCACCAGTAAAAAGGAGAAGAATTTCTTTCCTTATATATGACAGTAATTTTTTATGAATAGGCCGTTTAAATAAGGCAAAAATTTCTATTAAAATTTATTGGTGGAAGTTTGCTTCTTTATATATCAGACCCTGCTGGAACGTATATGTCCAAATCCATAATAAGAGGTTGGAAACAGGAACCATTGAGGTATGAGTCTCAATTTCGACTGTGTCACATTGATAGCAGAAAAAGAATATAGAGTCGGTCTCATGAAAGCAGAGGTGAAGAAGGCTATGGAGGCTCATCATGTGCCGTATGTGTACATCCATGGGAAAGCGCCTTTGGTACTAGTAGAAAGCATTCTCTCCCCAGCATTGTATGTCCACTTTAATCTAGTCAACCAAATTTAGCTTTTTTCTTTTTTTTTTTTTGCTATTTCTGGCACACGGATAGAAACGGAATTTTGAATAAAATAACTGCTTTTACCAAGGTCATCCATCCAGTTTCTTTTTTCGAGAATAATTCCACTGAAACCTGCTTCTTTACGCGACAGTCAAGAAGTAGGACATTTTCCCTGTACGCCATTATTACGCTATTTTGTTACCAGTACTTTTGACTATTTAATTCAGTGGTATGGAAAAAGAGTAAAATTTGGTATCGATATATTACGATTAGTGTTGCCAAGTGTCCCGCGTAAATCGGGGTTCCAAATGCTCTAGAGAACAGTATTATAAAGCAATTTTCTTTGCCTTATCTAATGGCAGAATTATCTGCGGTTAAAGGTGGCGAAATAAACTGTAATTAGTGGTGTCTATAGCATTTGGAGTCGTGATTTACGCGGGACACCTGGAAAAACTAATTATGATAATCGAAAAAATATAGGGCAAGAACGTCACAACATGTCAGACTTATTAACCCTTTAGCGGGTTGTGTCCCCAGAAAAGGACGCTTAAGAGTACTGGCACCCAGAATATTTAATGTAAAATTTCCTTTTATAAAGTACGGGGAAATAAGCAATTATTTTCTAATAAATTAGTTTGCAAATTCCAGTGTCAGTCCTTCATTTCATCATTTTACAAACAGAATTACTCCGCGCTGGAAAGGGATAAATGATTTATTGAAATTTCTTACAAAAGTTTATCATGTCATACTTCAGAAACTTTGATTTGTTAAAACCATGTCGCGTCATGTGGCAATCTCTATGACGGTCAGTGAAGCAACAACACGTTAATAATCAGGTGTCTCTAAATCAGTGGCACTAGAGTTTATACCAGGGGTGGGCAACTATGGTACGCCGGACACCACTAAAATTTTACAGAAAAAGCCGACTTCTTGAATCCTAGAGATTCGATGATTAGATAAAGCAATCATTACTACAAAATGTTAGTGGTGTCGAGCGTGCCACAGTTGGTCACCCCTGGTTTATACAGCCGGTATTTCCTGTTCGGATGATTTTTTGAATTCAGATGCTGCCACATTTTCCGAATAGTAATGTTCGTCTTATTAAAATAAATATTAAATATGGCTATAATTACAATTCGAAAATAGTGGCAGCATTATAAAAAATCTACCAAGATAAAATTAGATTTTCATGAAATCATTCATTTTTGGAATGGATGTTTAGATGTGTTCGGTCCGTTATACACAGAGTCTTTACCTGATTAGTAAAAACACCTATACATGAAAGCACGTACAATAATGTAAAGTGAGTTTCTTTTTGAAAACTTTTGCATAAAGTATTAACCCATTAACGCCCAGTGTCATCATTTGAGGACGCTAGCTTTAATGGCAAGAAAGCGCTTTTCACACCAGTAAATATGGAGATACATATATACTTCCTTTCATGAAACAAATTCCTTGATAAAATAGGATAAAAATTACTCTTTTTTTAAAAGTGGTGGGAAATCCAAAATTTACATTTTAACGAAGATAATAATTTGGGCGTTAATGGGTTAATAACTCACGTAAACTCTCAATGTGTAATACATTACAGAGATGTAAAATCGGCAGTGTTGCCAGTGGGCAACTTTTTTAAAATTTAGATTTCTTGATTGCCACCACTTTTTTGAAACGGTAAAATTACCTTTGTTTTCGTGTTAATTAATCTGTCATTAAATAAGAAGCATTTTACCATTTAAAAAAGTGGCGCCAATTTAGAATCTGAATTTTTAAAAAGTAGCCCATCTGGCAACACTGATCGTCGGTACCATGTCAGACTTTCCAATATGAAAACAGTGTTGCCAGTGGGTACTTTTTTTTAAATTCTGATTTCTTGATTGACACCACTTTTCTGAAATAGTAAAATTCCTCTTGTTTTCGCCTTAGTTAATTTGTCATTAAAAAAGCCGAATTTTAATATTTCAAAAATTGATGCCAATCAAGAAATCTGAATTTTAAAAAATTAGCACACTGGCAACACTGTTTTCATATTGGATAGATTGACATTGTTCCGACGATATAATGCATTCAATCGATGAATAAAACAAACACATCGAAACATTTCCCCCTATAGATAAACGTTAACGAAACATAAGAAAATAATCGAGGAAACAAACTTTAAAGTAATTTATCGAAAATCAAATGTCTTTGTGTTAAATTGAGTGAAATTTATTAAAGAGAAAACATTAATTAAAAGAGGATCAGCTTGTAAAATAAAATTCTTTGAAGATTTACTTATTTTTATAAATTAAAGAATAAATAGAACACTGTCCTTTTCATATTTTATGAGTTATATAAAAAACATTTGTATTATTTTTATTTTATTTTTAGTCAAAACCTTCAAATGCGTGTTAGTCTTTAATTATTAAATTAAATTATTTTGTATGTTTATGAAAATTAATTACAGGAAATCAATTCTCGAAAGATTCTTTCGAGGAATAAACAGTATTATGCAGTAAACATTGTTTGTTATTTTAGAAATTATTTCTAATTTCAAACAAAAAATACTTTCATTATTCTTTTATGTAATTTCTAATTTAGGGAAGAAAGTACAAAGAAAAGAACAGATTGGAATTTTGAAAATATCTGCTTCCCCAATGAAAGAAATTTGTAAATGCGTTTGTTGTTTATTGTAAGCTATTTTCCCGAATGATATGTTTATTAGCTTTTCAGGAAAATGGAATGTTGTGATGTACAAAGAAAAGTAATATGTGTAAATAACAAGATGGTATTTTTGAATTTAGAATATCCATGTTAAACAAGTTGGAAATTGCTCGTCAAACGTGGCAAATGAGGTGCGTTCGTACTATAACTAGTTTTATAATTATTTTTTGCACCCCATATTGTACTGAATGTGTACTTTTTTGCACTTCATAAAGCGCATAGTCTGATACATCATTAAAATGCACTTCCAATAATTTTTTCCCATTCCCCGTAATGTAACGGAACACTTTTGACTGTCCCTGTAATTAAACTATACATCCGATTTTCCTAAAATTTGAAATAGCTCAACAAAACTTTGCAGCAATTATATCTTTAAAATTTCAGACCATTCGGAAGGCTGTAATATCATTAAAATGCACTTGCAATAATTTTTCCCATTCCCCGTAATGTAACGGAACACTTTCGACTGTCCCTGTAATTAAACTATACATCCGATTTTCCTAAAATTTGAAATAGCTCAACAAAACTTTGCAACAATTATATCTTTAAAATTTCAGACCATTCGGAAGGCTGTAATATCATTAAAATGCACTTGCAATAATTTTTCCCATTGGCCGTAATGTAAAGAAAAACTTTTGACTGTCCCTGTAATTAAACTATACATCCGATTTTCCTAAAATTTGAAATGGTTCGACAAAATTTTGCAACAGTTATATCTTTAAAATTTCAGATCATTCGGAAGGCTGTAATATCATTAAAATGCACTTGCAATAATTTTTCCCATTGGTCGTAATGTAAAGAAAAACTTTGACTGTCCCTGTAATTAAACTATACATCCGATTTTCCTAAAATTTGAAATGGCTCGACAAAATTTTGCAACAGTTATATCTTTAAAATTTCAGATCATTCGGAAGGCTCTAATATCATTAAAATGCACTTTCAATAATTTTTCCCATTGGCCGTAATGTAAAGAAAAACTTTTGACTGTCCCTGTAATTAAACTATACATCCGATTTTCATAAAATTTGAAATGGCTCGACAAAATTTTGCAACAATCATATATTTGAAATTTCAGACCATTCGGTTGGGTAGTTTTTGCTCTGTTACATGCGGACAGACGGACGGACAGACGGACGGACGGACTGAACGACGACTATAGGTGCTACGTATTTATATAATTACGAACGCACCTAAAAAATACAATATACGCTAATAATTCTAAGAAATTTTCTAAGACTTTTCTTATGCTTTAAACTATGAGACTTTTCATTTTTATGTCATATTAAATAAAAAACATGCAATTGTTTTAGTTGTTTATTGTATGTACATTATGCTTCTGTTTAATATGACATGCCTCAAGGTAAAAAAAAAAAAAAAAAAAAAAAAAAAAAACTTGAGCACTTAAAAGTAATTTAGAGTATAACCAAAATTGAGTGAACAGAACACATTGCATCAAAAAATAGCTGAAATATGATAACAAGGAAAAAACCTTCAGAAAATCAATGAATCCCTGCATGTGTATCACAGAAGAAAATGACTTACCACATTGTCTCCAAACCTTTTGTGAGAAAGCCATTTAACACATCTTATACGAAATAAAATAGATAAATCTCAAAACTTCTATCTTTTACCCCTTGGGGACGGTATTACCCCCCGGTATACGTGCCTCTTAAGGTGCTCATAATTCTTCATTATGCCCACCAGTTATTTTTTATTGTAAAGTTTACCTTATTTAATCAGCGCGTTTTCGCGATTCAATTACAGAAAATTTTCCGTTTTGAAAAACCTGTGGCAAAGATTAACCCTTTCAGGGGCAAGTTACTTGTATCCGTAAAATGTTGAAATAATTGACTGACACCAGTATTTACAAGAAAATTTATTTGCAAACAAGTAAAGTTTATTTTCGCGAAATTAATAAAAGGGAAATTTTCATAAAAAAATTCGGGTGCCAATGTGGCTATTAGGGATTAATATTATGTGATGCTGTAGAGGCATCACCACCCTTCAAGGAGTTAAAACTGAAGCAAAAGGCTCCCGTCGCGAACGGGTTGAATAAAGCGAAAAATTCTATATGAAAATTCTTATAGCTGTGCGGCCAGTCGCTGCCATCGAAATACGCAAGGCCAGAGGACGCGGTGTGACGTCATCACTAATCGAACGACTTCTCACTAGTGATGGAATTCACACCGGAAATTTTGAAAGCAATTTTATTTTATTTTATTTGTGGAATACCTCTCATCTTCTAAAACAATAACTATTTAAACTTAGTGGTGAGAATTTGAAATCCTCCAATAAAAAATCAGCCAGATGCCGCTACTCTGTGGCATTCTGCATCTGGCTGAATTTTTATTTAAGGAGTCGGAATTCTCACCACTAAGTTTAAATAGTTATTGTTTTAGAAGATGAGAGGTCTTCCACAAATAAAATAAAAGAAAATTGCTTTCAGAATTTTCCGGTGTGAATTCCAGCACTAGTGAGAAGTCGGTCTATTAGTGATGACGTCACACCCCTGTCCTCTGGCCTTGAGTATTTCGATGACAGCGGGCCGGTAGTTTGCAGGTTGGTCACTCCTAGCCTTTTGTATAGTGCGGCTAAAAGCATTATATACAAGAACGAGTAGAATCGCTCTGATTTTCGCGCACAATGATTGGAGATATTGTAAATATACAGGGCGTTCAAAAATTTGATCGACAAATTAAGATGGGTGATAAAGGCATCAAGAGGATAAAATATTACCATAGAACATGGTGTCGGAAACAACGTATTTGGTCAGAAATACAGGGTGTGCATACCTAGTTCAAATTGGGTTGACGACAATAACTTTCAGAAAATTGGAGTATATTATAATAAAGCTTTTAATAGACATTTTCACTTTTAGTGTATATGTCGAAATAACGGTTAGAAGTTTCCATTCTACGCACCAGCAGTCTGCACTTGATGCATCCCATTTTGGACTGCGATTGCCTGTTCATACGTTATCATCGATTGATTGAGCACCTTGTTTTTGCAGAACTTTTCGTGATATTATAATATTTCACAAAAATAAGGTACATATCGTTTGATTTTCATTGTAATGTTTTCATTTTTCTCAAAATCATTACCGTCAATGCAAGCTTAGTTAGGATGAAACACCCTGTTTTTGTGACTTAACCCCTTGAGGGGCAAGCAATTACGTTTGTGAAATGATGAATTCCCATCGGAATCTTTGTAAAATTTTATTTCAAAATAAGTAAAAGCAATTCTACGGCTTTCTTCCACCAAAGTTAGAAAAGTAAAATTTAATAAAATTTTTCTGGTGTAAAACTTTATTAATCGGAGGTGGTATATAATATATACCGGTGCCCCTCAAGGGGTTAATAAGTGGTTTGCGATCCCATGTTCTAGGGTAATTTTTCTTATAGAATTCCTATCTGTCCTTTTCGAAAGAGTAAAACAAGTTAGTTACGTATTTTAACTTTAATTTATTTAAAAAAGATAAAATATTATTTATATAATATATTATCAAATGTTGTTGATTTAACTACGCTCGATTTCAATTATTTTCTTTTAATGAAATGAAAAATGACTCATAAAAATTAGTAACTAGTTATTGTGTAAAGATTGAATTTTGCAGTCTTATTTTTTATTCAATTCTTGATGTGCTAAAATTATAAAAATGATATACACGGTTGTATTCCCGATGAGAATACAACGTATATGAATGTTTAGAATATGTATAGAATTTAATTATAAATAAAATAGTCAATTTTAAGTCATTTTGTTCGCTTATCATGCGCAAACGATAAATTTCCAATATTCTCTTAATCGCATAGCAATCAGCCTGTTTAACTAACAAATATTTCATTCATTTAATTTAAAACTCATTTCATTTTATATTCCGAAGCAATTTAATTTAGAATACAGCAATTTGCATTAAATGTAATTTTTATTAAATAAAATTTTTAGCAATTTGTATTAAATGTTGTACTATTAAACGAGCAAGTGTTGTTCATTTATTTATTTAAATATTTTGCAAGTCTATGCAATAACTTCAATAATTTTCCTAAAATCGCCAGATTAGATTTTTTTTTAAACAGACAAAGCCATTTAGCGAATCCTTGTTAAAAATTCAATTACGAATTTCATATTGTTACTTACTCACAGAAGATAAATCTTGTTTGCCAGATTTATTGCAAAATATTTTTTGTTACAGCTTGTTTTGATAAAAATATCTCTATTAAAAAAAAAGTCGCAATGTCATTTTAGTTTAAGGGCAAATAGCAGTAATGCTTCCGTAGCATTAGTGCTTTTCTCCCGAAATTAAAATGATATTGCGACTTTTTTTATAAAATGTACACAATTTTATCAAAACAAGCTGTAATAACATATTTTGCAATAAATCTCGTAATAAAAATTCATCTTCCATAAGTGAGTACAGATTCAGAAAATATGCGCAAGAGATGAGCAGATAGTAGATATTCTGTCATATATGACGTCATACTAAAACCCCCGCGTATTTGTATTATTCACCCCGTCCACCTGATGGCGCAAATGTGTCAATATACTCCGGATTCCAGTGTTGACATTGTACGCTTACTTATATCGCTTTGTTTGACACCCCTGGTCTAGTGTAACATAAAACAGCAGAAGCTGGCAGCTCTGAATTAAGCACTTACGTTTATAATCCGCTCATAAAAATATCATGTTTCGAGCCAGAAATTTTGTTTAATAAAATGTAACTTAATAGATCGCGGTAGGTATTCGAATTCGATTACTCAAAAAAAAAAAAAAAATATATATATATATATCTGGTTGCAAACGTGTTTGTTTAATCCCCGGATTATGCGCCGGAAAGTACGGTAATTATTTATTTGCACATGTCCACATTTACATGATATATTTAAACATGAAGATAATTTTTTCAAGTAGCAGTAATGAATTAAAAAATATTATGAATTAAATAATATTATAAATATGTAGTGGTGATGTTTGTTATTGATTCTTTATAGTATTTCACATTTATACGATTTTTCGAATAAATATAAAACATTGTTAAAGCAAAAATTTTAAAAATTTACATACCTTGAATAAATTATGACCCACGTTTTACTAAAATGCTCGTAATTTGTGTTTAATATGCATTAGCATCTAAAGAAAGGTCTGCATAAGCACATACTCGGTTTTTGTTTTATATACTGAAGATACTACTCATTTGTATGTGCATAATTATAAAAATATCTCTGGCAGAATCTGTCTATAATTGCAGTTAAAAAATGATGAAATTGTGATAAATGCAAACATCACTGCATTTCAGGCAAATTAATACCACTTGCTGAGTTTTCTAAGAAAATAACAATTCTTAGCTTAATAGTAAATTATCAGTCAGAACAGAAATATATTTTATGAAAACTGTTAAAAAAACACGATTTATTTAAAACAATTTTGAAATATTATTTCATTTCATCGTGAAAGCAAAGGAAAATGAAAATTTCAAAACACAGACAGAAAACAAAAAATGATTTCAGAAAAGAAAACTACGAATATTTCCGTAACAGTGTTTATTCATTGGAAATAATTTCATCGGAGTATTACTATACGAACGAATAAATGTATAACGCAGATTATGTCAGTCATATTATCTTTGAATTATGTGGATATTTTAAAACAACAAACCCTTCAGGAATTTGCTCAGGTACCAAGTAAACGTTAATGTGTTTGGGATAGTAATGGTTTTTTAAATGCTCATAATATGAACAAATTTGATTTTGCGTCTGCAATCAGCAACAGATTTTCTTATATATTCTCTGAATAACACGCAAACGATATTGTACATATTTCTTCTGATATGGGTAGCTACGTTTCTTTTGAGAAGAAAAAAAAAATTACATTTTTGTAACACGGAACGCTATTTAAGTATCTGAAGGTCATATTAACCTGCCTTTATTATTTAAACGTGCATAAACTATGTTCTTAACCCTCTAGCTGCGTAATTGTTTTATCAAAATATCTTCAAAAATTGCGTATTTAACCCCTTCGCGACGAGCATTTTTTAAGAATTTTTATTTTTTTGTCACCGGTTTTTCAAAACAAAAATTTGTATCGAATTTAATCGCAAAAATGCTCCGATTAAATAAGGCAAAATTTACAATAAAAAAATAACTGGTGGGAATAATGAAGCAGGGTTAATTAGACGGAAAAAATGCATTCCAGAGGATATCTCGGGTTGCGCAAATTTTGCTTCTTTTACGCTGCCCGAGAAAATCTCGGGTTGAATCTCTTTTTCAAAAAATGGACTGAGTTAAAGGCCTTTTTATACAGTTTAAAGCTTTTGTGAGTAAGTTTCTTCCGTAACAGTTTTAATCCCCAAATGCATAGGTGCCAACCCAAAACTGATCTTCCGTAATACTTGTGTTAATTTGACCCTTATGTAATAAATTTCGTACCAGAAAATTTTTTAAGAAATGCAATTAAATATATTTCACGTAGAAACCTGGAATTAAATAAATAAGCATTCGTGAAATAAATTTTCTGGTTCGAAATGAGGTTAATCTGGGTTAAATTAATCCAGACATTACGGAAGATTATTGGAAGATTGGCAGCTGTGCAAATGCCAGAATGGCAGGGCTCCCAAATGGCCCGCCAACTGAATACCAATAAATTTTAACAGAAAATTTTATGGTAGGTTTGCGCTAGAGGATGGCCACCCAGGGAAATCCAGCAAATGCTTTAGAGTTTTAGTGCAGTCGCGGGGGGAAGACACCAGAACCGAGCCGTCCCGCTTTCCGATGCCAAAAATTTATTTCCATTGAACTTCATGTACAGGTTCAGCAATATTTACAAGATATTATAGTATAGAACAATTTATGCAAGTTTAAGTAATTATCACTAAGTTTAAGGTTATATATTGGATTAAATATGATAAAAGAATGAGTAAATAATAAATAAATGACTGTGGAAGGACCGTGTAACAAAATAAATGAAGATATTTCAAGGTACTTAGAGCAATACAAAATAGGAGCTAAAGAAAAAGAATTTCAGATAATTTTGCAAAGATAAACACTCTTCTAGTTAATATCCTCAAACTCTTCAAGATAAATTTGTCAAATTTTTCAATGCTTGAAAGTTATTGAAAAGTTACACAGTATCACAACTAAATTTTTCCCCCACTTAGAACTAGCCAAAAAATTTCTAGTTTTTGAGATAATACTTTAGTAGAGTTATACACTTAAAAAAGTGTTTTGAGATAAGAGGCAACGTTCAATGAGGGAGCGAAACTTGTAAATATTTCTAATGATCGTTTTGTAGCGCTAGAATTAACTTTCAAAGGTGATTCCGGGGCGGTTTGTAAGGAAAATCTAAAAAGAAAATGTTTCTAAAATAATATTGGTATTCAGTATTCGGACCACAGGTATTCGGACCATTTGGGAGCCATGCAATGGCACAAGAATTTTGATCAAACTTTTTCCGTTTATTAAGTACACAAATGAATGCATGTACTTATTTTCAAATAAATTTGATTGTAAATTCCGTTGCCTTTGTGAGTCAAGAAACCCGATAAAAAAGGAGCGAGCTAGAAACATTGTACAGAATGCGCTTTAAGTAGACATTCCTTCCATGTGACGTTCATGTAAATACCTAGGGACCCCACTAGTCCATTTTTTTTGAAAACCAGTTATTTAAATTAAGCGGATTGAAATTAAGTGGGTAATTCACCAGTCGGAGCTTAACACCTTAACGGTCGCATTAAATCACGGTTTAAAAATTTAAATTGCTTATTGGCACCACTTTTTCGAAAAAGAAATATTTGCGTTATTTAACACTAGAACGCCCGGAAATTTTACTGAAGTTTCACAAAAATATTTGACACCAGAATTTCTATTTAAAATTATTTGACTGATTTATTTAATGTAAATCTGCGTGGTTTAGATTTAACTTCTTTTGTAAAAGAATTTCTGGTTCCAGTTGACATTTAACCGTATAGTCGGAGTCGGATCGACTCCTTCCGGGCGTTCTAGTGTTAATAACAGGTGAAATGATACCACAATAAAGCCAATTACACTATTTTATAAAACTGGTGGGAATAAAAAAAAATCTGAATAAGAGGCACAGCCCGGAATATCACGGGAGCGAGAATTAAGTGGTTAAAGGGTTGAGTGACCATCACCATTACAATCTATTTTGAATTACCCGGTATAGAACTGCCTATTTGTCTTAAAAAAAAAAACCTTCACATTTTATTCTTTTATGATTTACAGATTCTGGAAATTCTACCTTGAATTTTTTTTAGAAATACAAATTATACACCTATATAAAAATATCTTTTCTAAAGCGTTAAATACGCTGATGAAATTAATAAGCTTTAATCCACAAATTTTATTCAATAAATTAATCCAGTTAAGTTACATTTAAAAATAAGTTACAGTGTTATTAAATAAAATTTCAGTCCTAAAGAAATTTGTTTGATTCTCGGTTTATACACAGGAAATTACAATACTTTAATATTAACTCATTACCCACTGGTGTTGTGTTGACGCAACGTCAAAATAAATGTGCATTTTAAAATTATTTATCTACGTAGCAATATTTTTAAATTAAAAAATTAGCCATATTCAACCAGGAAAGACGGGCGAAGCCCCAGAGCATGAATTATTTTTTCTTTGTCTGCAGCAAGTACAAATAATAATAGTCACATTATTTAGTTGGAGAAAGTTGTAAAAATTCTGCGACAAAATAAGTTGAAGATTACTTTCAAAAAATAGCGGTTAGAATTGTGAAAAGCATGCGCACTCTGGGTCTATTAGGCCTGGCGCGAGTCCTCTCGGTTTAAAAACAGAATCGTTGAGTTCAAACAAAGAGAAAATTACCTTTCAGAATTTGTGGTGGCAAAAGACTTCTAACTTCCAGGGTTGCCAGTTTGGACTCCATTTTTATTTAGAAATTTCAAATTCATATCATAAATTTCGAAAAAAGATCTTTTACTTTAAATAATCGCTAAATCCACGCCATTAAATAAAATAAAGAATACCATTTTTAATTTCTGTTGTGAATTAGTATTTTCTGAATAAAAATGGGGCATAACTGCCAACCCTGCTGCCTTCTAGTTTTGGTGGTTAATGGGTTATTTAGGGGAATGTTTTAACTGCAGGTTGTTATAGTACAATACACTTACGGGGTGTCCCAAAAAAGACTGATGGATTTTAAAATTCCATAATTTTCAAACGGTGATATTAAAAAAACGGTGATATTAAAAAAAATTCTTGCAGGAGTGTTATGTAAGATGTCAGGAGTTTTTACTATGCGATTCTCAGTTTTAGTTACAAATAGCGTCGATAGATGGCGCTACAAGCAATGACCACTAAATCCAGGCTCGATTTTTCGGCTTCTCTCTTCTTCCATACGAAAAAAATAGATTAAAATGTACTGAATGGATCCCGAAGCACCAAAAATCGGGTCTGGACTGGGCGTCTATTGGTCTCAGCGCCATCGATTGCTTGAAATTTGAACTAAAATCAAGAATGACAGTACAAAAGCTCCTGACATCATACATAACCCTCCTGCAAGATTATTTTTAATATCTGTCACCGATTGGAAGTTATTCAGTTTTAAAATCCATCAGTCATTTTTGGGACACCCGGTAGAAGCATATTATAATTATTAATTATATGCAATCTGCTTTGATAAAGAACAATCATGAATTCGAATTCCTTTAAATATTTATATTCTTTAAAGCCTATTCTGTGCTGCGAACAACGGAACAAAGCATTTACATCCATCAAAGTAAATATTTTCAGCGACATTTTAAAGTAACATGTATAATATGCAATTGTTGAAACACTGACATGGCACAGGTGCGTTGACAGGAAGAAGTACATACCATCATACATGAATTGTGCGATGAGTCATGCAGTGGCGTGGCGTGAAAATTTTCGGTGGTCATCGCAATTATTTAAGTTTGTGGTGAAAAATTATTAACTCTAAAATTCAATGGTTGAATGTTCAAAAAAGAAACTTTAAACCTTACCTTCACTTATACATGAACTCCAAATGTTCTGCTAAAACTGGATCGTAGAGTTTTAAAAGCTTATTAAGAGTTTTAAAATATTGCTTGGTCATCGCCGCATCCAGCGATGACCGGACGCCACGCCACTGGAGTCATGGTATACAAATGATACTGGTACCAACTACTGTAACTGAGGACCAATAAAAATGCTATGTATTGTGTAAGGTTTGGGAGCTTCTACATGTCTGAAATTGCTCCAACTTTATTTTTAAACTGTAATATCTACTTTTGCCTGTATTAACCCTCTCGCTGCGTAAGTAATTCTTCGCGATGAGCGTCTTTAAAGAATTTTTAATCTTTTATCACCGGTTCTTTAAAGCAGAAATTTTTGACTACCGTAATCGGGGGAAATGTCCTGATTAAATCAAAGTTTTCGCTAAAAAGTAACTGGTGGTAATAACCAAATAGTATTAATTAGACGAAAAAATGCATGCACGAGCATATCTTGTGTTGCGCAACGAGAGGTTTAAAGATCCTTGCTTCAATTTAATTTGAGGAAGGATCAATTGATTTTTTCTTTAATCCTTAGAGAAAAGTAAAAAATTACGGTTAAATGCACAGCTTCCAGTCGCTACAATGTTTGTACACAACTAACTTAAAACGATAATCTTTGTCGTATTTAATCGAAAATTTGTGCAATTTAATAAGACTGCATTCGATATTACCGGTAGCCAAATATCATAGCTGCTGGAAACTGTAAATGTTAAAGCAACGTTACAATTTTAATATGTATCTTCTATAAACTGACCTTAATTTAATTCTGGATATAAATCCTTGGTACGTTTTCTTTCACAGCTCTATTAAGATTATAGAATAGACGCACAAACTACATGCTTTTTCGGACTTATTTGGGCAAACTCATTAGACTCCGGTATGTTATTTCTTTCTCCCAGCTTATTTTGTGTCGTTTCCAAAAAATAACGTTACGTTGTATAAGCCAGCCGTAAAACAAAGCAGAAATATCATTGTACTGTTAAATTGCCTACTGCAATTTTTTAAACTTCTAAGAATCGCACATTTCCAATTTTTATGCCGTCATATTGAAAAAAAAAGTACATTTAAATGAAATTTGTTTCAAAACTGCATCTCCATTTATTTTTGAAATATTAATTTTTTTGTAGTTTTTAGCGACATTTATTTAATTTTGGCAACTCAAGTACTCCATTTCTGTAGAAAGTAAAGGGAAAAACAGCAATTATATCTTTCTGTTGCCATTTTCCCATAAAAACTGAAAAAAAGTGTATTTAAAATACGTGTTATTTTGAAAAAATATAAAGGAATGATTTCTGATAAAACATGGAGCATTTATAAACTATATTTAATTTTAAGTACCTATATTAATATTATAAACAAATGAAGGCATAGGAATCATGCGATAGCCGATATCTCTCTCTCTCTCTCTCTCTCTTTTTTTTTTTTTTTTTTGTCGGATGACGAAAATGACGAAATCTTTATTTTTTTGGATTTGTGTATTATTCATAGATAGTGACGTCCTATGCATACTTTACTGTAGATGTTGTTTAATACTGGATCGCAAATGAGGAATTCTTCAGCGGATGCGAATGACGTCATTTTATATAAAATGTCCATAATTGTTTTTTTTAAATTATGGCCATTCCCTCCCTTCCCCCCCATTCTGACCAGAAAGTAAGAGTTCTAACTTTTTACGACTGTTCTTTCATCTTCACCTAACACTTCATTTATAATGGCTGTTTCCTAATAATAGAAGCCATCAGCCCGTCAGAAGAAAATGATCCAATCCAAAGGTATAAGATCGATTAACTCGGACAATCGGGATTCTACTGTATCTATGTTTATATACATAGATTTTTTTTTTTTATCGGGGGGCGATACTAAATTCTGAAAAGGCAGAATTCCTGTTCTCAAGTTTTGTATTTCCAGGAGCAGAAATAAAATGTATAAAATGGGTATTTCCATTTGAACGATTAACTTTGATAAATTTGTAAATTTGTAAACGCCCTATAAACACTAAGCCATGCATAACATTTATTAGCAAAAGTTATTACCGACAGTTGGTATTAGTATCAGTTTTACAGAATGATTTTCTGCTGTGTTGCCTGAGAACTACTCTTTCTTGACTGATACCACTTTTCTGAAGTAGTATAATTCGCCTTATTTATAGACAGGATAAATAAAGAAAATTGCACTAATTAAAAATACTGGTAGTAATCAAGTAATTTGAATTTTTAAAAATGTAAAGAGGTTGTAAAACTGAATCTGAGCAGAAAAGTTTGCGGTATACTTCTTTGAACGTCTACTTTCCTTTTCTAGCATTACATTGCTCTCATACAGAAAGCATTTACCAAGAGAACTAGAAGAAGAGCTAAAGATAGAACAAATTGTCAAAGAGACTACGTTGGACGTCAGAAGTTCTTTTTATAATTTCTCCAAGTCTTAGTTATATATTTTTTATGGTCTGAATAAAAATATTCTTTTAAGTGTTCTATTTTTTTAGTGCGTAAGAACTATTACTCAACTCACCATTTGCGTTCTTTTTTTTTTTTAATAAAACACACTTTATAATAAGTACGTGAAAATGCGCGATACAAAATATTTTTTGGAACATGAGTGATTTTAATATATCAATTTTTATTTATGGCTCTTTCCATATGTACTTGTAGTGTAAGTCACATAGTTGCAAATAGCTACGATATTTGACTACGAGTATTTTAGAACGGAAAATGAGAGTTATCAGCAGTTATCAGCTAATTGACTTACCGCCGCCATCGAAATACTCAAGGCCAGAGGACACTACAAATTAAAGAAAAAGCCGCCAACGACAGCTGGAATTTTTCTTTCAGCGTTCAGGCATTGTATTCAGGGGCTGTTATAAAATCTTTAGTGAATTTTCTACTTCTATGAGAAAAGTCTATATCAAGTTGCAAAATTATATAAGGCTAGTTCCATGGGTTTTTGTAGTGTAAGTCCGCTGCCGCCGAAATAATCAAGTCCAGAGGACACTATTTGTGATGTCATCACTAATGGATCGACTTCTCACTAGTGCTGGAATTCACACCGGTAAATTTCGAACACCAATTTTATTTTATTTGTGAAATATTTATCATCTTACAAAACAATAATAAATAATTAAACTTACTGGTGAGAATTCGGAATGTCTAAATAAAAATTCAGCCAGATGCGGAATGCCACAATTTTGCCGCAATTTTTTTCATCGGTGGCGACACTAAATTCTAAAAAAGCAGAATTCCTGTTTCCTAGTTTACTAGTATAAATACAATCATTAAATTCAATCCCAAAAATAGAAACGATTGCAATATTTTCTATTTTTGGGGATGGTGTTAACAATTAGCCTGCTCCCACCTGGGTTCGCCTTTCTTAAGATACACTGTAAATTAATTTTTTCTTAGGTCCTTTAACAGGCAGTTCCAACAAGCTAATTTTATGATATTTTAAGCAATATCACATTTATTATAAATTTAAAACAAACGATCATTTGCTTAAAATAATTTTATCCAAAGCAGAGATTACCATTAGCCGGAGACCTACCACGTTTTACGAATAGTAATATTAGTCTTATATATTGGGTCGTCGGGAAAGTCGTGTCCGTTTGGGAAAATCAATTCGTACCGGAAAATTCTGCCCGGTAATTACTAGAAGTTAGATATCGGAATCAACGTCTAATAATTTAATAATAGAATTTTCCGGTACGAATTGATTTTCCCAAACGGACACGACTTTCCGAACGACCCAAAATGAACCAAAATCCCAAAATTAAATAAGTTGGAAATTACAGTTCGAAAATAGGCTTGACAAGCGACCCGCTAGCAAAAATTTTAGACACCACCCTTGATCTAGAAAACTGCTGTTTATAAAAAGCTTTGAAACTGAAGTTTTTACACAAAAAATCATGGTATTCATTATTTACAAAACCTTAAAATAATAAATTCAGAAAAAACGATGAAATTCACGTATGAATAACACCTAAGCACTTAAGAAAATCTGTGTGGTGAGATATTTGAATAGCAAAATTGTCTTCCTTTTTTTTTTTCTAAAGACTTTATATGCGCTTTTGTATAAGTATTTTGTACCCCCAAAAAGTGATGGTATATCTCTTTGTGCGTGTGCTACTAATCTTTCTTTTCAATAAATACATCAAAACATCAGTACAAATAATAGTTTTAAAAAAAGAGAAAAAACTCAATAACATATTCATAATCTTGAATTTTTATCTTGCGTCCTTTGAACGCATAGAAAAGGACAATAAAGAAATATTTTTTATCAGAAGGTATTTGCATGAATAGAGAGAAAAATTATGTCTTCTCCTTTTAGTAAAAAATCGTATTATGAATTTTTTTCTAAAGTTGCTTTTAGAAAGATGCTTATAAAGAACTACACTACATAAATAACAGAATTTCCATTTGTGTATGTGTTTATTTTTCTGTTTCCTTTTTTAAATATTATGTACAAAATCTTGTAATTTTCTAATAATTTTTAAATTATGTTCTCATACATGACGCTTTGGTACTTTAACCCATTTGTTACGAAAATTATTCATTTAGAATATCTTTTTTAAACTTACAGTTTTTTTTCTTTGTCATCGATTATTAATGCCTAAAGATATATGACATTTATTATTAAATTCATTATTATTATTATTTTTTTTTGCCTGCAAGGAAAACTTGTCAGTAGAAAATCACATTCAAATTACATGAAAGTTCAAGGGGCAGCCCCAAGTCTAGTAATTAAATTTTATGCAGAAAACGAAGATTTTTTACAGAAAATAAATGTTATATTGAAGAGTTATAAATTAATACTAAAGCGAATTGCCGTTGGTTTTACTCTATGTTCCTGACAAAGGTGAATTACTATGCACTAGTACTCTTTTAAATTTCGAATACCGCTTTTTAAAAATAGTAAATTACTTTTTATTTAATCACAAATTTTTGTTATTAAATAAGACGAATACCACATTTTAAAGTTAATGGTGTGATTTCTGAAAATATATGTTAGTAGCCTATGTACCACCGTGTAAAAAAAATTAAGCATCCCTTCTAACTCTGCAACTAATTATAATACAAGAACGTTACTGGTACCAAACGATTAGAAATAAAGCTTTCTTTTAAATGGCGTATATAAAATTTGCTTAGGGGTCATCTACAGACACAAAACAGACCGAAATTTATTTTTTACGATGACAACACCCAATTTTGAAAATACATATTAAATCTTCGGTTCAAACTACTCCCAGAAAAGATATTTCAATTCATTTGGATGATAAGCATTTGAATTATAAACATTCAAAATTTAGAGCTTCTACTTTTAAATTACCTTTTCATATTTTCATTATTACCCAACGAAATTATAATCCTAATTTGATATTTTTTTGCTTGGATGTAATACTAAAAAAACCCAAATAAAAATACATTGAATTTGTAATTAAAAATTTTTTATAATATACATTATGAAATTAATATTCGAAAAAATATATGAATTACAATATTTTTCAAAATGAATTTAAATTTTTTTTATGTATTTAAATTTAGTCACTTCACCAATTTGTGGTTCAAATTTTAACCAATTTATTGTTCATTCTTTCGCCATCTTATGAAGCAGCTACTGCAGTGCCAAAAATTGGTTCAACCTTGCTCCAAAATTTTAAATGTGTAGATCCTCTAAATCTTCAATTAAAAAATATTTTAATATAAATTTTATAACTCAAATGACTGTGTGGCAATATCAGATGCTCTCTGTGTAGCAATTTCAGCTGCTCTTAACCCTCTGTCTACCAGAAGGGTCCAATGGACCCGACATGTATATTCAAAATATCTATTCAAACCAGAAAATTTCTTCAAAACAAACTAAATGTATAAATCAGACAATAATAAGTTAAATAAACAAATTAAATAGTTTTAAGTAAAAATTCTGGTGTAGAATGTTTTTATAAAACTTGAGTAAAATTTCCGGTAGTTCTAGGGTTAATATAGCGTTTTTGAATTCCAGAAGAAGGAATTTATCAGAAGTTAAAAGGGAAACACTGTTTTTTCGTACAAAAGTAACATTATGCAACTGATTTTTTTAGGTAAGAAAAGCTATTTTCTTTATAACACATCACCAGTGTTGCCAGTGGGATACTTTCTTTTAATTTAGGTTTCTTGTTTGGAACCACTTTTTTGAAATAGTGAAATTTGTCTCATTTAATGACATATTAATTAAGACGAAAAGAAGGGTAATCATACCATTTCAGAAAACTGGTGCCAATGAAGAAATCTGAATTTTAAAAAAGTAGCCCACTGGCAACACTGCACATCACCTATTTTATTTATTATCCGAAGAAGGGTTACCAGTATTCATTCAGGAAATCATAATTCATACCAGATATTCCGAATCTTTGCTTTATTTAATGACAGACAGTTCGTGATTTCATAAAGTAAAATAATACTTTCTGATTTCCCGTATGAATTTCTGAATAAATAAAGAATGCAAAGTGGCTTTCCTTATCTGAAATATTAACACTAGATATGCGAACAACCGGTCACATCATTGGTGTCAAATAAAAATATTTCAATTTTAATCTGAAATGTTTCATAAAAATAATAAAATACAAATCGTATTCAAATATGCATAGACGCCTACATCACTTAATTAATCCGGAGTCTGATCCAAGACTAACAAGTTTAAAGCCGGAAAGTCTTTATATGAGAATATGTCTTCTTTCAACATGGTACTTATTACATTTCATTTTAAAATCGTTTATTAAATAAAATTTCCGTTTGGAAGCACGTTTGTCTTCTATCAGACCCCGGAATAATTAAAAGATGTTGGCATCTATGAATAAGTAAAACAAAAAGAATTAAACAGCTTTAACCGTTGCCACCGAAATACTCAAGGCCTGATGACGGAAGTTGTGACGTCATCACTAATCGGCCGGCTTCTCACTAGTGTTGGAATTCACAGCGGGAAATTTTGAATAGCAGTTTTGTTTTATTTTATTTCTGGAATATCTCTCATCTTATAAAACAATAATAACTATAAACCTACTGGTGAGAATTTGGAATACCCCAATATAAAATCGGCCAGATACGGCCACACTGTGGCATTCCGGATCTGGCGGAATTTTTATTTTGAGATTCTGAATTCTCACCAGCAACTTTAGATAGTTAGCATTGTTGTATACGATGACAGATATTCCACAAATAAAATAAAATAAAATTGCTATTCAAAATTTTCTGGTCTGAATTCCAAAACTAGTGAGAAGTAGGTCGATTGGTGATGACGTCACAACGCGTGTCCTCAGGCTTGAGTATTTCGGTGGCAACGCAGAAATGTCTCTAAATATTGAATTCTCACCGGAATAATCGAAAAATTTTATTTTTAAGTAAGAAAAAGCAATTTTTCAACGATTTTTCTCCAAAGTTAAAAATATAAAATTTAGTTAAAATTTTCTGGTGAGAATCTTGTTTAAATTAGGTGGGATATATTTTATCCCGCCGCCCCTTAACCCTCCGTCTACCAGACGGGTCCATTGGACCCGACAGGTACATACAAAATATTCATTCAAACCAGAAATTTCTTTAAAATAAACTAAGTATATAAACCAGACAAAAATAAGGTAAATAAATAAGTTAAATAGTTTTAAATAAAAATTCTGGTGTAGAACGTTTTATTAAAACTTGAATAAAATTCCCGGTAGATCTAGGGTTAAGGAGGTATACAGTAATGTGAACATTCATGAATTCCTTTCCTAAATTTTCAGAAATAAGTAAAATTATTTGGTAAAGAAATATGCAAACTTTATAAAACACTTATCAAATTTGCAAAAAGGTAAATAACAAATCTGTAAAATATATATCTGGTCATTTTGGAAATATCCCAGTTAATGACATTGCTGATTAACCATTTCAGGAACGGTGGTACGTTTATGAAATCACTTAATCTTTATTCCCAAATTCTACAATTGAACTAGACTTTTGATTAAAAATATTCGGTTTATTATGTTTGTAAAGTGTAGCTTTTCCTTATTTCCAAAAAAATATGTTTGTAAATTCCGGTGTCGTTCATTCATTTCAACATTTCAGCAATAAAAGTACTTTACCCCTGAAACGGTTAAAAATATGTCAGTATTGTCGAAACTAAAGCACTTCTGATAAATGTTTTAAACATTCTCATCAAAATCTGTTTCTTTTATTACACATGTACTGGTATGACCTGTTCCTAACCCTTTCCGGTCCGGTGACTCTTACACAAATTTTATTCCGTTGACCTCACTTTTAAAAGGAATTACCTTCAATCAGTGTTGCCAGTGGGCTACTTTTTTTAAATTCAGATTTCTTGATTAGCACAACCTTTTTTAAATAGAAAAAATTTTGTTATTTAATGGCATATCACTAAGGCGAAAAGATGGGAATTTCACCATTTCAGAAAAGTGGTGCCAATCCAGTGTTGCCAGAGTGGGCTACTTTTTTAAAATCCAGATTTTTTTGATTGGCACCATTTTTTTGAAATGGTAAAATTTCCCTCGTTTTTGCTTTAATGCCATCATCTCAGTGTTAACAATTTGCATTCCGTTGTCGCCGCTGCGGCGACATCATCTTTTGTTGCAAACATTGCTTTTGGCACCAGTAAAAAAGGAAAATTTCCTCGTTTAATCGGAGCATTTTTGAAATTGTGTACTTGAAGTAAACTTCTTTTTAAAATGTGGGGCAGACCGAATAAAATTTGACTAAGGGACGCCGAATTGCAAAGGTTTATTGTTATTTATTCATGTCATTATATAATTCGACTTTTACCATTTCAAAAATGTGATGCCAATCAAGAAATCTGAATAATAAAAAAAAGTAGCCTTCAGGAAACACTATGCCTATCAAGATATCTGAATTTAAAAAAAGTAACCCACTGGCAACACTACCTTTAATTGCGCAATTTCGAAAATGCTCTAATTAAATAGGGCAAATTTCATTTTCCTTTATTACCAGTTCCAAAATCAAATTTTGCAAAGAAAAAAGAACCCGTGTCAGACTCGGGGTTGGACCGCAAAGTGTTAAATCTTAAAAAGTATTTTAACCCCTTGAAAGGCATAGGTATATTATATATACCACTTAATTTTAATTCCCATATGCCACATTCACACCAGAATAAAGGAATTTTATTTTGCATAATGCAATGTACGCGAAAAAAACCTTTTACATAGTTTCATATAAATATGTCCATAAAAACCGGTGTCAGTACTTTTCCCCCGAAAGAGTTAATAGTCGCATTAAATTAGGCTTTAAAAATTCAAATTGATTACTGGCACCACTTTTTTGAAAAAGAAATATTCACTTTATTTAATGACAAGTAAAATGATACCGTAATAAAGCCAACTCCACTATTTTATAAAACTGGTAGAAATCAAACGATCTGAATAGCAAACATATTCCGTGAATATCACGGGGCAAGAATTAAGGGGTTAAAAGAAATAAAACAAGGAAAAGGTCAAATTCATACAGGAATTCCCGAACAAAAGAGAAATTGAAGTACAATATGCAGTTCAATTTGCTAAGGAAAATAGAGAAATCATAAAAAAAAAAATCTTTGCTTCTGAATGTTGAACCAGATACAGTAGATTTGTCTGATTCAAATGATGGTGCAAATTTTTCAGTGGGCCATGGTTATCCCATTTAACCCTTGTTCCACGGACTAGATACCACTATTTTATATGGAATAATTTGGTTTAAGTAATTACTGAAAATATGCGATACAATATGAAGTTAACTTTTCGCAAACTGTGGCGGCAAATGACTTTCGGACAAAAATGTTGTGCCAGTATTGCGAGTGGGCAACTTTTTTAAAATTCAGATTTCTTGATTGGCGCTACTTTTCTGAAATGGTAAAATTCTCCTTGTTTTCACCTTGATTAACCCTTAATCTACTGCATTGATTTACTGGAATTTTTTCATGTAATTCTTTTTTTTTTCAGTTTCTACAATCAAAATTGAAGGATAAACATAAAAGAAATACTCCTCAGTGAGACATTTAATTGCTTTGAGGTAATTAATTAAAGTGGTACTCTAAAGTACCGTCAGTACACTATGACTAAAATATCTAACAGAAAACCCACAAGGTATTTCAAATGGCGCCAGATTTGTGGTAAATTATTTTCAATTTACTAAGTATGTGAAATATAGCCCTTTTCTTATTTATAAAATTTTTTGGGGAAAATTCCGGTGCCAATCATTTATTTAAACACATTAGCATTGAAAGCACTTTGTCCCTGAAACGGTTAAAAAACTATTCTTGTTAACAGTTCTTTAGTTATACGACATCTATATTCCAGGGACAACATGTTCTCTCGCATCTCCACATATGCAATATAAGAATTTATATATGCTGTTTCTAGCATAGCAAAATAGAGCCGGTGCCACAACTTTTCCGATTTCCTATAAAAAATAATAATGAAACAGAAAAGAAATACAAGGGAAATTGTTACTACACTACATTTTAGTAATTACATTTTAAAGCAGATGAAAACGATGGATAACTACACAGACGAAAAGCAAATAAGAAGATTTTCTCCAACACCCAGTGTACTGACGGTACTTATAAGTACCACCGAGTAATTCAACAGTTAAATACATACATCGTTTACCTAAAATAGCTAGTCAAATTGTATTCTAAGATCATAATGAACACATAAAAAAAATCCAACATGACACCCGAAATTTGAAGTAAAATTTTGCTTTTATAATGTAAGTGATAAAAATCTATTACATTTGTTCAAATAAATCTTTTTGTAAATTCTGGTGCCTACTAATTATCTCTTCATTTTATCAATAGAGCTAGATTGTACATGAAAGTGTCCTTTCACTTGCCAGTGGTAGATTATTTTGACAAATTATTTTAATTTGTCTCAAATTGCACCCATAAATTTTTTGTAAAATATTTCTGCGATTAAATAAAGCAAAAATTTCTGTTAATTTTTAGTGTTAATAAACAAATGTTAATGTTGACATTTATGTCATCTCATAATCACGTCCATATGACAGGTCTATATGATTATGGACCTGTCATAACGAAACAGGTAGTTTTGACATAAAACATCTTGAAATTCACGAAAGTATTGACCTTTCTATAAACCGCTTATTTACTCACATTATTCTGTGATTATATTAGACTGAAATAGTAGTACACATAACTTGGGGTGTAAAAATCTAGGCGCCAGCGGGTAGTCTCTCACCACTAAATTTAATTTGTTGTTTTAAGTCTAATATTTCGTCTAATTTTTTTGCAAGAATGCTAATAAAATTTAAGCAGAGAAAACTAATAAAATTTAGTGGTGAGAGATTTCCCGCTGGCGCCTAGATTTTTATACCCCTGCACATAACTCCCTCTATCTGGGTACGCCTCTGAGTATTAAAGCGTTAAATAAATAAAGATATATTTTGAAATAACAACAACATCAATAAAGTTTCTAGATATAAATAAGATTTGAAATTTTTTTAATTAAAATTGATATTTTACTCTAAAGAGATATCGATGATATAATTATTTTTTCCCAATGATAATCAAGCTATGCCTCTAACTCTAGCTTATCCGCATTATCTAGAACTTTTAGCTACATATTTACATAATTCTACCATTATTTGTTTTATGTTAACTTTACTATTCAACCTATTAGAATTTCAAACATCGAGAATGTTTTATAAAAGAAATTATTTTAATGTAATTAATTTTGCTAATTTTAAATTCTAACCACATCCAAGGCTCGCAGTGTTCCTAAAATTTTCACACTGCGCTACTACTATTTTAAAACGACAATCTTTATTGTATAATTCTATTATAGATCTTAAAGGAATCTACCACGAAGAAGTTTTATTTAAATTACTGGTAGCAAAGTGTGAAAATTTTAAGAACATTGCGAGCCCTGTAACATCTTTCAGTTTACAGAAATATTCTTCTAAATGCAGGGGTAGGGACATATATGTTAAATTACATTGTTCTTACCAGTAACTTTTATCAATAATCCTCATCATATAGTCCTATTGCATATGTTATAAAAATGTCTCTTGAAGATTACTGATGAAAGATACTGGTAAGAACAACAAAATTTTTCTTATATGCTCCGACCCCTGTAAATAGCAGTAATCGTATTAACCCCTTAATTTTCGCTCCGTGATATTCACGGGCTGTGTCTTTTATTCTGTTTGTTTGATTCCCACCAGTTTTATAAAATAGTGCAATTTAATTTATTACAGCATCATTTTACCTGTCAATAAACAAGGGTAATATTTCTTTTTCAAAAAAGTGGTGGCAATAAGCAATTTGAATTTTTAAACAGTAATTTAATGCGACCATTTAGGGGTTAAAAGTTTATTTTCTTCCCAACATATAAAGCCGAAGTTAATAAAATTAAAACAAACAGCGCTTCTACATAATTATCACCTTGCTTTCAATTCATCATGGATAAAGCATTAATTATTCCTTTTCTTTTATTTCATAATTTACAAAACATTAAATATTCCCTTTCATTTATCAATTTAGTTAGTTATTATATTTATAAAAAAAAATGTAAAACCGCAAAGAAAAAAAATGAGGAGAATGGAAGTGGATTGCTAAACAATTTGTTAAAATGTGTGAGAAACTCCCAAACAAATCCTTTCAAAAAATATACAAAATCGAAATGCGACTGCGAAAGGGTGAGTTCGTGTCAAAAGCCCTTTTATATTAATCTTATTCTTTTTAGTCCAATGTTTAAATCGACAAAATAACGTTAAATCAGTCTGCTTATTTGAAATTTTTAATTTATCTTTTTGTTAATGTTAGCGCTTTAGTGGTGCAATAGAATTCAGCAATAAGTAAGCTTTTAACACGTTCACTGCTGCAAAAAGTAGGAGTTTTCAAATTTCTTCTTGAAAGTCGTTTGCCACTACAAATTCTGAAACTTAAATTTAGCTTTACTAATATAGCGAAATTTCTGCCAATAAATAACGCATTTTTTTTATTTTAAAATAATGGTGAGAAAGTAGTAAATTAAAGCCACGAATATTACAGCTACGAGAATACTCGTAGCGTGGCAGTCAACGTGTTAACCGTATCAGGCCTATGTCAATTCCCGCGTGATATCGGGACCAGCAGATCTTTCACGAAGTTTATACAGTTGTTTTTTTTTTTTTTAAGAAAAACTTTTACCCGTACTTTAACAACCTGTGCAAGAGAAATGTACTACAAGATTTATTTTTAAAATATAGCGGTGCAAATGGAATACAAAAATAGAACATTGTATAAAAAGCTAATGTCCGATAATGGTTAAGATTTACTCAGGCGATTGGAATATATTGCTACTTTAATTTTAATTCCGAGCCGCCGAAACTGCATCATAATTTTCGAAAAAAAAGTTAGCTTTTATAATGCGCGTGAAGAAAAACGTATATTTATTTTTAAAGAAATTCGTTCGCAAATTCTGTCGGGAGTCGCTCATTTCCAAATTTTAGCTACAAAATTATTTAGGTCGTGTAGAGAAATAAAGGTGGAAACACGAAAATAAAAGGCTGCTTCAAACGATGAAAGGCATATTAACAGTGATGGAACAGTGGCGCAGCAGTTAAGCAATTGACACCACTAAATTTTTATAGTATTCTTCGCCTTCAAAAATCTCAGAAATTCTGTCCTGAAGTTTGATGAAGAATACTAAAAAAAAACTTGCGGTGACAATTGATTCTTTGCTGCTACACTGTTCCATCACCGTATTAAATAAAGGTTGCTGGTTTCTTGCAATGCTCATCTGTTTTTACAACCGGCTGCGTGCCCTATAAAATTTTATACGTTCTGCGCTAAGCATAATTGATCCCATTTGGGACTACTAATAAAATTAAAAATACTAATATTAAAAAACACAAAGGTTTTTATGCATTCAAACAAACATACACACATATACAAGGCATTATCGTACATTGTGGCATGTTATTCTTAGCTATAATTGTTTCACCCTTAATTTAATATACATATTAAATTTAATAATCATTATATATAATCCTTATATAATCATTACTTTCCTACACATGCTTAACTCTTTTTTAATTTTTAATCCTCCTAGTACCAATGGGGGTCTTATTTAACCCCATATTTTTCTATTTTGAAGTTTTTAATGCTTCAAACCAGAAAAAAATGAATAATTTATTCTGAATACATAAAATTAAATGGATATCTCATAGGAAGAAGTTACATATAATAAAATTAAATTTCTGGTTCAAATCATGTAAAATTAACCCTCTGTCTACCAGAAGGGTCCAATGGACCCGACATGTACATTCAAAATATTTATTCAAACCAGAAATTTCTTCAAAACAAACTAAATGTATAAATCAGACAATAATAAGTTAAATAAACAAATTAAATAGTTTTAAGTAAAAATTCTGGTGTAGAATGTTTTTATAAAACTTGAGTAAAATTTCCGGTAGTTCTAGGGTTAAGAATGCTCATAAAATATTAAAACCTGGTACTAGAAAGGTTAATTAATATTAATTTATCATCCACATTCATCATTCTATATATTTCAACCCTTCCAGACACAACATATTTTTCTTGACATGATTTATTGACACTGACATCTTCGAACAAAGGAGGTGGGTTGATAAGGGCTATTTTTCGCCCATCATACACGCGAAAAAAAAGTTTCGGTTTCCGAAATTTTTCAATGTTTTTGGATACTTAAAGATATGTAATTGTTTAAAAATATAAGATTTACGTGCTAAAAAAATAGTAAGTCATAGAAGATATAGCCCGAAAATAGAGTGTTTCGGTGTTTTCCTACTTCTTTGAATTATTTTGTCTTTAAGGAGCGTTCCATGAACCAAATGTATTTTGACTTGCAATGATAATACTCTTTATAATATTTTATATAAGCATTATTTTATTTTGGTTCAGTGTGCGCTTCTACCTATTAGAGAAAATATATTTCGTGTGAGTATCAGTTGCACTGCTATCGGAGTGTGTTCAGATTTGTTTTGCTGCGCTCAAAAAGTATTTCAGACATGTGATTTCCGCGTTTTTGGACACCGGTATTTTGTTAGATAAAATATCATTTTATTTAATCGGAACATTTTTGCGATTTAAGAGAACAATATTTTCTCTAAGAATATATTGGTGTGGAAAAAAGCGGAAATCACATGCCTGGTATTTACGTAGTTCAAATGTCAATTTTGTGTTCGAAAACTGTTGTTGTAAATATTTATTGAAGAATTTAATAATAAATAATTCCTGGAAGTCAGTGTGATTGTTGTAAAATTTGGCGAAAAACAAACAGTGATTTTTATATCTTTTCTAACACAAAAGTTTTATCGATACTTAAAAGTCTAAAAACTGCGATGTACAGAGTGATTCTAAGCATGGAACTATTAATAAAAAGGAAATGACATATCCTTAAAATAGTGAAGTTTCTACCGTAACCGTTTTCGTAGGGGTATATTACCGCCGGAAGAAACGCCCACCAGTAAATATAAATAGAATTTTTTTTTCTTATTTAATCGCCTTACTCATGCAAAATTTCAGTCACAAATAATGGCAGAAACACATATTAATTTTTACTGGTGGAAGTTTACTTTGGCGGTTGTCAGGTCTTGTGTTTCGGCCATATTCTGACAACCTAGACAACCTCTTGTCAGTGTCATTGAAAATGATTATAATACATCGGTAAACTGACACAAGTAAAAACAATTAGGAATTTTTACCATATTTGTAAGAATATATTTCCTTGAATAAGGCTCTTTATTAAGACGATCTCATTGAGAATTTCTCAATGAATAGTTAGAATATGGTCTGGTTAACTTGTTGCTCACAAATAACGAATTGTGAAGTGCATATTGCGTGAGATTTTATCACTTTAAGTAGGTGGATAAGACTTTAACACTTTACTGTTTATAAAGGAGAGATGGATCAATTATGTTTATTTTTAATTTGATTGAAAACAGAATATACTTCTTAAAAAATTTAAAAAAAATAAAGATATCCTGGAAGTTTGAAATTTTATTGACCAAATTTTCATTTTTGAATGGTTTTGAAGAACACAGGAAATTTATTCTTTTCGAATTAAAACATGACGAACAACAACATATAAATGAATAAAAAAATAATAAGCATTCCTAAAAATTTTAACAACTGAAAAAATAACTAATGAAGAAACAATAACTACCTATATTCAGTATTTTCTAAAAAGCGCTAAAAAGTGCTGTTTTAAAATAAATTATTGCAGGACTAACATAAACAAGCAAATATCTGCTTGCTAAAATCGCAGGATTTGAGGAGGTACAGCAACTGTTTCCTTAAAATGCTTTGAGTCTGACCGCGATTGAGGCAAAATTTTCGTCAAATATTTGAGAATTTACGTTTCGTTAAAAGTCACATTATGTAGATAGGAAATGATCGTCAAAAACGAAGAAACACAGCTCAAGGATTGCTGAATCGTCAAAAGTGAGAGTTTTATTTCTGAGAGTGCAATGTGTACGCAAAAGGAGATCTGGACTAAACTAACTGATTTTCAAGATTTTCCATGCCTAACTTGCGATGAGCTGCGACAATTAACTCTTGGAATATACCAACTTAAACAAAGCCAATCTTACATCCAAGAGCAGTTAAATTAAGAAGTTATTTGCTCTCTTTACATACATCGTAAAGATGATTCTGTCCTTCGAGTTTTGTTACGATCACGACACACAAATCCTTAAAACTATAATATAAAAACACAGCGAAGCAACATCACACAATGGTACTGTCAATGTAAGGTAGGCGCAAGGGTCGTAGAATCCTGTTCGCTTGTTGCTTCTGTATCATTGTTTTTGGATTACTGCCGCCACAACCGAAGTTAAAAAAACAAGTCTTGAATATGCTCATACACTACAAGACGCCGACGCTGGTTGGTCCAGTAGTGATTTGGGTGAAGAAATCAAGGAGGAAGACTAGTCTAAAACACATTTCCGAAAGTGCCCGAAACTTTACTTATTTTCCATTATTGATTATTTCCGATATTTCATATACTGAAATAATAGTCGTAATAAGCTCAAGTCATCTTAATTTTACATTTAGTGTTATATTTACTATTGAGTATACTGATTAAAACTAATGACAATAGTGTGTATGTTCATTAATGTGCATAATACTTACTTAATTATGTATTATATATTTTCCCATCAATTATAGAGCTTCCATTCAAAATATTATTTTTTCATATTTGTTATAAGGCAAATTAATGAAAAAAATGTATGCCACATGTGCGCTCCCGAAGTTTGATTAAGTGATCAGCGCCACCTAGCTGATAAATGATGTAACCGGCAGCTGATCTTCGTTGTCACCTGAACAACACGTGTGTAACGAGCGCCCTCGCCCTCAAACCAGATGCTCTTTTCAACGTTTCCCCTTGGCAATAAACAATAAAAACCTATGGAAAAGTAATCACAGTCCACTGTCTCAGTGCTCACGACACCACATAAGGGTTGATGGGCGAAAAATGGCCCTTATCAACCCACATTATTTATATGAAAATAAGTAAAAGCTTTATTACACATAAAAGCGTTAATAGTATAATTAGGTATTACTTCGCGTGTAAGCTTAACTTCACGTTCAAAGCTATAGTTTATTCTGAAATTCCTGTGCCGTTCTGGCATTTTGGGATAGGAATTAAATGAGTTATCTCATCTCCTTTCAAGAGATTAATTAATATAAATTACTTGTAGTTCAAGAGCTGTTAAACATTTCAGGGAAGGTATTTGAGGCACCCTGAAAATTTGTGCAACACTTCTTTTGTAATGCCTGAATACAAAATCGAATGTCTGGCTGAAGGATCGTGGCACACAGCCCACCCGTGAATTTTAAAATTTCCAAAATTTTCGTTGCAAAAAAATATACTTGAGACATTTTGAAATTTTAATGCCTTCAAATTTAAGATTTAATGAAATAAAAAATATAAAAGCCAGACACTTTAGTCCGCCCAAAAACTGTGCCAGACACGTGTCAAGTACTATTTTTTCACTACCCCAAAAAAGTATTTGAGGTACGCTGAGATTGAGACAGAATAGTACTTATGCTTAGAAAGAAATATTTTCAAAATGGCAGACACTTTAGTCGGCCCAAAAACCATGCCAGACACGTGTCAAGTGCCATTTTTTGACTACCCGAAAAAGGTATTTGAGGCACTCTGATATTGAGACAGAATAATATTTATGCTTAGAAAAAAATATTTTGAGGATGACAAACACTTTAGTCTGACCAAAAACTGTGCCAACACGTGTCAAGTGCCATTTTTTGACTACCCAAAAAAGGTATTTGAGGCACACTGAGATTGACACAGAATACTATATATGCTTAGAAAAAAATATTTTGAAAATGACAGACACTTTAGTCGGCCCAAAAACCGTGCCAGACACGTGTCAAGTGCCATTTTTTGACTACCCAAAAAAGGTATTTGAGGCACGCTGAGATTGAGACAGAATAGTATTTATGCTTAGAAAGAAATATTTTGAAAATTACAGACACTTTAGTCGGCCCAAAAACTGTGCCAGACTCGTGTCAAGTGCCATTTTTTGACTACACAAAAATGGTATTTGAGGCACTCTGAGATTGAGACAGAATACTATATATGCTTAGAAAAAAATATTTTGAAAATGACAGACACTTTAGTCGGCCCAAAAACCGTGCCAGACACGTGTCAAGTGCCATTTTTTGACTTCCCCAAAAAGGTATTTGAGGCACGCTGAGATTGAGACAGAATAATATTTATGCTTAGAAAAAAATATTTTGAAAATGACAGACACTTTAGTCGGCCCAAAAACCGTGCCAGACACGTGTCAAGTGCCATTTTTGACTACGCAAAAAAGGTATTTGAGGCACGCTGAGATTGAGACAGAAAAATATTTATGCTTAGGAAAAAATATTTTGAAAATGACAGACACATTTGTTGGCACTTTCTACTTGCCACACAAAATAGAAAGAATGTTAAACGCGAGTTCTAGTAAAGCTGGACTTGCGGTGCCTCGCTGAAGGTCCATTCGCTGACTTACGATACAAAAACAGCGTAAAACGCGTTGCATCTTAAGATGAATTTCAACTGGATGCGAGCGCAATCACAACAAATCTAACTGTGATAGGATCTCTCAAGACCACGTGACTCATAGCAAGCATGCTGTTTTGGAAATTTTGGAGTAGTAATCATGAAAAGTAAAAAGAAAAATAAAGAAATGTGGTATTTGCGCAAAAATCGACGAAACATTCACTGTTTTTACTGAAAAAACACTACAAAAATGTTGTGATGTATTGAAAATTCGACAAAAACATATCTTAAAATATAAAGATATTATTTTACCATCCAATGCTAATCTGAAAGAGGGTTATCATAGACATTGCTACAAATGTTTCATCGCTTTAATGAAGAAATACGGGGTCGATAACGCTTCAGGAATATCCAATGTGCCTTCTTCTTCATTAGGTATAGTATAATTTTATTTTTATTCCTCATAATACTATATTCACAAATAGCGTAAGACATTCATAGTCTTTGACTAAAATAAATCTTGTCCATCGGATAGATGAAAACACTCTTTTTACGAACTATAGTATATATTTATGTGTTCTATTTATATCTTTTACCTGTATAGCTCAAGACAATAGCTGTAGCATCAGCTCGTCTACGAATTTATTACCGAATGAATTTCAATAGTTGCCTCAATGAATGTAAAGAAACATTTTACACCAAATATTTTTTTAACATCATATAATTTAGAAACTTTTAACTAGGAAGTTTTGCATAAGTGCATACCCAGAAAACTTCGGAAACTTTTATGAAAAATACTCTTTAATAAAAAAAAAACTTTGTCTACTCTTTATACGGAACTAGTTTAAGAAAGTTTAGCATAAATAAATATACTTTTATAACTATGATTTTGTCATATACATTTATATGTAATGAAATTTAACGATCGTTTAATGACGGTTAGTACAAAATTTAAACTGATTAAAATTGCTTTAAACTCAAAGTTAAAGTCCGATTCTGAGCACTGTCGCTTTGTCTTCGATAGCGTTATTGTCGGAGATAACATGAGAAAAGTATTGTTGCGCTATAGAAACAACGACTTATTTAATTTCGAAATATATAATGAAATAGTTCTTAATCGGACAGTTACATTTAATGTTCACTTAAATTTATCCAGCCGGTGAAACCGTCCTAAAATTAAATAACTTCAGCAACGCGCAACTTGTATATATTACATAAGCTTACAGAAAAAATAACAAAATATTTCATTGTTTAAGTTTAAATTCCTTAAGTACCGCGCATTCGAATAATAATTTAACAAGCAATTTTCAGATGTATTAAAATATTCGCGTTTGGTGAGGAAAAATTTTACCCGCCAAATCACGTGCACTTTCGTCTGTTAGAGCCAAATAATCGAAAATATTTTATTTTTAGCTCACAGGCTATCAAAGCCTTAGAGCTTATGTGCCCGCCGGTTCTGTATGTACGTACGTGTGTACGTACGTACGTATGTACGTAACGCGATAACTCTTGATAGAAACAAACCATTTGCTTCAATTTTTTTTCTAGTTTCATTCTGATAAGGCGCTTCTCTGATTAGATTTGGAGGCTCATTGGTTAAGGATAAAGGGGAAAAATGGTGTTAGTCCACCCCCCCCCCCCCCTTAATTCAGATAAATGGATTTTTCATGAATAATTATTCGATTTGTTCCGAATTTGGTATACCGGTTTATTATGTTAAGGAACTTCCCTGATAAGTTTTGGGGGTTCATTGGTTAAGGATAAAAGGGGAGAAAGGGGTGTTAGTCCACCCCTTAATTCAGATAAATGGGTTTTTCATGCAGAATGATTCGATTTGCTCCGAATTTGGTATACGGGTTTATTATGTTAAGGAACTTCCCTGATTAGTTTTGAAGGTTCATTGGTTAAAGATAAAGGGGGAAAAGGGGTGTTAGTACACCCTCAACTTATTTCAGATAAATGGTATTTTCATGCAGAATTATTCGAATTGCTCCGAATTTGGTGTGCAGGTTTATTATGTTAAGGAACTTCCCTGATTAGTTTCGGGGGTTCATTGGTTAAGTATAAAGGGGGAAAAGGGGTGTTAGTCCACCCCTCTTAATTCAGATAAATGGGTTTTTCATGCAGAATTATTCGATTTGCTCCGAATTTGGTATACAGGTTTATTATGTTAAGGAGCTTCCCTGATAAATTTTGGGTGTTCATTGGTTAAAGATAAAGGGGGGAAAGGGGTGTTAGTCCACCCCACGTAATTTAGATAAACGTGTTTTTCTTGCAGAAACATTCGATTTGCTCCGAATTTGGTATACCGGTTTATTATGTTAAGGAACTTACCTGATTAGTTTTAGGGGTTCATTGGCACGCATCCAGTTAAAATTCATCTTAAGATGCAACGCGATTTAAGCTTTGTTTGTATCGTAAGTCAGTAAATGGCTCTTCAGCGAGGCACCGCAAGTCCAACTTTACTGACACTCGCGTTTAACATTCTATGTTGTCTGGCAAGTAGAAAGTTCCAACAAAAGTGTCTGTCATTTTCAACATATTTTTTTCTAAGCATAAATATTATTCTGTCTCAATCTCTGCGTGCCTCAAATACCTTTTTGGGGTAGTCAGAAAATGGCACTTGACACGTGTCTGGCACAGTTTTTGGGCCGACTAAAGTGTCTGTCATTTTCAAAATATTTTTTTCTGAGCATAAATATTATTCTGTCTCAATCTCAGCGTGCCTCAAATACCTTTTTTTGGTAGTCAAAAAGTGGCACTTGACACGTGTCTGGCACAGTTTTGGGGCCGACTAAAGTGTCTGTCCTTTTCAAAATATTTTTTTCTAAGCATAAATTTTATTCTGTCTCAATCTCAGAGTGCCTCAAATACCTTTTTTGGGTAGTAAAAAAATGGCACTTGACACGTGTCTGGCACAGTTTTTGGGCCGCCTAAAGTGTCTGGCTTTTATGTTTTTTATTTCATTAAATACTAAATTTGAAGGTATTAAAATTTCAAAATGCCTCAAGGATATTTTTTTGCAACGAAATGTTTGGAAATTTAAACATTCACGGGTGGGCTAAGTTCCACGATTCTTCAGCCAGACATTCAGTTTTAGATTCAGACATTGAAAAATAAGTGTTACACGAATTTTCATAGTGCCTGAAATACCTACCCTAAAATGTTCAACAGCTCTCCCACAATTACTTTTACTTTACGTGTATCTATTTTAACTGATGCAATTAATTTTTATTTCAACTCTAGATGGCTGCACCTATCTTTTACTTCTCTTTTTTTTTCTTTTTCTTTTTGCCCAATTTTTTAAGCTATATCAAAGCGCCGTACAAGATCTACAATTTTAAATCTGGATGCATCTTTGTTGGTTTTTATGTTTTGAAAGTTGCTTGAGTTATTATTTAGTTTTTGTGTCTATTTTCGTTTAATTTGCATTAATTGTTTTTGCTATCTGATTAAATTTCAATCAAATGTAAGTTATTTCGATATGTCATTATTATATGTCCTAATGATATGTTTATATTGTCATTTTTAGGTCTTATGGGGACTATATTTGATGAAATAAGTGATCTTTACAATGAATATGTGCATATGAAGCTTCTCTGAAGATTGCATATCCCATTCGCAGTTTTTTACTTATTTATTTCCACACTTCATTGTTAAATGTATATTTCTTTTCCATTATTATCACAAATATAATTTCATTTTAATGATATGCATGTGTATATATCTATCCCCCCCCATATATATATATATATATATATATATATATATATATATATATATATATATATATATATATATATATACAGGGTAGTCATAAAAAAACTTTGCCGATATATGGAACTCTAGCGGCCGGTCCGTTTAACCGATCGGGATGAGATTTCAGATATAGTTATTCAGAGGTATGAGCTTGGGATTCGGTGAATCGCATCAAATTGGCGCTCACGGTTACGGTTATAGATACAGAAACTCGAAATTTTCGAATAGCAATGCCCATTTTTTTTTTTCATCGCAAAAATGCTCAGCGCATGCAAAATCCCTAAGTAGAGCTGGAACGGTATGTGTATCGCAAAAAACGGACGCGTTATGCACGCACAAAATACAGCTCTGCGAATGGCCAAAAAAACACGATCGGGGCGCACGGAGGAAATTTGCATATGACAGAGGTAAGACACCAATCACAGAGCGCTGTTCGTCAGATATTCAGCGTAGAAAACGGATTCTTGCCTCTGTCATATGCAAATTTCCTCCGTGCGCCCCTATCGTGTTTTTTTTTCGTTCGCAGAGCTGTTTTTTGTGCGTGCATAACGTGTCCGTTTATTGCGATACACGTATCGTTCCAGCGCTATTTACGGTTTTCGCATGCGCTGAGTATTTTGCGACGAAAAAAAATGGGCGTTGCCATTCGAAAATTTCGAGTTTCTGTACCTATAACCGTAACCGTGATCGCCAATTTGTTGCCGTTCACAGAATCCCGAGCTCATACCTCTGAATAACTATATCTGAAATCTCATCTCGATCGGTTAAACGGACCGGCCGCTAGAGCTCCATATAGCAGCAAAGTTTCTTTATGACCACCCTGTATATGCACACACACACATGTATATATATATATATATATATATATATATATATATATATATTAACAGTATACGCGCAGGGTTGCCAGTTTGGCATCCATTCTTACACCAAAATTTCAAATTCCTACCGGAAGTTCCGAAAGGAGAATCTTTACTTTATGTAATCACGAAATGTCTCTCATTAAATAAAGCAAAAAATACTATTCTTAATTTCTGGTGCGAATTCGAAATTTCTTATTAAAATTGGAGGCCAAACTGGAACCAGGCTGCAAACAGTGTGCGAAATATGATGGATTTTTTATTCAGTAATTTCGAGTTCATACCAGAAAATGTTTAATAGTAATTTTCCTTTATTTTATTCAAGTAATATCTATCACTGTAATAAACAAAAATAGCTATTAAAACTTTCTGGGGAGAATTTAGAATTTCTTAACGATAGTTTTATAAATGACTCGTAAATGTATTAGCGGTCTGTACAGTGTTAACCCATTAAAAACCAGCATGTTTCAGAGGAATTTTATTCAGGTCGTGCCACTTTTTGTTAAGCACTTACTTGTACTTTATGAATCACTGAAATGTGTTAATTAAATAAGGTAAATTTTACTTTTCTTTTTTACTGGTATCAAAAGAAGTGCAAAAATCACAAATATAATGTTGCGAAAACGCAACATCAGTCTTTAATGGGTTAATACATTGTATGCGGGACACGTACTAGTACGTTTTTGTGGGTTGGGGATAGAAATTATTACTGATAACGGAAATTTTGTACGTACGAAAAAAGATGGTGTAATCCAAGAATGCTTGCTTCTTACTGGTTGTGAGCAGGTTTTAATTTACAGTGGCATTTGTGAACGTAAATTTAGTGCTCGTTTTCGAAAAATTGCCCGCATACAATGTGTTAATATCGGGGATGAGATTTCCGACTTTTTGCATAGCAGTAAAATCTTAGAGAAAATGTTATTTTATTTAATCGAAACATTTTTGCGATTTAAGAGAACATTTTCTTTTAAAATTATACTGGTATGCAAAAAGTCGGAAATCTCATTTCTGTAATATGAATTTTTGGCAGCTATCTATACTAATAAAAGAACAAATCGCTCTATGGGTGTGTGCGATGGCTAGTGAAATCGACTGCACATACAAGTCCCAAGACAGGTCCTGATGTACCTGAGGCTCAGATTTTTAATATTTAAGGGCAGGGGCCCCTATGCCAATTTAAGTGTTTAAGTGTCCCCTTTTCAACCAATCTTCTTCTTTTTGGGGGAATTATCTCCATTTAGTAGTTTTCGCCTTTCTAATTTTCAGTTAAAACCCTGGCCTCTTTGGAGCCTGATACAGTGCCCCTTGAAGTTTTTGTGCAATTAAAATTTTTAGTAAATTGCTTCCTTTTAATCCGATCTTCATTTTTGGTATCATTTTTCCATTTGGTTATTCTCACGTTTCTACACTACAATTAAGACCCTGGGACCCTCTGAGGTGCGTAAGACCTGTTCAGGGGCCCTTGGACTTTTTGTGCGCCAATTATTTTTAATCCCCTATTTTTCTCATCTTCTCAGTGCATAATTTTAATGTTGAGTCTTAGATTCTTCTTCCTAGGAAAATACCCTGATATTTTTATTGGGGCCCTAGGGACCTTTTTCAAAGATTTACCCCCTTATTTGTGCATTTCTTTAAAATATTATTTTAACTATCAGCTGGCCTCTTTTTGGCCCTCTATCATAACTCCCTTAAAAATGATCCTATTCAGAAGCTGTTCTTTCTAACAAATTTTTAGGTCCTCCATATACTACATGACCAATCAAAAAGTTTCTCCGGCTTCAGCCACCACAGATTTTGAATATTAATCGCCTTCTTGGGGTCCTTGGTGCAGTTTCATTAAATATGATCCGAATTGCTTGCGATTTTCATTAACATAGTTGTAGCGTCCTCCGATTACTTTAAAAGCTCCTAAAAATATCTTTATGCGCAACTAAATGCCAGTTATGTCCCTGGACCCTTGGGGCCCGGTATAGGGCCCTTGAAGTTTTTGCCCCATAAATTGTTAATAAGTTGCACCTCTTAATCCGATCTCTCATTTTTTGAACCCTTTTTCCATTTAGGTATTGTTACGTTTCTAATTTCCAATTAAGACACTGGGGCCCCATATGTTCCGGTCGAGGTCTCTTGAACTTTTTGTGTGCCATGCATTTTTCACTCCATAGTTTTCTCCCCTCCTCAGTGCATAATTTTAAAACTGAGTCTTGGACTCTTTTTCTAGGACCAACACTCTCATATTTTTATGGGGGTCTTATGATCTTTTTTGAAGCATTGACCCAATTTTTGTGTATTTCTTTAAAATATTATTCTAACGTAAAATTCACACCCTATGCTTAGTTTTGACTAATTATAGATCTAAAGCGTTACGTATTAAGACATTGTAACATGTTTCTATGCTAGAACCCTGTTTTTAACTATCAGTTGGCCCCTGTTGGACCCCATACTATAGTTCCCTTAAAAATGGTCCGACTAAGAAGTTTTTTTAAGCAACTTATTAGGTCCGCCAGCTACCACATGAACGACAAAAAATTTTCAGGCATCAGCTACGAGCAATTTTGAATATTAATCGCCTTCTTGGAACCCTTGGTGCAGTTTCTTTAAAAATGATCGTAATTGCTTGCAATTTCCTTTAACACATTTCTAGCACCCTCTGACTACTTTTAAAACCACTAAAAAGTATATTTATATGCAACTACATACGACTTAAGTCTCTGACCCCTTGGGGCTCGGTACACAGGCACTTAAAGATTTTGCACCATAAATTTATTTGCCTCCTCTTAATCCGATTTTCTTTTCTGGAACTCTTTTTCAATTTAATTATTCTCCCGTTTATATATTCCAGTTAAAATCCTGAGGCATCCTAGGGTCCTATAGGGCCCGATCCCTGGGCCCTTGAACTTTTTGTGCGGCATACATTTTTCACCACCTAATGAATGCAAAATTTTAAAATTGAGTCTTGCACTCTTCTCCCCGGACCAACACCGTCTTATTTTTATTGGACCATACGGCCCTGTTTTAAGCATCCCCCCCCTTTTTAAGGACTTCTTTAAAATTTTATTCTAATGATTAATTCATACCCTATGCTTAATTTTGACGAATTACAGATCTAAAGTGATAGAACTTTGACCTTTAACAACTTTTCATGTTAGGCCCTTTCTCTTTATTATCAGTCGGTCATCTTTGGGCCCTTTGTTATAGACCCCTTTAAAAAGGTCTAATTCACTAGCTTTATTTTTAAGAACTTCTTAAGTCTTCCTGCTGCAACATGAATGACAAAATAATTCCTCAGACTTCAGCTACCACCAACTTTGAATATTAATCTCCTTCTTGGGGCCTTTGTTTCAGCTTCTTTAAAAACTATCCGATTCTATTACAATTTTCTTTAACATAATTTCAGTGTCCTCTAGCTAATTTAAAACTACTAAAAATTTTTCTTATACACAGCTACATTCCAGTTAAGACACTGAGCCCCAGGCCCGGTCTTTCTTTATACCTCAGCTAACCCTTTCTTGAACATTAATCTCCTTTTTCAGCATCAACTTACGTTTACTCACTACAGCCGTAAATTAAAAAGCTCGTTAATTTAAAGGTAACTTTAGGTAATGGATTTCATCAGCTTATTAAATATCGTGTTAATGTTAAAAATAATTCATGAAATTTACGAGGGGAGAGGGCATCTTCCACCGCTTGGGAGCGCATTCATTCCTCGGATTCTAAGGACCTAATTTCAACGGGATTTTGTTCATTGATCTTAGATTACAATTCAGCCACTTTCTGTATTATGAAATTTTATCTTAGATTTTAGTTACCAACATTTTCTAACACTAATGATGCATTAGTTTTTTCGCATTTTATGGGCTTGATTACTACAAGGTTTGGCTCACTGAACTTGGTTTTCGATTGTCTCCAGCACGTGTGGAGCACTTTCGGTACATGCTGCCTTAGGTAGCGTGGACCCAGGTTAATGGTTCGTTGGGAAAGAAGTTTGTTGGGAACACACTCCAGACTCTGCGGAAGGCAATGGGTGCCTCCGAAATTAGGTTCATTTAAAAGAATTTCATAAGATATAAAATAATACAAACTTGAGTTTTGTTTAAGGGTAATATTTATGGAACTCGCCAACGCCGGTCGGATCTGCTAGTGTATATATATAATATCGACAACTAAATCACACATGTGGAATTTCAATTTCTTGCGGATCAACTGTAATCGTTATGAATACAAGAGTAGACACTACATTGTAAATGCATCATAAATTGCACAGCTTTGTACAACTTGTACATAAATACTTCTGTGTGCAGTCTTTTTATATAAACTAGTAAATCTGCAGATCAGGAGCCTCAACGTCAGATCTGCAATTCATTGTTTTTAGACACAGTCTAGTAATATTCAATTTCCTGCAAACCGCAATTTAAAGTTTTCAAATTACATAATTATTTATAAGAATAAAAAATACTAAGTTTTCAGACATTAGAAGCGTTAAATTAAAAACGTTGTTATGGAAGGATATTTTAAAATTTCATGAGCTACTAATTCTGGTATTTTTTGTAAATAATAAAGTATTCAGGGGGGCTCCGCCTCCTGAACCCCCCGTGGTCTCATTAATTTACATATGTAACTTTTTATTGATTGCGCTAATGATTATGGTAAATCCTTTTACACTTCCGCGCCTTATTCTTCAATACTGGTGGGCAGAAAAGGATTTACATTGACGCAATTATATTAAAAGTTTAGGTTTTACGAACGAAAATGTAATTTCCTTTTAAAGATAAAAAAATTTTCATTCATATTTTCTGAAATGAGGCGGCATTAAGAACTAACACTCGTCAAAAAATATTTTTTCAGGCAATCTAGTTAATGTTTGTTTTTAAGAATGAAAATATTTATTTCCCGATACAATGACGTCCTTTTCGACAGCGATAATTTTGCGGTGCATAATTTTGACATTTACTATCAATTTGCTTTTCAAAAGTTTTTTTTTTTTTTTCTCATTGAAATTTTCGATTAAAAATTAAATATTTCTGTTAGCTGCGTCCAGACAATAAGCCGTGAGATATTAGTATCGTTTTTGTTTTTTAATAATAAGAATTAATATCATAACACAAGCCCCTTTTATTTCAACTTCAAAGCGTATTTGTTTTATTTTTGATATATGAGATCAAAGTAACCTTTCCGTTGCTAGGAAACAGTTAAAAGAAAATTAAGACAACGAAATATGTGATTGAAAAAAAGTAAATTAAAAAAAGAAAGTATTTTATATTATTGGAACACATATATAAAATCCCTCCATAAGACATACACCGAATTTAAAAGCTCTGACAAATGTTTTGACAAAATAGCAAACTAAAAGGAATAATTTAATACTCTTATTTAAAAATTTCAGCATCCAAAATTTACCATTTAAATCTATTATTCATATGAGCGATTTCTTTCAACAAATGAAAATTTGAAAATCGTCTGACTTCCCATAGCAAAGCAGTATGTCACAAAATAAAATGTTCTATATATTCCGAACGAATGAACCAAACTATTAACCCAAAACTATACAGCTAAATCCGGGGAGCTCACCAATATACATCCTTAATTTCAGCTAATCGGATGCGTTTTACGGCAGTTATCGAGGGACAGACAAACTAACTAACTAACTAAGAAACAAACAAACAGATGGAAACCAAAAAATTTCGGGTCTCCACAGTAAGCCTTCACTGACGTTTCGGCAATTAAATTTTTTTCTATAGTCTTCAGATTAAATAAACACATTTAAAACAGAAACTTAATAAAACGTAACCTAATACAAGGGTGCGTAGATTTTTATTACATTTTTTAATAGAATTTTTCTCCTTAACAATAAATTAACCCCTTAACGGTCACATTAAATTGCGGTTTAAAAATTCAAAGTGATTATTGGCACTACGTTTTTGAAAAAATAAATATTTACCTTATTTAATGACAGGTAAAATGATACCATAATAAAGCCAATTACACTATTTTATAAAAATGGTGGGAATCAAACAATCTGGATAAAAGACGCAGTCCGTGAATATCACGGGAGCGAGAATTAAGGTATTAAACGCCAAAACTAATGCAAGGTCCAGGCAATAAGGAATTGTACCTAGCAAAATTAATGGTAGTACTGGAAATCGGCTTTCTAGATGTTTTTTGGGTCGTTGAATCCGAATTTGTAACTTCCCACCAAAATTTCCCCCGGCAACCCCCCCAAATTTTGGTAAAAAGCCCCCCCAAAAAGGTTTTTATTAAAAAAATCATTTTTTTTATTATTTTAGGGGAAAAGTATCTAGAAATTTAGAAAGTAGCAAAATTTGCAACAAATTAGATATATGATATTATGACTTAGGATGAAGGGAAGGGGGAATCTGCCTCGGAACATGCGCCGCAGTGCTGCGTGGACTAAGTTGCGCAATTCCACTTAACCACACACACGTTTACATTCGCCCTCCCATCTCCCCTCCGCACTTTCCTTATAAGGTTTACTTTAAGTTTTTTGGGTCACTGATTCCGAATTTTTAACTTACCCCCAAAATTTCCCCCCCCGAAACCCCCTAAAAGAGTTGTTATTAACTTAAATTTCTTATTGTTTTAGGGGAAAAGCATTATTAAATTCACAAACTAGACAAAATTTTCAACAAATAGGATATATGACATTATGAAGTAGGATAAACGGGGAGAGAGGGGGCTGCCTCGGAACATTCCCCGCGCGCTTTTCTCAAAAAACAAATTTTTTCAAAGGTAAATTTTTTGGTGGGTTGCCGGGTGAAATTTTGGTGGGATTTCGACTCACTTTATGTTTTTTGCGTCGCTGAATCCGAATTTGTAACTTCCCACCAAAATTTCAACCGTCAACCCCCCAAAAAATTGATTTTTTGAAAAAATTTGTTTTTTGAGAAAAGCGCGCGGGGAATGTTCCGAGGCAGCCCCCTCTCTCCCCGTTTATCCTACTTCATAATGTCATGTATCCTATTTGTTGCAAATTTTGTCTAGTTTCTGAATTTCATAATGCTTTTCCCCTAAAACAATAAGAAATTTAAGTTAATAACAACTCTTTTAGGGGGGTATCGGGGGGGGGGGAATTTTGGGGGTAAGTTAAAAATTCGGATTCAGTGACCCAAAAAACTTAAAGTAAACCTTCTAAGAAAAGTTCGGAGGGGAGATGGGAGGGCGAATGTAAACGTGTGAGTGGTTAAGTGGAATTGCGCAACTTAGTGCACGCAGCACCGCGCGCATGTTCCGAGGCAGATCCCCCCTTCCCCTTCATCCTAGGTCATAATGTCATATATCTAATTTGTTGCAAATTTTGTCTACTTTCTAAATTTCTAGATACATTTCCCCTAAAATAATTTAAAAAAATGATTTTTTTAATAAAAACCTTTTTTGGGGGGCTTTTTACTAAAATTTGGGGGGGTTGCCGGGGGAAATTTTGGTGGGAAGTTAAAAATTCGGATTCAGCGACCCAAAAAACATCTAGAAAGCCGATTGCCAGTACTACCATTAATTTTGCTAGGTAGAGTCCCTATACGGTCTCTATTGCCTGGACTAAAACGTTCTTCAACCTTTTTGCTGAAAGTCATTCGTCACTACAAATTCCAAAATTCTAATCTTCGCTTTATTTTTTCGAAAGTTTCTGTCATTAAATAAATTATTACCGTAATTTAGCGCATATCTGCTGCACCTCAGATAATTCGATTTCCTACCAGAATTTATTTTAGATAAAATGCGACTTGCTTCTGCTTAGAACATATTTGACTTCTTTTTTTCAATAAAATTTCCGGTCTGAAAAAGACTTAACTAAGCCCCGGCGGTTACGCGCGAAATTACGGTAGTAAAATGAAATGATTCTGGCTTGAAGTTGCGTGAATGCAACATTAGTAAGTAATGAATTGAATCTCCAAAAAATATTTCAAATTCGGAGATACACATTTCAAATATTGATTAGAAATTTTCTCTTCGGAACCAGTGTGCCAGACAACTTTGAGATTCGAAGGAGAGCACGCACCTTGATAATCATCGGTTATTCTGCGTAATGTATGGGACATTACATATGTTAACACGTTGAAGGGCGGTGGGATATAATATATCCCACTTAATTTTAATTACAAAATGCACATTGACACCGGAATTTTTAATGAAAATTTTATTATTATTAAGTACGTAAAGAAAAGCTATTACCTATTTTGAAATAGATTCGTTGTTAAATTCTGGTGTCATCAATCATTGCAGCATTTTAAGAATAGAAGTATTTTGCCCCTGAAAGTGTTAAAATATACGGTTAAAAACTGATATTTATGCAGTTGTGAATAGTTTATTTTAAATAAATTTAGTCTATTTAACACTAGTTTGGCAATGAGCCGACAATTTGACCGGTACCAAATAAATGTATTTTTATTCGAACCAGAAATTTCTTTATAAAGTAAGTTAAATATATATAGTACGCATAAATAAGTTAAATAAATATCACTATAAAAATTAATAATCATACTTCAGTTAAAAAACACTAAATGAACATTAAGACACTTGAACACTCCAATGCCCATGGTAGCAATTATGCTACCACCAGCGTTTCGAATTTAGTGGATATTTTAATTAGAACATTCATACCACAAATCCAAATTCATACGATAAATTTAAAATAGCAATATTTGCTTTATGTAATAACAGACGTTTTGTTTAAGTAAAGCGAAATTTATTATTGAAATTTTATGGTATAAATTCATAGATTTTCTGAATTAAAGAATTTCCAGAACGTATTCTACCATGTGAATTAGAGGGTTAAAATTTACGTTTAGTGCTATAAACATAGCACCTTTATCAGTAAAGAAACACTTTAAGATTGTTACTGATGCGGTGTTCTGTTTATAGCATGAAACTTACATTTTAATTTTAATGTATCTTAAAGTTGTTTTAGTATTTTAAAATTAAAGTCTGATTATTTATTTTTATTTTAATATTTAGGAATTCGGATGTAGAATGTTTATATATATAAAATTTAGATAAATATGTTAAATAGTTTTAAGTAAAAATTCTGTTGTATAATATTTTAGTAAAACTTGAATAAAATTCTCGGATGTTCTAGTCTTAATTCAAATTATATTTATGCTTGAACTATTTCTGCGTAATTTCGAATGATGTTACATCTTCGTAAGCATTTAAGCTTCAAATAATGGACAGAACAAACTTGTTTATGTTCCATATCCTCTTTTAATTACCTACTTAAATAATGGGAAATACTTAAAAGCGGGATGTTTTCGCATGTAACTGTGTAGGATAGCGTAACGCACATATAATGTAAGAAACATTAAAGGAAAGACAGAGGATTTTCATTTGCGATTATACTAATTGTTACATTGTAGAAATGACTGGATGCAGTGTTACTTTTCATGTGATAAAAATGTACTTTTTTTATTGCGAATTATGTTATTGAAATTAACAAAATGAAAACTGCGCTTTAATGTACCGTAATTTCGCGCGTATCCACCGCACCTCAGGTAATTCGATTTCCTACCAGAATTTATTTTAGATAAAATGCGACTTGCTTCTGCTTAGAACACATTTGACTTCTTTTTTTCAAAAAAATTTCCGGTCTGAAAAAGACTTAACTATACGGCGGCGGATACACGCGAAATTACGGTATTCATCTTTAACCCTTTCAAGGGCAAAGCATTTCCATTGCTAAAATGTTGAATGAATGGATGGCATCGGAATTTAAGAACAGACTTATTTGTAAAAAAGAAAAAAAAGCTATACTTCTCATACATAATTAACATTAGAACTACCGATGTTAAATATACATCTAGTTTTACCGCATCCGTCAAATTGACGGATTTTTGTTCATGGCTTTCATTAATGTAAATAAAAGAATATAATTTAACAAAAACAACATTAATATAAAAATTCATTAATTATTAATTAAGAAAAAACAAAGAAAAACAGTTTTTATTTGCCTTTATAGTATAGCACATTTGATAAGCCACGCTTTCTGGTATAAGCCACGCCTTCTGGTATTCCGACGGATTGTAGGATTCATCTATTAGTGAGTGACATCGGCTGTCGGAAATCAAGCTGTGCATGACTTAATGGAAAGCAATTAGCCTTCCTACAATACTATTTTCCGGGATTGGACTTTTTACAGATTACACTTTGCAAAGATTGCACTATAAAAAGCACAATGTTGAGCTCGATTTTGATGTAGTGTCAGAAAACCACGTAATTCCCGTAGCGAACCACTGATAAGTATTGATAGTATGGCATTTAGGGATTAAAATTAAGTGATCCAAAAATGCACCATCGTCCTTGAATGGGTTAAATGAAACATTTCAATATATAATTCATTTAAACGTCAATGTCAATAATGTAGCTTTTTCTAATTTATAATATTAGTAGTTTGGTGGTCCATGGGCCATGGTTTAACCATTTCAGGGGCAAAGCACTTCGAAAGCTAAATAATGAAAAAATACTTCGAAGGCTAAATAATGAATAAAAGCTTAAATATATGATTGGCACCGCAATTTAGGAACAAATTTAATTTTAAATAGGAAAAAGGCAGTATTTCGCATACATAATCAACAGAAAAATTTATACCAAAATTCCGGTGCCATTGTGGCATTTTTGAATTAAAATTAACTGGTTTCATAAACATACCACCTCCCTTAAAATGGTTAAAGAAATTAGAAATTTTGGTTTGAAATTTCTATCTTTATAAAGGGATTTTAACCCCTTAACGCTCGAATTAAATTACGGTTGAATAATTCATATTGCTTATTGGCACCACTTTTATGAAAAAGAAATATTCACCTTATTTAATGACAGTAAAAACGATACCAAAATATACCCAATTTCACTATTTTATAAAACTGGTGGGAATCAAACAATTTGAGTAAAAGGCACAGCCCGTGAATATGACGGGAGCGAGAATTAAGGGTTTAAAGCCTCAATAGTTTCGTTTTTTCGACTCAATAAACTAAAAATACGGACAAAAATCCACTTTTTCCGTTCTGAAATATTTGCCTTATATAATAGAAAGATTTCTGCCAATTAATAAAGCGAAGATTAGAGTTTAAAATTAGTGGAATCCAAAAGCTTTTAGTAAAGAAGCAATAAAAATTTTCTTACCTAAGCGGTGATCGGGCAAAACTGTCAAGTGTATTTAAAACCAGAATGACCGAGAATTTTACTCAAATTTTAGAAAAATATTTCACACCAGAATTTTTTTTTTTTAATTATTAACTTATCCATTTAACTAGTTTTTTTCTTTGTATCTTTTAAACTAGTTTTATAAAAGAATTTCTGGTTCGAACCGAGATAAATTCATTTGATAGCACTCAAAATGGCTGCTCGCGGGCTTTCTAGTGTTAAAAACGTGATTTTATTCACATCCTAATGTTTTCATGCAAAATAATAGTCCTTTCAGGAATGAAAAAGACTTATTGGTTTAGTAAAACGAAGATTTAATGGCTGAGCTGCAACTTTTCCGCTTTGTTTTCTACTAAAGGTTAATAGAAGCGTTTGATTTATTTGCTCCGAGATTAAACAGAGCAAAATTTGCTGTTAAATCTTAGTGATAAGGAAAAGGTGTAATAGTTGGCAGCTATGCTTAATTGTAGTTAGATATCTAAAACAGGCACATTAGATTCCGATTATTGTGGCTGAATTTAGAACTTTTATGCATAGCAGACAACTTGAACACTGTTGCCAGTGGACTACTTTTAAAAATTCAGATTTCTTGATTGGCACTACTTTTTTGAAACGTTAAAATTTCCTTTGTTTTCACCTTAATTAATATGCCATTAAATAAGAGGCATCTTACCATTTCAAAATAGTGGTGCGAATCAAGAATCTGAATTAAAAAAAGTAGCCCATCTGGCAACACTGAACTTGAACGGATTTATTTACTACAAAAATTTATTAGAAATGTTTGACTATTTAATTGTAAAAAGACCTTAGATTTCAGAGACTGCATTAGGTGAAATTTACAATTAAATTTTAGTGGTAAGGAAAACGGTGCAAGCCACCAGCTATTCTGTTTGCAAAAATATTCGCGAATAGAGCAGTTTGAAAAAAGCTAAATATTCTTGATTTAAATTGATTGTCCCAAAGCTCCTTAAAACACCCTAACTGTCCTTAAAACACCCTAAAAACTTAGGTCGAGCACAAAAGAAATCGAAATAAATTTTTGACTTTTTTCATTTTCAAGTTGCAAATATTTGTATTGCAGGTTTTGTATTATGTTTATGATGGTTCTGTACAAAATGATACTGCACACGTTAAATACAAACATTTAAAAAAGTCTAAGATTTCTTTCGATTTAATTTGATCAGAATCTAAGTTTTTAGGGTGTTTTAAGTATGACACTGTTAGAATTTTATTTTATTTTTTATTTTTTAATGTTCAATTGGTTTAACTTATTTGTTACGAAAATCGATCATTAAATGTAGAACTAACTAAATGAAATATATTAATAATTGTCTCTTCTCGGGTTAAAAATATAGAAAATTATTTTGTTTTTAATTTGTTCTGCAAGTTACGTTTTTGTTTATATACATTGTCACCTTTCCATAGCTGCCAACCTTTACGCTTTCTTCCTACCACTAAAATTTTCTTGTAAATATTGCCTTCTTTAATGGTCGAAATCTCACGATTAAACAAGGTGAAAATCTTTTCTAAATTTTAGTGGTAGCAAAAAAGCGTAAAGGTTGGCAGCTATGCCTTTCTTATTTTATTGTAATAATAAATAACTAAATAAACAGTTCTCTAAATTATCCTTCCCCTATGAAAATTTATACGGTTTCTCCCCCAGCAAACAATGATTAGAGCTTAAAGAGTTAAATTATTTTTTTTAATTAAATGTTACAACATGATTAAAAAACTGAAAATTTTAAATAATTTAGAATTATTAAATTTAAAATTATGAAAAAAAAACATTAAACTGAAAAAATACATTAAATTACAAAAAAATTACTACATTTATTAGACTTACTAAACAATTGCCTGCCCTATTTGCTATTTTGTAGTAGCTGTTACTAATCAATCATCTAAATCCCTAACCCGACTTGTGTTGCCTGTGGGCTACTTTTTTAAAAATCAGATTTTTTGATTGACACCACTTTTTTGAAATGGTTAAAATCCGATTGTTTCGCCTTAATTAATATATCATTAAATAAGGTGAATTTTACCATTTCTAAAAAGTGGTGCAGGTCAAGAAATCTGAATTTTAAAAAAAGTAGCCCACTGGCAACACTGAATCCGACCTCCTCCTGAAATTTGCGCTACTTCCCTATCCTTTGCTCAGCCAGCACAAAAAGATTTTATATGTTTTTATATATATATATATATATATATATATATATATATATATATATATTTTATCCTATATGCATAGCTGCCAACTATTACGCTTTTTTCTTACCACTAAAATTTTATAGTAAATTTTGTCTTATTTCATCATTGAAATCTCATGATGAAACAAGGCGAAAATCTCTATTAAATTTTAGCGGTAACTAAAAAGCGTAAAAGTTGGCATTTATGTATATGTTATTCTATAGAAGGGGTGTGAAACTGTGGGTCGCCAGATACCACTATTTTTTAAAAGAAATAGTGGACTTCTTGAATTACAGAAATACGATAATTAGATGAGGGAATGATTGCTATAAAATTTTAGCGACATCCGACGGGCCATAGTTTGACACCCCTGTTGTATAGTCATAAAGAAAAAAAACATATACACCCATCCGCCCTCCCCCCCCTCCCAATTTAGATGATTAAAAAAAAAAACAAAAAAAAAAACAGCGGAAGCCATCGAAACGCAGAATATCCACACACCTCGCCCCCGAATCATGAAGATTATCTTTTTTTCTGTTCAGCAGGGGAGGGACACATTTACACAATAACAGATCAAAATACGCAGGTTATTATTTAGAAATGATTAACTGGATAAAAAAAATGCAAATAGAAAACTAATTATAAAAAATCTATTAATTTTTATGGCAAAAGCATATAAAGAACTTTTTCCATCTAAACACCCTCCACTGATAGTTTTCAAGGAACACTACTCCCGCCAAGACGACCTCTTTGACGCCGAAACATCTGGCCAATCAGATTTCGAGATGGGAAAAAATATGTATCTGACGCATTTTGCTAGATTACACCGCGATCAACGAGGATCCGAAAAAAAAGTTACGTATTTTTGCCCTTGAATCCGAATTTGCAATAAGAAATAGGGGGGTGGGTGGTTATCGTTCGATATTTCAAATGTGGACCTCATCTGACCCTAGGATGTCGGCGTGAGGGGTCAACTTTGGTGTCAGTGCATAGCTTTTTTAAAAATATTTAAGTTGCATTTTCCGTTTATCAATCTGATATGTATTTCTCGAGTTATTCGACCGTTTCCCGAATTCTCAGACACCCTGTATATAAAATATAATTCAGTATTGATTGCATTTGGTTCTATTAAAGATAATATCATTTTTTTAATGTTTAATTAAAATTAATTGAACTAGATATTTGATATTAGAATTCTTCGCCTTCTAGGAATTCCCTTTTAATGCTTCCTTTTTGGCTAAGGAGGAAAGCGAGAAATTACAGATTTCGAATGCATTTAATAATTGGGTTAAAAATTTAACTTATCTCATTAATGAGTTATTTATAGTATTTCAACATCTATTTCTGGCAGATTGTGTATTTTCCACGAATTTTATTAAAAGGGTAACTTTCGTTTGATCACGCAGTTCAAGGAATTACTAGCTTCACATTTTTTAACTGTTTGAATTTTTTTAAAAATTTAGTATATAATTATCATCTTCCTTCTAATTACACATTCGAAGAATTATGAAACTTTCCTCAAATAGAAATTTTATCATATTATAGAACTTTCATTTAAGCAATTAACTTTATCTTGTAAAATTTAAGAAGGGAGTTATAATATAATAATTAAAATAACAATAATATGGAAATAGCATTAAGTTCTTGAAGTATTTTTGATTTCTTGAAAGAAAAATTAACTGAAAAACTTTAGCCTAGGTTTCAGCATTCCGCTTTTCTTTTAATCTCTAATAAATATACATATCAGTCAATCTTACGGTTTTTATTAACTTAAAAAAACCCCAGAAATTTTACTAATTAAGCTAAGTTAAAAAATAAAGGCATCGGTAAAGGAAACATCTGATTAAATATTTCTTCCTTTACAAATTAGGTTTAGTTGAAAAGAAAATTAGAAATTTGGCATGTATGAAAATATTTTGTGTCAGAAATTTTACTTAATAACTGAAATCGAAATATTACCAGACAGAAAAAAGACGTATTGTATTAAATAAAATTTGCAAGAATATTTGATTTGGAAATAATAGAGGAGAAGGTCCAAATACCGGCTAGGGTCCAGAAGCCGGCTAATAGGTGTTCTGAGAACTGAGCGCTTCGCAGCCTAGCGGTGATAGGCAGAGTTTGTAACTTTAATTGAGAGAAGGAAGTTACGAAATGTACGTCACTGAAGTCTGTGTCATTTACAAATAGTAAATGCAAAAGTGTCGAATCTACGTAATCTGGTACATCAAAAGTTTTTCAGACATGTGTTTCTCATTTATTTAAATATACTGATCGTATATTGAATTGAATTGCTGATTAAGTTATTTCTAGACATATTTAGCTCTCAACTGCCACGCGCACAGTATTGGTATTTTATTATATGAATGAGTAATACCGGTTTTAACTTAAACATAGCAGTGGTCCGAATACCGGCTACCTAGAGTGGTCTAAATACCGGCTAGCCGGTATTTGAACCTCTCTCGGCTGCTCTGCTTGAAGGGGAGGAAAATAAATTAATTTAAATAGTTCCATAATTAATAAATTAATTTAAATGGTTCAGAAATAGTCCCCGTCCCATTTCACAATATGAGAAAAGCAACCATGGCCGTCATTCCTCAGAACCGACACTGGTTACCGGATCACTATCCAAAAAAGAGCTGTTGGACACTACAAAATTGCCTGTAATAAATGTGAAGAGAAAGAAAAAATAATGAGGGAGTAAACCAGGCGAAAGAGGCAGAAATTTGATTTTAACGCTCTCTCTGCTCAACCCGAGATTTCCTAGGGCATCGTAAAAGAAGCAAAATTTGCGCAACCCGAGATTTCCTCGGGGATGCATTTTTCCGTCTAATTAATCCTCCTTGATTATTCCCTCCAGTTATTTTTTTAATGTAAATTATGCCTTATTTAATCGGATAATTTTCCCGGTTAAATTAGACAAAAGCTTTTGTTTTGAAAAACCGGTGAAAAAGAATAAAAATTCTTAAATTCTTCCCGAAGGGGTTAAATACGCAATTTTTGAAGCTATTTCGATAAAACAATTACGCAGCGAGATGGCTAAAAAAGTGAAAAAGGAAAATATCCAACAGGGTAATATTATAAATTTGTGTGTTTGCTTTCCCTGTGGACAAGACTGGGGGAGTGGATTCTGGGTTCAATGTTAAGAATGCGATATGTGGGCTGATAGGGACTATACCGACGCAGAGAGTGATAATATGCTTTTGATTTTTTCAGATAAAATAATTCTCATTGCAATCAGCAAGCTTTTTTTTTTGTTTTACGTTAAAAAACAAAATTAGAAACATAATGGGAAGAAGACTGTGAGCGATAGTCGTAAAGAATTTTAGAAATTTGACAAAAATACTTATTTATTAAAAAATGCGTATTTTTTCTGTACATAAGAAATGTTATTAATCAATACAATTTATTAAAATAATATTTTTATTGCTTAATAATTGTCATTAGCTCTATTTGTGTGATCTTTTGGGGAAAAAAAAAACTTAGGTAGCCGGTATTTAGACTCTATTTTAAAAACTTAAAATTTGAAGACTTTCGGAATTTTGCTTCTTATAAACAGAAAACGCCTTTTAAACTGATTTTTTTACTCTAAACAGGTGTAAGACGTGTCAAGGTACCCGGCTGTCACTTTTTATTTTATTAACTTCAAAAATGTATGATCTAGATTGAAAACAAAAGTGGTAGCCGGTATTTGGGCCTTTTCCTCTAATGAATGCTTCAAATCGGGCAGATTTTTATATTAAAAAACTACTACTAATTCTAGATAGTATAGTCACCTTATTTAATGAGAGATTAAATAATACAAGTATTTTTATTCAAACAGAGTGATTCCCTTCCCAAAATATTTGACCAAACTACAACCCGATTAACAACTATGCACTAATTTGTAACATAATGAAATCTATTAATAAATCCTTAACATTTTAAAATAGAAAGCTTTTCTGTTGCTAATATGTTGTAATTATGTAATTGCTGTGTGTTGCTAATATGTTGTTAATATGTTGTGCATTGACACACAAGTTTTTGCAAGCAAATTTATTTGAAAATAAATAAAATCTTTTGCTTCGATACATAATAAAAAGAAGAAGAATTTAAAATGCTGAAGCCATTGTGGCAGTTGCGCATTAACCCTTTCCGGCGCGGAGTAATTCTGTTTGTAAAATGATGAAATGCTGGACTGACACCGGAATTTATAAACGAATTTATTAGAAAATAAATGCTAACTTATCTTCCAATACCTTATAAAGGAAACTTTTAATTAAATATTCTTATTGCGAGCACGCTTAAAATTAGGTGTACTTTTTTGTGACCACTGACCGCTAAAGGGTTAATATTAGCATGACTGCCATCTCTTCCGCTTTTTTGTACCACAAAAATTTAATAGAATTTTTTGCCTAATAGAATTAAATCGGCAGGTTACGGCGATTTAATAATGTAACATTTACTATAAAATATTTGTGGTACAAAAAAGCGAAAGGTATTGGCGGCTGTGTATTAGGTGCGACAAAATTTAACTCACCTTGCCGGAAAGGATGAAAAAGCTATGTTCTTCCAAAATATTAATAAAAATCTGTTCTGTACTCAAAACTATGAAAGTAAAGTTAAGGTGTCTTCGACGATTAGTGCGTATACGCGTCAAAGAGATTGGTCAAAATCTTTGAACATTGTGTTGAGAACAGAAATTTTAATCTTTTTGCATCACAGTGTTTCATCGATTGAATACAAGAAAAAAAAATCTGGAAAATTTTATGTCGAAAAATTAAAAGAAATATACCGCAATTTCCCGCGTATATAGTTAGTCCAGCGCTTAGTTAAGTTTTTTTTCGTACCGGAAAATTTATTTTTAAAATGAATTCAAATAAATGCTAAGCAAAAACAAGTCTCATTTTATTTAAAACGAATTCTGGTAGGAAATCAAATTATCTGAGCTGCGACGTATACGCGGGAAATTACTGTACTTGAAGCTTCGTGAAGAAGATCATACACATCACTTAATACACTTAAAAATAAGTTACAAAAATAATATAAATAACGAATTTCATCATAACGCCACATTGTTTTTTAAACACATAATAATAACATTTCCAGACATAAGTAAGTTTTTATTGTTTTGTTGTAAGATTTTAGTGAAAGGAAACAGTTGTCAAAAATAAACTTTTAGAACACTTTACTATTCTTTATTTTAAACTTCGTTTTCATCTAATGGTGTCGTGTAATTATAATGAATTTTGTTTTAAATTTTGACAATGGTTTTGGTTAGAAAAAATATGTTAATTTAAGACTTTCATTAAAAGCATAGCTGCCAACATCTTACGCTTTTTCGTACCACAGAAATTTGATAGAAATTTTTTGTCTTATTTGATCGGCAGATTACGGCGATTTAAGAAGGTAAAATTTATTATTAAATTTTTGTGGTGCAAAAAAGCGTAAGAGTTGGCATCTATGTTAAAAGCATACACTAGTGACCCAGAGAAACTGGAACGCTAATATTACACAGATGGGAGAAATCGTTACATATTTCTCGCTCCGATTTTAGTATTTTTAATTGATTTGTTTTTAATGGTATAACTTAGGTCGACAGTTTTTCTTATATAAGGATAGTTTCATTTTCAGAACCGGTTCTAACATGTTCCAAAAGCGGAAGTATTCACATAAAAAAAAAACTGTAACTGAAATAATAAAAGTACAAACGCACAATAATAGATATCAAACTCAGATATCATATGCAAAAATATCATTTAAAATATTAAAATGCGAGTGAGAAATCTGCCGAATAACGCTCCCATATGATTAATATTAGCTTGAGCGTTTCTTCCCATGACTACTGTACGCTCTTATGAAACTGTCAAGAATATGAATGTTTCTCACAAAGAAAAAGACAGGGGTTTAATCAGTCATGTTTTTAGCCATACAATTGTAAAACAAAAATCTTCGTGGTAGATATATGCCTTAACTATACACCTATCTTAGTATCCAGTGTTGAATCCGTAAGTAAAAAAAAAAAACACATTTTCAAGAAAATATTTACTTCATACTTTAAAAATAGTAGGATGCAGGAGTAGGTTTTACCCATGTCATATAAAAGAACTTTAAACCAGAATTCTTGTTTAAAAATATTTAATTATTTAACTTATTTCTGGTTGGTATAATTTTGAGTAAATTTAGGATAAATTTTCTGGCTCAAATCGAAATTTATTTGGTCATGTTCGAATTGACCGCTGTAGGCGTTCGAGTGTTAAATATAAATTCTCTTTCTAAATATGTTTAATATACGCCACAAATTAAGGTACTAACAGAAGCTTTCTATTTTCGTACTGAAATTAATGTTTAATTTGTAACAGAATTAGTACGTATCAACAAAAATGTTGCAGTTCGTGAATACAGGTCTCCTACTGTTTCGTTTTTTGAAAACCAGTATTACTTTAGAGAAAAATTAGCGGTATGTTTTAGCATCAAGCGCAGTCAAAACGCCTTTCGCGGTAAGTTTCGACGAAGATTATAAGGGAGATTTTTCGCTGAAAAAAAATTTTGTTCCATAAACGGACCGAGTGGGAGCCCTGTGGATCTCCTAATTGTAAATGAAAACTGAGATAAAAGCTCAGATTTTTACGCATGTGCTAAAGCCGTGTATCGTGGAAAATATAATATATACGACGTTTAAAAATAACATGACACTTAAAAATATGCATGACATTTAAAACTTTAAAACGGTGATAAAAAAAAACAAACTTCCAGACAGTTTTGGTGAAATCCATTTGGCCATTCTCAAAGGATTACAAGAATGAACTGTCCAAGGCTCGAATTCCAAACAGATGATAATGGAGGAAAAAGATGAAAGTGAAAGAGGGACAAAAGAGAGTACCATGGAGGAAATTCCAACTACTGGCGCCAGATGCGTAAACAAAGGGAGAAAAAGAGGGTGCCGAAAAATAAATATCAAAACAGTCTTTCAACTGCAAAAGTGAAAGGAGGGGGGGGGGGGTAAGTATGTTTCAGTAAATTAAACCAAATAACTGGAATGCTAAAACACAAGTTCTCACTACAGACATCATTCTGTCACGTGATGATCTCAACCGACTCTCTAATTAGACGTTTATAAATGCTACACTGACGGGAAATAATTCTAGCAATGCTGAAAATAATACTCTTAATTTTTTATCGGGCTACAACCTAGCGAGAGCTGTTGTCAACCTGTTAACTTTAATGTCACGTTGATGCTCTTTTAACCCCTCGAAAAATCTTCTTTTAGTCACACCTATGTAGTGAAGATGGTTTCGTCAATACGTTATAATTTACGAAATCGATTTTTGTCTAGCTAGATCCAAGAAATATCCAACAGTGCGCCAGTAATGCGTTGACACTTATTCGGCAGGAGTCTGTCCTCAAAATCTTTTAGAACAAGCGTTCAAAGTGGGGGACTCTAATCTCAGTTACGTGATTATTATTCCTAATTCACACCAAAAAATTTTAAATAGTAAATTTCTTTTGCTTTATTCTCTGAGATTCTGTCACGAATAAGTATTCAACCTTTCCACTGATAATACTGAATTTCAAAAATAAAAATATGCCTGAATAGGAAGTGGAGTTATGAATAAAGAGGAGGAGACTAGTGTTCCTAGTGGGCTACGTTTTTTAATTTCAGATTTCTTGATTGCCACCACTTATTTGAAACGGTAAAATTCCCTCGGTTTTCGCCTTGTCATTAAATAACTTTACAATTTCAAAAAAGTGGTGTCAATCAAGAATCTGAATTAAAAAAATGTCTGGCAACACTGGAGGAGACATGTAATGTATTGTCTACCATTTGCGAGCGAAGTAACTGAGGAGGTTGTTGCAAGGTGGTTGCTGTTTTTTTAATCGGATACACAGTTTCTGATTACCGCCAGGGGAAACTTCCACCAGTAATTTTCAATGGAAATTATTATCCTTATTCATATGAAATTTCTCTCATAAAGGTGATAAAAATTTTCTATTGGCTTTTACTGGTTTCAGTTCAGCGAGGTATAATCTTTCTCACTGACACCGACAAAATGTTATACAGGGTGTTCCGTTAAAGGGGTCCAATATTAATAGGGGTAATAGAGGAGATCACACGGAGCATAATTCAGTATATAATGCCTGGCCGGATCTCAATAATTTTCAAGTTACAGCAAATAGAATGAAAAATCGGAAATTTGTAAAAAAACCCTCATTGCTAAACTATCGATAATGCTACATAATAACGAAGCGCATATTTAGAAAGAGCAGAAAAAATCGTACGAAATGACATAAGTTGTTTTAGAATATTGAAAATTAATGGCGAGTTACAAGCTCTGAAACAGTGAAAAAATACAAAATCAAATATTTAGCAAAATAGTTAATCGTTAATTCCAAAAATGCAACTCTACCTACATCAAGGAAAATGTTATAAAATTTGGTCCATTCCGAAAGCTTTCGAAGAAGCTGACAATAAACCATATCAGTTTAATTGTATGGGAGAAATCAAGCAGTTCCCTAGTTACAACTCTGTACTGTTGCACGCTCGGAAAGGGCAAAACTCCGCCCATGACGATTGTAAACACCCCGTTTTAATATCTTTCAATTATACATTTCTGATCAACCTCTATCAATACACTTTCATTATTCAGTCTGGTCAAGTGAATGACATATTGTGCAGCTCTCGCCTTGTCTTAAAGCAAACTCCGTGACTGCTGCGTTTCCTCCATGAACTTTCAGGATGATGAAGAAGAAGTACTTTTTATGCAAATTTTCTATGTGTATAGGAAGAAAAGTGTAATAAAACAGCAGTCATCAGTGGGCGTTATGTTAAAGGGAGGCTGTTGTAAGTGGGATTGTAGTAAGTTGACGCATAATAATTTTGCCGGAATACTCTAACGAAGAATATGCGGACATGCATCTGATGTACGGGCAAGCTCATGGAAATGCATGTCTAGCACAGCGCATGTACCGTGAGCAATTTCCAAGGAGACGTTGCCCAAGTTCGAAACTCTTCATAAAAATCGATAGACGATTACGGGAGACTGGATCGTTTAATACAGCAAGCATTGATGCAGGGAAACCTCGACATGTACGAACACCTGCAATGGAAGAAGATGTACTGAATATTTTTAAAGATAACCCCTCCACGAGTACACGAGCTGCTGCGTCTGAAGTCGGTGTTTCTCACCAAAGTGTGTGGCGTGTTCTGCGTGCAGAAAACATGCACCCCTTTCATGTGCAGCGGGTACAACTGTTATCAGTAACAGATTGTGCTCAGCGGACAGAAATCGTACGCTGGTTGCTTAATGTAACAGAAAATAATCCACAATTTCTGGAAAATATTTTATTTACTGATGAAGCAACATTTACGAGAGAGGGCGTGGTAAACACGCACAATATGTACACATGACACATGGTCATATACAAATCCGCACACTGTTTTCCCGTCGAACGCACAACAAAAGTTCAGTGTGAACATATGGGCAGGTGTCCTCGGCGGTTATCTCATAGGACCATATTTACTCCCAGATGTACTCAATGGCAGTACGTACTTGGTTTTCCTACGGGATATCTTACCGCAGTTACTGCAAAATGTGCCAGCAACATTGCGCCACAATATGTGGTTTATGCACGATGGCGCACCGGCACATTTTTTCATAGGTGTTCGCAATCACCTCAATTCAACATATCCTGGGAAATGGATTGGACGCAGTGGACCTGTTGCTTGGCCTGCACGCTCTCCAGACCTCAATCCGTTAGACTTTTTTGTTTGGGGACACCTTAAATCGCTGGTGTATGAAACGCCTGTGGATACACCGGAGGATTTACTAGCGCGAATCGTTGTCGCTGCAGGAGACATTCCCAACTCCGTCGGAGTTTTTCGGCGTGTTCGCCAATCTTTACGACGTCGCTGTCGGCTGTGCGATTCTGTTAATGGGCGCAACTACGAACACCTATTATAATAATGTCCGTTCGTCTGCCTTCCGACACTGAACTGTGCAGCGCAGGCCAGAAGACTATGCTTCACATATGTCATAAAGTACGTGGAAAGTAATTCTTTATTTGTCATTTTTCTTTTATTTTCAACACTTTTTGGCACAGTATTTTGTAAGTCACAGACTGTGGTGTACTCAAATTGTAAATTACTAAGTTTGTATGAATTAATTTAAAATTTAGTGTCTTTTTTAAATTTATAATTAATAAAATTATTATGCTATTTGTTATTATTATTTCCTATCATAAATTATGATGCACATATACATACAATAATTGTCCATGTAAAACATGTACTGAAACTTCTTGCATAGTTACAAATCGCAATATTTTTAATTATTTCCGAATTTTCATCACCAGTTTAATTTTAAAGAATTTAACTTAAGCTTTATATCAATAAAAGACCACTTTAAAATGTAGACTATTATTGTAAAGTTATTTTGGTTCATTCAACTCTTGAATAATTAAAAATGTTGCATCTCAGAAGAAGCATGATCGAAAATGTATAGTTGAGAGTAATTAAAAAGGCGGTGTTTCCCATCGTGATGTGCGGAGTTTAACCTTTTCTAGTGTCAAAGAAGGCGGAGTTGTAACTAAGAAACTGATTAATTTCTCTCACACAATTAAACCGATATGGTTCATTGTAAGCTTTTTCGAAAGTTTTCGGAATTGACCAAATTTTACTACATTTTCCTTGTTGTAGCTAGAGTTGTCTTTTTGGAATTAACGATTAACTATTTTGATGTATATTGGATTTCGTACTTTTTTCACTGTTTCAGGGCTTGTAACTCGTCAATAAATATTGCTATTTTAATACAATTGATGTCATTTTGTAGGTTTTTTTCTGCTCTTTCTAAATATGTGCTTCGTTTTTATGTAGCATTATCGATAGTTTAGCAATGAGGGTTCTTTTACAATTTTCCGAATTTTCATTCTATTTGCTGTAACTTGAAAATTATTGAGATCCGACCAGGCTTTATATACTGATTTATGCTCCATGTGATCTCCTCTATTACCCCTATTAATATTGGACCCCTTTAACGGAACACCCTGTATATTAAAATAGCAATTATAGCCTTTGTGCAGGAATATTAAAAAGCAGTAAACCAACGTTTAAAATGCACAAATAATGGATGAAAAGCAGCAAACAGCTGTTTCGAATCTACAGCGAGATTCTTCTTCAGTGCAAGATAGGGAAAAAGGAACAGCGTGCTAGAAAAAGCAAGGCTGAGCAAAATGATAGACAGAGACGCGCTGCCTTATATACCCTATGCGAGTATCGAAAGCGCCAGAAACAACCAATGAGAGAGAAGCAGTGGAAACGACTGGGTGGACAGGTAGCGATATCTACCGGAGAAGAAGAGAAAAAGAAACCAAAAAAGAGGAAATTAAATTAATTCTTTCCAAATACTTGGAAAATCTGGAGTACTAGATAAGTCATTGACTAAAGAGTGAGAATTTTTAATGATGTGGTAAGCTTCCCAAAAATCAAGATCAAGGTTAGAAGAACATTTTTGGATAATGGTGGCTGAGGAAAAATCGAACCTATGTTGAGAAGTCCAAGAATGTTGATCAATAGAAGAACGTTTGAGCTCCTGATTTTTACTGGTTGTTTCTGGCGCTTTCGATACCCGCATAGGGTATATAAGGCAGCGCGTCTCTGTCTATCATTTTGCTCAGCCTTGCTTTTTCTAGCACGCTGTTCCTTTTTCCCTATCTTGCACTGAAGAAGAATCTCGCTGTAGATTCCAAACAGCTGTTTGCTGCTTTTCATCCATTATTTGTGCATTTTAAACGTTGGTTTACTGCTTTTTAAAATGTTATATAGGTTGTCAAAATATGACTGAAACGAAGGCCCAGACTACCGTCGAAGTAAACTTCCACCAGAAAAAAAATGAATAGCTGTTTTTAAAATTATTTATGACTGAAAGTTTTCATTAATAAAGCGTTTAAATAAGGAGAAATTTGCTATTTAAATTTACTCGTAGCAGCTTGCCACGGCACTAATCAATACTTGCGAAAGCGGTTACAGTTGACATTTCACTATTTTAACACGTTCACGCCGGCGCGGTGGGTCACACTCGACTGTCTCAGAGTTGTCACGTCTCCTGCTTTTTGCACACCACTATTATTTTAAGAGAAAATTTTGTTCCCTTAAATCGCCCAATTGTTCTAATTAAGTAAAACAACATTTTCTCTATTAAAATACTGGTACCCAAAAAGCCGGAGATTTTTCAGCTCTGAGACTGTCGAGTGTGACACACCGCGCCGGCGTGAACGTGTTAAGGATATGTCAGTTCCTCTTTATTAATAGTTCCATGGATTAGGCAGCACTGCTGATAAATTATAGGGTTATTCGTGCAGTCATATCGCTCACCCGGAAGAAAGGTGACACATCTCGACAAAAGTAAATTTCACAGCAAAGACAAAAGAAGATTTGCATGTTTTTACCGTAACATTAAAATATAGCACTTATCCCTGAATGCAGTACTAAAAACGTGCAAAACACTTAACAATGAAAACATAGAATGAGGTTTGGAAGGTTAAGTAATTTTTAATCCCCACACAGTCCACCCCATTCTGTTGTCATGAATTCACATATAGCGTAATAAAGTGATTTTCTGGATAACTATACTCATGAATCTCTTAATTTAGCATGACAAACCTATGACAGACCTATTGGTGCAATAAAATGCAAAATGCATTTTTGCGAGATGTGTCACTTTTCTTGCGGGTGAGCGATATATTGACTGTAATTACTCAGAATATCATGACATTTCTCAATGAAAACACCCTCATACTTATCAATTGTCTATCAATGTTTTGAAAGCAGGTTATTAACTTGATTTACATGCGCAATAACTGGATTTTCCCGCTACGCGTTCAAAATCGTTAAAAATTCCGTTTTTACAGCATGTTAAATTATTGTGGTCTCAAAACAGCGTAAACGCTGGCAGCAGCGAACATATGCAAGAATAATTCTACTGTAATTCCTCATACTTATCAATTGTCTATCAATGTTTTGAAAGCAGGTTATTAACTTGATTTACATGCGCAATAACTGGATTTTCCCGCTACGCGTTCAAAATCGTTAAAAATGCCGTTTTTACAGCATGTTAAATTATTGTGGTCTCAAAACAGCGTAAACGCTGGCAGCAGCGAACATATGCAAGAATAATTCTACTGTAATTCCCTCAAAGTTAAAAGGTGCAATGTAAATACAACATCGTTATTTTCTTAGGCAACCATGAATCATGTATTAAAAAATTGTAAAACGGTAATTCAGAAATTGATTTTTGATTGCCTTAGTCCTCTGACATTGACCATGAATGTCCTGTAATAATAATATAATAAAATATGTCCTATATAAATTGGCAATAAATTTTGACGAATTAGATACCGATGGGCAAAAGAATAAGAAAAAAAAATTGTACTGTTGAAATATATGGCAGCTACTACAATTTACTATTATGAATATTTAAGAGAGGTTAACCTCGCCTTGTTTATTCTTGCTTTTATGCAATTAACACATTGCACTGTATCACTTGAGACGAGGCAAATCTTGTCTCTGCTAACACAATTTCAGAAGTAAAAGAATGTTATCAGCATTTAAAGGCAAAATCTTTATACTATATATCTAGTGAATTTGCAGTACGTGTCTATGATAAAATATTTTGTTTAGAAATTGTGATAGCCAAAGAGATGATCGCAGTTTTCAAAAGATAATCTGCGATAAGTGCAAATGGTTATAAAAGGTGAAGATTATTATTCGAAAATTGTTGTGATAAACAACCGTAATAGTTGCACTGTAAATTAAAATGTCTGAAATTCAGTCACTTAAGTGTCTGAAACGGAGTGTTCAATTTTCAGACATTTTAAAATGTCTGAATTTTTTCAGACACTTTTTGCGACTGAATTTCAGACACTTGAAACGTCTGAATCGCAGACATTTTTTGTAAGCATTTTATGTAGCCATGTTTGACCACGCTGAATACTGGGAAAATATCTGGCCGTTGTCCTGCCCCCTCTACCCCCATACCGCCTGATTTTCTGGTGCTCCCAATTTTAGTATGCAATTTTCATAAAGCTGATAATTTAAATCTTTTACGACATTGTACTAATTATAATGAGTATTTTGTTTCAGGAGTAGAATAAGATTAAAAAGAAAAAATATTTGTCTAAATATTAGATTTTTTAAAATTTTGTTTTTAATCTTACTTTACTTTAAAAGTTCAAAATATTGATTATAATCAGTACAATTTCGAAACAGATTTAAAATATAAGCTTCGCAAATATTGCACATGAAATTTCGGGGAACTAAAATCGTAAGAGAACGGGGCACTACCCATGCTTTAATCAAGGAGTCCTTTTGCAAAAAATGCAACCCTGCGGTATTGTTAGCTAAATACAGATGCCCGGTATTCGGGAGTATCCGTTATGGAGGTTAATGGACATTCCTGAATAGCGGATACTTCGATTTAGCGAATACTTTTTTGATCCGCAAGGCATACATATTTGTATTATTTTTACCTCACAAAAGCAGGCATCTCCGATTATCCGACAAATTTCGCGGTCCCGAAGTGTCCGCTATTAAGGGTTTTTAAGGTATATGGATATATATATATATATTTTATCTTGTCCTACTCTAAAAGTTCAAAATATTTATCATAGTCGGTGGAATGTCGAAAGAGATTTAAAAAATCCCGTGTACGCGAAAATGGGCAAGAAAATCCCCCTCCCGTCCCGCCCCCCAAAAAAGGAAAATTCATATAATTCAAAAATTAGATTTTGCCCCATAGGCAATTTTACATATGCATCAGATGATAATCACAACAGCTATATAACCATGAGTAAATAATAAAATAGTAAATAAATATTCTATTTTAATAGCATTGAGAAAAAAAAATTACTTCTAATTTCAAAACTTAGCCATTTTTGTATTTGTCATTTAAGTACATATAAATAAAATAGTTAAGTCATTTTAAGTAGTAAACATGTGTAATATTTTTTTTCTTTTTAAATATGTGGTAATTTGTCATTGTTTAGTTAAAAGTAAACACCAGTTTGGTATCTAATTTTATATATCATTCTTCGGAATATGTATATAATTTTCTTTAAACATATTCCGTATTCAATTTAAAATTTTCACCCGCTATTGCTTAAAAATGTATATCATTATTATTCTTTTTTATGGAACAACACGATATAAGTCATATTTAATTTATTTTACTTTTTATTCTTGTAAAATTTGTATCCTTTGAATATGAGCTAAATAGATTTTATATATTTGATAAGAAAATGTTGATCTAAGAAAAAAAAAAAAAAAAAAACAGAAGAAAATAGAAAGTAAAAAAAAAAAAAAATACATCAGACAGTATACGTACTATTCTTAATTTAAAAAAGCAGTTATTAAATGGCTTAAAAATATATTTAATACTGTATCATATAAGTAAATACGAACTTTTAAAAATATAAGGCAGTTTTATACATAAACTTCATATCAAGGCATAAACAACTCTTTATTTATGTCTAAATTATCATGTGTAATTTTTTTTAGTGCCAACAATTACTTGTACCAGAACCGTTGCAAATTCGATTGCAGTAAAAAGAAATTTAATAATTATTTCTCGCATTACTCAATTTAAAAAATTTTAAATCATGAACAAAATATCGCAAAAAAAATGCTTGCATATAAATTACAAAAACTAATATACCAATTTAAAAAACACAAAAAATATTAATTAAACTTTATAATTATACTGCTAAACAGCAACGTAAACTGCAAAATATGAATAAAATGTTTCTCCGTTTGTTTAATGTTTCGAAAATTTTACTGGATGATATAAAAAATTCATATTATTTTTAGAAATTTGGTAAATGTTAAATCTGAAACATTGGATATCAAAATTTACGATTTTCAATAATAAATTAAAAAATCAATAAGAATAAATCTTTATAAAGTTTCAGTTCCGTGATTAAAAACTGCAATATATACAGTCAAATTTCACAATATTAATGCTTTTTTTCAATCTGAAAACTTTCCCTAATATCATAATAATATGAATCATCATATTTAGCTCCAAAATAATAATAATAACAAAAAATAAAATAAATGCCTGATGTCATATACTACAAGCGTTTATAGTCAGTAAACAGTAAAAAACAAACATAGAATAAACACAGTTACAAATGGCTTCAATTTAATGTTTTTATCTCTGATAAATGAAGCGCTGAATCATTTAACTTTTCAAACCTATGTTGCAAGTTTTGTTTTTGAGCAAAGACAAATTATAATTATTTCACATCACCCTATCGAAAATGAAGATTAAACTATCACTCATTCGTTTATTTACAAAGGTCAAGCAAATAGAATTACAGCATTGCTATTTAATTTTCAAAACAATTACATTTCATTCCGTTACATTAAGAAGGCATATAACAGACGACCGTTAGTGAAATCAAAAATTTAGCATTAAACTACAGAAAAGAGATAAATTTTTATAAACGATTTCACTCATATTCAAAGGTATAAAAATCTATCGGAATAAAATATTAGAATTAAATATGACTTACTCGTTCGTTCTATAAATACCCAGATTAACACATATCCTTTTAATCCAAGCAATGGCGGCGGTGAAAATTTAATTCTTTCTGTTCTTATCTCATGAAGGTGCTGTAGATGACACGCACGGAAATCAGCGTTCTGATTGGCTGTTAAGAATAGTACCAAAGATGATGTTTAACTATCGCTTGGAGCGTATCGTCTTAAAATCAGACGGTTGTTGGATAATTTACACATGTTTCTCGGTTCGTTTATAGCATGATCATAGTAAGACATTTATGTGTCTTAAATTTAGACATCTGTTATGTCTGAATTTTCAGATTCAGACACTTAAGTGACTGAAATTCTTTTTCAGTCACATATGTGTCTAAATTTAAGACGCCTCTATTTGCAGTGTGCTGCTATTCGTTGACCTTGATGCAGTAATCTGCCATTTAATGCTGTTGTATTCGATACTTTTTCTGAAACGTATTATTACTCTCCTATTTGCAAAAAGTGATATTCGCCTTATTTAGTAACAGAAATTTTTAGTTATTTTATGGTTAAGATTTTTATTATAAAAAGTTGTAATTTTGTGTCCCTCTGGTCACGTAGTAATTTAATACTTCTTTCCAAATTTAATATCCATGAGGTGGCGGCTCCATATTTGGTATAGTTGCAATAGTAGCATATTTCTTAACCCCTTCGCGACGATTGAAAAAAATTGTATTTTGATTTCAATAACCCCTTCGCGACGAGTGTCTTTTACATAATTATTAATCTTTTTCCACCGGTTTTTCAAAACATAATTTTTTTTTTGTGATTGAATCGCCGAAATGCTCTGATTGAAAAAGGTAGAACTTAAAATTAAAAATAACTGGTGAGAATAATCAAGAATCCTGAACATCTTATGCGTCACGTGTACGTGACGCTCGTCCCGAATGGGTTAATGTATTTTCAATATGTTATCAATCTAAAAAAGGCGTACTGTAATGTTTAATAACAAATTATAACAAAAACAATGGTCAGATATTAACACAAATCCTGCCTCAGCAGAGTCATTTGAAACATGTTTTAGACTGTCAAAATTCAACGAGTTGTTGTCACCACCATCTTAGATTGGAAATCTTCGCGTTCTTATCACCTTGAAGGAAGGTGGGTATAAAATATTCCAGTTAATTTTAATTCCCTACTGCAAAATTGACACCAGAATTTATAATAAAATTTTGAATTTATTCTGTGCACGGAAGAATACCTTTTATTTATTTTCAAATTGATTTGTTTCTATATCCTGGTGTAAATCAGTCATTTGAACATTTTAGCAACAGAAGTACTTTGCCCCTGATAGGCTTGACCCCTTAACCCCTTGAGGGGCGGTGGGATATATCATATCCCACCTAATTTAATCAATATTTGCCGCGGAAACCTTTAATTAAATTTTACTTTTATAGCTTTGGTGGGAAAAAGGTTGTAAAAATGCTTTTCCATTATTTTTAAACAAACTTTTCTTAAAATTCAGCATTACAGAAACATTACAGAAACACAATTATTACAGAAACACAATTATTTACACCTCAACATTACCAACAACATTACAGAAACACAATTATTTACACCTCAAAGAGTTAATTGTCGCGCCAGTTAAATTCACGAACAGTGTAGGCTACTTCTTTTTATTCAGATTGTTTGATTTCCACCAGTATTTTTTAAATAGTGCAATTGGATTTATTCTCTCCTCATTTTATCTACCATTAAGCTCTTAGTCAAAGCGGCATAAGGAAGTGTCCTATTTTAATTGGGAGAGGTCACTTCAATCAAGGTCGCACGCCACGTAGCGGATGGAGTTAAACTACAGGAAGATACCTAACTGCTTTCTTACTTTACACCACTAAAATTGTAAAGTGTTTTTCACCTTGATCAAAAGCTGAAATATCTCTGACAAGCAGTGTTGCCAGATGGGCTACTTTTTTAAATTCAGTTTCTTGATTGGCACCACTTATTTGAAATTGTAAAATGCGCCTTATTTAATGACATATTAAATAAGGCGAAACAAGGGGAATTTTACCGTTTCAAATAAGTGGTGGCAATCAAGAAATCTGAATTTTAAAAAAGTAGCCCACTGGCAACACTGCTGATAAGGCGAAGAAAACTTCGTGGTGTCAAGTGCGTCTGGACGCCCCTCTCGCTATGCCATTATTTTGCAATGAATGTGGCAAACAAAATTCAGTTCCATGAATGACTATAGATTTAGAAAATATGCGCAGATGGTAGATATTCTGTCATATATGCCGTCACACTAAAAGCCCGCGTATGTGGATTATCACCCCGTCCACAAGATGGGGCCACTGTGGTAATTTACGCCCGATTGCAGTATTAAGTTTGTACGCTTACTTATATCGCTTTGCCCTTAATTCTCGCTCCCGTCATATTCATGGGCTGTGTCTTTTATTCAGATTATTTGATTCCCACCAGTTTTATAAAATTATCTAGTTACTTTACTATGGTGTCATTTTACCTGTCATTATATAAGGTGAATATTACTTATTCAAAAAAGTGGTGCCGAAAAATAGTTTGAATTTTTAAAACATAATGTAATGCCACCGTTAAGGAGTTAAATAATGTGACTATTTCTACTTCAAAAAAAGTTGTGGCAATCAAACAATCTCAATAAAAAAAAATACCTAACTGTTATCAAGTGCGGCGCTTAACGCCTTGGTTACACATTTGTTTCAAGGCAAGCCACTGGTGTTTTGCTTTTTAAATTGCGTCTCCCACCACTTTCTCAAAACAAAATTTTTTCATATACACTTTTACAATATGTGTAAGATAAATACACAACAAATTTGTTTTTCTTTAAATAATGGTATGAATAGAAAATAAAAATATGTGCCAGTGACCAAATGGATGACGAGTTTCAGTCGTCAAATGTATCCAACGGGTTAAGGGGTTAAATCACAAGTATAACAGCAGATTTCTGCGATTTTAAAAAGCGAAGAAATTTTTTTTAATTGGTGGTGAAAATAACTCGCAGATGTTTTTAGTTTCGCTCACTATCTATTAGACGCAACACCTGGTAATTCCAGTAATAACTGACTGATCAATAGGAATGTGTCAACATGGCCTGTTGCCTTTATCCTATTCAGTCATAGTATTTGTATTCAAGATATAGGGACAAAAAATAACTTTTGCATCACTAGTACACACTATGTGGCCAGCAGTACTGCCAACTTTTTGGGATAGAAATCTTAACTTTACACATTTTCAAAATTTTTGTCATTAACCCTCTCGCTGCGCAACCCGAGATTTCCTCGTGCAACGTAAAAGTAGCAAAATTTACGCAACACGAGATTTTCTCGGGGATGCACTTTTTCCACCTAATTAACCGTCCTTGGATATTCCCACCATTTATTTTTTTATTGTAAATTTTGCCTTATTTAAGCGGAACATTTTCCCGATTAAATTAGACAAAATTTTCTGTTTTAAAAAACCGGTGACAAAAGAAAAAAATCTTAAAAGACGCTCATCACTAAGGTGTTGTATACGCAATTTTTAAAGATATTTTGATGGAACAATGACGCAGCGAGAGGGTTAACCCCTTCAGAACTGGTGCGACGCATGCAACCCACATAGTTTCACTATTTTATTCTTTTACTATCAGAATATATTTGTCGTAAACTTTGCCTCGATTATATTATTGAAAAATAAAGCTATAAATATTATAAAAAATGACTGGGATTAAAAATGTAATTGTCGTTAACACTTTAACGGTCGCATTAAATTACGGTTTAAAAATTCAAATTGCATATTGAAACCATTTTTTGAAAAAGAAATGTTCACCTTATTTAATGACAGGTAAAAATGGTACTATTATAAATCCAATTACACTATTTTATAAAACTGGTGGGAATCAAACATTCTGAATAAAAGACACAGCCCGTGAATATCACGGGAGCGAGAATTAAGGGGTTAATCTACTTTTAATATTTGCATGTTTTGGTGAGTCTCATCCATAGGTTCCCACGTAACAGGGGCGAATCAGACAATTTTCCAATACTAATTTTAAAATGTTATTTTTTGTCTTAACCCTCAAATGCATAGTGATGCATATCTGCTTCACTTTTTATTTAACTCTTAACAACCACTATATTTATGTAGAAATATTAATCCTCTAAAAATTACAAATACATGCTACTAAATAAAGTTAAAAATCTATGTTAAAATTTCTGGTGTCTAATCTTTAATATGAGACTAAAAAACACAACTCTAAAAGAATAATTCATGCATTTAAGGGTTAAGTTTTACAAAATAAAAAGTTATATAAAATAACGTATTTAGATTCATACTTATTAAAATATTTACTAATTTGCAATATTTTAGTTTTTACTTGTATTGCAGATGTGCAACATAAAAAAAGCCTGACGTAATATACGAAGAATGTATCTCTGATTTTTATCATTATTTTTCCCGTGTAATAAACTTTTCTGAGAATCATATATAATTTTTTCGAAACAAAATAAAATATCATGCTTTAAGGGTTAATTAACCCCTTGACAGTTTTTGACGATCACCGCTGGCGCAAAGAATTTGCTTACGCCGTTACTAAAAGCTTTTGAACATCACTAATTTTTAACCACTTTTGCTTTATTAATTGGCAGATACTTTTTGATTATACAAGGAAGGTATTCTAGTATGGAAAAAGTGGTATATTCTCCCTAGTATTAGTTTATTTTGTCAAAAAATTAAATTGTTAAGGCCTTAATTGCAGTGATTAAAAAGGACAAAAAACTTTTTAAAATCCGTGATAGCAGTTTGCCTTTTTCGCTCCTAAGAAGTCGATGCCTATGGCCGCATCTGCCACAGGTTCTTTACATTTGTGTAGCGCTTAGCAACCAAATTTCACACATTTCCGTTACTACATTTTTTTAAAAATATTGGTTATATTTAGTAGCTTCGTCATACTTAATTAGAAAAAATCCGAGGTTAAGTAAGACGAAGATTTCTTTTATAAAAATCTATACTCATCATATTATAAAGAGGAAAAAATTGTTTATTTGTCGGAGGTAAGCTCTGGAACTACCGAACCGATTCCAAAAGTAATGGTATCAAAATGATGGTGTTAGTCCAACTTAGAACATGGGCTATATCTTATGTCCGTGCCACTGGCCAAAAGGGGGTGCAGGAGCAAAAAACGTTCTAAAAATGCAATTTTTGTGTAACTGAAGGGCCTAGAAACAGGAAATTTGGAATGATAGTTACTTATGAGATACTAATGATCTCTAAGGACATCTCTTAAAAAAATCGAAATTAAAAAGGGGTGAAAATGCGCAAAAAGCGTTCTAGAAAACATTCTAAATGGTGATTTTTACGCAATTTCAGGAAGTACCAAACCGATTTAAAAAATAATGGTGTCAAAATGATGGTGACAACCATTTCTTCAATATAGGCTACATTTTATGCCGGTGCCAATACCCCTAAATGGGGTGTAGGAGCAAAAAAAGTTCGAAATTGCAATTCTTGTGTTACTGAAGGTCCCAGATACATGGAATTTGGAATGGTAGTTACTTATAAGATATAAATGAACATTTCTTAAAAAATTCAAAATTTAAAAGTGGTGAAAATGCGCGAAAAGAGTTCTAAAAAACGTTCTAAATGGCGATTTTTTACACAATCTCAAGAAGTACCAAACCGATTTAAAAAATAATCATGTCAAAATGATGGTGACAACCTTTGCTCCAATATAGACTACATTTTATGTCGGTGCCACTACCCCTAAAGAGGATGCAGGAGCAAAAAAAAGTTCGAAATTGCTATTTTTGTGTTACTGAAGGTCACAGATACATGGAATTTGGAATGGTAGTGACTTATAAGATATAAATAATCTCTAAGAACATTTCTTAAAAAACTCGAAATTTAAAAGGGGTGAAAATGCGCGAGAAGAGTTCTAAAAACGTTCTAAATGGCGATTTCTACGTAATTTCAGAAAGTACCCAACATATTTCAAAAGTAATGGTTGGAAATTGATGATGACAGCTCTTGCTGCAACATAGGCTCTATTTGATGTCAGTGTCACTACCACCTAGAGGTTGCAGAAGCAAAAAACGTTCTAAATTGCAATTTTTGTGTTACTGAAGAGCTTAGAATCCTGAAATTAGGCAGGGCAGTTATTTATAAGTTACAAATGATCTCTAAGAACATATGAAACCGATTTCAAACAGAATGATTGCAAATTGATGGTGATGAATCTGCTCAAACATAAACTATATTTTATGTCGAGGGTTGCAGGAGCAAAATCTTTCTAAATTGCAATTCCTGCGGTACTGAAGAGGCTAGAAACTTTAAATATAGCACGTTAGTTACTTATAAAATATAAATGTGCTCTAAGAACAATCGAAAATAAATTCGAAATTATAAAGGTGTGAAGCGAAGGGAAGGAGCGAAAAGCATTCTAAAAGAGTCCTAAGTTACGATTTCTATGGAATCTCAGGAAATAATAAACATATTACAGAAGTTATTGGTTGCGAATCAAGAGTGATAGTCCCTGATCCTATACGGGCTATATTTTATGCCGGTGTCACTGCCACCTGGTTGGCAGGAACAACAAGAAAGCCTTTAAAAACATCTAAATTCTGTTTTCTATAGAATATTAGGAAATAACAACCGATTTCAATGTTAATGTTGGCAAATTAATGTAAAAGTCTCTGTTTCAACATTTTTCGAGATATTCAGTTTCAACTCTGTTTCGGCATTTTATGTTGGTGCCACTAACACCAGAGAGCTGTTAGACTGTTAGACAAGAAGCTTGGAATTTGACATGATGGTTAATTTCAAGATGTAAATGTGTTAAGATGGTTTCTAAAAAATTCAAAAATTCAAATTAATTGTATGAAATGAGCATAAAAGTCTCAAAATTCTTACTAAATTATCATTTAATTGGAATTATTTTTAGTTCTCCTTATTAATTAAAATCTCATTTCTGTCTATTGCACTTTTATAATGAAGTTTAGTTAAACTGTGGATTAATTCGTAATTTATGAATTATTTTAAAAAGTGTTCTTCAAATAAAAAATAATCATGCAAATATCACTTGGCATATTTCAGCTATTACGCGAGCAAAGCCGCGGGGTTTTCTAGTTCTTTAATAAAAGGGGTAACATTCGGTACCTTCCGTGTACCGATAGAGTACTAATACACAATTAATGTGCAATGAAAGCTTATTCTATCGCTTTTTCCAAATCGCCTTTTTAAAATTTAAAAATATTTTCAAAGAAACTTTAGATGCATAATTGCAAGGCTGCCCAGGTGACTAGCTTTTTATTATATTTGCACCACTATTTAAAAAAAAAAAACAGATTTTGTAGTATATTTCTCTTGCAAATGTTCTCGAATAGTATATCAATAATTTGTATTTTGAGAAAGTGGTGTAAGGTACAATTAAAAAATTGTCGCTTATGGCAGCCCTGTAATTGCTTTTAATTATATTGGGTCGTTCGGAAAGTCGTGTCCGTTTGAGAAAATCAATTCGTACCGGAAATTTCTATCATTTAATTATTAGAAATTGATGCCGATATCTGATGTCAAATAATTACCGGCCAGAAGTTTCCGGTACGAATGGATTTTCCCAAATGGACACGACTTTCCGAACGACCCAATAATAAAAATTTGTTATTCTGCTGTGGGGCCTAACACCTTTTTTTTTAACACGCCTTCATTAAAACAAATAGAAACTTACTTAGAATGTAATTTCTCTTGAAAATGTTGTTAAAACCTCAGGTTTCCAGTTTGGCCTCCTTTTTATTCGGAAAACTCGAGAGCTCATACCAAAATAACCGAATAGTATTTTTTTTAATTTAGTGATAGACGTTTCGTGATTACTTAACTATAAATTCCTCAACTGGAAATTTTTAGCATGAACTCGAAATTCTAAATAAAAATTAAAGCCATAAAATGTTTCTTCTAAATAACTGATATTCATAACCTAGGCCAGTATTGCTGTCTAAAAGTGTGAGTGATTATCAGTTTACAGCTTTATCTCTTGTGATATAGGTTTACATTTTAAATAATTAAAAGATAATTATTTTCAGACATGGCACAAACTACTGTAAGGTACTTTTTCCGCTTCTGAAAGCCAATAGCTTCCAATGTTTTGCCAAAACTATTTCCGAATAGTAATTTGTTTCCAATTATCCCATTAAGGACCAGCCTGTTTTACAGGAATTTCATTCAGTTCACACCACTTTTTGTTAAACACTTACTTTTACTTTATGAATACTGAAATGTGCCCAAGGAAACGCACCTTGTCAACTTCTTCATGTGTTCCGTATCCGGGGATGTGGGATACAGGTCATTACCGTCTCAATACTCAAGGCCTCCGGACTGATTTCGTGGCGTACCAAATGAAGTTTAACCCCTTGAAAGGCAAGCAATTGCGTTTGTGTAATACTTAATTCCCACAGGAAATTTAGAAAATTTTCATTTCAAGATAAGGAAAAGCAATTTTACGACTTAAGTCAGAAAACTAAAATTTCCTAAAATTTTTCTGGTGCAAATCCTGATTAATCGTAGATGGGATAAAATGTATCCTACCTCCCCTCAAGGGGTTAAGGGGCGGCGCTATATATTATATACCACCTACGATTAATCAGGATTTGCACCAGAAAAATTTAAGGAAATTTTAGTTTTCTGGCTTTAGTGGAGAAAAGTCGTAAAATTGCTTTTCCTTATTTTAAAATAAATTTTTTCTAAATTTCCGGTGGGAATTAAGCATTACACAAACGCAATTTCTTGCCCTTCAAGGGGTTAATCTTCATTTAATACGTCACGAAATCAGTCCGGAGGCCTTGAGTATTGAGACGGTAATGTATAGGTCCGGGCTCCTTGGCAAACGGTCTTCGCATCATGTTAATTAAATAAGACAAATTTTGCTTTTCTCTTTTACTAGTATCAAAAAAGTACAAAAATCACAAACATAATGTTGTGAAAACGCAACGTGAGTCTTTAATGGATTAATTAAGATTTTTTAAACAAAATAAGAGAGATATTACTGAACGCAAATCGGAGTTACAAAAAATCATCAGATTTGAACTTATTTTTAACTTTTTTCTTAAGTACATAATTGCAAGTCTGTGGAACCTACAGCCCTCGGATCAAAGAGTATTATTTTTCAAGGTAATATTTTCCAAACTGAATGAAGAATGACTGATTATGTGATAAATTCTGCCGTTACACAGAGCGAAAAACTCGGGAGAAAAATATGTTGAAAAGCTTTTCGCAGGCAAAAACTTTGGACACTTCTGCATTAGAGAACAGCGAAATATAATCAAGTCACATTTTTATATTTTAACTTTGGATTTAACAATGCATTAAATAATTCCAAATATTTAACTGATTCTTTTCTGAAGCATACATACATAAAATTTCACAACATTAGTAGGACTGTCCAAAGTTACGTCAGGGAAATATCCCTGTTTTTTTCATGGAACTATGAGTAAAGAGGAACTGACATATCCTTAAAATAGTGAAGCTTCAATTGTAAAAGATTTTGAATTTATCACCAGGCACTGTTGTCAATGGGCAACTTTTTAAAATTCAGATTGATTGATTGAAATAAACCTGTTTGATATTTTATAATAAACCTTATTTTTGTCTTATTTAATTTGTCGTTAAATAAGGCGAATTTCCCTATTTAAAAAAAATAGTGGCAATCAACCAATATGAACAAAACAAAGTAGCCTGCTGGCAATACTGCCACCAGAAAAAACTTCCACCTGTAAATTGAAATAGAAATTTTCACCCTATTTAAGCGCCTTATTAGCGGAGAAATTCAGTCGTAAATTATGGTAAAAACCGATATTCATTTTTGCTGGTAGAAGTTTACATTGGCGGTAGTCAGGCCCTGCGGATGTTGTGACAACCTAAATAACCTCCTATATGTGACAGTGAAAACGATTTTAATGTCTGGGAAAACTGACACACAAATACAAAATTTTACCACATTTGTGGGAGAAATTTTGCATGAATATGGCTCTTAAATAAGATAATTCAAGTTTACTGGTGGAAACTTGGTCCGGCACCCGGTATTTTGAAAATGTTTATCCGATAAAAAAAAAGCTTTCATCTTGTGGCAACTTACACGACAGATATTTCACATGCAACTGGCAGACAATACACTGTATCCTCCACCTCTTTATTCACAACACCATTGTTTTTATATAGAAATTTTGACTTATTTATTCGCTTAAATTCTACGATAAAATAAGATAAAATAACTATTGGAAGATAGCGGTATTAAGCAGGTGTTCATTTTTACGCTTTTTTAAATAACTCTTCCCAAACAGTAATTTTTGACATATTTAATCAAAAAAATTCTCTGGTTATTTAAGAAAATATTTATTATCTTTAAATAGCGGTAACAAATAAAACGTAAAAGTTGATAGCTATGCATCGTAACACTTTTCAACAATCTAATAATAATGTGTTTATTTGAAATAAATTTATAAAACTCAGTCACATAAAAGTGAGTAAAATGTAAAGCTCATTGCAAACTTAAGAAAACTGATGAAAAATTTTAGTTTATTCAACATCATTGAAGGTGAATTATAATTGTGCCAGAAAATATTTATTTTTGTAGTAAAAGGTTTTTTCTTTCGTATACAAAACTTTTATATTCATTCAGATTCTATCTCAGACATTTCCTATAAAAATAAATATTACTATTTCTTTTATTTTTTATTACAGTACAAAGAAAATAACTTACTCTTTAGACGGAAAGTATATTTTGTTTGAAACATGTCTGGTAAAGAAGACAAATGTTTGGAAAAGCTGCCTTTTTTACTATCAAAAATATCTTTTCTGATCTAGAATAAAACTTTATATTTACATTTAAATCAATAATTGTTACGATCGTATTTCTAAATGAAACGTCTCTCTTTTTCAAATAAACGTTTTGCCAAGCACTTTGGGACAGAAAAGAGGAATTCCTTTATGTTTTTTATCTGTTAGCACTAAACCAGATTTTTTGTTGATACGATTTTAATCCTTAAATGCTTAGTGATGCATATCTAAATCACTTTTTATTTAATTCTTAACAACCAGTATATTTATATAGAAATATTAATCCTGTAAAAATTACAAAAATATAAAGTTAAAAATCTATCATAAAATTTCTGGTGTCTAATCTATACTCCTATTATAAAGAGAAAAAAATTGTTTATTTGTCGGAGGTAAGCTCTGGAACTAACGAACCTATTCCAAAAGTAATGGTATCAAAATGATGGTGTTAGTCCAACTTAGAACATAGGTTATATCTTATATCGGTGCCACTACCCCGAAAGGGGTGTAGGAGCAAAAAACGTTCTAAAAATGCTATTTTAGCGTTACTGAAGGGCCTAGAAATAAGAAATTTTGAATCTTAGTTACTTATAAGATATAAATGATGTCTAAGAACAGTTCTTAAACAATCTGAAATTTAAAAGGGGTGAAAATGCACAAGAAGCGTTCTAAAAAACGTTCTAAATGGTAGTTTCTACACAATCTCAGGAAATACCAAACCGATTTAAAAAATACTGGTATCAAAATGATGGTGACAACGCTTGCTCCAAGATAGGCTATGTTTTATGCCGGTGTCACTACACCAAAGGTGTGCAGGAGCAAAAAACGTTCTTAAAATGCGATTTTAGCGTTACTGGAGGGCCTAGAAATATGAAATTTTGAATATTAGTTACTTATAAGATATAAATGATCTCTAAAAACAGTTCTAAAACAATTCGAAATTTAAAAGGGGTGAAAATGCACAAAAAGCGTTCTAAAACGTTCTAAATGGTAGTTTCTACACAATCTCAGGAAATACCAAACCGATCTAAAAAATATTAGTGTCAAAATGATGGTGACAACGCTTGCTCCAAGATAGGCTATGTTTTATGTCGGTGTCACTACCCCAAAGGGGGTGCAGGAGCAAAAAACGTTCTAAAAATGCGATTTACGTGTTACTGAAGGGCTTAGAAATATGAAATTTGAAAAATTAGCTACTTATTAGTTATAAAGGATTTCTAAGAACAGTTCTTAAACAATTCGAAATTTGAAAGGGGTGAAAATTCGCGAAAATTGTTCTAAAAAACGTTCTAAAGGGTGGTTTCTACACAATCTCAGGAAATACCAAACCGATTTGAAAAATAATGGTGTCAAATTAAGGGTGTCAAAATGACGGTGACAACGCTTGCTCCAAGATAGGCTATGTTTTATGTCGGTGCCACTACCCGAAAGGGGGTGCAGGAGCAAAAAACGTTCTAAAAATGCGAATTTTGCGTTACCGAAGGGCCTAGAAATATGAAATTTGAAATATTAGCTACTTACTAGATATAAAGGATTCCTAAGAACAGTTTTTAAACAATTCGAAATTTAAAAGGGGTGAAAATGCGCGAAAAGCGTTCTAAAAAACGTTCTAATGGTGGTTTCTACACAATCTAAGGAAATACCAAACCGATCTAAAAAATAATGGTGTTAAAATGACGGTGACAACCCTTGCTACAACATAGGCTATTTTTCATGTCGGTGACACTACCCCAAATTGGGTGCAGGAGATAAACGTTCTAAATTGCGGTTTTTGCGTTACGGAAAGGCCTAGAATAGTGAAATTTGGAATGGTAGTTAGTTATAAGATATCAATGATCTCTAAGGGCATTTCTTAAAAAATCGAAATTTAAAAGGGATCCAAAATGCGCAAAAAGCGTTGTAAAAAGCATTCTAAATTGCGATTTCTATGCAGTTTTAGGAAGTACTGAACCGATTTCAAATATAATGGTGTAAAAATTATGCTGACAGATCTCGCTCCAAGTTAGGCTATATTTTATATCTGTTTCCACTGCCCCAGAGGAGATGCAGGAGCAAAATGCGCGAAAAGCGTTCTAAAGCGTTCTAAATGCCGATTTATTGGCAATATCTCAGGAAGAATGAATCTGGTTTCAAACGTAATGGTAGGAAATTGATGCTGACAGCCCCTGCTCTAACATAGACGCTATTTTATGTCGGTATCACTATCACCAAGACGTTGCAGGAGCAAAAAAGCGTTTTAAATTTCGATTTTTGTGATCGGTAGGGGCTAGCAACTTAAAATTAGGCAAGGTACATATTTATTAGATATAAATGATCTTTAAGAACAGTTTCGAAAAAATTGGAAATTTAAAAAGAGCTGAAAATGCGCGAAAAGCGTCCCAAAAACGTTCTAAATTGCGATTTCTACTCAATCTAAGGAAATACCAAAGCTATTTCAAAAGTAATGGTTGCAAATCAATGGTGACAGTCCCTGCTATAACATAGGTTATATTTTAGGTTGCTGTCTCTACCATCTGAGGGTTGCAAAAGCAAAACATGTTCTAATTTGCGTTTTTTGCACAACTGAGGGGTCTAACACTTTGAAGTACGGCATGGTATTTATTTACAAGATGCAACTGCTTTCTAAGAACAGTCGAAAGAAAATTCCAAATTTAAAAAAATGAAGTGAGTGAAAATCGTTATAAATTACAATTTTTTATGCAATCTTATAATTACCAAACCGATTAAGAAAATAATGATGACAAATTTTGGTGATAGTACCTGCTCGAACATAAGCTATATTTTATGTCTGTGCCACTACCATCAGAGGTTTGCAGGAGCTAAAAACTTTCTACATTGCGATTTCTGTGATACTGAAAAGGCTAGAAACTTTAAATATGACATGGTAGTTACTTATAAAATATAAATGCCCTCGAAGGAACGTCGAAAATAAATTCGAATTAAAAAGGGGTGAAGCGAAGGGGAGGTGCGAAAAGCATTCTAAAAAAGTTCTAAATTACGATTCTATGCAATTTCAGGGAACATAAACCGGTTATAATAGTAGTCAATGCGAATCAATGGTAACAGTCTCTGATCCTACACAGGCTATGTTTTATGCCGGTGATTCTACCCCCTGGGGATCACAGGAACAACAAACGTTCTAAAAGAGGGCTTTAAAATCTTTTTAAATTACGTTTCTGTGGAATATTAGGAAATAACAAACCAATTTCAAAATTAATGTTGGCAAATTAATGGTGACAGTTCCTGTTTCAACCTAGCCCTTTATGTTTGGTGAGGTGGTAGGACTTGGAATTTGACATGATGGTTAATTTTAAGATGTAAGAAGATGGTTTCAAAAAATTCAAAACTTCAAATGAATACTGAAATGAGCGTATTAATTGAGCATAAAAGTTTCAAAATATTTTCTAAATTATCATTTATTTATTTTTATTAATTTAAGTCTCATTTCTGCCTAATGCAGTGTAATAAGGATGATTAATCAAACTGTGTTTTAAAAAGTAATTTTTGAACTATTCCTAAAAGTAATAAGTACCTTTTAATAAAAAAACCCTTTTAATAAAATAAAATGTTACCGTTTAATAAAATAAAAATTTAGTTAGTACGTTTTAATAAAAATTACACATATAAATATCACTTTGGCACATTTCAAATATTACGCGAGCAAAGCCGCGGGGTTTGCTAGTCTTTAATATAAGCGTAAAAAGCATAATTAAAAAAACGTAATTATAATTTATGCATTTAAGGGTTAAGTTTCACAAAATTAAAAAAGTATATAAAATAAGGTATTTAGATTCATACTATTAAAATATTTACTAATTTGTAATATTTTAGTTTTTACTTGTATTGCAGATGTGCAACATAAGGAATCAAAATAATAATCATGCATTTAAGGGTTAATACATGCCCCAAGCTATGGATGAGTTTTCACTTGAGGATTTTATATCTATTATTAACTCTTTTCAACATTGTTAACCCTTTTAGGGGCAATGTACTTCTCTTCGCAAAATACTGAAATGAGTGAATGACACTAAAATTTAGAAGAAAATTTATTTCAAAATAATCAAAAGCTTTTGTTCACGTACTTAATAAAAGAATATTTTCTATTCAATTATTCTGGTGCCAATGTGGCATTTACGGATTAAAAATAGGTTGTCCAAAAATGAACCAGCGCCCTTGAAGGGGTTAAATGTGTTTATAACTTCGTTTCGTCGGTTTGTCAGATATTTCCGTAATCTAACTTTAGTAGCTGTATTTTGAACTAAATGAAACTGGTATATGCTATTGATGTTTAGTGTAAGACGATCCCTTTTGAAAAATAAAGCGAGTAAAGATGGAGCATTTGCAGTTCGTTTAGAGAGACATGCAGAAAAATTGCGGTACATGAGAGTGAATCGGAGGAAATTGTTTACCGTGTATTTTAGTATGTTACACTACGTTAAACGTAATTAAACTGGTATGCATTACTAAGGTGCTGTAAAATATGCATTCTGAAGAATATGAAGTGCGTAACATTTATCGTTCATTCGCAGACATGCAAAATAATGGGTTTTATTACTGCTTATGAACAATAATTTCTGGAAGTATGTTTTCAGTTGTGGTATGTATTTTGTTAAGGTTATACATTTGGATACAGCCACTAAAACAGGCTCATTTTAAAATAATTAATTTCTCGAGAAGTATTCATACGAATTGTATGGAAATTTGTATTTAGGATAATTGAATGATGTGGAATTTATTTATGGTGTCAAACTTGGGTATTGCTGATTTTAAAAGAAAAACAATGTTTCTTTTCTTTTTAATGTGTAGCTGGTCCCTTAAGAAAATTTCATATGCATCATTTAAAAGTAGACTTTATTTCCAATCGTTTGGTATCAGTAACTTTCTTCTACAATAATTTGTTCCAGTGTTGGTAGGGCGTTTACTTTTATTCCACGACTGTAGAAGGTCTTAGTATATAATTTATGAATTAAAAAAAATTGCCCAGATTACCCCCCCCCTCTTTTATACTTTATACTTCACTAATGAACATTCAAATCTAATCAGCGATGCACGTTATCAGAATATACCTGTATACCAAATTTGAAGAAAATCGGCTAATTCTGCATGAAAAACCCATTTATTTAAATTAATGGGGGGATTATCCCCCGTTCCCTCCTTTATACTTAACCAATAAACCTCCAAAGCCAAACAAGGAAGTGCCTTATCAGTATGAATTTAGAAGAAATTCGGAGAAAATCGGATAATTATGCATGAAAAACCCATTTATCTAAATTAAGGGAGAGATTAGGCCCAGTTCCCTCCTTTAAACTTAACGAATGAACCCCCAAAACTAATCGGGGAAGCGCCTTATATGAATGAGCATATTTAAAAAAATTGAAGTAAATCGAATATTTCTATCTTGTGTTATCGCGTTCATGGAAAAAAAGGAAACACAGTCATGGAAAAAAAGGAAACACTCCCTACTAACTCCTCAACGAATTATCGTAAAAGAAAGTTACTGGCTCCAAAAGATTGGAAATAAAGTCTACTTTTAAATGATGTATATAAAATTTGCTTAGGGGGCCATCTGCATATTAAAACGAATCCACACTTCTTTTTTTTTCAATGACAATACCGATTTTAACACGATATTTCAAATCCTCGATTTAAATTCTGCCTAGACACCGAATTTCAAGACATTTGAATGATAAGTTTTTGAATTATAAACATTCCAAATTTAGTGCTTCTAATGTTAAATTACATTTTAATAAATTTATTTATATCTCCTGAAATTATGCTCCTAATGTGCTATTTTCTTTTCTAGCAATAATACTAATATAACCAAACATAAATACGCTGCATTTGCAATTTTATGATATGAATTATAAATTATGAAATTAATATTTGAAAAAACTATGAAATGCAACCTACAATTTTTTTGATGGATTTAGATTTACTAAGTCCTGCTTTACGTAAATCCAAAATTTCACATTTGTCTTCCAAGTAGTTTTCAAATTATGCTTAAAAAAGGCAAAATGATGGTTTTAAGGGGCCGTCTATAATAGAAGTCACTAGATATTTTGAAATTTCTTCTGCTGTCCTGTAATCTAGCAGGCTTCATCATTACCGTCTCAATAATCAAGGCCTCCGGACTGATTTCGTGACGTACGAAATGAAGATTAACCCCTTGAAGGGCAAGAAATTGCGTTTGTGTAATGCTTAATTCCCACCGGAAATTTAGAAAATTTTTATTTCAAAATAAGGAAAAGCAATTTTACGACTTTTCTCCACTTAAGCCAGAAAATTAAAATTTCCTAAAATTTTTCTGGTGCAAATTCTGATTAATCGTAGGTGGTATATTATATATAGCGCGCCCCTTAACCCCTTGAGGGGCGGTGGGATATATTTTATCCTACCGACGATTAATCAGGATTCGTACCAGAAAAATTTTAGGAAATTTTAGTTTTCTGACTTTAGTGGAGAAAAGGCGTAAAATTGCTTTTCCTTATTTTGAAATGAAATTTTTCTAAATTTCCGGTTTGAATTAAGCATTACACAAACGCAATTGCTTGCCCTTCAAGGGGTTAATCTTCATTTGGTACGTCACGAAATCAGTCCGGAGGCCTTGAGTATTGAGACGGTAATGACTTCATTGACTTCTTAAGGTGCCTTGATCAAGATGGGGGTTCTCTCGGTTAACAATCGATTTCCGAACTTCAATTTGGATACAGCCCTTAAAATGCGGGCTTTTTAAAATAATTAATTTCTCAAAACATTATGGTACCAATTGCATAAAAATTTGTTTTTAGGCTAATTGAAGGATGAAGAGTTCATTTATGCGGTCAGAATTGTGTACTGCTATTGAAAAAAACAAAGCTATGGTTCGTTTTAATATGTACATGGCCCCCTAAAAAATTTTACCTATATAATCTAAAAGTAGACTTTATTTCCAATCGTTCGGTACCAGTAACTTTCTTCTACGATAATTTGTTGAGGAGTTAGTGTGTGTGTGTGTGTGGGGGGGGGGGGGTGTTTAATTTTTTTCCATGACTGTAGATGCATATGTACTTACATACAGAACCTGCGAGCACATTAGCTGTCAGGCATTGATAGCCTATGAGCTAAAAATGTTTGAGTAATTATTATACTTATCTATTTCATATCTAAAAATAAAAATATTACACTTATGAACACAAAATTGAAAGTGCATTTTCAATTGTAAAATAGCTTGCGAAAAGAAATGAAAACTAATCCAGAAATGCAATAAAATTATTTGATGCCTACATATGCAGAGTTACTATTTCTGATTTGGGATAACAGGACATTGCATGGGTAATTATGTTAATAACATTTCCAGGCACAAACCTTATGGAAAAATTATCATATGTTCATAAAACAAAACGTAAATTTCTGCTAACTGAACGTTTAGAACAGGGGTGTCAAACTGCGGCGTTGCGGATGCTACTAATTTTTAAAACAAATAGTCGTCTTATTAAATCAGCAAAATTCCATGATTAGATAAAGCGATAATTACAAAAAAAACTTTTGATGATATGCCGCAGGCCACAGTTTTACACATCTGGTATAGAACATTTTTTACCAACTGTACATTAACAATTTCCATACACAGGAGTGTGGATTTTAAAAAAAATATCCCTACGTCAAATTCAGGGCTCCCACTCGGTCCGTTTTTGAACACCACTGATTTTCAAAGAAAAATCTTATTTATAAATTTCGCAGTAATTTACCAGGAAGCATGTTTTTCTTGTAAATTTTTCAGAAACCTACCATGAATTTCTTCCTAAAAATTAATGGTTTTCAAAAAACAGACCAGCGGAAGTCCTGAAAATTGTAAAAATGTTGTTGAAAACGCATAACAATATTAGCCAGCATTCTCTGGCATGCCAAAAATTCCATAAAAGCGAATGTGGGCGATTTACAACACTTGTTAAAACTTCTGTATAGATTGACCAACTCGCATCACTTGTGCATGTATGCGCCCCTTTCAGGAATTTTATTTTTATTCGGAAATTGCGATCCTACACAGAAAATTGTGGAAGAAGATTTTAAATGTAATCAAGAATCGTTTGTCGTTAAATAAAGCAAAAAATACTATTTAGAATTTGCGGCATGAATTTGGAATTTTAGGAATGCGCTCGTCAAATGGTTCTCCGGTTTGCGTCCAAGATTTTTGTGGACACCCTGTATTTGCCTTTATTCAGAATGTTTTCATCTGGGCTAATTTTTAAGATTTTTTGTTGCCACTCAAGTTGGATAGAAATTATGTTATTTAATTTGTAGATTTCGGCGTTTAAATGTGAAAAAAATCGAATAAATTTTATTGGTAACAAAAAAGCGCAAACGTTGGCCAATATGTATATTTATATTTGAACAGTAACTGCATTTCTAAAGAATTGAACTCAAAACATTTCTATTACCGCAGTTTCCACATTTTAAGCCTTTTTAATACCATTATTTTTTGTTCAAATGATAGCTAACTTACAAGGGAACCACTTTTGGTGCTGCTCGCACCTAACATCGAGCCCTGGTGCATTTTTTAGCACTATACATAAAAGTTAGAGAATCGATAAAATTCCTCAGTTAAAATCATATTTTATATACTTTTTTACACTTTTAATTTTTTATTATTACATTTTTATTTGTTTATTTCACGTCAAAGATGAGTTAAGTCGCCAAATACGGCGCTACAATTTTTCTGCCCGCTTTTAACGGGGAGTAAATGTACATTAGAAATTAGAATTATATCAGATTGCGATTTGTTTGATAACTGATGGCATAAGAAACAAGAATCAGGTTTTTCTTTTTTTCTATGCAGACTATAATTATATAAATAGTAAATATATTTCTTTAAAAGCTTTAAAGATCATTGAAAACTACTTTTGTAGTGACATACAAAACAAAAAAAAACTATTTTCTCTTGAAAACGAATGGAATAAATTTTCGAATATTTAAAATGAAATGTAGCTGTATTAAATGGTCTTTTGGTAAAAGTAATCATAAATTAATTAATATTTGTACAGAATTAAAAAACAATACTGTGGCTAATTAGGTCGGACATTACAATTTCTACTTAAGTCCAAACCACTCCTCACACAAGACTAACAGCTATGACATTTGGCTAGGGTTGCCGGAAAGCTCTACTTTCGGAAAAAAAACCTCTAACTTTTTCCCCGCCAAAAATATGAATATAATGTTGCAATTTTTCAAAATCAAATTCGTGGGTTTTTGAAGGAATTTTTAAACTTTTTTCAATGTTTTATACTTATTATTAACTAATTTTTGTTTTTAAATGCTTTAAAAAAAAAAAAAAACTTCAATGTTAATAGTACGATCAGTGGTCTCGAAAATTGAATTTCCCGAAAGTTGTGCTGCTGTAAAATCAAGAAATATTATTTTAACAGAAAAAATTGATCCATTCTCAAACTTCATAATATAGGGCTATAAAATGCACCAGGTCTCAATGCTAGGTGCGAGCAGCACCAAAAGCGGTCCCTTTGTTAGTAGAGAAAATCTATAGTTAAATTAACTGAGTTTTCTTTTCAAAAATAGAGGGAAGAAAAAATCGTTATAGTTAGCAGCAGTGTTGCCAGTGGGCTACTTTTTTGTAATTCAAATTTCTTGATTTGCACCACTTTTTTGAAACGGTAAAACTAATTTTGTTTTTGCCTTAATTAATATATTATTAAATAAGGCAGATTTTGCCATTTCAAAAAAGTGGTGCCAATCAAGAATATGATTTTAAAAAAAGTAGCCCATCTGGCAACACTGGTTAGCAGCTTTGCTACTACCATCATTCAAACCTAAAATTCTAGAGAAATTTGCTGTCCTTGTTTTTGAATATCAGTATATCCTTTTTTTATATATACATTTTTCAATCGCCGAATTCGTGATAAATTTCAGCAAATTATATAACATTAAAGATACCATACGGAAAAAATGGTATTAGTATAAAATTTCCATCGAACGTTAGGATCGTCTTATACACCGGAAAATACGGAAGTCCTTACATGAATTTAACCCTTAAATGCATGAATTATTCCTTTATAAGTGATGTTTTTTATTCTTATATTAAGGATTAAACACCAGAAATTTTAAGATAGATTTTAAACTTTATCTAGTAGCATATTTTTGTAAATTTTAGACGATTAATAATTCTATATAAATATAGTGGTTTATATATTAAAGTTTAAATAAAAATTGATACAGATATGCATCACTATACATTTAAGGGTAAAAATTGAAAATGAATTCAGAAATTATGTCTTGTACACTGCATTGCAAACGTTTAAGCATAACAATAGTTTTACCACATAATTTAAAATGAGAACTTTAGTTTAATATATTATTTTTATGTGTTAACCATTTCAGGGCAGCGATGACAGTGAGGACCACCTCGGGAACTCAGCTTTCGCTTTCGAGTGTTAGTGCAATCTCGAGGGATATACCACATCCACTCCTCCCGACTCTCAACCAGAGTCTGGGAGGGAGCGTCGGGTCCCTGATCAAGCTGCTGAGATTTATTTCGGTTACTGTGAGATTTACAATTACAATCACAATTGGTTACCCAATTTTTCTGGGCGAACCGAAGATTTAAAATCGAGATATATGACTGTATGTAGTGATTACATGAGGATCATTTCACCTAATGTGATTGCATAATTGTTTACAATTTTCTTGGATATATACGTCATAGTACATTTAACACACAATATTTAACATGACAATTAGAAACACATTACAACACAATATCAAACACCTACTATTTACATGACTGTATTTAGTGATTACATGAGGATCATTTTAATGTGATTGCATAATTATTTACATTTTTCATGGATTTATATACGTCACAGTACATTAAACACACAATATTGAACATCACAATTAGAAACACATTACAACACACCTACTATTTACAATTTGCACATACTAGAGTTTGGAGAGATGCACAAGATAAAAATTCAATAGTGATAGGCACCCGCTAATAACCCGTATCTCCCTCCATGCTACACCCTAGTGATGGAGTCGGACTAGAATGGCTCTGGATTTGAAAAGATGTACTCGTTTGTTTCTATAAACCTCATGCATTGTATGATCTTGTTGAGTAGTTGTGGTTTCTCTTTTACATGACGTCACCAACTTGTTAAATTCATACGTGTGTGTTTTTTGAGATGATAATGCGATGTTAATGTACAGTATAATACATAGTGTAACGATGTTGACGACAAGCCACAAATGCATAGTGGGGAGTCTCTTTTGTTAATTTTGTATAAGTGTTCCTGAAAGGGGCCGTGATTTGTTAAAAATATGTGTAAGTATCTGTTGTTTACGAAATATTTGTGGTCAACCAATGGCAAGAATTCCTTCGTATATCGGCCTGTGTCTGAATCCGTCCAGCGTTTTTGCCAATTTTTTAACAGATTCTGCTTTGTCTGTGATTTTAGTGAAGAAGCTGGATATTTTAAAAATGTATGTATTAGTGTTTCATCCGTTACTGCCGATTTTGCCAGTTGGTCAGCTGCCTCATTGCCCTCAACACTTGAATGTCCTTTTGTCCAATTGAAGTATATGTCTTTTACTGTTGCTTGTAATTGTTGAAGAATTTTTAGTATTAAATAGTTTGTATTGTCAAAATTGTTTAATTCTTTTAAACTTGACAGGCTATCCGTTATGATTAAGAATTGAGAATGTCTGTCCGACTCTATCCATTCTAATGCTGAAGAGATCGCGAAGAGTTCTGACTGGAAGACGGAATTATCCTGGGACAGTTTCGCTCTCCAAGTATAGATTTGCTCGTTCTTTTCGTACACACAAAATGCCGAAGCTGTGCCTTCGGACATTTTGGAACCGTCTGTGTATACTGTAATTTGCCTACATAGTCGTTTATTTCACAAATTTGTATTTCACTTGTTAGTGGTGATGTTTTGTATTTTGAGCATTTTGGATAGTATAGTGGAGCAAAAGCCTTTTCTGTTGACTTGCCGAGACGAATCGTCCCCGAATACTCCACCTCTACCTCCAACTGCAAATCCAGACGGGGGAGACCTGTGAGGACCTGCAGGGCATTTGTTGACGTATTGCGATATGCTCTCGTTATCAGCAACAAAGCTTTCCTTTGTGCCGAGAGCAAATGTCAACGACCGTGATATTGCGCCATACACGGAAACCAGACAGCACACGCGTAGGCCAGTTTCCTTTGTAAGATCGCCGAGTACCAAATCTTAAAAAATTCCGGAGTGAGTCGACCTGAGATTGATGAAAATTTATAAAGATTTTGAGTTATTTTTCCGATTTCTACTATCTTTTGTGCCACATGTGGGAGAAATGATAATTGTTTATCTAATACTACCCCCAGGTATTTTAGTGTTGTTTCTGATTTTATTGATTTATCTTGAAGTTTAAATGTGGGGCCCCGCTTAAGGTGTTTGGGTTTGCCAAAAGTTAATGATGAGGATTTTTCATGTGAAATTTCTATTTTATTGATTTTTGCCCAATTCTGAATAAATTTTAAAGCTTTCTGACCTTTTTGTTCAAGTTGCTGTCTCGACTGTGTCCAGATCAGTAATATCACGTCATCCGCGTATGCCACCAGTTCACAGTCCTGTACATCAAAGGTGCCCAACAGAGTCTCCAACAGAGCCAACCAAAGAAAAGGACCAAGACACGAACCCTGCGGGCAACCCTTACTAAAGAAGTACAACAAAATGGTGTCATCCAGTCCACCTGAGCTCGCCTACCCGAAAGGAAGGAAACGACAAGATTAATGAGTTGTTTATAAATACCTAGTCTTTGCAATGCTAGGATCACCTGGTCCCAAGGGAGGTTGTCAAATGCTCCCCTGAAATCCAGTTATACCAGTGATGTGTATTGTTTATTTTGTTTGTGTTGTTCTACGAATGAAATCACTTGCTCCAAAGCCGTTTCCGTAGATTTATTTTGCGTGTAGCCGTGTTGCTTACCCGATAAGAAATTCGTTTCGTCTAATGCGTGATGTATTCGTCTTAGAATTAATTTCTCTAAGATTTTTCCGAATATTGGTAATAGAGTGATGGGGCGATATGAAGAGCTCTCATTCAAGGGTTTTCCCTCTTTTCTAAAATACACGAGCTCTCCCAATTTCCAGTCATCAGGAAAAAAGTTTAACTTTAAAAGACTGTTGTACATATCCAACAGAATATTAGGAATTTTTGAAAAGATGCACCTGACCATCCTGTGATCAATTTGATCAGTTCCTGGCGCCTTGTTAATATTGAATGAGAAAATAACATTTCGAAACTCTCTTCTCGTGAATTTTGCCTGGTCCTGCGAGTTTAGTCGCTGTGGTAGTTGCTTTGGAGTTTCATCGCCAAAAATGTCCCTCGTTAGTTTTAAAAGGGTTGATGACCTGGAAGTGTGTGACAAAGAATCAAATTGGTAACTGATATGTGAGTCCTGGAATCGCTGGAAGACTAACTTTTTCGTTAAACCAAAGGGATCCGTCTCTCTGCGACACAGGTTTGTCCAAGCTTTTTCCTTCTCCGATAAAATCTGTTTTTGATAAATTCTCCTTTCCCTTTTGTAATGCTGGTTTATATTTGACTCGTAGTTTGAATTTTTTGCTCTTTTTAAAAGAGCTGCTACTTTATTTCTTTGGGCCCTCAATTGTAGAGACCACCAGGAAATTTTAAATTTCTTGAAAGGGGCTTTCTTTTTAAAGGATTTATTGGCTTGTAATAATATTTCTTGTTTAAAAGTTTCGTATTCTTCGTTAAACTGGTCTATAGTTTCTATGTCATTAAAGTTAATCTGTGAGCATTTTCGAGTTAGTTGTTCGGAAAATTGTGTCAAGGGGATTCCCTTTGTTTTGAATCTTCTTCTTGGTAGTTTGGGTATTGTGAAATTTAGCCCTGTTTCTATTGGGTAGTGGTCTCCAAAAAGGGAAGGAATTACTTCCCAGTTTTTTATGTGTGAAAACATAGCCTGCGTGCAGATGGACAGATCCGGCCTCCCCAGGGTCTTCCCCGACTCATACGTTGGTGGACTGGATGAAGAGTTTAGAATAACTCGTTGATACGCCATGACTCTATCGATAAGGACTTTTCCCCTGGTGTCTTCACTCCTATAGCCCCAAAGCTGACTGTGAGCGTTAAAGTCACCGAGAACCAACTGCAATGGGCTCTGATTTTTAGAACCCAGCCAGTTCTCAATATCGTCATCGAAGTCAGCACTCGGGGGGCTATACAGGCTGCCAATGCTTAAGATTAAAGGCTTAAGGTCTAAATTTATAAAAACTGAGTTATAGTGTTTAGAAGAGAGATTATGTTTTAAGTTTTGGTCTAAGATTAAAATATGGGCTTTTTTAGAGCTTGAATTATAGCATTGTGTTGTTCGAGGAAGTGATAGAGGTATAATTTCGTAAAGGTATGCATCTTGAAGACAAGCCAGGGAATAGTCCGAGTCTGAGAGGAACTTCATAAAAGCAGCGGTTTGTGATCTGTTGTTCTGTAAATTTTGTTGAATTAATTTGAATTTTTACCTCTATAAGACAATGACGCTAGCGCTTCTTGTTTCTTTCGCTGGTACACGCTGCAGGATGGATCATAAGATGGATGTTTTTCATATAGTCCAGCTTTCCTATGGTCCCCCTTGTAGTAGTCGAGCACTTTTTTGCAGTTAACACACTCTCCTTTTTCTGAGGCACAATCCTTTATGTTGTGGCCTTTGCCACATTTAGCGCAGGCCTATGCATTCTGGCACACTCTTGCTGTATGCCCTATTTCCTGACAGTGATAACACCTTTGAATGAAGACATACCGTCTTACCGTGCACCGGTTAATTCCTATGCACAATTTTCCTTCCATTAGTTGCAGTGCATCTCTCTCCAGTAGCTTCAGCACCAAGCGCGAGATTTCCTCGCCCTCTCTTCCTTTCAATACTCGTATCAGCTTATATTGCACCTTCCTCCTTAGAGCTCTTTCTAAAGACGGATAGAGTACTTGTTTTTCATATAGCTCTTGTTGCTCTTCTAAGTTGTTCTATGAACTGTCTGTTTCTCTTTCGACGTTTTCCTGTGGGACTACTGGGGCTTCTGGGGCTCCAAAGACTATCACTCGGGCTGTTTTCGGGTTTGGTTCTTTAATATCCAGTTTTTCCGCCATATCTTCTGTAGTGCGGATTTTATCTTTCACCTGTTCTAGGTCAAATTTGTTTTTACATGTTATTATTATTTTATTTTGTTTAGTTGTTTGGCAGTCTAATGGTGGTAATTCAGCCATATTCATAGAATTGAGAACTTTCTTTATTATTGGCATTTTTGTTTCCTTGTCTTTTGGTGTTAATATTAGTGCCGGTCTTTCTTGTGGGAGCGGTGGGAAATTTGTCATTTCTGCATATGTTGGTCGGTCATTTTCTATTGCTGTTTCTCCCTCTCTATGATCAATTGAGTCCTTTCGGTTTTCTGCCTGAAGAGTGGTAACATGTTCGACGAGTCTTTTTTCCATTTGTTCATGGTTCTGTTGTATGATTTTGTTCATATCATTGATCAATTGATCTTCTCTTTCGATTTTATCTTGTTTTGTCTGTTTGATTAACTCTTCTTGGAATTTAATTCTTTCCCTGAGTTTCGTTATTAAGTGATCTTTTTCTTCTGTCTGTTGTTTGAACTGCTTTAAGTTTTTGATTACTGATGACATGGTATTCTTTATCTTTACTTCTTTGTTTGACGCTAACTGCGTTTGTAGTTGGTGCATAAGTTCTAGTACCTGGTCTGCAATTTTCGACAACGTGTCTCGTTCTTGGTGTTCTTCCTTCTCAGCCTTGTCGTGTTGTCTTACGCTTCCTTTCTCTATTTCCAACGCTTTCTCTTCCAAAAACTTTCTGTATTTTTGTGCATTTTCATTACTTCCTTTGTCGCGTTTCTTTTGATGTCTAACCATCTGATCTATTAAATCCAGTATCGTCATTCGTGATGCTGTTTCGGCGTCAGATGGCAGCAGTGCATCTCCCAGCTGCTAATTTTTGTTTGCTCGCTGTGTTAGCTGTGTTTCTTTGTCGTTAGACTTCACCCCGTCCTCATCTGACTCTGTTATGACAGAGGAATCATTCCTTTGCGACTGCAATTCTTTTTGATTTCGCGGATCGCCCGGTTTCATTGTGAATATATATTTTTTTAATATCAGTAGATAAAATTTCTTCTGATTTTCTCTATCAGCTTATGTCTTCTATTGTGTCATTTTTGGTCCTGATTATACTGTTTGCACAGCGTTTTCACTTAGTATAATTAATTCACTTTTTCAATTATGGACCAGGCATCACCAGGACTCAACCATGCTTTTTGAAGGAAAGGGAAAATAGAAGAGTTTAAAGTAAAAATCAGTGACCTAGATCACCGTAAATGACTAAGATAAAAAATTAATGATCGGACAGCGGGGGGTTTTTAGTAATCTTAAGGGGAAAAAAAACAAAAAAAAAAAACAAATAGAGGCTTTGGAAGATAAGTTACAAAAACTAAGGGACATAATTTTGAAGAAAACTGACCAAAAAAAAAAATAAATAAAAATAAATAAATAAATAAATAAAAAGTGTTTCAATGCTCATATACCTCATTGCTCTCGATGTGCCATTTACAAACATTTTTCTCTTGGTTACTTTCAAGTTCTTTTCATTTAATCTTTATTTACATTTATGTACACATTGTTGACAAGTTTATTCAAGTTTCGTGTTTCTCTCCACCATACCTAACAAATGATATGTGGTATGTCCTGTGAAAGTTTTTCACATTTGATAATTACGCCTTTTGCCATAGGTAGTTGCACAAAACGTCTAATATTAACTGTAGACCAGTCCTGCAGTTTTGAGGTTTTTCACTGAAGTAAAACCAGACAGGGAATATTAACAACTAAATGAACTTTTTAAGGCTTGCCTGTGATTGAAAGAAGTTCATGATGCACTTGGTATGATAAAAAAGTAATGGTGGGAGAAGTTGGGGGAGTAAATAACGTCAGGGATCATGAGTGTTCAACGAGAATTTTAATTTGATATGTCACCTGCCATGTTTCAGAGCTTATTTAAAAGCAGTTGAAAAGTTAACCCTTTTAGAGTCCCCATACAATACCAAAATGGCATGTAGCATATGCAATCGTGAATTTAATCTATGAAGTTTAAAATACTGGCTTCCTGTACGACTCTCTATAAGATTTTGAGAAATGACCGAAAATGCGCCTTAAAGAGCCTACTACTGCCTAAATTGTGAGTTGAAATAGGGGATGAGATCATAGATGAAGAGCTTATGTCATGACCTTTTTGTGGACACTAAACTTGGGGGTTTTCAAGCACCTTCCAAAAAACGCCTAAAAACGTCCCCTGGAGGCTAAAAAAGAACTAAAAAAAGAAACGAAAGTCAGGGTTGTGGAGCTTCTTGAATCTTTAAAAACAAACCAAGGATTTATCACCGCTAGATATTGAACCATATCTTCCATATTGCATCTTTCACCAGATCTTCCATATTGCATCTTTCACCAGATCTTCCATATAGTCCAGTCTTTCGTTTCTTTCAAAACACTTTGAAGGGGTAATTTGTTTCATATATTTGTGTAGTTTTTTTATTCTCTCCTTTTTTATTTCTCTCCATTTTTAATTCTCTCCTTAATTTTGTATTGTCTTCAAAACAGTTTCGATTTATTGGTGTTTCAAGACTTTCTCCACGTCATTTACTTGGCTATTTTCATTGAATTCCCTGCCACTTGAATTGGATTCGGACGATGAGATTTTATTGGCATTTTCATCAAAATATTTTGTTCTTTATGTCAAAATTGTTATCATTATCAGATGTAATTTCGTTGCTAGAATCATTTTCTGAACGTCCCCTTCGCAATTCTAAAATTACTTCATTCGAAAGACCTCCGTTGCGATGGCATCACTATAAATGTACGAAACTGTAATACCTCTAACAGACTATTTTTGTTTTTTGCTTCGTGCCGTTTGAAACAGACAAATTATTCTTTTTATTTAGTTTGTAAGGTATTAGAGAGATAACAACATTCTACAACATTCCAACAACAGCCTGAAATCAAATAAAAGCTCACACATTCGCCTTGCAGTTGGATGACAGATGTGTGGTCATAGCCCCTCCCCCATCCCCCTCCTCTTTTGTGAAAAGCAATGCGATACATCTCCTTCCATTATTCTACTATTTTTGAAAAATATAGTGCTGAAAACCCTGTTGAACTCAAAGAAAATGTCATTATTTTGTTCGGGTCAGCGATGACACAGCGCGGTAATTCTAGGTATACAGACCTGTAGATAAAAAAAAAATGTCTTTTGAATTCAACTAAATTCGTGTTCAGGCTTCATACAGAGTATTTAGGAAAAGTCAAAAAGTTTCAAAGTTTTTATTTGAAAAACAATAGAGTTACGAGCGAAAAATCACGCATTGGGTCACAGATGACCCGCATCGATAATTCTCGTGTTAAAACACATATTGTCAATCAAGACTGTGCCATTTCCATAGATAATATTATAACGCTTAGAAGACAAATTCAGTTCTACGTTAAGCGGTGGAGCACCCACCAAAACACACACTGCGTCATTAGAAATCGTACGAAATGCTTTTAAGACAGATAGCAGACATAGACGTTGACATGAGAGTAATTGTTTTATTCCGTTTTGTTTTAAGTCAGGCATCCAGATCTCATGCCCACATGAAATACATTTCTTCAAGACGGTATTGTACCATATTTAAAGATAAATAGAAGGAAGACCTCTATGTCGGATTCTGGTTTTGTGCTTTTTACATGTAAAATCGTTAAGACTGGTTCGAATTATATCTAGGCCATCCAGCAAAAATTGCTGCCAAGTAGAAATCCCAAATAAAGAATATTGTCCTTTACACAGATACTTTTCTCATTATGTTTAAAAATTGGTCTTCGTCTATTAAGAGTGTGGCTTCCAAACAGCATTGCGGCTGACTTCTGCACAAATTTTCAATTGATGTACAGAGCAGATATCCGAAAAGTGATAAACACTAGTCTTCATTTTATGTTCTAACGCAGAGCATGTATCTGTGTCCTCTATGATGGCGCCATCATCAGCATAAGAAATAATCAGTAAGCCTCTCTGCCTGAAACTCTTTAAAATCCTGTCAGAAACTAGTGTCCAGATAAACAGCCCGAGGCATGACCCTTGCGGGCAGCCACGGAATACATGAAACCAAGTTAATCTATGCGTATATTTAAACCTTTCCGGCACACTGTGCCCGGTTCGGGATACCTAATTTTAATTCCAAACTTACGGTCGGCACCAAGAATATTTTAGTAAAATTTTGCTTTTACAAAGAACATTTAAAGTAACATGTTTTTAATTTCTCAAAAAGTCGTTTTAAAATTCCGGTGTCAGTCAATCATTTCATTATTTTACAACAAAATTGCCTGTGCCGGAAAGGGTTAAAACAAGTAAGTCCATCGCTCATGTAATTTTTAAGTGTTTTTTCATGTGATCAAAAATAGGTAAGATATTTATGATATCGGCTACAATACTGCAATCCAAAACGTCGAAGGCACCACTGATATCAAAAGAAATCTTTTCACAGTATTTATATACTGATAGTGTTTCTCCAATGATATTCTTTAACGCAGAAAGTTCTGTCAGGGTGTTCCGTCCTTCACGAATGCCATGTTGCCCATCATCAAGATAATTAGCAGACTCCAGCATTGTAATAACTCTAAGTTTTAAAATTCTTTCATATAACTTACTCATCATTGGGAGAAGAGTAATAGGTCGATACGAATTAATTTTTTCAGCTGTCCTATTACGTTTTCGAAAAAAAAAATGATTCCCCGTTTCCAACATTTTGGGAAGTGGCCAAGTGAAAAACAGGTATTAAACAGCGTCAACATATAAGTTGTAAATCTGTTTTTATAATTATTCCACGTTCTTAATAAATGGAAAATTTTCATTCTGATATTCTGGTGCCAATGTGGCGTTTACGGATTAAAATTAGGTCGTCCAAAAATGAATCATCGCCCTTGAAGGGGTTAAATACTATTGGCACGATCTTCGCAAAGAATTCAGGAGTATATTTAGCAGAAAACATGGTGGTGATTACACAGTGGTATGGAGGGCTATTCCTTTCAATGGTCAAAATTCCTTTCCATAGCATTCATCAGTGGTTGTGGAATCTCTGACATGTATCAGGAAATAATTGCCAATCATTTTCTCCCTTTTAGCAAGATTTTATATTTAAAAAAAAAAACGAATTTTTGAACACGATATTGAATTGTTACATACCTGAAACTCAATGTCAACGTGCCTTAAACCAAAAAAAGTATCGATTTTGAAATGGCCGGCAATGAGCCTTTCTTTAAACCCTATAGAAAATATGTGTGGTATATTCACGTATGCAGTTTATCCAAATGGTAAGTAGTATTTTTCAGTTAAAGACTTGAAAACTGCCGATTTGAACGCTTGGTTAAATCGAACCGGAAACAACACATAACCTCATTTATCTACGGAGAACAGTATATTTAAAGTTATTGAACATAATAGAGAAATAACCAAGTAGTAATTTTCAAATTCTTGTTCTACTAAAAACTAGATAACTGCTGTGTTTAATGTTTTGACACGCTAATTTTGTGTTTTTGATAGATTCTGTTATTTGAGATCAGTTTTAAAGCATATTCTGTCAAATATCTTTTGAAACTAAAATTTGTAGCTCATATTGAAAGGTTGGTAACTTTAGTCAGTAATTAAGTTTTATTTTGAAATTTGCTGTACAGGATAACAGTTACTTCACTTTATTTAAACGGTGAAATTCAACGATTTTCTAATAAGTGAATATCACTATTCACAGATAGTGATAACCTGGACTTCCTTGCACTCACCGAAGTCACTTCTCTGCCACAGCCACTTCTCTGCCAGTCACTTTAGGCCCACGCGCTGACTAAAAAATTGTGATTGTCCTTGTTGTATATTTTTAACCCGGGATTACACGCGCAGGGTATGACATACCCAGTGTGCGCACGAATATTACATTTCTCACCACTATTTTTCGAAAGGTAATCCTCAAATAATTTTATCGCAGAATTTGTGAGCAATGTCATTGATTAATGAAGATGACGATTTTTATTTGAATTTGTTGGCGGCAAAGTATAAATCGTACATATCCAGGATATGCGCGAGCATTCCCGGGTTCAGCGTTCTTTAGTTTCATTCAATTTCAAAACTATTTTTTCTTTAAAAAAATCTTTGCCTAAATTTTAGGTGATTAAATACAAGAGAACAATACTTTTTGAAATAAAGATAGTCAAATTAAAAGATCCAAAGAAACGCTGAAAAAAGATCCACCCAGTACAGCTGCAATTTTTGAGTTAACGCTTATATAGGTCCACATTACCAACGAGACAAACTTCCACCAGTCAATTTTCACACATATTTTCGTCTTATTTAACACTAGAACGCCCGGAAATTTTACTCAACTTTTATAAAAATATTTTACACCAGAAGTTTTATTTAAAATTCTTTGACTGATTTATTTAACATAAATCTGCGTTTTCAATAGTTAACTTTTTTGTGAAAGAATTTCTGGTTCCAATTGACATTTAATCATATGGTCGGAGTCGAATCGACTTTTTCCGAGTGTTCTAGTGTTAAATGCCCTATTCATGGAAATTTACTGTCCTGAATTTGGAAAATAATTCAATTCTTTTTTCTGTTGGAAGTTTGTATCATTGGCAAACAACCTCTGCGCCTTGGTCTAGTAGAAAACGGCAAATCCGAGTGCCAATCCTCCCCCCTCCTCCTCCCGCTTTTTAAGCAAAATATTCTTTGCCTTACTTAAGGGAGCTGGTCATTCAGCTTCGGAATTCTCCTCCGTAATGTTAAGTCTATGGACTTTTGATGCATTCGTATATTTAAAATATCTCTCGGGCAATTTATATTTTTAATATCTTTTTTCTGTGTACCCCTCTTAAAGTATGTATCTTTTTGTCTTAGTTTTCAAAATATTTCTAAAATTTATGCTGAATTTAATATTTTATGTGTTAAAAGCGGGCGAACTGTGAGTAAGAATTTAACACTTCCTATAAAATTAAATCGATACTTTAGAAATATTTTGAGAACTAAGAAAAAAAAGAGGCACCTTTTAGGAAGTGTACACAAAAATAGAAGTTAAAAATATATTAATTTCCAGAGGAGATATTTTAAATATACGAATGCATCAAATGCCCATATACTTTACATTAGGGAGGGGAAATCGGAAGCTGAGTGACCAGCTCCCTTAAGATTAAATTAGGCAAAAACTCTATTAAGGAAAAATAGTAGCAATTGTTCTGCTGGCGTGCAGGTTCGCCGGTAATTCCACCTGTGTCTGCCTCCATACTGACTCTGCGGGTAAGAATAGCCTTGTATATTTGTTCTCCGGGAAAATTTGCAGTATAGCAGCCATTCACATTTTTTTACCACTATTTCCTGATAATAATCTTCTTGCTACATTTCTGTTTCAAATGTTTTCATAATCCTCCAAGAAATTAATGTTTAGAAGTAATCGTATTACAAATGTAACCGATGTATTTTCCCTTCGACAAACATTCAACTCTAACAATAGGTCATAGCATAGCTCTCAATTTATGGACCAGGCGTGTCAAACTGTGGCTCGCCGGATAGGACTACAATTTTATAGAAATCACTGCCTAATCTAATCATTGTATCTATGAGATTCAACTAGTCAAATATTTCTTTAAAAAATTACTAGTATCAGACCTACAGTTTGACATTCATCTTGTAGGCAGCCTTGCCAGTGGGCTACTTTTTTAAAATTCAGATTTCTTGACTGGCACCACTTTTATGAAATGGCAAAATTCCCCTTGCTTTCACTTTAAATAATATGTCATTAAATAAGACAAATTTTACCATTTTTAAAAAGTGGTGCTACTCAAGAAATCTGAATTAAAAAAAAGTAGCCTACTGGCAACACTGATTGTAGGCTCTTTTGTTAACACTATTTTAGAATAGTAAATTTAATCTAATTTAATCGTAGAATGTTTATGATTATTCAATTTGTACAGAATTTATATAGATTAATCGATATGCAAAACTTATAACAACCATTATAATTAAAAATTTGCTCCTTTTTTCAGATATTTCAATGAATTTCGCTTTGAAATAGTCTCCTTTTTTAGGCAACACAAACCATTTTAAAAGCAACAAAGAATCTCTCAAACCACATATATATTTGAAAATACAGCATTTATTTCGGTACGTATAATTTTCTAAATCATTTACTAGCACATAGGAAAACAGAATATGCCATTCACCAAAAGCTAATAAATGAAAACTTCAAAAAGATTCATGCGTTAAATTTTCATTCATATTCTCATGAGGTTGAAAAATCATTATTTTTACATTCAAGCACATCCTTTCAAATTACCATTCGAATATATTTCAGACACATCATAATCAGTGAAATGAAAGTTTTAGCATGAAATTACCCAGACGCTATATGAAATTCTTTATTTGCTAAAAGTTTTTCTCTCATTATTTTCTGCAAATAAAAGGAACATATCCATTTTCTTATCGTAATGGGAAAAATTAGAATCGAAAATTATTTTTTAATAGATAGGAAAATTTTTCTCTTTTATTAATTGAAAAAAAAAATATTTCTTCGGTAGTATTAGTTTCTTATTAAACATGCTCTAAATGAAGTATGTTAAAAATACTTCTATACATAACATTGCAATTAATGTATGCAGATGTAAAATATGAAATAAAGTAAAGTACTAAAAGTACATAACAATTATTTTCTACGCATGGTTTGAAAATTATTAAATAAAGACTGTAGAGTTGTTATGCAAAATAATTAATTAAAGACATACACGGTGTTTCTAATTTAGCGTATATTTCTTATTCAGAAATTTCACAGAGTTATTCCGTATAGCTTTGCTTGATGAAAGACATTCCATGACTGAATGAATAAAAAATACTACTAGGAAATTATGGAAAAATATTCATTAAATGGGCATCATCTGCTGCAAAAGATGGTTATGTAGTGTGAAATCAAATGTTGTCTTTTTTAATATAAGATTTGACCTAACGTAGTATTTCGACATTTAAAATTGTAAAATGACAATCGAGACATCTTAGAAATGTATCCTTTTCTGTTACTGTTTTTCATAATTTGCGTAAGAAATCCGTCGCAATGTATCGTTACTTGAAAAAAAATAAAACTATTTTATAAGAGTAAGAAAAAACATGAAGTCATATAATTCACTCACAGCATTCTATAACAACAACAACAAAAAAAAGCACATTCGTAGTACATTAATAAAATTGATTCCTTACGAGTGCTTTCTTTAAAAAGTTTGTATCTATGGATAAAGGGGAATTAACACATCCTGAAAATGGTGAAACTTCAACTGTAAGCGCTTCAGCCCTATTACCACCGGTCGAACTTCCGTCATTAAATTTGAATACGAATTTCCTTATTATTTAAATGCCTTATTCGTAAAAAATTTCTGCCATAATAAGGCAAGAATATCTATTCCCTTTTATTGGTGGAACTTTGATAGGCTAAAAGGGACTGCTAAGACGAGGAGACAAAGTCTGTAGAGCATGGGTGACAAAACGTGGCCGCCGGATACCACTAAAAGTTTATAGTAATCATAGCCATGGGTGTAAAAATTTAGACGCCAACGGGCAGCTTCTCACCACTAAATATTATTCGTTATTTTTTGTATAACATTTCGTCTAAATTTTTTGTAAGAATGTTAATAAAATTTAAGCGAAGAAAACAAATAAAATGCTGTGGCGTACATATTTTTACACCCCTGATCATAGCCTTATCTAATCATCGAATTTCTGCGATTTAAAAATTCGACAATTTCTTTTAAAAATTAGTGGTATCCAGTGGACCATAGTTTGTCATCCCTGCTGTAGACCATAGAAGTTCCTCCCGGAAAAAATTCATTGAGGTAAAAAAGATACATTCTTCAGCCGGGGATGAATCTGCAAGTAAACGCAACAGGGCGCGGGGTAGAATGTAATACACAACTAAAATTGCAAACTATGACATTGGGCCAGAAACAGTGTTGCTAGGGGGCTACATTTTTAAATTCAGATTTCTTGATTGGCACCACTTTTTTGAAATAGTAAAATACGCCTTATCTAACTCGTTCGGGACCATGGGTGCACATATGCACCCTCAAAATGTAATTAAAACGCTTGAGTTTGTTACCAGTAAAAATGAAAAGTAAAATTGGTTTTATTTAATTACGACATTTTTGTGATTTACAAAGTTACCGTAATTTCCGGCGTATAATCCGCGGATCAAACAATTCTGTTTTGACCCAGAAATTTTATTTAGTAACTGAAGCCAAATACTTACCGCGATTTAAAAAGTTACATTTTATTTTTTTAATTTCCTGGGTAGAAAAATGATTGTTTGATCCGCGGATTATACGCCGGAAATTACGGTAATTCAAATAATTAACAAAAAGTGGTGAAAAATGAATAAAATTCGTGTAAAAGATGCCAGTCCTGAACGGGTTAATGACATATTACTTAAAGCAAAAATAAGGGGAATCTTACCATTTCAAAAAAGGGCTGGCAATCAAGAAATCTGAATTTTAAAATAGTAGCCCACTGGCAACACCGGCCACAAACATGGTGAACGCGGTAGACAATCACTGCCGGGGCCGGGGCCCGAACGGGGCAATGGCCAGGATACAAATGAGAGAAATATAGTGTGAGCACTGTGGTACCGCCAGAGCAAGCTGTACTCGCGAGGAGGGGCGGTACCATTAGGTGCAATAAACTGCGGCAGGCTGAACCAAAAGAACAAACTTGTTAGGTTGGATGTGCAGAACAGGGGCGTCAAACTGTGGTCCGCGGGATACCACTAAAATTTTATAGCAATTAGTGCCTTATCTAAGCATCTAATCTCTGTGATTCATGAAGTCAACTATTTCTTTAAAGAATTAGTGGTATGCTGCGGGCCACAGTTTGACACCCCTGGTGTAGAAGGTGATAGTGTATTCGTTAGATTTTGGTGAGAAGTGCAGGCCGCATTGGAATGTTGTATAGCCGTTCCTTTGTTGGAATGGTTGGACTTTCTAAATACCAATTTTTTGTGAGTGGACAGTTACAGTACGGGTGGCTATGAATGCCCACCTACGTAACGACACTCGCATGTTGTTTCTGGCAATCGTGAATTTGTGCAGGTAGGACTTGTAAGGGCCGTATACCGCTAGGAAACGTTGTGTGGGATGTGAATTAGTAAATGTCGAGTGAAGTTTTGGGGATTGGGTCAAACGTGTTTCTGTAATTATCAGTGGAATCCCAGTTATTCTGCATTCAGCGAGAATTCTGGACCCTCTTAATAAATGACTGGGGCACCAGGAGGTGGTGCCGTATGTTCATATTTTGTAGCGGCCCCTTTGAGAAGTTGGTCGAGACAATCATTGCTTTAAAGTCCTTTGTGCGCGGAGACATGGCCAAAATGTGTTCTGTGATGAAAGGATTTTAATTTTATTTTGATCTGAAGTACCAGTGGATTTTTTGTTCTGGGTGCGTGGATGGCCGGCAGTCAAGACAGTAGAGATGGGAAATAGAGTTACTTTTGGTTAACAGGTTTTATCGTTCCACGCTTGCACAAGTAACAGGTTCCAACAACCTGTTATTTTTTTAACGTATAACTAATGGCTGTGTATGATGTCAACGGGTGTTTTAATTAGAAGGCATTTAAACAAAATGTTTGAAATAATTTTGGGACGTACATATAGACACTGTTTTTTGTTAAGGTTAATCCACTCCATTAAAATCAGTTTTTGTTTAAAAACTTAATTTTTACAGGACAAAACTTACCTAGTTATGATACTTTTAATTTTATGCATGTTGAGATTTTCTGGCACTAAAAACACGTTTTTTGTTTACGGTGACAAAAACGGCGAAAATTCATAAAGTTCTAAGTATCATAACTCAATAAGTTTTAGCTGTAGGAAAATAAAATGTTTACATTAAACATTTTATTTCTAACCATGTTAGAAATAAAACCATGATTAGAAAACCATTTCTAACCATGATAAAACCATGGTTAGAAATAACACCATGTTCTAACCATGTTAGTGGTTAGAACATGGAGAAACTTTTTCTGAATGAAGCTTATAGGAACCAGACGTTGTGAAAAGATTGTAATTTCTTAACTATTTAAAAAGCACTTATTTTAACGCAAATTGGACTTTAAATGATGCATAACAATATCTGAAACATTTTTGCAATTGGAACAATACCACTAAAACTAACGATTTTGAAATTAGCTTTTGGTAAACGATAAGATGAGACATCCTGTATAAAAATAAACACAGATTTAACAACATGATTTGTAAAAAAAAAAAAAAAAAAAAAAAAAAAAAAAAATCCTGATTTCATTGCTGCTATGTGTATCAACGCATATGCATAGCGAAAACCACAAAAACATGAAAATATTATTTATACATATTTAGTCAGATGCAATTTATCAATGTAATACTAAAAAAGTGTTTTTCCATATTTGGTGACTAAAAATCACAAAATTCATTAAATTGCAAGTATCTTAACTCAGTTAGTTTTGACCATAGAAGAATAAATTTTTACTGTTTTACATCTTAAAACATAGAGAAACTTCAAAGCCCCAAATATTGTAAGAAAAAAATTAATTTCTCAAGTATTTAAAAATCAGCTATTTTAACGTAGATCGATTTTTATATGATACAGAACAAAATTTGAAACACTTTTGCAATTGCAACTACACCTCTAAAACTAATGGTTTCGAAATTAGCTTTCGGCAAACGATAATAAAAAACATGCTGTATAAAAATATACACTGGTTTAACAACATGATTTATAAAAAAAAAGAAATTTGATCCCTGATTTCATTGCACCCATATTTATCAACGTCTACCAAAGATAATCCACAAGAACCTGAAAATGCTTTTACACACTTTTAATTAAAAGCAATTTATCCGAACAGATTTTTATTACGTTTTTCAAATTAGTTACAATTGTATTAAAATTAAGTGCTCGCACAAATAATGCGATGCTATTGTCTTTCTTTTATTTCCAGTGAAATAAAAATCACAGAAATAAAAATGTTTGTAGCTCTTATTTTCTAAAAACACAGTATTGAGAAACTAATAAATAAATAAAAACTCATGCCTCCTTTTCTAAAAAAAAAAAAAAAAAAAAAAAAAAATCCACTGTCAAATAAAAAAAAAAAGAAAAAAACCTGTCGAACTCCATGAGCATATCCCTTTTAAACATTCAAGTTCAAAGAAACCACTAGCCCAATCAAAAATGGCTACCGCAATAACTGTGTCAAAAATGCAATGAAATCAAAATCATTCCCGTTCTCTAATCCCTTTTAAACATTCTAATTCAAATAAACCACTGCCAGGTCAAAAATGGCTAACGACCTATCTCTGCAATGCAACGAATTCGCAGTTATTCCCATTCTCATATCATTTATTAAAAAACGCTTTCTACTTTTCATTCCAATAAATCTCATCATTAAAATGATGTTATTCAATACTATTTATCAGTATAACAAATTACAACAGTTTAACGTATATCAGTGTGATGTGTTAAAAAATATTTTGTCTTCGTGTTGAGTTAAAGCAGTTACAGTATTAGAATCAACAGTAATGAATATTTGTAATAAAATAACTGTCAAACTCTATGCGGTTTCTCAGAATATTTTTACAGTGGTAGCTTTCTTTTCTAACGAATGGCCAGGTGTTTGCTAGTGAATTGGGCTTTGATTAGTTGATTGCAATTTGCTTCATAGCTACTAAGGTTTAATCGTATTTTGCAGTGAACGATACATTCTAACCATTGAAGGCTACTAAACACATGAAAGAAAGATTTTTGACTGTCTGCGGTTGATGATTTCTTTCTATTAGCTTTGGCGCGTCATAATAATCGTTCATAATCGTTTAAAAAGGACTTTTTTATTTGAAAGTACATATTTTTTTAATTTGAAAGTACATCTTTAAGCTCTTTTTTTTATAATATCGAAAACAAATTTTGGAAATTTTACTTTTTATTATAATTTTAATATATATTTCTAAAAAACTATTCTTTCAGCTTTTTCTTTTCTTTTTTTTATATACTTTGCAGGTAATGCGTTATAAATTTAACAGGGACTTTCCGTTAATCTGTTACTAAATAATGCACTATACAGAGCTGCCAAGACTCAGGCTTTTTGGATACCAGTATTTTAATACAGAAAAATTTCTTCTATGGGATTGGAACATTTGGGCGATTTAAAAGAACAACATTTTCTCTAAGATAATAGTGGTGTGCAAAAATCCGGAGACTTGGTAACTCTGACTATAAACGAATAACATTGTTATTTATACTAATACGTTAAATAATGCCCATCTCTACAAGACAGTCTATCGTTGAAGTTCGAGATCTTGAGGAGGTCAGGACTTTTTTCGATCCTTTATAGGGCTGAGAGAATTTCGAATAACTCTACCTGGAAGTCCGCGGTAGTCAAACCATGCTGTTACGACATATTAAGACAACATTAGAAATCCTCTGTTAGTGTCAGTGAATTTGATTATCGCCTTGCCAAACTTCCGCCGATAAATTTCAAAAAGAATTTTCGCCTTATTTAATCAATCTATTCAAGCAAAATTTTTGTTATAAATATGATAAAGAATTCTTTTCGTTTTTACAGGTGAAAGTTTATTCCAGCGTTAATCAGACCTTGATTCAAAGTTGAAGAGCAACAACCACCATCTTGTGACTACATCTACAATTACTTCATACGAAACCAGTAGAAATTACACTATCAGGTTTCTTCTCTTTATTCATAGATTCATTTGATTTACCACATTACATAGATCATAACTTTCCGTTTTTAGGTGCGTTCGTAATTATATAAATACGTAGCACCTATAGTCGTCGTTCAGTCCGTCCGTCTGTCCGTCTGTCCGTCTGTCCGTCCGTCTGTCCGCATGTAACAGAGCAAAAACTACCCAACCGAATGGTCTGAAATTTCAAATATATGATTGTTGCAAAATTTTGTCGGGCCATTTCAAATTTTATGAAAATCGGATGTATAGTTTAATTACAGGGACAGTCAAAAGGTTTTCTTTACATTACGGCCAATGGGAAAAATTATTGCAAGTGCATTTTAATGATATTACAGCCTTCCGAATGATCTGAAATTTTAAAGATATAACTGTTGCAAAATTTTGTCGAGCCCTTTCAAATTTTAGAAAAATCGGATGTATAGTTTAATTACAGGGACAGTCAAAAGTTTTTCTTTACATTACGGCCAATGGGAAAAATTATTGCAAGTGCATTTTAATGATATTACAGCCTTCCGAATGGTCTGAAATTTTAAAAATATAATTGTTGCAAAATTTTGTTGAGCTATTTCAAATTTTAGGAAAATCGGATGTATAGTTTAATTACAGGGACAGTCAAAAGTGTTCCGTTACATTACGGGAAATGGGAAAAAAATATTGGAAGTGCATTTTAATGATGTATCAGACTATGCGCTTTATGAAGTGCAAAACATTATACATTCAGTACAATATGGGGAGCAAAAAATAATTATAAAACTAGTTATAGTACGAACGCACCTCATTTGCCACGTTTGACGAGCAATTTCCAACTTGTTATTTTCACTAGGATATCGGTACGGTTATCTTTGATTTATTTATTCTCATAAAACCATTCCGAATTCCATGATAAAATAAGGTGAAATAGTCTGTAATACATAATTTCTATATATACAGTAGTCCCTTAACATTCGCGAGGGTTGAGTTCCGCGAATGTCAAAACCGCGACCGCAAAACTGCTATTTTTATATTTTGTTCACACCACTATTTTAAAGAATACATTTTGTAATATACTTTTCTTGCAAATGTCGTCAACATATATTTAAACGATATATATATTTTTTTTAAATTGATGTGAATGTTGAAATGTTCTACATTTTCTATTTCAAAACCCGCGAACAAAGCGTTATAAGTAAGCGAACAAACTTAATGCTGGAATCAGGTGTAAATTAACACAGTTGCTCCACCTTGTGGACGGAGTGATAATTCACATACGCGGGCTTTTAGTGTGGCGCGTATTTTCTAAATTTTTAGTCACGCACGGAAACGAATTCTGCTTACCACATTAATTGCAAAATAATTGCATAGCGAAAGGGATATCCAGATGCACTAGACACCACAAAGTTTTCTTCGCCTTACCAAAGACACTTCAGTTATTAGTCAAGGGGAAAAAAAACTTTACAATTTTAATGGTGTGAGTAAGAAAACAGTTAGGTATCTACCTGTACTTCACACTCCATCCGCTACGTGGCGCATGACCTTGATTGATGTGACCTCGCTTTTAATCTTGCGGTTATTTCTCCCATTTAAGACAGGACGCTTACTTATATCGCTTTGCTCGCGAATGTTAGGGATTACTGTACTCGCGTATAAGCCGGCTCCTACATTCGATAAAAAAAATAGATTGAATACCAGTATTTTCCCCTAGTTAACTGTGTATTATTTAATGTACGAAAAAAATTATGCATTCTGTAATTAGATAAGACTAATATACCTTTTTATTATTAATGGTATACTGTTTGTTATTTATCTCTAATTTAGGGTCATATAATAGGGATAATGTAATACGCGAGTGTTATATGGTATTCATAAAATATTACTCTCGAAGTAGTGTTTTAATGTGATGTTATACGGTATCTTGGACATTAACTATGTTTTTTCCCAAAACTTCCAAAAATTTAGCACATCTACGTAAGAGGAAAATTGAGTAAAAATTGAAAGGATAAGTTAAATCAACGGATAGTAAAATATTATGACAGGGCTTTATTTAGATCTAACAGTACACCATCGTGCATTGGTGTTTATTTAATTTCGGTTTAATATCTATGCTACATATATTTTCTTTATTGCTATCTTTACAAGGACAGGTGTTTTTGATAATGATAATAGTTGAAATCCATTAAGCGGTTTCTTTTTTGACAATTAGTTGCCATAGCTGCCAACTCTTACGCTTTTTTTAGACCACAATAATTTTATTGACAGATTAGGGCGAAAAAATATATATAAAATTTACTATTAAATTTTTGTGGTACAAAAAAGCGTAAGAGTTGAATAATAATTTTTATTTTAAATTTCTTTTGCAAACGTAAAAATCCTTTTCATGATGTATTTTTCATACAAAAGATCTAGAAATCCACCTCAAACAATATAGTTTGGAAATAGCAGCAAAAAAAGGACATTCTGAGGTCTGCATTTGTATTCCGATACATTCATATCCATAAGTCATTTACTATGCACACTGCTCAGCAAAAGTTTAGACACGGGTGATTTTTAACCTTTAAATAAAAAATACGAACACTTGGGTTATACAAATGACTGTACTTATTTTTAAATATATTTTAAACGGTTTGGACAGAAATAACGGTTTTAATGTAGGATATTATTTAATTTAACTGAAAAAAGTGAAATTTGCATATTGCAAATTTTAGACACTTTTGTGATTTTTTGGCAATTGTTCACGTAAAAACGCATATTTCAAACTTATGACGTCACATGCATGAAGTATGTAAGTGCACCTCGCGATAGCATCTGTTAGTGAAGATGCCTCGAGCAAGAAATTTTCAGTCAGATGAAGTAATTAAAGCATGGAAGCTGAAATCGAAAGGGAAGACTGTTGCAGAAATTTCAGCTACTTTGAATCGGCCAAAGAAGACTGTCTATTAAGTACTATATAAGGGTGACTCTTTCAAAGCAAAACATATATCTGGAAGGACTCGTGTGGCCAGAAAACAAGATTATAGAAGGATCTATAAACTGGCATCTAGACAAATGATGACAGCTAATCGCATTAAATGTGAGTCAGAGCTTTCTGTGTCAACGGATAATTTCGTAGATGCATTAAAGAAAAATGTACATTAGTTTACATGAAAATGATAAAACAACAAGCCTTGAAATCTCACAACAAATTGACCCCTTTCCTGTAATTCTTTTTATAAACTGTGGAAATAATGGACTGATACCAGAATTTATAAACGAATTTATTAGAAAATACGAAATCGCTTATTTTCACGTATATTATAAAAGGAAAATTTTAATTAAATATTCTTGCCATTTTTGGAATTAAAATTATGTGTCCTTTGCCCTCGAAAGGGTTGATGACTTGGGCCTCACTTTGTTTTAATTCTCAAGTATCTCTGGAGTTTCTCAATGGTCGCCAAGCTGCGTAAGACTACATACATACATTGGAAAACAATTTACAGCCATTTGGTGAACTTTTATCTCTTCCAAAGTATGTATTTGAGCAAGATAATGCTTCTATTCATGTTGCATACAAATAAAAAAATTATTTTAACTCTCAAAATATTACTGTTTCCGACTGGCCCGCGTGTAGCCCTGATCTGAATCCAATCGAAAACTTTTGTGGCATGATATCTCATACGGTTTATGCAATTTTTTAACAATACTCCTCTGTAAATGAACTTCGATCAGATATTGAACGGGTTTGGCACGAAATAGACCGTGTTTGGCACGAAATAGATGCAGGATTTAGTTTCTTCGATGGAAAGTCACATTTTTGCATTAATAGCAGACAATGGAGGTGCAGTTAGATTTTAATTTATGGATATTTTTCTGTTAACAGACAGATTGTCTATACTTTTGCAACAATGCTAAATTCGTTTTTTTGACATTATATATTATGTAAAGTGTATAAATTAAAATTTATTGTTTGTGTAATTTTATTTAATGAATGCAGGCCTCGGAGCGTTGCCATCGAAATACTCAAGGCCGAAGGACACTAGCTGTGACGTCATGTTAGCGGGCCGACTTCACAATAGTGTTGGAATTCACACCGACAATTTTTAATAGCAATTTTCTTTTTTTTCTTTGTGGAATATCTATCACAGGGGTGGCCAACTGTGGCACGCCGGACACCACTAAAATTTTACAGAAAAAGTCGACTTGATGAATCGCCGAGATTCGATGATTAGATAAGACAATGATTACTATAAATTTTTAGTGGTGTGGCGCGTGCCACAGTTGGTCACCCCTGATCTATCATCTTATAAAACAATGCTAAATATTTAAACTTACTGGTGAGAATTCGGAATGCCTAAATAAAAATTCAGCCACATGCGGAATGCAACAGCGTTGCCTCGTTTGGCTGATTTTTTATTGCGGGATTCCAAATTCTCCTCAGTAAGTTGAAATAGTTAGTATAGCTTTATAGGATTATTTATATTCAATAAAAAAAATAACAGAAAATTGCTATTCAAAATTTTCCGGTGGGAATTCCAACAGTAGTGAGAATTCGGTCGATTAGTGATGACGTCACAACTTTTGTCCTCAGGACTTGAGTATTTCGATGGCAACGCTCGGAGCGGTTGTGTGTTTTAACCACCACTAATTTATAAAATTATTCTAAGGCATGTTACTACAAGAAATGCATTGAAAATCTCAGAAAGGAGCGGATTCATACGATATTTACAACATAAATATAAAAAGAAAATTTTCCTAAGGCAAGGTAGAGGTGGTAAAAATTTTGATTTAGTTTCCATAAAAAGTGACCGCTCCGAGGCCAGTGAATGTAATCATGAAAATTATAAATGACTTCAACTCGGAGACAAGACACACTTAACCCTCCGTCTACCAGACGGGTCCATTGGACCCGACAGGTACATACAAAATATTCATTCAATCCAGAAATTTCTTTAAAATAAACTAAGTATATAAACCAGACAAAAATAAGGTAAATAAATAAGTTAAATAGTTTTAAATAAAAATTCTGGTGTAGAACGTTTTATTAAAACTTGAATAAAATTCCCGGTAGATCTAGGGTTAAGTAAATATATTTTCTACGTTAACGTATGTTTTTTCCCTTAAAAAAGGCGGGAAGATAAGTATGATTAACCCCTTAACCCTTTCAGAAGCGCCGTTTGCAGTCTGCAAACGCTTAATTTTAATGCCAAAATGCCAAGTGGAACAAATAATTTTTTAGTACAATTTTAATTTCATAATATACGCGAAGAGAAGCTTTTGATTATTTTCAAATAAATTTGCTCGTAAATTGCGGTGTGAATTTATTATTTGAAAATTTTTGAAGTAGAAAAGCCTTGCTCCTGAAAGAGTTAAACGTCGCGCCCAATAAGGGTAGCTACTTTTATAAAAATTCAGATTGTTTCATTGTCACTATTTTGTTGAAGTAGAAATAATCACCTTATTTAGACCTTTCGAGGGCGGTGTCCTTAAAAAAGGACACATAATTTTAATTACAAAGCTGAAAAACGGTACAAAGAATATTTAATTAAAATTTTCTTTTTATAATTTACGCGAAAATAAGTAAGTTCGAATTTTCTAATAACTTCAGTTATCAATTCTGGTGCTAGTCCAATATTTCATCAGTCTACAAACAGAATTACTCCGCGCCGGGGGAAGGTTAATAACAGATAAAATGATGCTAGAATAAAGCCAATTATAGTATTTTAAAAAACTGGTGTTTATCAAACAATTTAAATAAATAAAAAAAGTAACCTACACTGACTTGAAAGTCACGACCGCAGGAATTAAGGGATTAAACCTTTGATTACGGGCCAGGACTGGTGAATATTTTTATATTGATATGTATAAAAATTTACAAAAAGTTTTCTGTGCGATAAGTTTTGTGTGATTCGAAGTGAATGACAAATTTGTAGAGCATCATCGATTTAGTTCGAAAGGACACATTTTGAACATGGATGCTAAATAAATCTCGTTCTGAACATGAATCTCGTTTTCGAGATAGGAATGGTAGCTCAGGTGGCGCTGGAAGAGGTCTCATCTGGTAGCGCATAACCACTTTACTATACCTAGACTCCACTTTCATGACAATAGCTGCAACTGTTCGGCATTTAAGAGTGACAGAAAGACTTTAGTGGGCACCCTGTATAATGCATTACAAATATTTTTGTGTAGCCATCCTAAAAATGCATTTTTTTAAATAAAATCATATCGAAAAAAATGTTTTGTGGTACCCTGTAAAACATACAAATGCTACCAAAATTATTTCCGGTTGAAAAAATGCTGTTGTGTGAATAAAAATAATCCATATAAATTTTATTCAATTTAAAATAAAATTTCTGCATATAGAGGGGAATGTGTCCGAATTTTTTATGTGTCCCTGTGAAAGAAATACAGCTGCTACGCACTTTTATTTCAATTTAAAAAATGCTATTGTGTATTTTAATAACCTATAGTAATTTTGTAGAAATTTAATTAAAATTTCTGCTTTTTAGTAACAATCTTTCCGCGATATTTTTTGTAGCCCTCTAAAAGATGCAAAAATCCTACGTTCGTCAAATTATAATTTAATAGCATTGTCATAGGAAAAACACATGTAGCCAAAGTTTCAGCTGAATCAGATAATTGAAAGTGGTTTAAAATTGTCTTGCAAGATTCGAACTAATTTTTATGTGGCCCTGTAAAAAAATCGTAACTGCTACGTTCCATAAATTATAGAAATATTGCAATGTCATCCGAACTGCATATCCTGAGCAAAGTTTCAGCTCAATCAGATTATTGAAATTGATTTAAAATTAACTTGCAAGTTTTAATCTAAATTTTTTGAAGCCCTGTAGAAACAGTATTCTGAACAAATTTCTACATTCTTTAAATTATAATCATATTGTATTGTCACGCAAATTACACGTGTATTCATTGTTTCGGCTCAATATGATAATTAAAAGTGGTTTAAATTTGACTCGCAAGATTTGAACTAAATATACATACATACACTGCAAGTTAATATGATGCTTATTTATTAATAAAATCATCTGAAGACATCTGAAGGAGTTTTTTAAAATTTTTCAATACTTTAGGAATGGCACTTTGATATTAAAAAATGCTTACTGCTGAATAATGCTGAATAATATGTTAAAAGTCAAGGTGAAATTTGTAAACAACATCAAGGATCATCCAAAATTTTGACCTTTGAAAAAAGTGGTAGAACGGGTTTAATATCGCTTATTTAACCCGTTGAAGGGCGGTGATGCCACTATGGCATCACATGATTATAATCCCTAATTGCCACATTGGCGCTCGAATTTTTTTTAGAAAAATTTCACTTTTATTAAGTGCGCGCAAATATACTTTTACTTGTTTACAAAAAAATTTTCTTGTAAATACTGGTGTCAGTCAATTATTACAAAATTTTACCAATATATGTACAGTCGTGGAAAAAAAAGCAAACACCCCTACTAACTCCTCAACAAATTATCGTAGAAGAAAGTTACTGGTACCGAACGATTGGAAATAATGTCTACTTTTAAATGATGCATATAAAATATGCTTAGGGGGCCATCTACATATTAAAACAAATCCAAACTTCATTTTTTTCAATGAAAATACCGATTATTAACGATATATTTCAAATATTAGGTTCAAACTATGCCTAGACACCGAATTTCAAGTCATTTGAATCATGAGTTTTTGAATTATAAACATTCAAAATTTAGTGCTTCTAATGTAAAATTACATTTTCATATTTTTATTTAAATCTCCAGAAATTATGCTCCTAATATGCTATTTTTTTGTGTAGAAATAATACTAATATACCCAAACATAAATACGCTGAATTTGCAATTTTTGTAATTTTATTATATGAATTATGAATTATGAAATTAAACCTTTATCTACGGCATTATGATCTACTGCAATTTTTTTCATGTAATATTTTTATTCAGTTACTACAATTAAAATTAAAGGATAAATATAAAAAAAAATACTCACCCGTGAGAAATTTAATTATTTAGAGGTAATTAATTAAAGTGGTACTTTAAAGTACCGTCAGTACACTATGACTAAAATATCATAACATTAAGCCCACAAGATATTTCAACTGGCACCAGAAAATAATTTCGATTTAACAAGTATATGAACTATAGGCCTTTTCTTATTTACAAATAAATCGTTTGGCAAATTCCGGTACCAATCATTTATTTCGACACTGTAGAATTGAAAATGTTTTTCTCCTGAAAGGGTTAAAAAAACTATTTTTCTTTAAATTTCTATCTTGTTAGCAGTCCTTTAGTTATGCGACGTCTATATTCCAGGGACAACACGTTTTCTCGCATCTCCACATATGCAATATATGAATTTACATATGACATTTCTAGCATAGCAAAAACGAGCCGGTGCCACAACTTTTACGATTTCCTATAAAAAATAACAATGAAATAGAAAAGAAATACCAGGGAAATCATTACTACACTACATTTTAGTAATTACATTTTAAAGCAGATGAAAACGATGGATAACTACGCAGACAAAAAGTAAACAAGAAGTTTTTCTCCAACACGCAATGTACTGACGGTATTTATAAGTACCACCGAGTAATTCAACTGTTAAATCAAATACATACACCGTTCATATGAAATAGCTTATGAAATTGTATTCTAAGATCATAATGAACACATAAAAAAAATCCAACACTTATCTTATATCCTTTACTGTGTTTTCGGCAATGAAAAGACGAGCGTGCAATCTGTAGAAAATGTCGGCAGAAAATACATAGACTGCTTCAAAGATAGCCTCATTCCTCTCTAAAATAACAAACCTAGAACTACTGCTGCCATGTATTCGGATAAAGTGGAGTTAAAATAGCGTTTTTTGCAAAGTACCATTAGAATAATAGTAATATTCAGTATGGTATAAATGCTTAAAGTGAGTGGTACTTATAAGTACCGTCAGTAGATAAAGGGTTAATATTCGAAAAAATTATGAATTGCAACCTACAGTTTTTTTGATGGAGTTAGATTTATTAAGTCCTGCTTTATGGAAATCCGAAATTTCACATTTTCCTTCCAAGTAGTTTTCAAATTATGCTTAAAAAATGGCAAAAGGATGGTTTAAGGGACCGTCTAGGATAGAAGTGACTAGATACTTTGAAATTTCTTCTGCTGTCCTGTAATGTAGCAGGCTTCATTGACTTCTTAAGGTGCCTTGATCAAGATGGGGGCTCTCTCGGTTAACAATCGAGTTAAGAACTTCAATTTGGATACAGCCCTTAAAATATGCTCGCTTTAAAATAATTAATTTCTGAGAAACTTATGGTACGAATTGCATAAAAATTTGTTTTTGGGCTAATTGAAGGGTGTAGATTTCATTTATGCTGTCATAATTGTGTACTGCTATTGAAAAAAACAAAGTTATGGTTCGTTTTAATATGTAGATGGCCCCCTAAGGAAATTTTATCTATATAATTTAAAAGTAGACTTTATTTCCAATCGTTCGATACCAGTAACTTTCTTCAACGATAATTTCTTCAGGAGTTAATGGGGGGTGTTTACTTTTTTTTCCCACGACTGTACCTTGCCCCTGAACGGGTAAAAAAATGGGTTAAATCTGACATTGACAAACCTGTGATATTAGATCAGCAAACTCCAGCTTTCAAATAAAACACAATAGTCACGACGTGCATTCAAACTTAGAGGAAGCTACTGCAACTTTTGAAACTCCCTCAAACCAACTGCGCAAATGGCTTCTGTACGGTCATATTTATTCGACACCTCTGATTTTTTGGACAAAACTCTCTCGAAAATACAGACATTCAGCTACCAGTAAATCCGGTTTTGTCAAATTCCGAGATAATCGGAAAAATGAATTTTGTCCACCTAGATCATCAAAACGCCCCACTGTGCGCCCTAGCGATAAAAGCAGTGGATGTAACGTCTTCATACTTGGAGTATATACTTATCAGACCATGGGAAACTGATTGACGCAAAAGAATTACTTCAATCAAAGGCCGCTAGGGAAAAATAAGGCACTGTGATTGGTTTAAGGTAAGGAAAAATGTAACATGACCAAGGGTGCAAACATCTAGGTGCCAATGGGCCAAATACGCCCAACAATAAATTTTATTAGTATTAATATTTGGAAATTTTTCCAGAGAGAATAAATAATTTGAAATATTTTGAAATATTTTATTAGTATTATTCATTTAAATTTTATTAGTATATGCTCCGAATAATTTTATTAGCATTCTTATTACGCGAAGAATACTAAAAATTTAGTGGTGGGAATTTTTTTTTAAATATTGATTACCAACACCTTGTATTCTGTGCTTATTGGTTTGCGCGCGCAGTACCTGAGAACAAAATTTGCATAAGAGGCGGGCTAAAGGACGTAACAGATAAAAAGGAAGCCGAATAGGTTCGAATCATTCAGAGACCGCCACGATGGGTCTTTCGTTTTCTGAACATGCTTTGCTGCTAAAGCTTTTTTACCAAAATGGCAATAACGCTACCAAAGCGCTTCGTTTCGACAGTGGAGTTATGAATAAAGAGGAAGAGATATATAGCGTACTTCTACCAGTTGTGAGTGAAGTAACTGAGGAGGCTATCACAAGATGGCGTCTGCTTTTTTAAAAATTGGTTCTATAGCTTTTGATTACCGCCGATGCAAACTTCCCACCAGTAAAATTTTATAGAAAATTTCGTCTTATTTAACCCTCTGTCTACCAGAAGGGTCCAATGGGCCCGACATGTACATTCAAAATATTTATTCAAACCAGAAATTTCTTCAAAACAAACTAAATTTATAAATCAGACAATAATAAGTTAAATAAACAAATTAAATAGTTTTAAGTAAAAATTCTGGTGTAGAATGTTTTTATAAAACTTGAGTAAAATTTTCGGTAGTTCTAGGGTTAAGAGTCTTGTTCATGGAAATATTTTCTCACAAATATGGTAAAATTTTCTATTTGCTTTTACTGGTGTAATTTGACTTATAAAACAATCCGTATCTTTCACTTGTCACAATATGGTGAAAACTCAGGGCCTGACTTCCGCGAAAGTAAACTTTCACAAGTAAAAATGAAAATTTGTTTCTTCTATTATTTTTTGACTGAAATTTTCCATTAATAATGCATTTAAATAAGGAGAAAACTTCTATATAAATTTACTGGTGGATGATTCACCCGGCGGTAATTAACCCCTGCGAAAGCGGTTGCAGTTGAATCTTCGCTATTTTAATAATATGTCAGTTCCTCTTTATTAATAGTTCCGTGGTTTGTACCGGACGGCAGCAATCATTGCGTATGGGTCTCGTGGCACCATGCGACGAATGGTCAAACGCTTTGAGGAAACTAATAGCTTTGCAGTTCAAGCATGCCAAGGACGAAAAAAGATACCGCAGGTGATGGGTGATGTCTCAACTGGTGTCGTTGAGCAGGCCAGTACATACACATCAGGAGCATCCAATTTTCGAGCTCTATCAAAGCAATTAGATTAGCCATACACTACCGTATGGTGTTGCATGCGTGTAGCACTCAAGGCCTATCCGTATAAGATTCGTCGCTTTCAAGAATTAAAACCTGGCGATAACGAACTTCGATCGTGATACGTCCGCTTTGACGTTCTTGGCACGGATGGAGGTGGATAAGAATTGACCGTGGAACATCATATGGACCGATGAGGCTCACCCTTACATGTGCGGAACAGTGAACACACAAAACTGCCGTATCTGGTCTACTGAGAATCCTCACCATATCCAACAAATGCCCCTGCATTCTCCGCATGTTACTGTGCGGATCGGCTTCACTGTGACGTTTTTGATTGGGTCATTTTTTCTTGAGGAAATCACTCCCCAGGGAACAATAACCTGTTCCGCAACTGCAGCACGCTATCGGGACATGTTGCAAAGTGTGGCCATTCCAGAACTCCAGCAGCGTGGGTGCCTCGCTACAAAGACATTCCAACAAAATGGTGCGCCCCCTCAGATTGGACGTGAAAATCAAAAATTGCTGCGATGCCATTTTACGGAGGATCACATTATCAGCTGTGCATTTCCTGCAAGATGGCCTCCACGTTCATCTGACTTGACCCCGTGTGTTTTTTGGCTTTGGGGTTACCTCAAAGATACAGTTTCTCGAGAAAACATAGGAAATCTAGCGGATTTGAAAAACCAGATCCTCTTGAAAGTACGCAACATCGCTTGCCATCAGTTACACGCCGATGTGGGTGTGGATCATATGGTGACAAGGTTTCATGTTTTGCGCTGAAGCTACGTGGACATATTTAATCCGAACTGTGAAAACTGTGTGTGCTTTGTGTTACCACGCGCGTGACTTTCGCTTGTGCTGTCACTAACAGGTTTTTAGGATCATCAGTTTGTGTGCAGAAAAAGTAACAATACAGTTAATTACCGACACCTCGTATTCTGTTCTTTATTGGTTGCGTCATATTCAAGGGTGTTAAAATCTAGGCGAAAATGGTCCAATTCCCACCATTAAATTTTTAGTATTCTTCGCCTAATAAGAATACTAATAAAATTGATTGGAACATATACTAATAAAATTTAAACGAATAATACTAATAATATTTACTGGTGGGAATCTGCCCAATGGCACCTAGATGTTTACCCTTGGTCATGTTACATTTTCCTTTCCTTAAACCGATATCAGTGCCTCATTTCCCCTAGCGGCCTTTGTTTGAACTAATTTATTTGTACCAATCAGTTTCACATGTTCTAATATGTATATCCTCGAAATATGAAGACGTTACATCCACTGCTTCTCTCGCTAGGGAGCCCCAAACAGGGATACTTCAACTTGAACCACCCTGTACTTTGCCCCTCAACAAGTTAAGTCAATCCCCCCCCAAAAACTAAGAAAAATTCCTCTTCGTGTATGCCGAAGAAATTACGTGGATGTTTCCAACGGTCTTGGCTGTAACAATTAACCCTTTCCGGTGCGGAGTAATTATGTTGATAAACTGGCGAAATAATGGCCTGACACCAGAATTTATAAGCGAATTTATTAGAATATATGAACTTGCTTATTTTCACGTACAATATAAATGAAAAATTTTAATTAAATATTCTTGGTGCCGATTGTCAGTTTTGGAATTAAAATTATGTGTCCTTTTTTAAGGACACCGCCCTCGAAAAGGTTAAAGAATGACCAGGTTCCAAGACTCCACTCGTTTTAGTCGCTGACTATTATAATGAGATGAGTCACCGTACGACATGAACTGTTGAGAACAATCAATTCTGACCTTCTTAAGGTTCGACATTACTTGCGCTTTGCACCAAATTTTCTTTAAACCCTTAAATGCATAGCAATGCATACCTACATTACTTTTTATTTAATTCACAGTAACCAGAATATTTTTATAGAAAATTAATCGTGTAACAATTACAAAAATATGTTACTAAATAAAGTTAACAATCTATCTTAAAATTTCTGGTGTCTAATACTTAATATAAGTGTAAAAAATATAATTCTAAAAAAATAATTCGTGCATTTAAGGATTAAGTTTTACAAAATAAAAAATTATATTAAATAAGGTTTAACAGGGTGGCTACTAAATACTGTTACAAATATTCAGTCATTTTATTTTACAAATATAAAATAGAAAATGATAACTACACTAACATAATGAACATCAGAGATGAAAGTTTAGCCGGAAATAATTTTAATCAAATTGACCGCCATCTTTATCTATTACCAAAGATAATCTCTTATGCCATTGTTCGACTGCGGCACGAATCATTTTAAGAGGTAGTCGCTACCATTCACGCAATATGGAAGCTTTGAGAGAGTCCAAAATTCTGTTTTTGTTGCTATTTACTTTAGCCTGTAAAATCCCCAGACGCAACCATCTAAAGGATTTAGATCCGGTGAAGAAGGTGGCCAATCTTCTTGCATGATAAAGTTCGGACAGGTGACAGGGAACCAAGCCTGTGTTGATTTATCTCGGTGCGAAGATGTAAAATCTTGCAGAAATATCCAATTCTTTTTGGTATACAACCTGTCAGCATGTGGTAATAAATGTGTAGCCAATATGTCCTGTTTTTAATATTCACATTGATTTTTATCCCTTTATCGATGAACTTCAAAGGCAATTTTCTATTGTTTGACACTGCAGCCCAAACCATAACAGAATTCTTGTTCTGAAAGCGTTTAACAATTCGAAAGGTTTCAGGTATATCCTCGAGGGTTGCTAAATATACGATATCATTTTTATCATTATAACACTGTTAAGTGCAAAATAGCTTCCCATCAGATAATATTATTCTGTCAAACACTATTCATCAATCTGGTCCTCAAATAGTCCTCAATCTGGCAGCACTGTCTGAATTCTAAACTCTGATTTGAAACAAAATCACTATTAAAATGACTGCTTTTTAGTTTTCTATAAGATGAATTAGCACCGTAGGATGCATTTTTGTCATCGTATTTTATACGCTGATTATCGTTAACCCTCCGTCTACCAGACGGGTCCATTGGACCCGACAGGTACATACAAAATATTCATTCAAACCAGAAATTTCTTTAAAATAAACTAAGTATATAAACCAGACAAAAATAAGGTAAATAAATAAGTTAAATAGTTTTAAATAAAAATTCTGGTGTAGAACGTTTTATTAAAACTTGAATAAAATTCCCGGTAGATCTAGGGTTAAACTGACTCATAGCTGCCAACTTTTACGCTTTTTTCTTACCACTAAAATTTTATAGTAAATATTGTCTTCAATAATCGTCGAAATCTCACGGTTAAACAAACCGAAAATCTCTATTAGATTTTAGTGGTAGCAAAAAAGCGTAAAAATTGGCAGCTATGCTGACTCCATCTTCGATGTTGCTCTGAAGCACATTTAGCATTATTTTTCATTAGAAAAGCTAATAAATACTAAGAAGTAGAATACAGCTCATATTCAAAATATTAGAATAATTGAAAAAAAGTAATAAGAAAAAATTATTTTTCATTTATTTATTTTTGATACTAAGTAGATGCAATTAAATTTCTTATAAATTAAATCTGGAATGTTTAGATAATATTCTAATATTTACAAAATATAAAATACAGTACAATGAATTAGGTATACAACTTTCTGAAACACATTTAAATATTAGAATAAAATTTAGATTGGTTCAAAATATTAGAATATTTTATTCTACGCAACAATATTATCTTATGAATATGAAGTAAATGGTAGTTAATATTTTGTAGCACCCCCTTTAGCATTCATAACAGCATACAATCGATCTTAAATACTATGTACAAGGTGTTTACAATATTTCTATAAGTTTTAGCCCAAATAGACTTCTTACGTACCACTAACTCAGTTTTACTTGAAGGAGGATTTTCTTGGAGTATTTTCTTCATTATACACCATAAGTTTTCGATGGGATTTAGGTGTGGTGAGTTTGGTGGCCAAGGAAGTACCTAAATATTTCGTTGGCGGAACCAATTCTCAGTTGAAAATCGAGGTATGCGGTGACGCTAAATCTTGTTGTAAGAGGAAATATCTTCAAATAAATCTTCTGATGATGGAATCATGTAATATTCCAAAATTTCTTGATATAGCTGAGAGTTAACCTTTTCGTAGACGATGCATAACTTTCCAGGCCATTCTGCACTTATGCAACTCCAAACCATGGCACTAGCAGCAAATTTTACGGAAAGTTTAAGGCATTCTTTATCAAATGCTTCTTGCTTCATTCTCCAATGTCGAATACATTGATTACCATGTGAAACACAAATCATACTTTCATCAATAAATAATATATTTTTCCAGTCTTCTTCGCTCCATAAACGTCTTGATTTACAGCAATTCAATCTTATACGCTTTTGTTTTGCAATAATGAGAAGTTTTGTTTTCGGTACACGAGATTCAAACTTAAATTTATGAAGACGTTTTAATGTTGTCGATGTAGAAACTTCAACTCCTTCTTCCTTCCATTTTTGGTGCAAGAATCGCACACTTTTAAAACGGTTTTTCTTAACTATGCGCTTCAGTGTCCTGTCATCTCTAGCAGATGTTTTTGGTTTTCGGCCGCCATTTCAGCGATTATTTTGTAATTTTCGTTTTATTTAATAGTGTGTTAGTATTTTACTAACGCTTGATTGCGAACAATGTAAATAATTTGCTATATAACTTTGATTTATACCGTGCTGATACAAATCAACCATACAAAGATTAATAGATTGAGGAATATCACTCAAACGACCCATTTTAAGACAAAAAAGAAAACAAACTGCAAAAAGAATACTGATTTTAAATAAAATTTAATCAATGAATCTGAATTTAATCAATGATGCCACCAGTTATGAATTGATGATAATTAAAGGAGATTTAATGTGTAATACAGTGAGCAAAAAAAGTATTTGCACACCAGGTAAATTTGTTGTAGCATATGTATAAATAAATAAAATCAACTAATAATTGAAAGTACCAACACTTTTACAAAACAAATAATCATATTTAATATCTGACTTAATAATTATATTTAAAATATGAAAACATAAAGAAGTAGCATTTGTACTGCCTGAAAAATATTTGCACACTAGCAATAAAAATAGAACTAGAGGAATTATTTGTAAGTTAAAAACAGTGCTAATATTTAGTATGCATGCCCTTTACTTCAGTTACAGCTTGTAATCGTCTGGGCATTGATTCTGTTAATTTGTGGCATGTTTCACTGCTGATTTGTAGCCGTTCTTATCTAAGAGCTTGCTTAAGTTCTGATTTGTTAGAAATTTTCTTTTTCCTTATTTTCACTTTCAAAATATGCCATAAAATTTCAATCGGATTGAGGTCTGGTGATTGTGATGGCGTTTTCAATTGATTTTTTACTTTATAAAGCAACCATAACCTCGTAATATATGCAGTGTGTTTCGGATCGTTATCCTGTTGGAAATAATATGAATTAGGAATTCCTAATTTCAGCGCACTATTAGATAAATGATCTCGCAATATATTAATATATTGTTTAGCATTCATATTGCCTTCAATAAAGGTCATTTCGCCAACTCTGTTAAAAGACCTGCATCCCCAAATCATTACATGACCACCGCCTATTTTACAGTTGGTTTCAAGATTTTAATTTGAAGAGAAGTATTTGGCTTTCGCCATACACCTTTCTTACCATCTGAGCCAAAAATATTGAACTTGCTTTCATCGGAAAAAATAACAGCTTTCCTAAACTCTAGTTTTTTCGCTGACATAAGCTTTTGCAAATTCAAGTCTTTTCACCCTAATTGTTTCACTAATAAATGGTTTTTTTCGAGGGGCTCTTCCTCGAATATTTGCATCATGAAGAGTATTTCTAATTGATTGTGGTGTAACTATTGTTCCCGACGTTGAAGCAACATCAACAGCCAATTCCCGAGCACTTAGAAAAGGTTTTTTTGAAGATTCTTTTATGATGGCTCTCCTTTGCCTGGTATTTAGCTTTCTTGGACGCCCAGTTCGCTGCTTATTTATTGTCGAACCAGTTTCTCTTTTCTTCTTAATTACATAACGAACACTAGAAAAGATTAGATTTAACTTTTTACCTATTCCTCGGTAACTTAATCCAGAATTGTGAAGAACAATAATCTTCTCGTGGGTAGCAACAGACAGTTCACCCATTTTCGGCGCCATTAGAACAAAAACTCCCCAGAATCCCTGCTCCAGTGAATATATTACGTGACTTTAAAGTGCGGATAAAAGAAACTGGTTCGACAATAAATAAGCCGCGAACTGGGCGTCTAAGATAGCTAAATACCAGGCAAAGGAGAGCCATCATAAAAGAATCTTCAAAAAACCCTTTTCTAAGTGCTCGGGAATTGGCTGTTGATGTCGCTCCAGTGAATATATTACGTGACTTTAAAGTGCGGGGCTAATGTACTGCGGGACTGATATGCTAAACATTTGCATAATGTTCACATTTAATGTCTTTTTTAACAGTCAATGCTTCTTGTGCGAATACTTTTTTGGTATGAGAAAATATTAATTTATTTCTTTTAAATGTGTAATATTACTGTTTAAGAAAAATGGGTAGTTATTTTTATTTTCTTCTTATTTAAATAAATGAATAATTAAGAGAATAGTATCAAATTCTTTCTATGGTTACTTATGCAAAAAATCGTCTGCGTGCAAATATTTTTTTGCTCACAATATTCCAATATTTTGAACCACTTGAATATATATTCTAATATTTTGACTTTCCAAAATAATTTTTTTTTAATTAATCTTTTCAAAAATTATATTAATTTTAAGATAATAAATAAGTTTAATCATCAATAAGTTCTTAATAAAAATATCGTTTGAATATTTGCATTAAAAGACATTAAATTACCAAACGATATTTTCAATTTGTAAAAAAAAGTAATTATTCTAATATTTTATTATGAGCTGTACCTTTCCCATCGAAATACTGAAGGCCTGAGGACACAAGTTGTGACGTCATCACTAATCACCCGATTTCTCACTAGTGTTGGAATTCACACCGGGAAATTTTGAATAGCAATTTCCTTTTATTTTATTTGTGGAACATCTATCATCTTATAAAACAATAGTAACTATTTAAACTTACTGGTTAGAATTTGGAATCCCCTGATAAAATATCAGCCAGATGCAGCAACACTGTAGCATCCCGCATCTGGCTGAATTTTTATTTAGGGTTTACGAATCCTCACCAGTAAGTTTAAGTAGCTACTATTGTTTTATAAGATGATAGATATTCCACAAATAAAATAAAATGAAATTGCTATTCAAATTTTCCGGTGTGTATTCGAACACTAGTGAGAAATCGGTCGATTAGTGATGACGTCACAACGTGTGTCCTCAGGCCTTGAGTATTACGATGGCAAAGGCTGTACTATTACAAAATCAGGAAAGATTGCTCTAGGATAAAAAATGTTTTGTTTCAAATTAAGCACTTAATAGCAAATAAAATTTCAAACAGCTGAGTAATTTTGCGATCAAGTTTCAGAGCAAAACCATGAAAGTAAACAAATTTAGCGAAAGTAGAAGCTAAAGTTAACATTTTAAAGCTTTCTAACTATTATTTGAGGTATTTAACCCCTTAAAGGTCGCATTAAATTACGGATTAAAAATTGAAATTGCTTATTGCCACCTCTTTCTTGACAAAGAAATATTCATTTTATTTAATGACTGGTAAAATGATACCATAATAAAGCCAAATACCATAGCTGCCAACTTTTACGCTTTTGTGCTACCACTAAAATTTAATAGAGATTTTTGCCTTGTTTAACCGTGAGATATCGATGATTAACCCTAGATCTACCGGGAATTTTATTCAAGTTTTAATAAAACGTTCCACACCAGAATTTTTATTTAAAACTATTTAACTTATTTATTTACCTTATTTTTGTCTGGTTTATATACTTAGTTTATTTTAAAGAAATTTCTGGTTTGAATGAATATTTTGTATGTACCTGTCGGGTCCAATGGACCCGTCTGGTAGACGGAGGGTTAAATAAGACAATATTTTCTATAAAATTTTAGTGGTAGGAAGAAAGCGTAAAAGTTGGCAGCTATGCAAATACGCTGTTTTATAAAACTGGTGTTTATCAAACAATCTTAATAAAAGACACAGCCCGTGAATATCACGAGAGCGAGAATTAAGGGGTTAATTAACCCTTTAACAGTGTGGCCCGAACTGTATTCGGGCAAGAACACTTTGCTTGCTTCGTTATTAAAAGCATTTTTATACCACTAATTTGTAACTGTATTTTTATCTTTATTGATTGTCAGATATTTTTCGATTGAGTAAGGTAAATATTTTAGTATGAAAAAAGTGGTGTCTAGCCCCATTTTTAATTTTTTTGTAAGAAAACAAATGTCACTGTTAAGGGGTTAATAACAATTGACGCATTTTAGCATATTTCCAATGTTACGATCATGTGAAAGCGCGAAAACAAAATGTAAATAAGCCGCCATGACATTTGTCGCAGGACATTAAATCGGAAATGAAGGGGTGATGTCTACATTTTCCCTAATATATCAGTAAATAATTATCACACAGTTAAGAGACTGATATCGACTTATTCAGAATAGAATAACCTTTCTAAAGATGTAAGAATATAAAAATCGATTTTTGACCATTTTAAAAGTGTACTGTCCGCTTAATGTTTACTAAAATTTTAATAGAAACAACATAGTTGCTGAAAACTTTCAAATAGAAAATCGTGCGACTCAAAATCAAAATATGGTGCCACAAACACCGGTAAATAAGCCACAGATAAAACAATAAAAAAAAAAGTACCCTGTTAAACTGCCGGAATTGAGCTCACGGGCTATTTACACTTATTGTATATTATACTCTTATTTATGTATATTATTAATAAAATAGAACTCACTCTTTTTGAGCAAAACGGTAAATAAATCAGGGAAACGCCTTATCAGAATACACCAGTATATCAATTGTGAAGCAAATCGGATAACTCTGCATCAAAAACCCAATTATCTAAATTAAGGGGGATTTTGCCCCCAGTCCCACCCCCCTTTATACTTAATAAATTAACCCCCAAAATTAACCAGGGAAGTGGGTTTTCAGAATGGACCTATTTATAAAATTTTAAGCAAATCGGATATTTCTATCAAGAGTTATCTCGTTACGTACATACATACGTACGTACATACCGAACCTGCGGGCACATCAGCTCTCAGGCTTTGATAGCCTGTGAGCGAAAAATGTTTAGAACGGAAAATTTTATTTTATAATGAAATTTTATTGTTGTGTTCTACTTATTTTGCTGTATTTTTAAATTAAACATTCTTGGATTAAAACATTTTTTTTTAAATCTGTGGCTTATACGCGGTGCAGTAAGCTTATTATATTGAACTTCTCTACATAAGTTTATTTTAAATTGCATTACCTGAAGCAAATTTTAGAATGCAATAAATCTATAAAAAGCTTAGTGCTAGAATTATCCTGTTTTACATGTCTTTCTCTGTGTCTTTCATAAAACTTTAAAATTGCACAAACCACGTTTTCTATTTCATTCACATTATAGAAAATACTATGTTAAAAATGATGTACCACATGCAGAACTCTGCTGAAATTATCGGAATCGAATTTGAAAAATAACGATACATTTAGTTAAATGTTATCATTTTACTCTTATCGAAGAATAAAAAATAAAAACAGTAATATGATATATTTTTCTCAAGGCATTTTACTGTTGCGTAATTCAAAAAGATATAAGTTTACACTTGAAAGCAGATATATCATTTTTTTTTCTTTTTCTTGAGATATTTGTAAAGAAAATAATGCTTTTCCGGTCGGAAAATATACCGCTTTATTTTACTGACGCTTTACGGAAAAAATGAAACCAATGCTTCATGAAAATAAAGAGCAATAGATGTTAGCGGCCATTATTAGAGAGAATATTATTATTTTCCAAAAAGCATGTGCACCATGAATATTTTCTTCCGAAAGCGAGTTCACTTTAATTACTTTAGTTTGTGTAGAAAATAATAACTTGACATTTTGAAAATGAAAATAATTTCAACAGCTTTTATTTTTAACCCTTTGCACTCCGCGTCATTTTGACTGTGGGCTACCAGCAACTCCGCGCCATTATATAAAAATTTTATTCGATCGGCACCTCTTTTTAAAAAGAAGTTTCCTTCAAGTACACAATTTAAAAATGTTTTGATTAAACAAGGCAAATTTTATTTTCTAATTCATGGTGCCAAAAACGAATTTTTAAAGGAAAAATAATGTCGCCGCAACAACGAAGTTTTTCCCTTACTGTACAATGTCGCCGCAGCGCGAAAACTGAGTGCAAATTGTTAATTTTTATAATTTGCTCGATATTGGAAGTTTTATTTTCTGAAAACCAATTATTATTACAGAATTTATTCTCATTGAAAAGCTGTAATAGTTCTATATTTAGGTTTAAAACCATTTTGACGCCCTCACATTTAAGGCTTGTTTTTAAGAAATGGGATGTGTTTATAAAAATCGATTCTTACTAACATATTATGCATAAATTTACAGTGAAAAATTGCGTTCTTGTTAGTTTATATATTAAAAAAGAATGCTTTAAGAGCTGATACTGTGTTATAAGTTTTGCCTCCACATTTTATCTAAGATTTAAAGAAGAAATTTTGAAAGAAGAACTTTATTTTATGTGATCGGTATATGTATCGTATTAAATAAAGCATAAAATACTATTCTTTGTTTCTGGGATGAACACTAAATGGCTGAATAAAAACTGTGGACAAACTGGAAACCCTGAGCGTATGGCGGAGTGTTCGAAAATAGAGGGTAAAGTGGTAGGCATGTAAACTCATGGTGGACACGGGACAACATATCTGCATGCCAGAAGGCCACTTTTTACCATTACTCCTTAGCTGCTTTCTTCGCTTTATTTATTATAATCAGAATTTTTCTTAGTAACATTTTGAAGGACGGTAGTATAATATATATACCAACTAAATTAAATTGAAACCTGCCAAATTTAATAAAATTAAATAAAATTTTGGTTTCATAATGTAGCATCGAAAATTACTTTATTTTTTAATTCGTTTTTGGAAATTCAGGCGGAAGTCAAACATTTAATCATTGTTGCAACATAAATAATTTGTCTCTAACAGGGTTAAAAAAGTCAAAGAATGTTTATCTGAAAACTATGGCAATTGATCTTCCCGACGAGGGTTCACCGCCCAGACCTAGAACAGTGTAATAAAAGGATTAGTTTTCTTTATTAACCCAGTGTTGCCAGATGGGCTACTTTTTTTTAATTCAGATTCTTGATTGGCACCACTTTTTGAAATTGTAAAATGCGCCTTATTTAATGACATATTAATTAAGGTGAAAACAAAGGAAATTTTACCGTTTCAAAAAAGTGGTGGCAATCAAGAAATCTGAATTTTAAAAAAGTAGCCCACTGACAACACTGTATTAACCGCTTAAGCGTCGCGCACGATATGTGTACGATACTTTTTGTAAAATTCAGATTGTTTGATTGTCACTGCTTTTTTGAAGTAGATATATTCACTTTTTTTAATGGCAGATAAAATGATGCGAGAATAAAGCCAATTACATACTTGCCAACTTTCCCTTAAACTTCCGTAAAATGTGAGTTAAATTTATCCAGGTTAAACACGTTTCGAACCAGAAATTTACTAAAGAAATTAATTCAAATAGATTTCATTGAGAAACATGATTTTAAATCTATAATGATACTTCAAATAAACTTTCTGGTTAGTAACGGGTATAACCTGGGTCAATTTAACTCACATTTTACGGCAGTTTAGTTGAATATTGGTCAGTCTGCAATTACGCTATTTTAGCTCATTAAAGCCGGTTGGTAAGAAAACTTGCCATGCAAGACGAACAAAAATTTTAAATTTCTATAGCAGTATTTCAGTTTGGAAATTTTCACATTATCTAATCTCAGATTTTGAGCGATTATATAATTCAAAATTACAAAGCCACAAAAACTGGTGACGAAGAATTAAAAGAAGTGTAAAGAAGGCCCATCGTTAATGGGTTAAAAAACTGTTGAGAATCAAACAAACTGAATAAAATAAAAGCAGTCTACACTATCCCTGAAGGTCACGGTCGCAAGAATAAAGGGATTAAAAGAATTGTGAAATACGATATGCATTTCTAGTAAAATGGCATCGAATTAAAGTAAAAGGTAAGCTTTCAACGAAAATTTACGTTACTTAAAGCCGTGGTACTTGTCCGTTACTTTTTTTCAGATAGCGTGGTTACCACAATTTTTTAAGCAGAAATATTAGCCTTACTTATTGACAGATTAAAAACAATAAAAAATAAGACGAAATATACCATTTAATAAAAATTGTTGACAATAAAGGAATCCAATTAAAGAAAAATAATGTGCTGGGAACACTTATTTAACCCCTTGAGGGGCGGTGGGATAAACTTTATTCCGCTTAATTTTAATCAAGATTTATACGAGACTATTTTAAGAAAATTTTACTTTTAAATCTTTGGTGAAAAAAAGGTGCAAAATTACACTTCCTTAATTTCAAATAAAAATTTTCGAAATGTTTGGTTTGATTTCTACATTACAGAAACACAATAACTTGCTTCTCAAATTTTAAAATTGCATAGAACAGCGAGATTTTCAAAAAGTATTGCAAAATATACAAAGTATATTACTAGAAAAGTACGTTACGACTAATATTCAAAATGATCAAGATTTTGAAAATTTTGTTTAGAAAAAAAAATGCGCCTAAAGCATTTATTACTGTTTACACGTTATGGCACACTCTACTTCCTATAGCTCCAAAATTACCTTTTCGCATTTGATGTAGATTTCTAATTAATAAATGTGATTTTGGTGTTTATAAAACAGTACTTTGGTTGACAGAATAGATTTCGAACGTGTTACGATGAATAAGGAAGGGAAAGATTTTTTAAAAACTGTATAAATCATATTCTAACTTAGAGTAACACAGCTAAGGTTTATTTCAACAGTGTGAAAAATGTCCAGACCAGGGCTCGAATCTGGATACTTTGGCTTGTCGTGCCAATACACTATCCAATGGGGTATCCGGACGGTACTTGGCTGACACTAATTCACTGTTATTTGTTGGACATGTTTGCGAACTTGCAGCACTAGTTTTATTCATCCGAGCTAAAACTATAGCTTTTACATGTTGGAAGTGTGTGATAACACGTAAACTCCTTTATGCCATATAATTAGGTCCTAATTAAGAGAAGGAAATTTTTTCAATGGATAAACCATATTCAAAGTTGCACATTTGACATTTAATACAACAGATTGAAAATGTCCAGAGAAACACTCGAACGTGGATACCTTGGCTTGCCATGCTAATGCTCTACCTATTTGTCTATCCGGACCGTACCTGGCTGACACAATTCACTCTTATTTGTTGGAAATGTCTGCTTACTGCAGCGCTAGTTTCATTCATCCGAGAAATAATTATAGAATTTACACGATGAAAGTGTGTCTAGTTGAAAAAATGTCCTTGTCTGCATTATGACCTAATTACATGGTATACAACAGTTTCCCTATTATCACACACTTTTCGAAAATTGGATTCCTATTCGGAAGTATACAAATATCCCACTCGAACTATTTTTCTCCCGTTTCTTTGCTATAATTTTGTTGTGAAATATCACGGTTTGGTGCGTTATTTTATACAGGACTGCACATGAAATACAGATGAGAGAGAGGTATAGCTAAAATGTAAAAACATTTTCTACAAAGAAAAGCAGTGTATTCATATAATGTATATCAAACTAAATGTGGTTAAATACAGGGGTAAGACAAAGTATAGATTGAGTCATATTGAAAAATATGTCACTTATTGATTGTAAACGTTTTTTTTCACTACCAGAATAATATTAGTCCCCGAGCCAGGTGCAAATTTCGTCAGTTATTTCCTCTCGGCCGATAATTTGTAAAATGCTTCAGAGAGTTGTATCATAAAGCTCCGTGAACGTCAGCTGCGGTTCCGTGGGTGGGTTGAGCAGCGGTAACCTCCCAAACATGCTAAAAAAGAAAAAAAAATTATTAATTTCCTCCCGGTTGAAAATTTGTCAAATTATAGCTAACCCAATATCTTGAAGAAAAATAAAAGCCAGCTGATTATAGAGTGGTGGGTTATTCGTCAGCTGGTCACACGAACATGAAAAAAATATACAGTGTGCAAAGGAAAGTCCCTTTAACCATAAAATACTTGCGAATGGAGAGAGCTACTGCTACGGAAGTGAGGTAACGGTATAGTAAAGTGACTACGCCCTACTTAATGCAAACGACGGAAGCGCTCCCTAGCGGCGAAATTTGGAAGATAGCTACTGAAAATCGTAAACGAAAAGAAATAGAGCAAAACTTCCAATTAGAAAGTTTTAGAGCATCAATTAATTAGTACTAAATAACATTTGGTACTCACGGATAAGATAAATCGTCGCCTGTATACCCAAAAATGTCCGAAATCGATGAGCGACGATTCTACTTTGTATATTCACATTCCGTAAATGTAGCAGTGCACAATTTCAGATTGTGGCGTTGTACTGTGCTGTAATGTCTGTAAAAATTTAATTTCCAATGTATTTAAAATTTTAGATTAACCCTTTAAGGGGCAGAAGAATTCTGTTAAAAAGTGATGAAATAATTTACTGACACCAGAATATTCAAACGAATTTCTTAGAAAAATAAAAACCCGCTAATTTTCACTAGAAAAGCAAAATTTTATTACAAAAGCAAAATTTTATTCTTGCTGCCATTTGTCAGGATTGGAATTAAAATTAGGTGTTTAGATCGTCTAGCCACGGCCCTTGAAAGGGTTAAATCTATGTCGTCGTATTGAAGAGACTAGCAATAGACGTTCCATGCTGAGAAATGTGGCATGTAAAATTACTCCCAAGAATACAAACGTGTATCGTGAGCAATGGCGAACTTTTCGAACATATTGAATATTAACTTTTTATCAGTGTGAGCAAGTTTGTCTTTTTTGTTTTTTATGTGATGTTATCAAAATGTATTGAGATAAGCACATATTTATATCATAAATTGTGTGTATTTCTTCATGCTTCTGGCTATTCCATTCAAACGTTTACACGAAATAGAGTGCTTCGATTTTGGACATTTTTGGGTATACAGGCGACGATTTATCCTATCCATGTGAGCCAAATGTCGTTTAGTACTAATTAATTGATACTCTAAAACTTTCTAATTGGAAGTTTTGCTCTATTTCTTTTCGTTTACGATTTCAGTAGCTATCTTCCAAATTTCGCCACTAGGGGCGCTGCCGTCGTTTGCATTAAATTGGGCGTAGTCACTTTACTATACCATTACCTCACTTCCATAGCTGTAGCTCTCTCCGTTCGCAAGTATTTTATGGTTAAAGGGACTTTCCTTCGCACCCTGTATATTTTTTACATGTTCGTGTGACCAGCTGACGAATAACCCACCACTCTATAATCAGCTGACTTTTTTTTTTCTTCAAGATATTGGGTTAGCTATAATTTGACAATTTTTCAACCGGGAGGAAATGACTAAATTTTTTTTTTTCATGTTTGGGAGGCTTCCGCTGCTCAACCCACCCACGGAACCGCAGCTGACGTTCACGGAGCTTCATGATACATCTCTCTGAAGTATTTTACAAATTATCGGCCGAGAGGAACTTGGTCATCAAAATCTGTTTCTGGCTTGCGGACTATACATGTTTTGTTGAAAAATTACAAAAATGCATGTGTGAACTAATACATAGCTGCCAACTTTTACGCATTTTTGCTACCACTAAAATTTAATAGAGATTTTCGCCTAGTATAATCGTGAGATTTTGCGGATTAAATAAGACAACATTTACTAAAAATTTATAGTGGTAAGGCGGAAGCGTAAAAGCTGGCAGCTATGAATTATACCGTTTTTTACAGTATTGCAATTAATATTAAATTAACAAATATTAAAGTGTGCTGTTTTATTTTACTGCAGTATAATTAGCAGTGGTGTAAAAATCTAGGAATCAGCGGGTAGTCTCTCACCATTAAATTTCATTCGCTATTTTTCGTCTGATATTTCGTTTAATTATTTTTGTAAGAATGCAAATACAATTTAATTGAAAAAAAGTAAAAAAATTTGTGGTGAGAGACTGCCCGCTGGCGCCTAGATTTTTACACCCCTGATAATTAGTATTAAATAAACTAACATTTAATTATGGTATTTTAATTTTTTAAATTCTATTTTATTTCTTAAAAATCACAATATTTGCAAATTATCTTAAAGCAGGAGCGAATTATGCTATTAAAACTCCACATTCTCTGTACCATTAATCTTTCAAAATATTAATCTTTATTACAGACTTTTAGTAAATTTTAAGATTAAATAAGACGAAGATTTCAGATCGGAAAAAACAGAGGGAAAGAGCTTGCCGAATTTCAGTACGAAGTTTCGTCTTTAATCTTAAGCAACGTTACGTAGAAAGAAATCTCATATTTTTATCCGCAATATACCATTAATGATAAAGAATTTGAGTCGTGTATTTTAAATAAATTCTCATTATCAATTAAAATAAATGACAGATTTTAAAAAGATTATTTTATATTTTTTGTTCTTAACATTTTTCTCATCAAATGCATCTTAACACACATTAGAATTCTTTTCTATAATTACATTTTCCTGGGTATAATCTACGGAGCTCATAAATAAATTTTGAGCAACAACTTTATGAATACAACGCAAAAGATCCATGTAGAAATACATTACATTTTTAAATAAATTTTCTTGTTGAATTAGTTGATCTGAGAATTATACACCGGAAATAGAAATTTTGGTACTGAAGAATAGACTGTGGCTAAAATTATTTTAGCCTTTTGGAAAATTTTTGCTTTAGATTTTATGTCTCCTAACACTACATTTTATTTTAGTAATACGATGAAAGTGTACATTAACACTAGAACCGTCGTTAGGATCATTTTGACCCCTGCTAAAATTGATAATAGTCGATTCGGACCAGAACAGTTTTCATAAGATATGTTATATCTACGAAGCTCAAAAAATAGGCTAATTAAATAAGTTAAATACTTTTAAATAAAAATTCTGGTATGAAACACTTTTTTATAAAAATTGAGTAAAATAGCCGGTGATTTTAGTGTTAACCCTCTGAAGTGTCCAATGGACCCGACATGTATATTCAAAATATCTATTCAAACCAGAAAATTTCTTCAAAACAAACTAAATGTATAAATCAGACAATAATAAGTTAAATAAACAAATTAAATAGTTTTAAGTAAAAATTCTGGTGTAGAATGTTTTTATAAAACTTGAGTAAAATTTCCGGTAGTTCTAGGGTTAAAGTAACGTTAATTTAATCACGAATATAATGTCATATACTTCTTCCAATTGTTAAAAATTTTTCAAAGGTTATAGACAAACAGTCAAAGATGTATAGTAATGCTTGTTTAAGTTAAGTTTAAGTAACGTCCTTTCACTTGTGTGTAGAGTATATTTTTTAATATTTAGATCGACAGCCAGATTTCATTTTACTTGGTAATCACTCAGTCATGCCTAGGTATGTTTTCAATTGTTTATGCATATATTGAAACTGATAGGAGGGCATTTATAAGTATTTTTTAAGATATTATCAATTTGGTTGCCTTTTAAATGCTTGAACTAGTACGACATCCTAAAATTAAGAACATATCTTAATACTTTTGGTGATAAGTTAATATGTTGCTTTTATGTAGAACGCAGAACCGAATTTTCGAAAGGTTGCATTACAAAATGACATGATAACATTTTATGCGCAAGCTATAAATGTTAAAAATTATTCTAAAAGTTCTGAAGAAAATGTTAAAATTAATTGTGTAAATAATATACCCCCGCCATTCAAGGAATTAAAATGTTGACTGATTAACCAGAAAGCAATGCCTAAGTATTACTGAGTGTACTGCTAAGTGAAGAAGGCTACATTCATGAAAAGTCATTGTTCAGTCATTGTAAAAAACAGACTGGTAAAGGCTGGAAAACTTTCATGAAAGTAAGTGTTTGTAGAATAGTAGAGAATCTGTGTTTATTCAACAGAAAAAAAATCATATCAGTACACAGAAAACAATTAACTAATGCACAAAAATGTTAAGTTTCAGCCTAACACAGTTCTTTACAGATGCAATAATTTGGTTTCAATGCTAGAAAAACTATAATAATCACTTATACAAAGGTTGAAACTATAAAAATTTACAAAATTCAATATTAAGGAGACAAATAAATAATAGACCGTGTTATTTGTAGCGATAAATTTAGCGTGCCATTTGGGATATTTGCATGGATATTTAAAACCATTAAAGAGACGGACTGGCAGAGGTTCCAAGCTCCCATTATATTCCATAATATTTGGATTAATTTCATTCATCTTAACAACGTTTCAAAGCGGAATTTCTTTTCATAAATACATTTATTTGTTTCATTTCAGGTTTCAACACGGAGAATATTTAATTTCATTTCTTAGAATTTTTTCTGAGGGAAAATGCATTAAACCTGTATAAAATTAACCCTCACATTTTGGAAGATAGGTAGGAGCTTGGTAACACTGAACTGGAGGTAACTTAAAAACGCAAGCAGTTTATTTGCAATTTTGGATGTGGATCTGCTTGGTCAACTCATAGAAAGGCGGTGCAGTGTTGCCAGTGGGCTACTTTTTTTAAATTTAGATTTCTTGATAGGCACCACTTTTTTGAAACGGTAAAATTCACTTTGTTTTTTCCTTAAATAATATGTCATTACATAAGGCACATTTTAGCATTTCAAAAAAGTGGTGCCAATCGAGACTCTTATTTTAAAAAAGTAGCCCATCTGGCAGCACTTCGGCGGTGGAAAATTATACATTGCAAACTTATACCAGAAAGCAATGCCTAAGTACTGCTGAGTAATACTAAGTCAAGAAGGTTGCAGTGATGAGTAAATGCATAGCTGCCAACTTGTACGGATTTTTCCTACCACTAAAATTAAAAGAGATTTCTTTCTTATTAAATTATCAACATTCACGGCAATTCGGCGATTGAATTAGGCAAATTTTTCTCTTAAATTTTTGTGGTAGCAAAAATCCGTACAAGTTGGCAGCTATGTAAATGCGGTAAAAGTGTTGGAAGAAAAAAATGGTTATTCTATGCTTATTAAATGGTTGCCGTAGGATTAAAATTAGGTGGAATATTATATATTGCACTTAGATTTAATTTCCAACTGCCACAATTGAACAAGAATTAGGGGAAAATTGTTTTATAATATTTGTGAATAAAAGCTTTTACTTATTTTCAAATAAATTTGTAAATCCTGGTCTTTTCAATCAATTCAATATTTTAGTAACAGGAAAACTTTACCCTTGAAAAGGCTAAGAATTAACAACTTCCATTTGCAAAATTAATAAATTTTATTATAAGCGTTAATGATAGCTTTGTTTTTTTTGTTTGCCCACGACTTTGTGAAAGTGTATGGATATAACTATAAATCGTAACTCAAGCAAAGATATTTTCAAAACATTCGCATTTCTACACAAGTTCAACTTTCTTCTTAACCCCTTAATTCTCGCTCCTGTCATATTCACGGGCTGTGCCTTTTACTCATATTGTTTGATTCCCACCAGTTTTATAAAATAGTGAAATTGACTATATTTTACCTGTGGTTGTATATGTATATTTTACTTATAATGTGAGGGCAAAACAACTGTGATAATGGGAATATCATTAGAAGAAATTTGCTTTCAGACCTTTAGATACTACGGCTGTTGCATCGAATGATCTTTATTTAAATAATCTTTGAACACATACAAGCCTTCCATACGAAATCCATACACATGATAACAGTCTTGTTAGAGATGATTCACAGGACGACACGAATACAACCGGGAAATTCACACCATATAGTGTAATGAAGTTACCGGGAGTTGAAAATAGTGTGCGCAGCAAAAGTTTAGACAATGACCGATTATGCTTCTGTACTGAGAGGTATGTAATGAATTGTTGTAACGCAACTGTCATATATCACTGAGGACTTATCCTTCATTCACAAACAACACATTTTAATTTATACACTTTACAAAATATGTAATGACAAAAAAAAACAAAAAACAAATTTAACATTGTGGCAAAAGTATAGACAGTCTGTCTGTTAACAGAAAAATATCCATAAATTAAAATAGAACTGCACCTACATTGTCTGCTATTAAAACAACAATGTGACTTTCCATGAAAGAAACTAAATACCGCATCACTTGGTGGTCTATTTCGTACCAAACACGTTCAACAGCACATCTAAGTTCATTTACAGAGGAGTATTATCAAAAAATTGCACAAACCGTATGAGATATAATGACACAAAAGTTTTCGATTTGGTTCAGATCAGGGCTACACGCGGGCCAGTGGAGAACAGTAATAATTTGAGAGTTAAACTAATTTTTTGATTTGTATGCAACATGAATAGAGGCATTATCTTGATGAAATACATACTCTGGAAAAGCTAAAAGTTCACCAAATGGCTGTAAATTGTTTTCCAATGTATGTATGTAGTATTACGCATCTTGGCAACCATTGAGAAACTCGAGAGATACTTGAGAATTAAAACAAAGTGAGGCCAAAATTGTTAACATTTTCGAGGGCAAAGGACATCTAATTTTAATTCCAAAAGTTAAAAACGCACCAAGAATATTTAATTAAAATTTTCCTTTTATAATGTACGTGAAAATAAGCAATTTCTTATTTTCTAGTAGATTCTTTTATAAATTCTGGTGTCAGTCCATTATTTCATCAGTTTATAAAGAGAATTACTCCGCGACGGAAAGGGGTCAAATTGTTGTGAGATTTCAAGGCTGGTTGTTTTATCATTGTCATGTAAACTGATTTACATCTTTCTTTAATTCATCTAGGAAAGCATCCGATGACACAGAAATCCGTTGACACTCTGACTCACATTTAATGCGATTAGCAATCTTCATTTGTCTAGATGCTAGTTTATGGACCCTTCTATAATCTCGCTTTCTGACCACACGAGGCCTTGCAGATCTATGTTTTGCTTTGAAAGAGTCACACGTAGGCAGTACTTGATAGACAGACTTCTTAGGACGATTCAAAGTAGCTGAAATGTCTGTAGTAGTCTTCCCTTCCGATTTCAGCTTCCATGCTTTAATTACTTCATCTGACTGAAAATTTCTAGCTCGCGGCATCTTCACTAATAGATACTATCGCGAGGTGCACTTACCTACTTCATGCATGTGACGTCATAAGTTTGAAATATGCGTTTTTACGTGAACAATTGCCAAAAAATCACAAAAGTGTCTAAACTTTTTCAATATGCAAATTTCATTTTTTTTTAGTTAAATTATATAATATCCTACATTAAAACCGTTATTTCTACCCTAAAACGTTATATATGTATTTAAAAATAAGTAGAGCCATTTGTATAACCCAAGTGTTCGTATTTTTTATTTAAGGGGTCATGTACCTTTTAAACGCGTCGAAAATTAAAGAAAAACTTCAAAGTTTGAATTAGTCTATCTTCAAAACCTTTTTATGTATAAACGTGAAATTTTGGATATTGATTAAACAGATTGTGCTTTGTAATATACTACCAACAGAAATTTATTAACCCTTTACAGAATTTGTGTATTGTTGAAATCAAAATAGCTCTTTTTTTTACCCCATAAGTCATTGCGCGCATGATATCTTGAGAAAGTATGTATGGATTGTCATGAAATTTGGTAAAGATACTAAACAAATATGTGTGTTTAAAATGATCTAATTTTAAGTATTTACAATGGTAATATTTTTAGTTATGACTATTTTTATTCATTAAAAATACAAAATTTTAATTTTTTTTTTTTACGAAAATATTGTTTTTATATAGTAAATGAAATAATTTTAGCCTAAGAGTAGATCATTTTAAACACACATATATGTTTAGTATCTTTACCGAATTTCATGCAAATCCATACATGCTTTCTCAAGATATCATGCGCGCAATGACTTATGGGGTAAAAATAGAGCTGTTTTGATTTCAACAATACACAAATTCTGTAAAGGGTTAATAAATTTCTAATGGTAGCATATTACAAAGCACAATCTGTTTAATCAATATCCAAAATTTCAAGTTTATACATAAAAAGGTTTTGAAGATAGACTAATTCAAACTTTGAAGTTTTTCGTTAATTTTCGACGTGTTTAAAAGGTACAAGACCCCTTAAAGGCTAAATATCACCTGTGTCTTTTTAATATGTTTTGCTGAGGACTGTAGTACTGTCACCAGAACAGATGTACGACCTTACGCTCTCGGACACGGGGAACTGAATGGGAACATAAAAGTAAAGTAATACATGAACGAGATAGTTGAACCCAAACTGAAACATACCACATGTGATATTTTACAACAAGGGAATCTAACTGTGGTCTTTAGGATATCTCTGAAATTTTATACTTATCATTGCCTTATCTAATCATCGAATCTCTGTGATTCAAGAAGTCAACTATGTCTTAAAAAATTTAGTGGTGTACAGCAAACCACAGTTTAACAACCCTGTTTTACAAGATAATGAAGAAGTTCTCTATTTCGACAGAGGCTTCATGTCATATTGCTGTTGCATGAAAAAACTGGTTTCAAGATAATCACACGCCAAATGTGCTTAGACTCCTTAGAATTTATAAGGAGTTATGTCACCACAATTACATTTTTAAAAAGTTCTCTTTAACCCCTTGAGAGGCAACCAATTACGTTTGTGAAATTCTGAATTCCCACCGGAATCTTTGAAAAATTCTATTTGTAAAATAAGTAAAAGCAATTTTACGCCTTTTTTCCACCAACTAGTCTGTTCACCAACTAGTCTGTTCACAAGTGCGCTACATGGCTAGTGGAGTTAAACAAGGTAAATCATTAACATTTCTCAATTTTAGAACATTTTAAAAACTTTATCAAAAATATTTATTAGAACTCATAGTATATGTTAAATCATTGAAATTCAAATAAATGAATAAATAAATAGAGTTATTTGCTTATCAAGTTGGAACTGAGATTTTATTTTTGAGATCTATGAACAGTGTTTTGGCTACTAAGGACAAACAAAATGTTAAAGAGCTTCAATTTTTTTTGCCATATGTCTATAGGTGCTGCCATCTTTGTTTTTTCAAATAAAAAACATATAAATACTATTGAAAAATTGTGATGTTCACATGTGCCCCCTTCTCCCTTATATTAGAAATATCGTACAGCCAATTATTGCATAAAATTGAGGATTAAATTATCTTACATCGGGGATGAGTTTTCCGCTTTTTTGCACACCAGTATATTTTTAGAGAAAATGTTGTTCTGTTAAATCGCAAAAATGTACCGATTAAACAATATAACTATTTCGCTAATAAAATACTGGTGTGCAAAAAAGCGGAAATCTCGTCTCTATTACATTGATACTTAATAATTCAGTGTCATTATTAGCTATCAATATTTAGAAATAATGTTGTTCAAAATTTATTTCTATAATTTTGATCATCTACTGCATATTCCTAATTTATTTGACTGTTATATACTTCAAAATTATTAAAACATGTCTATGGATAAGAAATAAAGCATTAAATACTAAACTATATGTAACTATTTTAAAAAGAAATGATCTATAAATTTCTTTTATATCATTTTATGAGGAAATGAAAGACGTTTATTGTAATGATGCATTCAAAAATTAGTTTGGAAATATAAAATAATCGTCTTTAGGAAAGACAGAATTCCACTACCAACGAGATATATATAAGTTAATTAAAATATTTAGTTATCACGCAGATTTTCCATAAAAATAATTTGTTTTTCAGAAAAGATTCATTAAACGATTTTTCATTTTAAATAATTTTGTTTGCTTAATGTTTTTAAAAGTAATTAATTATGTAGTAAGATCGTAATGAAAAATTATGAGGACATAAATTTTTGAATAAGTAAAGTTATTTAATAGTGAAATCTGAGCAAAATCATATTTATAAGAAAAATAATATTTTAAAGTTTTATGTTATGTATTTTTTAACGCATTAAAAAAATTCTGTTTACACTGCAGCTTGATAAATGTATTAGATTTATCCAGGAGATAAATGTTGGTTGCGTATGTGGTGCTAAGGGAATACATGGCTTTGAAATTTTCAAAAAATCCATTTTATTTTTAATTTTTTACTAATAGTACAATATGCCTAGGATATTTTTCCAAAGTTTCAAGTCAGTCGGAGAGGATAAGGAGCCTTTGGAAATTCCCCTCATTAGGCTAGACCGGCCGAGAGCGACGCAGTTAAATTGAGGCAGCAGCTAATCTATTGTTTGTTTGTCTCTCTCGGTAGCTTTTCTCACTTTCTAAGGGTCATCTATTTTAAAAATTTTAGTTCAGCCCTTTATATACTGAATTATGATCTACTGCATTTTTTTCATGTGATATTTTTTTCCAGTTACTACAATGAAAATTAAAGGATAAACATTTAAAAAAAAATACTCACTCCTGAGAAATTTAATTATTTAGCGGTAATTAATTAAAGCGATACTTTAAAATACCGTCAGTACACTATGACTAAAATATCGTAACAGAAAACCCAAAGCATATTTCATGTGGCACCAGAAAATATTTTCGATTTAATAAGTATGTGAAATATAGACCTTTTCTCATTTACAAATAAATCTTCCGGCAAATTCCGGTGCCAAACCTTTATTTCAACACTTTAAAATTGTAAATGCTTTGGCCCTGAAAGGGTTAAAAAAAACTTTTTTTCAAGGTTTCGATCTTGTTAGCAGTCCTTTAGTTATGCGACGTCTATATTCCAGGGACAACATGTTCTCTCGCATCTCCAAATATGCAATATATGAAATTACATATGCCATTTCTAGCATAGCAAAAAAGAGCCGGTGCCACAACTTTTTCAGTTTCCTATAAAAAATAACAATGAAGCTGAAAAGAAATACCAGGAAATCATTACTACACTACATTTTAGTAATTACATTTTAAAACAGATGAAAACGATGGATAACTACATAGACGAACAGTGTTGCCAGTGGGCTACTTTTTTTCAATTCATATTTCTTGATTGGCACCACTTTTTTCAACTGTAAAATTCCCTTTGCTTTCCGTCTTAGTTAATATGTCATTAAACACGTCGCATTTTACCATTTCAAAAAAGTGGTGCCGATCAAGAATCTGAATTAAAATAAAGTAGCCCATCTGGTAACACTGCAGACGAAAAGTAAACAAGAAGTTTTTCTCCAACACCCAGTGTACTGACGGTACTTATAAGTACCACCGAGTAATTCAACTGTTAACTCAAATACATACACCGTTCACCTAAAATAGATTGTCAAACTGTATTCTAAGATCATAATGAACACATAAAAAAAATCCAACACTTATCTTATATCCTTTACTGCGTTTGCAGAAATAAAAAGACGAGTGTGGCAATCTGTGCAAAATGTCGACACAAAACCCATCGTCTGTGTCAAAGATAGCCTTCTTCCACGCTAAAATAAGAAACCTAGAACTACTGCTGCCGTATATACGGATAAAGTGGAGTTAAAAGAGTGTTTTTGCAAAGTACCATTAGAAAATTAGTAATAATATTCACCATGGGATGAAAGTTTAAAGTGAGTGGTACTTATAAGTACCGTCAGTAGATAAAGGGTTAACCCCCTTGGGTACAGATTAATTAAAAAAATTCTTGCGTTTGGAACGGATTTAATTTGCTGATGCGAAACACCAAATAAACTCTGGATACTCCGTAAGATAAGATGCGGTAGCAGGACATGGCCCTGAATTGTAGCCCGCCGAGGATATAAAACTTGGCCGAAATAGCCATGAGTACGCGCGGAAAGAGGATGAACATCGCATACTCATAGCGATGGAGTTATGAATAAAGAGGAGGAGACATATACATAGGTGCCAAGTTGCCACTAATCCTCCGTAATATGTGGGTTAATTTAACCCTGGTTTAATACATTTCGTACCAGAATTTTTTTGCAGTGAGGAAATTAAATAAGTTACACTTAGAAAACTGGAATTAAGTAAATGAAGGTTCATCAAATAATTTTTCTGGTTCGAAACGTTGTTAAACTGGGTTAAACTAATCCACGCATTACGGAAGATTAGTGCGAACTTGGCACCTCTGCATATAGTGTATTGTCTACCAGTTTCGAGTGAATCTAGCAAACACAGAGTTATGGGTAAGCAATCGGCCGACAGCCGCTTGCCACTACCGGCGGTATTGGCACGATATCGGTTGCCGCTACCGGTTCCGTATCTTTTTTGATAAGCCGCGCGATTGCGGCCCGATTCATGAGGTACACAGACGGTCCGGTATCGGCAGAAAACTATGCCGATAGCTATCCATATGAATGACGGCCGCAGCCCGACACCAGCATAAATTGAAAAAAAAAATTGTTTTGACGGCGCCATCTGTCAGCCATCGTGAAATGTATATTTGAAAGAGACGTATTTCGGCGTTGAAAGAGGCGGGGTTTGATCGGACGTACGCAAGGACAGAAAGCAGACACCTGAACCACTTAGCCAATGAGATCTGATCAGGGGAGGATTCAATGATGTAATAAGAGGAAGGCATATCGATAAGCAATGGTTGTCGTTGAAGGTAAGTGGTAGATGGGCGAATTGGAATTTCGAAGTGGTTTTATTTTATTTTTTATTTATTTATTTGTAATTATCTTAACCGCTTGTATTTAAAAGTTAATTTCATATATAAATGAATGAAATAAATATCTTAGCGAATTCGTTAAAGCAAACGAATTTAAGAATAAATTTAAGTATAATTAAAATATAGATGATGTAATTAAAAATAACTAAGAATATATATTAATTTAAGAATAATTAACTATTAAAAAAATTTTTTTAGACGTTTCAGTTAATCAAATTTTCTTTTTAGGATTTATAATGTAATTACAAGCGTTGCCTTAATTTATAAAATATATATTTTTAACATGGAAAATTTTTTTTTAATAAATAAAAAGTTTGTAATTAATAACTTTTAATTAGAATAGGAATTCATTTTATGTCGTTTTGATGATTTAAAGTAGAACATATATTTAATGATTATGTTACAATATTAATTTGTTACTTATCAATAGTTTTAACTTAAAAATAAAATAAAAATATTAATTTACATTTTTTTTTCTTTTGGAAGATAACTTTAAATGGGGGATATTTCTGAATCTTTCTTATAAATTTAAGAATGCTTATTAAATAAAATAAGTGAATTTCAGAGGGTTTTCTCTTAATACAGTTTTCTCTTTAGGAATTATAATGTAATTAAATGTGTTAATAGAAGAAATATATATTTGTAACATAGAAAAACTAATTTTAATAAAAAAATAAGTTGGTAATTAATTACTTTTAATTAGAATAAGAGTTCATTTTTTTGTCATTTGACGATTCAATGTAGAATATACTTTTAGTGATTATGTAGCAATAATGATTCTTTTACTTCTCAATATTTTTTAATCATCAAATAAAATAGAAATATTAATTTATCTGGTTTTTTGGGTTTTTTTTAGAAGTGGGAGATTTCTGAATCTTTCTTTAAAATTTTAACGCTAAAAAGTTGGGTAGTTTTTTTTTTAAATATTTTTATAGTTTGTAAAATAATTTTAAACACTTTTTTAATAATTTGATTTTTAAATAAAATAAGAAACATAGCTATTGGTTTTAAAATGAATATAATAGCTAGAAAATAAGTTAAATTGATTTATGAAGTTTTTATTCTACGATTAAATTTACAATGAATAATAATTTTAAGGAGCGATTTAAAAAACTCTTTTGATCATTCAAATAATTGCAAGTCCTTTTAAAATGAATGCAATAACAACTTTTTTTGATTAAATAAATATAGGCTATTTTTTCATTTTTTTTATCACTGTTAGAATTTGCATATACATGCAACATACATATCTTATCAAAACTCAAACTCAAACCAAATTAAGAAAAAGAAAAAAAAACCTCGGCCAAGACTAAAAATTCCGAATTCGGACCGATGTTGGTAGATCTAATTGGGTCACTATCAGAAATCACATATCGTTCCTGCGTCACTTGCCGGTGCAAGTCGCTTGCCGATATATAACCATAAAGGGACCGATTACGGTAACTGACAGTCGAAAAAGCAGATTCTTAACTTTCAGTTGCCGACATGCTGCCGACACTTCACCGAAACCACTGTGTCCATGCCGTCACTTAAGCGACTGTGCCGGCTGCGGTCCAATCGTGTGCCGAAAGGTATGTGTTTGCTGGGAAGTAACTGAGGAAGTTGTCACAAGATGGCGGCTGATTTTTTACATCGGATCATCAGTTTCTAATTACTGCCGAAACAAACTTCAACCAATAAATTTTGAAAAAAAATCTTTAATATTTTAGTTGGTTATTCACGAAAAATGTCTCTCATAAATATTGTTAAATTTTCTATTTGTTTTTACTATTGGCAGTTTGCCCAGGTATTATATTATTTTGCACTGACACTAATAGGAGGTTGTCCAGTTTGTCACAATATGGCGGAAACGAAGGACCTGGCTACCGATGAAGCAAACTTCCACCATTAATAATGAATATCTGTTTTTGTCATTATTTATGAATGAAATTTTGCATTAAAATGGCGTTTAAATACAAAGAAAATTTCTATTTAAATTTACTGGTGGAAATTTTCACAGGCGGCAATAAACCTCAGCAAAAGAAGTTACAGTTGAAGTTTCACAATTTAAAAAATATGTCAGTTCCTCTTTCTTAATAGTTCCATGCTCATAGCTGAGAAAAAAGCTGAGAATGGGACTCGAGAAGCAACAATTCGTTCCAGGCAGGAGCAAAAGGATGCCCTGGAGATTCCAGCTGCAGCAGGATCTTTGCTTTATTTAGCTGGAATCGACGATTCTATGTAAGTTTTTTAAAATGTTCGCTTTATTCCTTAATAAAACTTTAATCGCTTTTTTCTAAAACCACTATATTTTATGTCAGTGGACACGATTTCTCAAAAACTAATGCGCTGACCTTATTGATATGTTTCACACTTCTTCAAAAGAGTAGTGATTGAACGAAAGTTTTTTTCATTACAACTAATTTTGCAAGACTATACGTAATGTAACTTGCACCAAAAATTGTACTGTTTTTGTATAACTCTGCCAAAAATTCAAATTTCAGTTTTTATTTAAATCCTTCGTTCAATCACGAGATGTACATATTTACTAACAGAAGAAATAGGTTTTCTGGTTTCAGATAAAGCTGATGAGTTATCTTGAACACCAAGAGGACACTTGTTTTTAAAATAAAAGAAAATTGCCATTCATAATTTTTCGATGTGAATCATAACACTGCTGAGAAGTCAGTCGATTACTGACGGCATCACACCCGTGTCCTCTGGCCTTGAGTATTTCAATGTCAGCGGCATATCAGATATTTGTGAAATAGATTTAGCTTTTTTTTTCCCCTCTAACTGTCCGTATTATAAGCATTACCGGTTTTAAAATAGAGTTTAATTTTAATTTACTGCATATAGCATTATTACAACAAAACATATTTTTGGGGGCTTTAATATTATTATGTTTAACAATTCACACTTAATAAAATATATATAAAAATCACTTCAAAACATCGAAGTACATAATATTTGCTAAAAGTGATAAAAATATATTTAAAAGGCAAAAAAAATAGATTTATTTATTCAAATACATGTTTCATTGCATCCGATGGCAACATTCTGAAGAATTTAAATGATATAATATTTTCGCAATTTTTTTTTTTTAATTGAAAGAGTAGTAAACAAAAATCGTGCGAACACAAGTATAATAAAATTAACTGCAATAATAAAAATGGATATTTCTAAACGTGAATTATTTTATACGATTGTTTCATTATTCTGTATACCATCTCTATTCAAATTTTAGGAAGCTCAATGAAAGCTGAATCATTCCATATATTCTCACTGCGTAAGAAGATCTATCTCTATTGATTTTGTGCGAAAATATTGCATCATTTTAATTCTTGAGAATGTTGCCGTCGGATGCAATGAAACATGTCGAATGTGAATAAATAAAGGTATTTTTTGCTTTTTAACCCTTTCAGGGGCAAGGTATTTCTGCTCTAAAAATGTTCAAATATTTAATTCACACAGCAATTTAAGAACAAATTTATTTGAAAATAGTCAAAAGCATTTTTTCACGTATATTATGAGATCGAAAGTGTACCAAAAAATTTCTGGTCTCATTTGTTAAGTTCGGCATTAAAATTAACCGTTTTCAGGCTGCAAACGGCGCCCCTCAAGGGGTTAAATTTATTTTTATCACTTATAGCAAATATTAAGCACTTTAATTCGCATTTTCCCTTTTGCATGTGCAGCAGCATTTCGCTCTTTAGAGATTCCAATATAAGTGTTAGCGGAGAGAAAATATGTATGGAAAAGTTCGTTATTTAACATAATGATGTTAAAAAGTGCAAATCTGATAAACTAATGTATGTTTTATACGTTAAACATGACATCCTTTTGACCAAATTATAGAAAAACTATCTCAGATTTCTGAATTAACTTGCGTGCCTTGTTTAGAAAGGATGCACTTGCACTTAAGTAAGGTCATTGTGCCTAAATGAGGCGCGATTTCCATAGTTTTGTCGCATTTAGGGTATTATTATGGGTATATATATTAGGGCCATTAGTTAAATAAATATATATTTTATGAAGCTGAAAATTATTGAATAATGTGCCTTTAGTTCAAAACTAACTTCTTTCGTAAAAATTGAATCGTATTTTTGCTATATGCCAATAATATACCATTGTCGTATTTAGGTCTTTTTTGTCGAATTTATGGCAGTTAAATCCTAAATGAAACATCCATTGTCCTAAATGTGATAATGCGTTTTATACATGTTAGTTCATATTAAAATAGTCATTTAATTGCTATACATATTTTAATTACTTAATAAAGAATTAAAATACATAAAATTGAAAGTTGAATAGCTTATTATTGAACAATTAGATAAAAATATAATTTAAATTAAAAATCATAATGGAACGTTATCTTGAATACATTATACTTAAATAATGAATACTTCAAAATCCATATTTAACAGACTTTTAACTTTGACCATCGATAAAACAAGAAGTAAATAACGAATGACTGATACAACAAATTTTACCATATCTTTTCCTTTTCAGTTTGCTTTTAACTCATTTTTGATTTTCACCTTCCTTCTAGGACTCAATTTTGCTTTTTGATTTCTAAATGGTATGGATCTATATAGATTAAGTTGTAGGTTGTTACAACTTTACTTCCAGGTTGTTTTAGTAATTGACTTAAGGTTCCAAACGAATTTTGTTTTTGCCCGTAAGGCATGGTGACGTCACGGCGACGTCGTTGTGAAGTCACACTGTGACTTTGTGACCGTCGATGTGACGTCACGTGACGTCGATGTGACGTCATAGTGACTAGAATGCGAGGTCGTTATGGCCGTTTTAGAGGTCGTTTGTGACGTCACATTGTGACCACTCTGTGAAGTCACGGTGTGGCAAATTTGTGAAAAGTGTGTCATTTGGGACTATTTTGGCATTAACTTTGTGACGAACCTGTGACGAAAGTGACAATGCTTTGAAGTCACACTGTGACCAATTTGTGAAATATGTGTCATTTGTGACGAATTTGTTATAAACACTGTGATGATTTCAAATGAAAATCAAATTTCAAATTAATTGCTTAAAAGGCGCAAAGGCGAACATAGTGAAAAAGATTCCATGCTGGGACTCGAACCCGGTCCATCAGTATAGCGCACTGACATTCTACCGACTAAACCACATGTAAGGATACCCGGCCTGGAAAAGTTTGCACTATTACATGTTGGCAAGGCAACAAACGCAGCACAAGGTGGAATATTTATCGTGAGCCATCGACATGCGGCAAACACGAAACTTAATTAAATCGAGCATCGATTGAAACTATATTAATACTTGGAAATTTTTCCTGAGAGAACCATTCGCCTTGCATACAATATTTCAAATGAAAATCAAATTTCAAATTAATTGCTTAAAAGGCAATTTTAATTTGAAATTTGATTTTCATTTGAAATACTGTATGCAAGGCGAATGTTTCTCTCTGAAAAAATTTCCAAGCATTAATATAGTTTCAATCGATGCTGGATTTAATTAAGTTTCGTGTTTGCCCCATGACGGTGGCTCACGATAAATATTCCAGCTTGTGCTGCGTTTGTGGCCTCGCCAACATGTAATAGGGAGAAATTTTCCAGGCTCGGTATCGTTCCATGTGGTTTAGTCAGTAGAATGTCAGTGCGCTATACTGATGACGCGGGATCGAGTCCCGGCGTGGAATGTTTTCACTTTGTTGGCCTTTGCGCCTTTTAAGCAATTAATTTGAAATTTGATTTTCATTTGAAATATTGTATGCAAGGCGAATGTTTCTCTTTGGAAAAATTTCCAAGTATTAATATTGTGATGATTCTTGTCATAAACACTATGATAATTTTAAAGTAAAGTTTTGTTTGAAATATAAAGTCTTATCTTTTTACCGTACTTTTTAGCAAGATATCCCTATTTTGGAGTCCTATTCTTCTAAAATATTTTTAATTTTCCCTTTAAAAAACAATCCTTATCAACTGACATCTTTTTTTATTAAGTTCTAAGCTTGATCTTGAATTCAAGTTTAATATTAAGAATGTGTAAGCTTTTTAATTTTTTGTGATTTGTCATTGCTTTACTAAATACGAACATGGAGTCTAACGGACATTAATACAACTGTTATTTATAGAACGACATGATAAGCCCTATTTATTTAAATTTTTTATTCCCGTATATATTGTATTTTGTGAATATGAGCTAATTAGATTTGGTATGTTTTATAGGAAAAGACTGATCTGGGAAATAGAAACAACAAGTAAGATGTATCATGCGTTAAGCCTATATAATAAAACACTTTCCAACTCTTCCTGAATGTTTTAACAAGACATCGGGGGAAATAACGTAAACAAGATAACTAACTAAACATGAAAACGCATAAAACATTTGAACATTTACAGCAGTTACCATCCATAGCCAAATATGTTTTCCAATTCTTTTAAACAGTCCTGTATTTGATCTGTAGATTGATATATATACTATATAATGGAAAAATTTATTTTATCAAGGAAACGCATAACAGGTTGAAATTCTCTTTCAGCAATTTATACTAATATATGGAAACATACTTAAGTAATTTTGTACAACCCTGTAGTTTACCTAGAACCTTTATTACACGCCACTATTTAGTTAAAATTTAATTCAAACTAAAACACTTTTAAAACTGCTGAAATCACATTTCCAGAAATTATAATTTATAGACGGCAACGTATCCATTTCTTTGCGTGACCCTGCATATCATTTTATCTATATTCTACAAACATTTCTTAGTAAATTAAATACAGTGCAGCGTAAAAATGCATAACTTATTTAAAAAAACACCTTTCAGCAATACCCAGTAACCCTTATGAATACTTCTGTATAGTCCTGTATATGAATTATAGCATATATATATATACACCATATACTTTGCATAAATGTAGTGAATCATAAAAGCGCATATCATAATTAAAAATGCATTTCCAGCAATCATCGCTAATGAACAGTACTTCGGATACAATATAGTATCTGAAATATTTTGTGTGTCCCTGTAAATGCTATATACACTTCGTATTATACATGAAATAATTCATAGTATGCAAACCTCAACGACGTATATCAATTTCATTACATATCAAATAGGTTAACATAAATATAGTACGCCGGAAACAATTCCCTCCACCCCTATATCATTATGTATTGGAATTCCTTTTTTAGCCCTGTAAATAAACAATAACTATTCTCTGCATTGCATATTCTACGGAATGCACATTTTAGTGCGCTTCATAAATGCATATCAACTTTATTCTGTTTGAAAGCGTTAAAATCATTAAAAATCATTTGAAACGATTTTTTCTCCCACGGGCCGTAATGTAATGGAATACTTTTGACTGTCCCTGTAAATGAACTAAACATGCTACAAACTTCATTACAAATAGGGACCTTGCTATGATAAACGTCAATAACATCCAAAAATTTCAAGTCAATCCGAGTATATTTACGCGAGTTAGAGCGCGGACAGACGGCCAAACAAACCGAAGTCGTAAACACTTTTCAACTTTATCGGGCCTGAAAAACACTTTATTTCAATGCTTAAATATTATTTTTTTATTTTTTAATGCCAATAAAATAAATGTATCGAAAACGTAGAAAATGAGTTTACAATCAAAGAAAATTTAATAACTGATTCTGAATGTCTACAATTAAATGTTCGATTAAAATCACAAACAGCAAAAAAAAAAAAAAAAATGATTAAATAGAATAAAAAAATAAATATATCAATTTGAAAAACACTAAATAATTAGTATTTATAATTGTACTATTAAGCAACAACAAACTACAATAGATGAATTAAATGCATTTAACAATTTCTCAAAAATCTTTCCATATGTTATAAGGAATTTCTACTATTTTATAATTTTGGCAAATGTTAAATCTGAAAACATTGGTATGAAGATTTAAGATTTTAAATACTAATTTAAAATATTACTATCAATGAAAAAAAATATCTTTCAAGAGTTTCACTACTACAATATGTAAAAAGATATTTTCCCAGTATAATGTTAATTTCAAAATTGAAACAGTTTCCTAATATCATTATAATCGAATATCATATTTAACTCCAAAATATTAATGACGATAAATACTGTGTTAGAATCAGTCTCTGCATCAGCTTTTTTTTCCCCTTCTAGCGATGCAGATTAAGATATTTTACAGCATCGAATTGGAAAAGAATTGCAGATCAGTCGCATTGCATATGACATACTACAACTTATTTAACTTTAATCTATCAAACGGGAATAAAAAGTTTAAATTAAATAAGACATACCTTTTAAGTTCCATAAATAGTTTAATAATATCCGTGTTTTATCCTAAATTGTCAGACATATTTCTGACAAAATGACAAAATTGTCAGACATTCTTCCCGCGTCAAAAGTTCTGATCCTTATGTTATTCTACGGTTTAATCGACAGCAGACAATAGCGCTCGCGCACGCGCAAGCAGGTGCTTATACTGTATTATTAAAATTTTTGTCTGTAATGAAAATTTTGTATTTGAATGAAACACCTGCCTTTTATCTTTCTTTTTTTTAAAAGTAAAGTTTGTTTTACACGTAATAAATACAAATTAGGCATCTTAATAAATGAAAAGAGAGTATACAGGATAAAAAAATTTTCTTTGTCAATCTGTCATTTTTTATATTCATTTTCTGTAGAATAAAACTATTTGTAAAATAGCTTTTTTTAAAGTCGTATTTCTAAAACACGAATTTAAAATATGAATAATTATATCATGGGTTTTGTACAAAATTTGTATAAATATTTTTTTGGAAAATGCTAATTTTATTTAAAAAGTCTGAAAGAAGTAGAATTTTTTAAAAAATATTTATTTAAAATAGTTACACACTAACAGGAAAAAATATGACTTGAATGCAAATTCTAAAGCAAGAAATGCATATATGACTAAACTCTGAATACTCTTTCTACGTGCTCATTAAAAGCTGCAGACTTAACTGTAACAGAAAATTTTAGTTTGAAACCACAGAAGTGTTTGGAATAACACTGGTCGACAAAAAACTTCCTCCCTGCAAACTAAATATGTAAAGTGTACAGAGTTAATATTCCTAATTCTAAATATGTTATCCAAATTGCTTCATAACGTACCATTTTTCCGAGAAACACTTTTATAATAATAACAATCGGCGAAGGATTAAATTGCAATGGTAGATAAAATTGAAATCATAAAAAAAGTATACTTCACTGTCTTAGATAACAAATTGATAAAATATAGCATGAAAATCTAGTTTGTTGATACTTGTACCGTGCATTTTCCTTTTTATGCCCCCCCCCACCTCTTTTCGTGTCCGAATTTACTATTTCCTATCCACTAATATGTTTTCATTCCTTATGTTGCTGTAACTCGGGCATGTTTAAAATATTTCTGTCATTTTCAAAGATTTTTGATGTTCATATTTTTGTCACACTGTGACTTACAATATGGTGGTTTTTTCGTCACATATGTGACGTGACGTACGTTTCATGCAGTGACATAACAGGAACGTCACAATTTTTTTTTTTATTGCCAGAAAATATAATTTTACATAAATAACATGTTTTGAATATTTTTTGTAATTTTTTTAATTTTTCTAAGAAGTTCACATCTCAGTCACAATGTGACATCACTGAGTGGTGGCATTTTGGTCACAGATGTGACGTGACCACAGTGATTCACAGTGACGTCACAACGACGTCACCGTGACTATGGATGCTATGAGGGTGAAATGCTGCTTTTGATTTTTTACGCCGCTTTTGTTTTTTCAGTGTCCTATTTTATTTTCCCACATACGCTACAGTTTTTAAACATACACCAAAGGTTGCCTCTACGGTTTTTCGGAGGATTTTAAATTGTTTGCGAAAACGTTTTTAACAATTGGCTTGCAAACGTAGAAGATGGATTAGTTTCCGTAAAGTACGAAAAGGCGGGAACGTCCCAAGAAAATAACGGCCATTTGCGTTCCCACGTGTCAATTTCAAATGAACGTTTGGCAACAAAGCCATATAAGTAAGCGTAGCAACATAATACTGGAATCGGGCGTAAATTAACACCGCTGCGCCGTCTTGTGGACGGGGTGATAATCCACATACGCGGACTTTTAGTGTGACGTCATACATGACAGGGTATCTACCATCTGGGTATATTTTCTAAATCTTTCAAAGCGATATAAGTAAGCGTCCTATCTTAAATGGGAGAAGTAACAGCAAGATTAAAAGCGCGGTCACGTCAATCAAGGTCATGCGCCACGTAGCGGATGGAGTGTGAACTACAGGTAGATACCTAACAGTTTTCTTACTGACACCACTAAAATTGTAAAGTTTTTTCACCTTGATTAATAACTGAAGTGCCTCTGATAAGGCGAAGAAAGCTTCGTGGTGTCAAGTGCGTCTGGATGCCCTTCCTGCTACGCCGTTGTTTTGCAATAAATGTGACAAACAAAACTCATATATATGAGTGCCTGAAGATTTAGAATATACGCGCCACACTAAAAGCCCGCGTATGTGAATTATCACTCCGTCCACAAGGTGGCGCAACTGTGTTAATTTATGCCTGATTCCAGCATTAAGATTGTTCGCTTACTTATAACGCTTTGTAAATCTTTAGTCACTCATGGAACTGAATTCTGTTCACCACACTTACAGCCACAAAAAAAAAAAGGCGTCGCAAGAGGGACGTCCAGATGCACGTGACACCACGAAGTTTTCTTCACTCGTCAAGACATTTCAGCTATTAATCAAGGTGATATAAACTTTAAAATTTTAGTGATGTGAAGTAAGAAAACAGTTAGGCATTTTCCTGTAGTTTAACATCGTTCGCTAGGTGACGTGCGACCTTGATTGATGTTACCTCTCCCATTTAAGATAGGACGCTTACTTATATCGCTTTGCGTGGCAATGACAACACATTCAATTTCAGTACGCAGCAGTGTTGCCAGATGGGCTACTTTTTTTAAATTCAGATTCTTGATCGGCACCATTTTTTTTAAATGATAAAATGTGCCTTATTTAATGACATACAAATTACGGCGAAAACAAAGGTAATTTTACCGTTTCAAAAAAGTGGTGGCAATCAAGAAATCTGAATTTAAAAAAAGTAGCCCACTGGCAAGCAATGGCAAACCACTACTTGGAAAGGTACCGTTTACGTTCGAAGAACACTCAAGAACCTGGCAAGTGTAATCCCGAACCTGTACAGTAAATTTATATTTCCACGTTGCTTTTAGTGGAGACTGGTGGTGATGATGTTTTACACAAGCAGATTTAATACATCACATCGTAAGCATATTTGAAAGCAGATAAACATTTCAACCTTTAGGCTCGAAAAAAATGATAAAATTCCACATATATTCCAAGGAAGTTAGTTCTTTTGTAGCTTTTTTATAAGTATTGCAGCATTTCTTAAATATTCTATTTTTTTTCTTTTTTATTTTTTCTTTCCATAATTTTTGTCATTAAATGAATTGCTCTTCAGAAATAGTGATGGCAGTTTGTCCACTGGCAAAGGATTCGCCATCCCTGCCTTACAAAATACAGATACGTTTTATGAAATTTCAAATTTTTAACAATTTTTTAAATTTTTTACGATGTAATAACTTTCCCCGGATTTGACTAACAAATATAATTTATATTTCCACCAGTTTACACTAAAAGCATTCTTTAGATAGATATTTCTTCTGTATTCTTCACCGCATGCTAGTACCGGATGAAAAAACTATGCCCGTAGTCGTAAAACCTTATTTTGCAACGCAAATTGTGTTTGCTGTAGGTGTGTTTGCGTTCTGCGTTTTGTCTTTATTTAAAAAAACGCCAGCAAGGTTTTAACCCTTTCCGCCACATTGTGCCAAAGCGTTATAAGTAAGCGAAGAAACTTAATGCTGGAATCAGGAGTAAATTAACACAGTCGTGCCACCTTGTGGACGGAGTGATAATTCACATACGCGGACTTTTAGTGTAGTGTGTATATTCTAAATCTTTAGTCGCTCATGGAAAAGAATTTTGTTTGCCATATTTATTGCAAAATAATGGCGTAGTGACAGGGGCACTCAGATGCATTTGACATCACGAAGTTTTCTTCGCCTTATCCATGGCACTTCAGTTATTAATCAATGTGAAAAAAACTTTACAATTTTAGTGGTGTCAGTAAGAAAACAGTTAGGTATCTCCTTGTAGTTCAAACTCCATCCGCTACGTGGCGCATGACCTTGATTTATGTGACCTCGCTTTTAATCTTGCGGTTATTTCTCCCATTTAAGATAGGACGCTTACGTATATCGCTTTGCAGTGTGCCCAGGTCGGGATACTTAATTTTAATTCCAAACTTACGGCCAGCACTAAGAATAATTTAGTAAATTTTTTCTTTTACAATGAACATTAAAAGTAACATGTTTTAAATTTCTAAAAAAAGTCGTTTTAAAATTCCGTTGTCAGTCAATCATTTCATCATTTTACAATAAAAATTACCTGTGCCGGAAAGGGTTAAACTAACTAAAAATTTGCTAAATTATTCTGGAACGTTTTACTGAAAAATCTGTTAACTTCCTGTGGAATGAACAGATGCATTGGTGGTGAATGCGCGTGCCAGCCAGTGGGCTACTTTTTTTTAATTCAGATTTCTTCATTGCCACCACTTTTTTGAAACGGTAAAATTATCTTTGTGTTCGCTTTCATTAATATGTCATTAAATAAGGCTCATTTTACCATTTCAAAAAAGTGGTGCCAATCTAGTAGAATCTGAATTAAAAAAAAGTAGCCCATCTGGCAACACTGGTGCCAGCGAGTTAATTGTCACCAGTACATACAAGTAGAAGGAATATTTCAGAAAATAAAATTATAACTTCCTGTTCTAAAAACATATGAAAAGCGAAAACGATCCCGAAATATACGCGGAACGTTACCATTTTTTTACAGTGCACTCACTGAATTCGAAAATGTCATTTTTTAAATTTAAAATTTTAAAGATGAGTATTTTTTTTATTTTGATCATTTCAAATACATGTGTACGTACGCAGTAAAAGAATACACTATTGGAGGAGCATGTTGAAATTCTTAATTTATTGTCTCAACACAGCTCCCTTAAACACAATGTCTGCTTTAAACATAATCTTAATGCAATTTATGAAAATACCATATAAATTTACCTTAGCTAATATACTTAAAGTCTCCCCGCATTTAGGACATTATCTTTGTCGCTATTATGCCACTGAAGAAAACAAGTTACCTAAATGGGTAGGAAACTTTAGAACTTAAATCAGAAAACTTTTCGCGTTTTCCCGAGCTAACTTTGCTGGCAAATGAAACGTACATTGCAGCCATTGACGTCCGTAATTTTATTTGACCTGCAAAATTAACAGGAAAAAAATTGAACCAATTTTGAGATTTTTTATTGCATCTAGGAAACATTGGGGCGCTATAAAATGAGCGACGTCCATTGGAAAGGGGATTTTTTTTAATAGAAAATGTTTTAAATGTAGATAAATATTTCGCGTTTTGCTCCTGAAGTTCGGATGTCTCACCCTATAGCATTTATACACGATTCTTGCCATAAGATTTTAAGTACAAGTATAGTCGCATTTAAGGGTCATCACATTTAGGCACAATGACCTTATCGCATTTTATGTAGATATTTCTCATGAAAATGTGAATATATGCAGATTGTTGTAAAGGAATGCACATAAAGTGGTACGCGGAACAAAATCTCTTTAACATTTTGCTTACCCACTATTTTTATAAAAACTTGCACCAGAATTTGCTGAAAAATTTCGTTCTGGTAGATTTCTCTTGAAATTATGCTAGTATAACTGTATGGCAGAGATTCTTTTAAAAATAGTGGTGCGAGTAGAATAAAGAAATAGGCGCTAGGACGACATATGTCCTTAATCAAAAGGTTAAAATTAGATGGATTACACTGTTAACCCTCTGTCTATCAGAAGGGTCCAATGGACCCGACATGTACATTCAAAATATTTATTCAAACCAGAAATTTCTTCAAAACAAACTAAATTTATAAATCAGACAATAATAAGTTAAATAAACAAATTAAATAGTTTTAAGTAAAAATTCTGGTGTAAAATGTTTTTATAAAACTTGAGTAAAATTTTCGGTAGTTCTAGGGTTAATGGATTATTTTTCATTCAATAACATTAGAATGGAATCAGCAAATTTGGAAAAAAAAAATTATAATATACATACTTTTATTTTTTCTCCCAAATTAACATTTTTTTTTTTCAATTCCTACTATTAGTTCACACTCTCCCTATATTTATTTATTTATTTATATATATATATTGTTCAAATTTTCAATCGTTAATAAAATACTTATTATTCATCCTATCAAGTTAAAATAAATTTTTACTTTCTTCTATCTTTACAAGAGGAAAGTATTGGATTCATGAAAACGTGCAATTCCGGTTTTCGACGGATTTACACGTTTTAGGGGTCAGAGAACCCGAAAAACATGTTTTACAAAATGTCTGTCTGTGAGTCTGTCTGCCTCTCCGTCTGTCTGTCTGTGTGTGTGTGTGTGTGACACAAATTTTGTGGGCGCTCTATCTCAAGAACTAATGCACGGAATTTAATAAAAATTTATATTCAGTTAGTCCCTGATACAAATTAATGCTGATTAGTTTTTGGCGCAAATCACTCAACAGGTGGCGCTGCTATGCTGCATTTTTTACGATTTCCGCAATGGCTCTATCTCAAGAGCTAATGCACGGATTTTCATGAAACTTCAGATTCAGTTAGTCCTTGATATGATTTGATGCTGATTACGTGTTGGTGTAAATCGCTCAACAGGTGGCACTGCTATGCTGCATTTTTTACGATTTCCGCAATGGCTCTACCTCAAGAGCTAATGCACGGATTTTCATGAAACTTCAGATTCAGTTAGTCCTTGATATGATTTGATGCTGATTACGTGTTGGTGTAAATTGTTCAAAAGGTGGCGCTGCTGTGGTGCATTTTTCACAATTCCTGCAATAGCTTTATATCAAAAACTAATGCACGAATTTTCATCCAACTTCAGATTTAGTTAGATGTTAACACAAGCTGTTGCTGATTAGGTTTTTGTGTTAATCCTCCAATAGGTGGCGCTGCTGTGCTGGAATTTCCCTGATTTTCGCAATAACTCTATCTCAAAAACTAATGCACGGATTTTCCCCAAACTTCAGCTTCAGTTAGACTTTGACATAAGTGGTTGTTTGGTGTTTTGGTGTAACATAGGTTTTGGTGTAAAGCACCCAACAGGTGGCGCTGCTAGGCTGAATTTTGCTGGATTTACACGATTTCAGAGACAGCCATATCTCAAGAAGTAATTGACGGAATTTCATATCTTTTGAATCCTCATGATGAGCATAGATTACCGTTTAATTTTGGCAGTGTGATAGCGAATTTTCAACTATTAACATTTTTGAGATAGAAAAAAGTTTTGGGATTGGTACATCCGACTAGTTTTAAAATTGTACTGGATGACAATTGATGTTAATACAGTTTTTTCAAATATTAATTCATTAATTACATTTTAATTAATTAATTTTAGTTTTACATGGGAGACAAAATCGCGGCCATTGGTTATTGAGGCATTTAATGCATCTTCATATCTATAAGGGAGGTTATCATAGGAGGGATCCTGTTCTGTTGCCAAATACCGCCAAGTTTGTCGCCAACTTGGCGCTATATCTCCAAAATGATACCAAAATGATACCAAAATGAGTCGCCAAAAGTGACGCCAACTTGGCGATATCGCTAATGCATAGGTGCCAACCTCAAACTAATCTTAAGTAATACTTGTGTTAATTTGACCCTGGTTTAATAAGTTTCGTACCAGAAAATTTTTAAAGAAATGCAATTAAATGTGTTCCACGTAGAAACCTGAAATTAAATAAATAAGCATTCGTGAAATAAATTTTATGGTTCAAAATGTGGTTAACCTGGGTTAAATTAAATTAGACATTACGGAAGATTAGTGGAAGGTTGGCAGCTATGCTAATGTTTCGCCAAATTCCCATAGACTTCCATTTTAAACGTACCTGCTTATAGAAAGTCAACAAATTGAGATAGTTTAATGCGACAAAAACTAATATTAGCTTAAGGGATTATATTAAAAAAAAATTTATGACATAAGTAGGAATTTACTTTAAAAACGAAATTTCTATATTACTTGTTTATTTATTTTCAAATAAATTTGTCTTAAATTCTACTTTTTTTCAATCTTGCCAGTATTTTAGCAACAGTAGTTCAGCGCCATTGAACTGCTTAAAGCAAAAATTAACCCCTGTCGTTCCTATGTCACTTCCCACATGATATCGAGAGCAGCATTCGTTAAACGAATTTTAATCTGTTGGCACCACTTTTTTCTTGTACTTTGAAACCATAAGCATAACAAATGTGCTAAAACTCATAGAGTATAGTGGTGCGATTTGAATACAAAACAAGTTGGAAATTGCCCGTCAAACGCGGCAAATGAGTCACTGTATGTTCGTACTGTAACTAATTTTTAAAATATTTTTTGTACCCACATACTGTACTGAATGTATATTTTAGCGCACTTTATAAGTGCATATCAATTTCATTCTATTCGAAAGGCTGTAACATCATTAAAATGCACTTTAAATAATTTTTTTCACATTGGCTGTAATGTAACGAAAAAATTTGACTGTCCCTGTAATTGAACTATCCATACAATTTTCGTAAAATATGAAATGACCCAACAAAATTTTGCAACAATTATATATTTAAAATTTCAGACGATTCGGTTGAGTCGTTTTTGCTCTGTTCTATGAGGACGGACGGACAGACAGACAGACAGATGGACCAAACGATGACTACAGGTGCTACGTATTTATATAATTATGAACGCACCAAAAAGGGGTTGCCAGTTCGGCGTACATTTTTATTAAGACATTACGAGCTCACACCAAAAATAAAGAATAGTATTTTATGATTTATTTAAAGAGAGACATTTAGCGATCACATAAAGTAAGAATTCTTCTTTCGAAATTCTCTGTGTGAAATTGAAATTTAAGATTAAAATCGGAGGCCAAATCGGAAACCCTGTATAAAAATAGAATCATGTAAAAAAAGCTAGCGCCCGATAACATTTGATAGACGATTCTGTCTCGTTTTCAGCGAAACATGGTATATAATGTTACTGGGATTGATAATTTATTTTTGGAATGATATTATAATAAATAAACATCTATATTGCAATCAATCAACCGAAACAGTTGAAGAATTCAAATCAAAATATAAGTGTAGGGGTAGGTGACAAATTTGGTCAGTATATTGCACTTTTTGAAAACAGAATGAAGCTTTGCGCACTTTCAGGTGGAACCTACGAGGACAATTCAGGAAGATGAAGCATTCAAAATGTTCCTTAGAAACTAAAACACTATCGTTATTTTCATAAATTGCTTTGGCAACCAGTGTTGCCAGTGGGCTACTTTATTAAAATTCATATTTTTTGATTGGCATCGCTTTTTTGAAATGGTGAAATTCGTCTTATTTAACGACAAACTAATTAAGGCGAAAACATGGGGATTTTACAATTTAAAAAAGTGGTGCCAATCAAGAAATCCGAATTAAAAAATGTAGCCCACTGGCAAAATTATTGGCAACTATGTTTTAAAAACTTTAACTATAAAAATTACCTTTTTAGAATATTTTTTGAATTTTTATAAAGTAGTATAAATTATTTGGACATATTCAATAGTAAAGCATCACTAAAAACTTGAAAGTTTAATAGGCATATAGGGCTCCAGCCTGGACATTTTTTTGAATACCACATTTTTTTAAACAAATAACTTTTTTTGAGACTTATTTTGCGAACTTTGTAGAAGCCCACCCCAAAGTATATTTCTATTGAAAATGTTATACAAACATACCGAAACATTTTTCTTTGACATTACCGGTGTTTAAAAAACGGATCAATGCAAGAACTGCAAATATAATTTCTTACTACACATTTTGAATCTATCATTTAACCTTTTTCCGGGGCAAGTAATTCTGTTTCTGTAATGATTTAAATTCACCTTAATTTAAGAACTATTTTATTTGAAAATACATAAATGCAATTTTATTTCTTTCCTTCACAGAAATTGCAAGTGCAAAATTTTACTAAAAGTTCTTGTGAAAATTTTGAATAAAATTAACGTGATTTCCAGTGTATAATCCGCGGATCAAACAATTATGTTTGGGCACAGAAATGTTATTTAATATTTGACGTCAAATATTTTCTCCTATCCAATAAGTTACATTTTACTAAATAAAATTTCTGAGTTCGTGTAATTAAACTATACATCCGATTTTCACAAAATCTTAATTGACTCGAAAATATTTCGCAACAATTATATGTTTAAAATTTCAGACCATTCGGTTGTATAGTTTTTGCTCTGTTTTATGCGGAGGACGGACAGACAGACAAACGGGCTGAACGACGACTATAGTTGTTATTTATTTATATAATTACGAACACATATAAAACTAGTAAGAAAAAGTTATGGCAACTTGTGTTCTGGCACGCGGGATAGCAGACTCTGGTATATTTTTAGATCTAAAAATCGTACCACATATTTCATGGAATCCATAAAAAATCAAAATGTTTCATGGAAGAATTTTGCATTCAGAAATGACAAAGGTAACTATTCGGAAATAGTGGAACTTTTATAACAGAGGGATGGACATCTAAGCTGTAATACAAATGAGAATTTTTAGTTTAACAGATGAGGAGTTGTTCTGCCTAACGCGAAATAATATTTTATATGTCGTGCAGTGTTGCCAGATGGGGGACTTTTTTGTCCCCAGATTGTTGATTGTCACCGTTTTTTTTTTAAATAGAAATATTCGGCCTATTTAAAAGGTAGATTAAAAATTCTGAAAAATAAAGCGAATTGTACTATTTTAAAAAAGTGGTGACAGTCAAATAATCTGAATTAATATAGTCCCCAATCTAACAACACTGATGTCGTGTGCCAATAGAGACTAATTTTACAATGTATATGTACCTCTAATTTAAAAAAAAAAAATCTGCGTATCATATTTATAAAAGATGATACAACACTAGCATGAGAAATCTACGTCAAAAATTATTGTGTGAAAATTGTGATACAAATAAAATATAATGTATCGATAATGTATCTCTAACGTATCGATAGCAAGTGCGCATGTACTTTATTCGGGTTACTTAATCACTAAAATTTTTTTAAATAGTAAATTTGCCTATTTTATTTATATATTATTTAATCAAGAAATAAGACGAATCTCTAAAACGTGGTAGCATTCAAGAATTTGAATTAAAAAAAATATCTCAAAGGGCAACAATGCGCTAGTAGAACACCTGATACATAAAAACACTGTTATGCTTCACGCAAAACTTAAATGAAGCGTATTTATGAAAAATGCAAATTAATTTCTTTTGAGCTGAAAAAAAGCTTATGAATGCTTATGAAATTTTTGAATGCTTAAAGTGTTTTAAAATCTCTTATTATGTATCTCTTGTTATATATCTGTCATTATATACGTATATCCAGGAAACAAAACACGGTGAGAGTATTTTAAATATAAAAAGCTTTACTGAAACGTGAGGAAATGTGAAAATATTTTAAGTGTTTTATCGGAAATCAAAAGAATTTATGTTTAATCAAGAAATATATTGAAGAGTAAAGATTAAATAAAAGAAAAATATTGAACTAATCAAATAAATTTCCTTTGAACATTTATTTCTGTGAATTAATTATATGCTGAATCGGAATTTTATCCTATGTTATTTTATACATGCAACCTGCAAAGTATAAGAATTCTCTTTGATTTTTCTAAAACCAGAAACAATTTTGTTTCCTCAGTGCACACCTGACACTCTTTAATTAAAAATAATTATTTTTTTTATCATTTTACTGAAACTTAATTACGCGAAATCAATAATCAGAATAATGTTTTGAAAGAAACATTCAGTGATACGTGGAAGAAAATATAATTGCAATGCATTTGATATCTAAATAGTAAAAAAAATCATCCTTTTTAATGCTTTATAGAATTTCTTAATAATCTTTTAAGAACCAAGTCACTCCAATAGCTATATTTGAATAATTTATCATTAAAATTTAAATCATCATAATAAATTGCATCTCAGGCGAGAGACTATATAAAATATTTGTTACTTATATTATGCTAAAGTCTGAGTTCCCAAGTCTCCGGCTTTCAGCTACTAGTATTATCTTAGAGAAAATTTTCTTCTTTTAAATTGAATAAATGTTCCAATTAAATATAAGAATATCTTCGGTATTAATATATTGGTATCCAAAAAACCGGTGACTTGGTAGCTCGGTAAATTTATACTATTATTGAATGTTAGAAGGTAAATATTAATATCAAAGTTACAGCATTTTTTTGTTCTTAATAGTGGCGTTACTTTAAACTAATTGCACTCACTTTATTCCTGGTATCACAGCTGCCACAGGCGACTATTGTTTTATTCTATTCTCACAACTATTTAAAGAAAATTAAATTTTATAGTATATTTCTCTTGCAAATGTTGTCAAACTGAATGTCAAAGATTATTATTTTGAGAAAGTTGTACGAGGTAGAATTAAAAAATTGTCGCCTGTGGCAGCCCCGTGGTATACGAGTATACTACATAATGCTCATGACTGTCTTCTTGTACGCTTTAAAACAAAATAAACATAATAGAACTAGAATTTTACTTAAAAAATAAAATAAAAACATATATTAAATTTCAAGAAATAAAAGTAGCACAATCTTCATACTATATATATATATATATATATATTGGTTTTTAAAACATCACTAATGATTGCATGATTTAAAAAAGAATAGTAGTTGCTAGCTGTAAATACGTCTACTATTAAAAAAAAAACTACTTCGCTTACTAAATATTAACATTAACCCCTTCAAGGGTGGTGGCTCATTTTTGGACCAGTTAACTTTCATCCCTAAATGCCACATTGGCACGGTAATACGGGAATTAAAATTTTCATTTTATTACGTACGTGAAAAAAGCTTTTGATTATTTAAAAATAAATTTGTTTCCAAAACAGAAAATAACCTCATTATAAATACTGCAACCATAATTGAAAAAAGTAAACTATCCCTGTTATAGATAGACCTCATCTATACTATGCGAAAAAAAATTATTTAAAAATATTAAAATGTAAGCGAGAAATTTGAAAATAACGCTCCTATAGGTTTTAAATTGGCACTAGAGTGCCTTCCCATGACTAATGAGGATTGCGATGATGGATGCATTACGAGTTGATTTTTTCTTATTTTGTAACGAACTCCTCTTCTGAATAGTTTTTCAGTAGAAGAAAGTGACGGTCATGTATGTGAAAAAAAATTACATTTTGTGTTAGTGTTTCCAGGTGCCCCTCGTAAGTCGGGTCTCTAAATGCTCTGGACACCAGTATTTTAAATTAATTTTCTTTCTCTCACCTAATAGAAGAATTATGTGTGATTTAATATGGCAAAATAAACTGTAAGAAATTAGTGGTGTACAGAGCATTTGGAGCCCTAATTTACGCGGGACACCTGGCAGCACCATTTCGTGCCCACGCAGCGCTTTGCTTTTGACAACTGGCCAAAGAAGAGGAAAATGGCGCTTGTGAGCTGTAGCAAATTTAGCACGTACCGCACACGGTCTAAGTATAATCGCTCTGGCTTAGCCAGTGATGCCAATCCACTACTTTTTAAAGAGCTCGAAAGCTATCGAAATATTTAAATGGAATAAACTTTTTTATTTTCAATTTATTTAACACGTTCACGCCGGCGCGGTGGGTCACACTCGACTGTCTCGGAGCTGCCAAGTCTCCGGCTTTTTGGATACCGGTATTTTAATACAGAAAATGTTGTTTTATTTAATTAGAAAAATTGGGCGATTTGAATGAACAACATTTTCTCTAAAATAATAGTGGTGTGCAAAAAGCCGGAGACTTGACCAATCTGAGACAGTCAAGTGTAACCCACCGCGCGGTAGTGAACATGTTAATATGTTATTTACCCGGGATTGCTATCCAGGATATGAACGATTAACACTTTCCCACCAATAAATTCAAACAAAAATCGTCATTTTATTTAATCCTTGACATTTCTCACAAATTCTGCGCTAAAATAATTTGAAGACTACTTTCCGAAATTAGTGGTAAGAAATGTAATAACTGGGTATGACATACCCTGCGCGAGAATCCCGGGTTAACCCTTTGAACGCGCCAGTACCTCCTGTGAGGCGTCTACTCGATACATGATTCTATTTTGGTATTCTGTTCGCACCAGTATATTTTAAAAGTGCATTTTTTAGTAAGTTTCTCTTTCTCAAATTGTCAAAGTGCAAATAAAAATGTTTCTTAAGAAAAAGTGCTGTCAACCGATAAATTTGTGTAACAGATGCCTGTCTCCTGGGAGAAGTACTTTGACCGGAAAGGGTTAACCTTTACCGGCGCGGTGTCCTTAAAAAAGGACACCTAATTTTAATTCCAAAACTGACAGGAGGCACCAAGAATATTTAACTAAAATTTTCCTGTTATAATGTACCTGAATATAAGCAAGTTAATATTTTCTAATAAATTCGTTTATAAATTGCGGTGTCAGTCCATTATTTCATCAGTTTATAAACAGATTTACTCTGCGCCGGTAAGGGTTAAATAAAAGGTTACTTTGTATTTCAAATACTTTGTAGCAAGTTTAGTTTAAAATGAGTAAGGTTAGTTGGGGCTACTGGGCCATGATTTTACAGTGTGATTCTGGAGCTTGTGACAATTCAGCTTCAAAAAGCTAATGTTCATTTGAATTAAAGTGCGAACTTCTGTAAATGTGTTCAGTTAGGTTCCCTCTATCAGACAGAAATGCTCAAAATTACATTCTAATATTTAAAAATATAAAAATATGCATATTTCATTCTTCTTTCCTAATGGTCCAGTTGCCTCATAAAAATGGGTAAGTGGATCATAAGGGTCTATGTTCCACACGCGTTTATTTTTTTTTTTTTTTTTTCATATGCGATATCAGGTCTTGTTTGAAAAAGTGTAAACAACTTAAAAAAACTAAACCAGGCAAATCATGTAAATTATATTTCAACTAAAGAGCGTTGTAAGGGAAACCTTTGCTGTCAATGTGTCTAAAAAAAGCAATAAAGTGAAAATATTAGATTTATTTATACCAAAAATATAAAAATTAAGTGAGTACATATGTACTTTAGTATAGTAATAAGTATAAAAGTCACATGGGTATTTTAAGGAAAAAATAGCAAGGTAAATCTATGAATAAGCGGCTAAGTACTCAAGTACTTTATCTGTATCCAGGGGTCGCATTATATAGGGAAAATTTTATTGTTCCTACTAGAACCCTTAATGAGTTACCTTCATGATAATTTTATTTAACATATTCTAAAGAAAGTTTCGATGAAGATATTATTATCAAAATAGTGGTAGGAACAATAAAAGTTTCCCTATAGAATGCAACTCCTGTGTATCGTACAATTTCAAGGTTTTGCTATCTCGCTTTCATGGGCAAGTTACTTGCATTCGTAAAATGTTGAAATAATTTACTGACACCAGTATTTACAAGAGAATCTATTTGTAAACAAATAAAAGCATATTTTGGATTACTTAATAAAGATGAAAGTTTCATTATAAAATATCGGTGCAAACGTTTCAATTAGGGATTAAAATTATGTGATGCCATAACGGCATCACCGCCTTTCAAAGGTTAAGAAATTTGGTTTGATGCCACCCAATATGCTTTTATAAGTAATTTATTGTATTTATTATATTTCATAAGTATTTTATTAAGTAATTTTAATAAGGTATTCTATAATTTTCTTTATTGTGAGCAAAAAACATTGGAGAAATTTATTTCCAAGTCGTAAGGGAAACTCAAAAAAGTTATTTATAACTATTGGGGTAACTGGATCCAGCATGGTCCAGTTACTCCGGACGCGTATTTCAGAAGTGCACATTCAGAAGGCGACCGGCAGAAATACTGTCCTCCGATTGGTTGAATGAATTTCGTCACTACCACCAAATGTTTGTTTACTTTCACAGAGCAGTTCTGCCGCCTATAAATACGCGGTTATCTGAACTGAAAAAACGGTAAAAGATAGTTACAACAGGATAAGACAGGGATGTAGTGGAGGGTATACGGGGGTATACGCCGTATACCCTCTGGATTTTTTAAGGAACACCGTATACCCTCTGTTTCTCAAGAAAGCTATAGCATATATACACTAGGGTATACCGTCTGCCTTGAGCGTATACCCTCTGCTTAGAACGTATACCCTCTGTTATTTTTACGACTACACCACTGGGATAAGATAGTTTTTTTAAATTAAGGTATAAATTTTAATTGTAGTCAGAAATTAGTTATTTACATACAATTACATGTCATCTTTCATAATTCCATGCCAATTGCATGTCGCCGATAAGCAATGCTACTTTTAATCTCAGAATATTTCTTAATATATTAAAATTATCTGTTTAAATGACTTTTTTAAACATAATTGTACTACAGTAACATGCGATTCTGACAAATGAAATTCTTGATGAAGATAGAATTATTTAGTATACTAAAAATAATTTATCTATTCTTAAAAAAAAAAAAAAAAAAAAAAGCATTGCTTTCATTTAAGGGGAAAAAAAAATGCTTCCATTACTTATTATCGTGTGACTTTCACACCATAAGTTAAGGCATTATTTCTTTTCTTTTTTTTAAAGCTCTTATTCAAATTGATTTCACTTACTTTTTATTGAATGTTACTTATTTTATTAGTAAGTTTACTTTCATTTAGCAGTTCTGCCATCTATTGACAGATATCTTAACTAATAACATGTTAGATTTTTTTTAAATTAAGGTGTAAAATTTAAAACCTTTTTATGTGTTTAGTTTGTACTCAGAAATTAATTATTTATATGCTTGCTTTTATGTCATCTATAAGCAATGCGGCATTACATCTCATAACATTCTAAACATTTTTTTTAACAGTTTAAATTTAAGCCTCTACATTAAACCTTTCACTTTAAATAACCTTTTTAAACATAATTGTACCAGATTAACATGATTTTAGGAAATAAAATTCTTGATGAAGATAGAATAGTTTAGTACATTAAATGTAGTTTATTATTATCTGTCTGTTTCAGAAAAATGGCCTTTCTCTTTAAAAAAGAAATTAAAAACTACACCTATTATTTACAGCCATGCCAATATCACATTATCAGTTGTAAGCCTTTATTTTTTTCCCACTTGTATTCAAATTGGCTCCCTTTATTTTACTTTCAAGGAAATTAAATTCTTGATGAAGACAGAATTCTTTAGTAAATTAAAACTAGTTTATCTGGATATTCCAGAAAATTAGCCTTTCTTGTTAAAAAACACTCATTACTCTCAATCATGACAAAATTACATTATCAGTTATTTTTCCCCCACTTGTATTCAAACTGGCTATACTTCTTTACTTTACTCCCCCCCCCCCCCCGTGCATGAGGAACTTTCAGCATATCCTGTATTCACCCTCTAGTATGAAGTATTAACTATTAGAAAATAGCATTTAAAAATAATCGAATATTAAGTATATTCTGTCGTGTTTATTTTTAACATAAATGATAGTTTTCTTATTTGTGGATCAAGTTAAAATAAGATCCCCCCCTCCCGCCCCATTTATATAAAATTCTATGTATATAAAGCTTTTAATTATGTCATTACTTATACTTTTTAGCAATATATCATTTTATTAAATTCGGTATTCGACCGAATATTCATTTGAACTTGTAACAAATATTAAGTATTCGGTGCATCTCTGATATTTAATATTTTTATTACCTTTTGTTTCCTGTAGCTTGAATGATGGCATTCATAATCACGAGAAAAAGTAAATCTAGAAGTTTCTTTCTGACGCGATTTTCGCAAATTCCAGGACGTATTTGTAATGCTCTGAAAATCAGTCAGCCACTTTTGAAAGTCCTGTTCACCAGATAATTTTATTCTTAATGAATAAGAGAATTTTTCTTCGGAAACATACGCACTTTCAGTAACTTTAAAGTCGAAATTAGGTGGCAAGAGATTTATTATATCACCGCTGATACTTTTAAAATCATTTCTCATTTCTGCCATAATGCAAATGTAAACAAAACAAAATGGGTTGCCGGTAGTGATGAGATACGTTCAACCAATCAGAGGACAGTATTTCTGCCGGTCGCCTTCTGAATGTGCACTTCTGAAATACGCACCCCGGACACATGTCCCAGAGTTACCCCATTCTTGAAAATTTTATGGGGTAACTGGGACACCGGGCATACATTTGAAAGATAAAGTAAATATCGCTCACTCGCAAGAAAAGGGACACATCTCGACAAAAGTAAATTTCACAGGAGAGGCAAAAGAAAATTTTCATGATCTTAATATAACTTGAAATTATAGCACTTATCTCTGCATGCAGGAGTAAAAATGTGCATAAAAGCGTAAAATCCTTAAGAATGAATACATACGATGAGGTTTGGAGGGTTGGACAAATTTACCTCCCCACACAATCCACCCCTCTTCTGCGGTCACGAATGGACAAATAGCGTAATAAAGTGATTTCCCGCATAACTACACCTATGAAACTTTTTGTGTAGCAAGACACACATATGAAAGACCTATTAGTGGAATAAAACGCAAAATGAATTTTTGCGAGATGCATCACTTTTCTTGCGGGTGAGCGATATGTATAGATACCTAATAATATTAATGTAGTTATATGCCTAATCAGATGTAAATTTCCAACTGGGCGAAAAATGTCCGGACCAGGATTCGAACCCGGGACCTCCTGGCTGAAGCCGCCAGTGCTTTGCCATTTGAGCTATCCCGGACGATTCTAGTCGAACTTTTTCACCCAGCTAACCTTGATGATTTCAGCATCTGGTCTGAAACGTGGTTCAGCTCAACAGAATAAATCACAGGTAACGGAACTCCAGAAATCGCTGGATTTGATTTGTTTACCAATTAGAATAATTGTGTTAATATTAATCTAGTATATGCCTAATATTTAAAAAAAAAGATTGTGTAATAAAAGTACTTAGAGTATTTTAATAAAAAGCCGAAGAAGTTCAACCATATTGACGTTGTTTTTTAAAAAAAGAAACGTAAATTTTTGACAAGCTATTACAGCAAAGTGAGAGTTATGATTGAGTTGACACACACTGTTTTAGGAAGTAGAGATTAAGGTGCATTGTTCTCAAAAGCTAAAACTTAAAAAACATCAACAGTTTTTTATAAAATAGCGTATGGTCCAGTTGCCTCGTGGGTCCAGTTACCCCAACTAACCTTACTGCATGTCCCTAATAAAACGGTCATGAGCGGTAATTTTGACAGATTCCAAATGAATATCTTTCTATTGGAACCAGAATACTTTTCATAAAATAAGTTATATATAAACTGAACAGAAATATGTTAACCCTTTCAGGCGCAAGTCATTTCTGCTCAAAAAATTTTCAAATAATTAATTCGCACCGTAATTAACAAACAAATTTATTTGAAAATAATCAACAGCTTTTTTTCACGTACATTATGAGATCGATATTGTAGTAAAATATTACTGGTGCATTTTGGCAATCGAGGACTTAAAATTAATCGTTTGCAGACTGCAAAGGCCGCCCCTCAAAGGGTTAAATAAATAAGTTAACTAGTTTTACTAACCATTCAGGTGTAAAATATTTTTATAAAACTTGACTAAAATTAATGTGCAAATAATTTCCGTTATTTCAGTCAGTAAGTTCTAGGTAATTTCGCTTTAACCTCTTCGAGGGCGGTGGTTCATTTTTGGACCACATAATTTTAATTGTTAAATGTCACATTGACACCAGAATACTGTTATGAAAAATTTCCTTTTATTAAGTGTGTGAACAAAAGCTTTTGCTTATTTTGAAAAAAAAATGTCTGTAAATTCCGGTGTCATTCACTCATTTCAGCATTTTCCGAATAAAAGTACCTCCCCCCTGAAAGGGTTAAAAAAACATATATTTAAAAGATTTATAAGTACCGCATTGGAATTTAAAATATTTGTGATGCATGTATTATTAATTCCGTTATCTCTGAAGAATTACTCCAGATTATGCAAAAACATTGGTGGAAATGAGTTGGGTTGGGTTGATTTTTGATGGCCAATTATCTACATGAGGGATATAGGCCTGGGGGGAAGTGCCCTGCGTGGGGGTCTTTCTAAGGAAACCTAATCGCATGGAAAACCCACAGCTCGAAGAAAACCACGTAAACTCCGAACGATTAGGCCGACGAGCGTGATTGGTTTCGAACCCAGCACCTCCCGTCTACCAGCTTCGAGAGCATAACCTCTCGGCCACTGGTAGGGCAAGGAAATGAGATAATTTTTTTTTAATGGAAAACGTGTTAGAACAGAATATGACAATATTAAAAAATAGAATTAAAACTCCATAATGAAATAGCATTTCAAAAGGAGACTGTATGAGTTCTAGTTTTGTGATTTATATTATGCTAAAGTTACATTATTAAATTTAACAAGAATAATAGAAATATAAAAGATACTGCTTACAGTCCATTTGAAAAACTTAGGCACACACTAAAATATGATAATAAAATGTGAAGAAGAAATATATTGAAATATTTCACTATAAATACTCACAATGTAATCAAAATGAACATAATAGAGATACGACAATGGTTACTTCAGCGCAATTTATTTTATAACGGCGAGATTTTTATTTTTGTTACAAAGCCACTGTCTAAATGTTCAGGCACACTATGCAAATATCAATAAAATCTGCATGGAATTTAACGAACCAACTGTTTTCTTTGAGTTGTATAACAACAAACATGTGCCGAAACCTTCGGCATATAATCCGCGTCTAAGATACATCTGCTTCGAGCTATCAATTTTATTTAACAATGGAATTTGAATAAGTACCGGGTAAAAACAGATTACACTTTCTTAAATTAAATTTCTGGGAGAAAACTGATTTATTTGAGTCGCAGCTTATACACCGCAAATAACGGTAATTTCCGTCTGTTATTTAAATGGAGTTATGAATAAAAAAGGAAGAGACGTATAGCGTACTGTCTACTAGTTGTGAGTGAAGTAACTGAGGAGGTTGTCACAAGACGACGGCCTTTTTTTTTTTTTTTTTTTTTTTTTTTGTAAATCTGATCTACAGTTTTTGATTACCACCGGGGCACACTTACCACCAGTAAAATTGAATAGAAAATTTCATCTTATTTAAGCGTCTTATTCATCGAAATAGTGTCTCTCAAATATGGTAAAATTATCTATTTACTAGATCTAGAGTCAGTGTATTTCACTGGTTGTCACAATATGGCGGAAACGCATGACATGACTTCCGCCAGTTCAAGTGAAAATCTGTTTCCCCCGATATTTTTGACCGAAATTTTGCATTGATAATGTGTTTAACCCTTTCCGGCGCAGTGCTTCCACGTCGGGACCACCTAATTTTTATTCCAAACTTACAATCGGCGCCAAGAATATTTTAATAAAATTTTGCTTTTACAATGAAATTTTAAAGTAACGAGTTTTTAATTTCTAAAAAAGTCGTTTGCAAATTCTGGTGTCAACCAATCGTTTCATCATCTTACGAACAGAATTCTCTATGCCGGAAATGGTTAAATAAGGAGAAAATTTCTATATAAATTTACTAGTCGAAGATTCCACGGTAGGTATTCAACAAATGCGGGCGCGGTTACAGTTGAAGCTTCGCTATTTTAACCGCTTCCCTTACCAATTTTTTTGAAAAAAAAAATGCAAAGAATCATCATATTTTTCAATTCCAATATTAAATATAAGGAAATTAAACAAAACTTAATATAGAGGTTTTTAGTTGAATTTTTAATTTTTTACAGGTTAATATATGAAAATTATTCCAGAGAGAAACATTCGCCTGACATACAATATTTCGAATGAAAATCAAATTTCAAAGTAATTGCTTAAGAAGTGCAAAAGCCAACATAGTGAAAAAGATTCCATGCCGGAACTCGAACCCGGGCCATCAGTATAGCGCACTGACGTTCTACCGACTAAACCACATGGAACGATACCCAGCCTGGAATATTTCTCACTATCATATGTTGGAAAGGCTACAAACGCAGCACAAGATAGAATATTTATCGTGAGCCACCGACCTGGGACGAACACGAAACTCAATTAAATCCAGCATCGATAGAAACTATATTAATACATGGAAATTTTTCCAGAAAGAAAAATTCGCCTTACATACAATATTTCAAATGAAAATCAAATTTCAAAGTAATTGCTTAAGAGGCGCAATGATAGTGAGAAATTTTCCAGGCTGGGTATCGTTCCATGTGGTTTAGTCGGTAGAACGTCAGTGCGCTATACTGATGGCCCGGGTTGGAGTCCCGGCATGGAATCTTTTTCAATATGTTGGCCTTTGCGCCTCTTAAGCAATTACTTTGAAATTTGATTTTCATTTGAAATATTGTATGTAAGGCGAATTTATCTCTCGAACTATATTATATAATATATAACTATATTAATACATGGAAAAATTTCCATGTATTAATATAGTTTCTATCGATGCTGGATTTAACTAAGTTGCGTGTTCGCCCCAGGTTGGTGGCTCACGATAAATATTCCATCTTGTGCTGCGTTTGTAGCCTTGTCAACATATGATAGTGAGAAATTTTGCAGGCTGGGTATCGTTCCATGTGGTTTAGTTGGTAGAACGTCAGGGCGCTATACTGATTGCCCGGGTTCGAGTCCCGGCATGGAATCTTTTTCACTATGTTGGCCTTGGGGCGTCTGATGCAATTACTTTGAAATTTGATTTTCATTCGAAATATTTTAACTGGTATTAAAACATTTAATTTTATAATCAGTTATCTCGGGTTATCTCCGGCAAATGAAAAAAAATAAATCTTAGTCTTCGTATGACAGTTTTGGAAACAAGGAACAACAGAAAGCTACACGTGACATTCGGCACACTGGCATCTGTTCTCTTTTGTTATTGGCTTACTTCTGGAATCACTTTTACAAAAGCATAGAGCACACTGTCTCATTGGATTTAAATTTTTCTCAGTAATAGGAATAACATCTGGAAATTGCCTTCAGGTTATCCTGAGTAGTGAGGAACTAATGCTGGCTCTTATAAATGTGGTAGAAAACTCGTCGCAATGATGTTCTGCTATTAGTTTTTCAACAAGTTCCATTCTAAGTTATTTAGGTCAGGGGTGGCCAATTGTGGGACGCTCGATACCACTAAAATTTTATCGTAATCATTGCCTTTCTAACCATCAATCCCTGCGATTCAAGAAGTCGACTTTTTCTGTAAAATTTTAGTGGTATCCGGCGTGCCACAGTTGTCCAACTCTGATTTAGGGGATCGTCCGAATCACTTGCACAATCGTCTTCCATAAGCTACTTACAGAAGAATCACTTCCACTATATTCAAAGTCCACCTCTTCATATTCACTATCTTAAAATTCATCTGCATCCCGTTTGCTTTCGTACGCAGTTGCCATTTTTTACTCTTTTTCAACGTAACTGTCCTTACTTATCCCGCGACCGCCGTACATACAATCGGGCATATCATGTGTCGAATCCCGTTATCCAAAGCTGTCCAACAAAATTTGGCAAATCACCAGCCAAAGCAGAATACTTTCTTTCTTTTTAAGCTTCAAGCTGAATACAAATGTGATAAAAAATTCGTACTGACAAATTCGGCTACGCCGTATATCTTGAAAACATGTACAACAAAAAAATTCTACAAAATTTATTTTTCAGAAATAGTGGTGCGAATGCAAAATAAAAATAGTCGCCAGTGGGAGCCGTGTACGCCCGAGTTTACTCGGGATCTTAATTAATAGCAATATATATATATTAATTCGAGATAACGCCGGATAATCAGTGAAGCGGTTAAGGCAGGGGTGTAAAAATCTAGGCGCCAGTGGTCAGTCCCTCATCACTAAATTTTATTAGTTTTCTTGGCTTAAATTTTATTAGCATTCTTACGTAAAATTTAGACGGAACATTCGAAGAAAAATAACGAATAAAATTTACTGGTGAGAAACTGCCCACTGGCTCCTAGATTTTTACACCCCTGCGTTAAGGATATGTCAGCTCCTCTTTATCGATAGTTCCATGGTTATTGGGGATAAGGAAGGCTATGGATATTACAAAAAAAGAATTGAGCTCTACAAGTAAGCGTTTTATTGAAATTTTTAGAATATTTAAATGCTCAAAGCGACGAATATATCAAATAGGTTCTAAAAACAGGATGGCAAGTTTCTTTTAATGTAGGAATAACCGCTAAAAAACATGGAGAAAACCAGCAGGATGAATTAGTGTTTTCCTACTAGCTTAAGAGATGGAAGAAATATTTTTGGAAATAAATTATTACATGTGTTATAACTTATATTTTTGGTGGTGTTCGTAAATGTATTTCTTATATATAAAATTATGAAAATTTTAATCTTATTTTAAATAGTTATTTGTGTACGCTGAATTTATATGTGTACCAGTCTCTGAGGTCATTCTACTTAACTGAACTATCACTTTTCATTTTGAAACTAGAGAAATTTTAATTAAAAAAAATTATCATATATTTGCATATCGATCAAACTAAGGCTCCTACAATTCAGGATGACTCAACCCGCCAATAATAATGGAAGTAGCAATATATCTTTTTTTTTATTTGTTTTTCTATGCGTTTAAACCTTTCAGAGGCAAAGTACTTCTGTTGCTAAAAAATTAAAATGATTTACTGACACCGGTATTTATGAAGAAATTTATATGAAAACAAGTAAAAGCATTTATTTGCTTGCATCATATAAAGCAAAATTTAATTTCTAAATTCTGGTGCCAATGTGGCAGTTGGAAATTAAAATTAAGTCCTATATATAATATACTGGTGCCCTTCAACGTGTTAATTGCCTGCAGGAGAAGAACGCCTATGCTTAAAAAGGGATTATCAGTGAATTTGGATTTGCCGAATGTAATAATAGAGATACAGAATGCCCTAAAAATAGTTTGCAATGTGAAATCGTTTATAGCTCAGATTTAAATGCCTCAATCGGCCCAGCCGCACACATAGTCTGTGGAACCGCAAGTACCTGGACTTAATTTTGACCGGTTTTCGCCGGTTTAGGGGTTGTAATTTTAAGATCACGCCAAATCAAAACACTCCATCCCCATCTATCTCTTACCGCCGTGACTGAGAATAGGGGAGGTAGGGGAGGTATGATACACTTTTTTTAACTAATTTTTTACAACCCTTAGAAACCTATATTTAAACAAACTTTTTGTGTTTTCTTATAAAGTGACCTTTTATTCATTTATGAAAAATATATTGAATTTAAAAAATAATCATTCAAAAAATGTATCCAATTATTGTGAATGGTCACTACTGTATCAAATCTCCCCATTGCTGACGAGTATTGATACACTAGCAAGGGAGGTTTGATACATTGTCATGTAAATTGAAAAAAAAATGCAGGCAATTCAGTTTATGTGTCATACACTTTTTTATGGTAAATCTTGAAATATTTAAGTAAAATTTAAAATGTAATGACATTGACATATGTTTGTTTCCGAAATGTTTTTTACAAAAATATTTAAACAATTGCTATTATTTAAACAATTCTATTAACACAATTTTTAGAAAAAAATAATGAAAAAAAAAAAAACCCTAGAGATCTTGCTGCAAGAAAAAATGAAGTGAACATTGCTGATTTGAAAACAATTTAACATAAATTTAGCACATTTAAGATTTATTTAACCCTTTCAGGTCAAAGCATTTTCAATGCTAAAGTGTTGAATAAATGAATGGCTGCACCGAAATTTACTAACAAATTTAATTGGAAATAAGAAAAGGGCTATATTTCACTTTCATATTAAATGGAAAATATTTTACAAAATGCTGGTGCAAATGTGGCGTTTGGGAATTGAAATTAAGTGGTTTCATAAACATACCACCACCCCTGAAATGGTTAAAAGAAAAACTAATAACTCTATCATTTTGGTAAGTAAAATCGGGTGGATTTAATGTTTTTTTAATTTGCCCTTCGTCAATTATAGAAACATCTTCATTTTCAGGCCACTTAAACTTTTTCCTTCTACATAACGAGCAAAACGAACTAACCATCTATAATCGCACTGCTTTTCTATTTAACCTACATAATGTCTATGAATAGCCTCTTTGTTCTTCCTTACCAATTTCAGTAGCTCTTGCTGTAAAACAATAATGAATATTACAGTACTATATTAGTTTACAACATAAAAAATGCATTAAATTTCAAATATACAAGTGTATCATTTCTCCCTAGCACTAATGTATCATTTCTCCCTAGCACTAATGTATCATTTCTCCCTATCATGCCTTATTGGATTTTCAATCACTTTGTATAAATGCAGTTGCAAAATGCCAATCTGCTTTCTGGTAAAACTCACCCTAACAATGCACGTTACAAATAAAACAAATTACAAGATATTATCTTCACAATAATAAGAGTTATGAAAGAAAATCAATATTTAAAAAAAATTACATTGACATTCCAAAAGACATCAAAATTAAAAGAAAAAAAACGTTGTCTGTTCTTCACTGCTATGCCGAGCTAATGATGGCCTCTGCTAATAAAAGAAGACTTTACATCTGTTACAATGGCTGTTAATGCCATTTGTTGAGAAAAATTGTCAATGTATCAACCCTCCCTATGTATCAAACCTCCCCTACCTCCCCTAGTTGCTGGCCAAATGGCAAGGTATAAATTCATCCTTATTTCCGTGTCACGTACGTGAAATAAAGATACAGAATATATATACGTAGCAGTGTTTAGTTTGACCACAATAATAGTAGTATTTTTGAATAATAATCTTTCTCATATTTTATCACAAATTTTACTTGATTAAACAAGGCAAAGTTTACTATTGAAAAATACTGGAATTTTTGTATTCAAATTGCATTGCTACACATCGTGAATTACTGAACAAAATAATTACAATAATCAAAGATATCGTCTTATTCTTCATTTAAACCTGCTCCTCCCTCACTCCCAGAGAGAGATACCTTCTTTAGGTATTCATGGGCTTAAAAAACCCAGCAATATTTCTCTATTTCATTTTTCCTCAATTTTCTCTTATTTATTCTTTTTTCTCTCTTTATCTCTGGTCGTGATTTCTTTTGTAAAGGTGCAGGTAATGCCACATAAGAGAATTTCATGCTGCTTACATCGACTTAATAAGAACTGTAAACCACCCACGTGTTTACCGCACGTGGCTATCAGTGTACACAGAAATGGGGATCCTGGCAGTTGAAGGATTCCAACACACTGTTTTGGCCTCTGTTTCAGGTACACAGGAGCTACATATTGGTCTCGTATCCATCAGTGGCTGTTCAGCTGACTTGTTACTTGTTAGGAAATGAGGGCAAAGTCACGTACTAATAATCTCGTTAAACCCCCCGCCAAAACAACATACATATTAAGCATACAAGCTTAATGCTGGAATCGGGCATAAATTAACACAGCTAAGGCATCTTGTGGACGAGGTTGTTAATCCACGTACGCGGGCTTTTAGTGCGACGTCATATATGACAGAATATCTACCATCTATGCGTATTTACTAAATCTTTAGTCACTCATGGAATACGAATCTTGTTTACCAGATTCACAGCTAAATAATGGCGTCGCGAGAACCACTTGACACCACGAAACTTTCTTCTCCATATCGAATCAAAGACTTTTCAGCTATTAATCAAGGTGATAAAAACTTTACAATTTTAGTGGTGTGAAGTAAGAAAACAGGCATCTTCCTGTAGTTCAACCCCATCCGCTACGTGGCGCGTGACCTCCTCTTTAATCTTGCGGTTATATCTCCCATTTAAGATAGGACGCTTAATATGTATACAGTTTTCCCCTCCGCCTTCCAATGGGTTCCAGTGTACCCGACAGGTACATTCAGAATATTTATTCAAGCCAGAAATTTCTTTGAAATAATTTAAATATATAAAACAGACAATAGTAATTTATATAGTTAAAAGAAATTCTGGTGTAGAATATTTTTATAAAACTCGAGAAAAATTTCCTGTAGTTCTAGGGTAAAGAGTGGAATAAGAGGAGTATCATATGAACTTATGGGCCCCAGTTAGCACTGGTGCACGAATGTGCATACCCTTGTTGGTCTCAGCAGTGTGTTGTGAGGCCGGGGTTTAAAATGATTTTTTTTTCTTCTGTGGATGGAAGTACTTTCTTATTATTCGCACCCATGTGGAGTGCAAGAAATTGTACAAAACACCAGATTCACTCGCATTTTTACAATTGAACGTACTGATAGTCTTTCTGAAAATTCTTTTATGCAAACTTCACCGTTTCTTATTTAAAAACATTTCTGTCTTTGGAGGTGGTTGTTCACATAAAAGAATGCAGTCTGGGGTTTTACTGGTGGAGGTCTCTTCAGCCAACAAATCACTATTTCTCTCACATTACACAGCAATAGGATACTTTTCTGATTCTTTTCAAGTGCATCAAACTTTAAATACAAGTCGTTGTGTGTTTTCTGAATCAGAAATTTTATACAAAAGGAACAACATCTACAAAATTTAAAAGATCGAAATGTCATAGATGTATGCTGTATCACTATTCGTCGGAATGAGCAAGAGGAAGCACATTGTAATAACTTTAACCGTTTGAGTTCGGAACTAATCTTGTGGATATATTCCAAAAATGCGAATGTGTCTGGGTATGTATGAAAAAGAATTAGTTGTAAGCCGACAATATACACAGAAATCGTACGCTTCGCCAGTGCAACCAGCTTAAATGTACACTAAGCTAAGACAACAAATAGGAGCGATATCAGCCTTTCCGCAATTTTAGCATTAAACAAGAGCGGCGCTATCGCGCTTCCCGCACTTTTGGCACATACCCACATAGCATTTTTAATTTGCAGAAAATTCGCAGAAGTCTTGCTTTGAAAACCTGCAAAGTTGCAGCAAGCTCAGCATGACATGACTGAAAGTTCATAACAAGACTGCAGCAAGATAACGCAAACGCTGAAGTCACCACACTTTGAATTTGCATCTAACTTGTCGCGCGTGTCAAATTCATGCTGTAGCAAATTTATTGCAAATTAACGGCAAACAAGTAAACAAAAATACTGCAAACTAGTAATCTTTCCATGCCACATTAACTGTTTATAACTGTTACACTATAAGTTTAAGCCCTTCAAAGGGGTCCATAGACCTAAGCAGGTCTATTGATGCATACGCACTGTTTACAACCATAAACAAGTTAGTGTAATATTTGTATTTTTCAATTCGAGTCCTTTTTTGGTATTTGATAAGTATAGCGTTTAAAAAAAAGGTTCTGTCAACCGAATAAAATTTCTGCAATTTCTGCGTATCTACAGATTGTCTATTCTCTCAACAGAGAGATTTTTTGCTTTCGTCACTTTCGTGAATTAAAGACAGTCTTGCCATCAGTTTCACAGCAAACTACTCATACAAGTGTGTGATGGTATACCTTTCGGGAGATTTGCTGCGAATTTCTCAATTCAAAATTGTCATGGCAAGACACTATCAGAAAAAAAAAATCAAACTTGCTGCTAATGTTCATGCTATCTGGGTAACAAGAGGAGCACTATCGCGCAACAGACAACAATCTAACAAGAGCGACAGACGGCGAATTACGAATTGTAAAAGGGCACCCGATTCAAAACATTTGGCATTAAAATAAAACGAGGGAAGATAATATCTTTTTTAACACATTAAACGCTGACGTTGAGTTTTTGCAATGTTATATTTGTGATTTTTTTTTAATTTTTCGATACCAGTAAAAGTGAAAAGTAAAATTTGCTTTGTTTAATTAACAAATTTCAGTGATTCTTAAAGTAAAAGTAAGTATTTAACGAAAAGCAATTTGAATGGAATAAAATTCCTGTAAAATATGCTGGTCCTTAATGGCTTAAAATAAAACGAAAATAATTTTAGATACCATAACAACAGCACTTTGTTTAAATTTTGTGCCGAAAGCATTTCGACACCTTCCAAGCAAACGTTCATAAAAACTTACAGACTGGCAGAAAGAGCGATAGAGAGCGGGGTAAAAATGTATTTAATTTCCTTTAAACAAATACGGGCCGCCCTCTGTGAATACATTTAATAAACATTATTTCAATTGGTCAAACTAACAAACATAGAATGTAATACAACTCTACTAAATAAATAAATATTGCGATTGAAAAAGAATGGTATTATATGTAAACAATAGTATTCCAAAAGCTTGTTGATTTAATATAAACATAATTATGCAAAGTTACCCCAAAGCAAGGAACTACTCTTACTGAATCTCATCGTCTAAAAGTGTCAAATGATGTATTTTCTTGAATTTTGCCTAAACGCTTAGGATACTCTGCCTATTTTTATAACATTTAAATAATGTTATGATAATGTTCATATTTATTCATTTTTATACGGTTTTTGTAATAATTTTACAGAATATTATAGGTAAATAATAATACTCTTTTGTTTAGTTTAATATTCTTATTTAATAAAAGAAATTTTATGGTTGTGACTAAACCCTTGAGACAGCCTTTGCCTCCCTCTCTTAACGGTGGTTGTATTTGAAACGAAAAGGCAAATTTTAATTGTAGTATATACTATATAATGATTTTGCTATTCTTAATAAACCTATTTCACTTACGAAACATTAAGCTTGAAAGTAAGTGCGGTTTTATAAAACGTATACTTAGAAGATTTATAAGTACCAGATTACAATTTAAATTGTTTTTGTACTACATGAATTATTCATTCCATTATCTCTGGAGATTTAGTACAGATTACGCAAAATGATTAATGGAAACAAGATAAGAAAACTATTTATGGGAGGCTTCTGCGAACAGATTATTTCAAATAGCACATTTTTGTATATTATGCATTGTAAATATAATCATCATATCTCATACATGAATCTGCATGTGTTTTCTTTTTAATATTCCATAATATAGATGTACAAAAATAACGTTTTTCCAATAAAACTTTCCTAAAGTATGTTATACTATTAAATGTCTTTTGCTTATTAACTTTTACCACTGCCGTTGCGGAGGTGTAGTCTTTCTTTGCAAAATTTGATTTCTGCACCATTAAAGGAAAATAAAATTTACCTTATTTAACCAGAACATTTGTGAAATTGTGTACTTGAATGAAACGTCTTTTAAAAATCTGGTGCCGTTCGAATAATATTTGTGTAAGAGACGCCGTAGCTTTAAGGGTTAAAGATTTATGGATAAAAATCCATTATTCTATCAAAATATATGATGGAATTTTGGCTCGTGTACATGAAAGTAGCTACAGGTCAAAGAAACTGCATACCGAGGGTTATCTTTACATTTAGGATACATTTTTTGTTTTACGCATAAAAAGTGGGGTAGGAACTACTTTTAAATTGATGTAAACGCATGATTAAAGTTTTAACTTTGTATTGGAATTGTCGAGCGTGCTTAAAATTGAGGCAAATCGAATAACTTTCCCATTCAGGTTGCCTTTGATATTAACCAATTAATGACCAGCATGTTTTACAGGAATTTTGTTCCGTTTAAAACAACGCTTTTTGTTAACCCTTAATGCGCGATTTTTTATTTTGTTTCGAAAAAATTATATGTGATTTTCTGAACGGTTTATTACACAGGAAAAAAAAATGAAAAAAAAAAAAAACAGAGATACATTGTTTATATAATACGTCAATCTTTTCTTCTGTTGCACATCAGCAATATAAGTAAAAACGACTGTCGTGTGGCTGAATGTCGTGTGGCTAAAATAATGCAAATTAGTAAATACTTTAATAAATATGTCTCCAAATACCTTATTTTATATAATTATTTATTTTATAAAACTTAATCTTTAACCCTTTAATTCCCATAATAGAATACGTTCTAGAAATTACGTAGTTCAGCGAATCTAACTTTAAACCAGAAAGTTTCAATGGTTAATTTCGCTTTATTTAACCCTCCGTCTACCAGACGGGTCCATTGGACCCGACAGGTACATACAAAATATTCATTCAAACCAGAAATTTCTTTAAAATAAACTAAGTATATAAACCAGACAAAAATAAGGTAAATAAATAAGTTAAATAGTTTTAAACAAAAATTCTGGTGTAGAACGTTTTATTAAAACTTGAATAAAATTCCCGGTAGATCTAGGGTTAAATACGGAATGTCTGTTTTTTTTTTATTATTAAAGCAAATACTGCTATTTTAATTTTCTGGTGTGAATTAGTTATATGCGAATAAAAAAAATCTATTAAATTCAAAACAGTGTTGTTTGCATATATGCAAAGCTGCACACTAAAGGGTTAAACTATTTCTTCATGAATCACTAAAATGTGTTAATTAAATAAGCCAAATTTTACTTTGCTCTTTTACAGGTACAATATATATATATATATATATATATATATATATATATATATATATATATATATATATATATATATATATAATGTTGCGAAAACGCAACGTCACTCTTTAATGGATTAATGTTATTCTTCTTATATTCACTAATGCAACTTTAGCATAATACCACCAGTAGTGGTCTACTTAAGGACATTTATCTAATTATTATTCTAGTGTTAATGAATTTCAAAAGTTGTATATATTTTTAACCTAGTGCTAACCTTCATGTATCAGAGTAAATATTCAAAGTTTCAAAATATATTATTCTGAAAAAATGAAAAATAAAAAAATGTTACCTTCCTCTATGCTTCCAGTAGTGGGCATAGTAAATTTCTGATGTATCGGGTGTCCCAAAAATGACTGATGGATTTTAAAATTCCATAACTTGCAACGGTGGCAGATATTAAAATGTTCTTGCAGGAAGGTTATGTATGATGTCAGTGGTTTTTTAAAGATGATTCTTTATTTTAGCTCGAGTATCAAACAATAGATGGCGCTGCGAGCAATAGATACCAATTCCAGACCCGATTTTTGGTGCTTCAGGATCCACTCAAAACATTTTAATCTCCTTTATTCGCATGGGAGAAGAGAGGGGCCGAAAAATCGAGCCTGGATTTAGCGTCTATTGCTTACAGCGCCATCTATCGCTGCTATTTGTAACTAAAACTGGTAATCGCAGCATAAAAACTCCTGACATCTTACATAACCCTCCTGCAATTTTTTTTTTAAATATCTGTCGCCGTTTGCAAGTTATTGAATTTAAAATCCATCAGTCATTTTTGGGACACCCGGTATGAACCTTAAGTTTTTGGCTTATCCAACAAATTACTTACAATGTAATAGAGTATATCAACAGAAGTTTAATTCAAAATGAAACATAATATTGAAGAAACAATATTCTAGATAAAAACTTATCTCTGAATGAAATCTCTAAATATTTGCCGTAAACTCTGTTTTTGAAGACACTCTAGAAAATAAACAAATGTAACAGCAGATAAAAAAAAATTATTCCAAGCCCTTTATGAAAAGTTAACATAATATTCAGATTTCTTTCAGTCGTTTTTCCAAAATACATTTTGGGCTTGTTTTTAAAATGAAAAATCAGCTGCCCACTAAAATTTAGTGGCCACTATAAGTGCATTTTCCTTATAACAAATAGAATAATTATTTATTATAATTCTTTTGTCTCTCGGTATAAGAACAACAATGTAATGTCAAAATGAAAATAAAGAGAGAGAAAGAGAAAATACCTCAGATATTTTAAAAACAAAACCTTCCTTAAAAAATCCATTCGACAGGTAATAATTTTTTCTATGTATTATTGTTTCAAAAATAGGATTTGTGAGTCATCCTCATATGGAAATTGTACCAAACTCTAAAATATTCAATACGAATACCAAATTTTGACAGTATATTTGTTAATTCCGTTAAATGTTACAATCATGAACCAAACAGAAAGTCATTTAGTAAAATAGTTTAGGAATTATAAAGGTTTAAAAATTTTAACTTCTATTATTTTAAGCCTTTTTAACCCTTCCAGTGTCAAGTAATTATATTTCTGTAATGGAATTCACACCGGAACTTAAAAAAAAAAATTGCTTCAAAAAAAAGGAAATGTTTTAAAAAGCAACTTTTCACCACCAAAGTTATAAAAGATTTCATTAAAAGTTTCTGCGCAAATTTTGATTAAAATTAGGTAGCATATAATGCACCGGCGCTCCTTAAGGTGTTAATCATTGCAAAACCTATTGAAATGTGGATAATTTTACAACCATAACTCAAAAATTATCTCACAGAATCATCTGTAATTTTAGATTCACATTTAGACGAACATTACAAACATTAATGATACACGAGATATTCCTTTCTTAATTGCTGTCTAATTTTAAAATAAAAACATAGATTTTAATCTTATAAAATCTTGTAATTTTCTTATAATTATTCATAAAATTGTTTCCCAATGGTAACCTGAAACTCAAAAGACAGTTCCGTTTTACAAAACCTATATTTAAAAGAGTTATAAATACCAGTTTGTAAGTTGAAAGCTGTTTTACTACCTGTATTATTCACTCTGTTATCTCTGGAGATTTACTGCAGATTACCCCAAAGAATAAATGAAAACAAGATAAGAAAATTATTTATGGAGAACTCCTTCTAATAGATAACATCATTTAAGCTTCTTTTCACTTTTTATGCATCGTAAATGTAATCCTAAGATCAGATATATGATTCTGCATGCGATTTGCATAAATATATTCAATAAAATGAAATAAAAGATGTATTTTCTGCTGAAATAATATTTTAAGAAATATTTATTCAAAAAGTTTTACATTGTTAAGCATCACTTATTAAAGATATTACTTATTTGGGAAGAGGTGGCATAATATTCAGTCTACTTCATTTAAATCCTAATTTGTAGCTGGCGCTTTGAATAAAATTACGCTTTTACAAATTACGTGATATAAACAGAGTTGCCAAGTCTCCGGCTTTGTGCACAGTGTTGCCAGATGGGCTACTTTTTTATAAATCAGATTCTTGATTGGCACCACTTTTTTGAAGTGGTAAAATGTGCCTTATTTAATGACACATTAATTAAGGCAAAAAAAAAGCGAATTTTACCGTTTCAAAAAAGTGGTGCTAATCAAGAAATTTGAATTTTAAAAAAATAGCCTACTGGCAACACTGTTTGTGCACACCAATATTATCTTAGAGAAAATGCTGTTGTTTTATATCGAACAAATGTTCCAATTAAGAAAAAGAACATTTCTTGTATTAAAATACTGGTATCTAAAAAGCCGGAGACTTGGCAGCTCTGTATAAAGGAATTAAAATTGAACCTATTCTCAAAAACAGGGGTGTCAAACTGTGGCCCGCCTGATACCAGTATTTTTTTAATGAAATAGTCGATTACTTGAATAGCAGAGATTCGATGATTAGATCAGGCAATGAAAACTATAAACTTTTAGTGGTATCCGGCTGGCCACTGTTCGATATCCCTACTTAACAGTAATTGTTCGTAAATTCTTGTGGGTTTTATCGTTTGCGACATAGTTTCATGAACTTTGAACTCTGGTGGTTGAATTACTTCCCACTTAATTTTAATCCCCAAATGTCATAATGGCACTAGAATATTCGACCAAATTGATTTGAAAATAAGTTAATGCTTTTTTTCCCCTGTATATTTTAAACAGAATTTTTTGTTTGCAAAATACTGGGGCCAATGTGACAATTAAGAATTTTGAAGAAATTCAGCCACCTGAACTCAAAGGGTTAAACGATTAACTTAAAATTACTATGTGTTTGAATAATATGATCAATGTATCGGGTTGGTTACTTTTTAAAAAGCCCAGATTAAGTGATCACAACAACGTTTTACAAATAGTATGATTCACCTTATTTTTGCATTATTTAATCTTTCATGATATAAGGCGTATATTTCTACTTTAAAAAAGTTGGGTAATCAAGAAATCTGAATTTTTTTAAAGTAGCAAAATGGCAACACTAAATCGGCTCTAAATCCAACATTTTCATGTGTTTTGATAGAATACTTTCAGCGAAATATATAATTGCAAATAAGCCATTGTCCGTGTACATCTACAATGTTTACAATATTAACCCATTAAAACCTGACGTTGCGTTTTCGCAGCATTATGTTTGCGATTTTTTTATGTTATTGTGAATTTTTTTTTCAACAAATTTATTATCATATATTTAATACATGACTTTTATATTTAAGAAAAAAATTGTTAATTGATTAGAGTTTTAAAAAATTAGAAATATGAATGAAATAGTACAGGATGTTTTGAAAAAAAAATATTGATAAATTTCGGATCATGGTCATAGATTCACAATAAAGAATAAAATAAAATTCCGCAATTCAAGATACGGATATGGTAACAGTCAAACTATAACTATGTGTAGTAAATGTAATGTACCGTTACAAAATAAATGTTTCAAAGATTTTCATATCGCAAAAATGTAGTTTATTTTAAATGACATTGCGTTTTCGCAACATATCATATCTCACATAAAATTTTAAAAAATTATAATATGGCCTTTTTTTTTCTCTTAATAAGTCATTAACATGTATAAAATAAAATTTTATTTCATTTGCGTCAAGTATAAAAAGGTGCAGTCCTTAATGTGTTAATAGGTGCAGAAGATCCTTACACACATTAAGTGTATTCGGAAAAAAAAATATTTTCCCATGCTGAACAATGCGAAATTTCAGGTCACATTAAGAGATTCATTTTTAAATTTAAATACATTGCATTTGCAGGCCTTATTATTGATTTTTAATCGAATGTCTCGAATTGAAGTGATTTGTAATCGAATGGTTTTTCATATTTGTCAAATCACTTACATCTTCAGTTATAAGACATCAGTGTATCGTATTTTTTTATTTAACCCTTTCAAGCGCAGTGATCCCATGTCGGGACCACCCAATGTTAATTTCTAATTTACAGATATAAACCAATAATATTTTAATAAAATTTTGCTTTTATAATGAAAGCTTAAAATATCAAGTTTTTACTTTAAAAAAAGTTTTGTTGTAAATTCTGGTATCAGTCAATCATTTCATCCTTTTTCGAACAGAATTTTTATGTGTCGAAAGGGTTAATGGTGCATAAAAAAACATTTCTTATATCTAAGTGGCAATGATTCAGATTTAAATGTATTATAAAAATAGTAAAGAAAAGTTGATAAATTTAAAAAAATGTATACTACTAGGTTGTACACTGGTATTTCTTAGCATATTTTTCTGGGATGAAATTTTGAATGTACTGAACATTTCATGAAAGCAATCGCTATCTCATAGAAGTAAGAAAATATTATTTAACCCCTTGAGGGGCAAGCAATTACGTGTGTGAAATGCTGAATTCCCACGAATTCAAATGAATTCCAGTACATTCAGTAGTGAACAACAAAAGAGTAAAGAATTGGCGCTATTATTCGAGTTAATAAAAAAAGAAGGTAGTAAAGCTAATTTTGACATAAAAAATGGAATTTTAGTAAAAAAGAAATTAACCAAATTAGGAAATGAGGTGTATCTTATTGTTCTACCTGAAACACTTAAGGAACAAATCAAGACAATGTGTCATGAAGGGACTTCTGCTCATTTGGGAATTTTTAACCCCTTAAGGGGCAAGCAATTACGTTTGTGAAATGCTGAATTCCTACCGGAATCTTTGATAAATTCTATTTCAAAATAAGTAAACGCAATTTTACGGCTTTTTCCCACCAAAGTTAGAAAACTAAAATTTAATAAAATTTTTCTGGTATAAAACTTCATTAATCGTATGTGATATATAATATATACCGGTGCCCCTCAAGGGGTTAACCCGTTGGTGTAAGTTCCAACTATTACGCGTTTTTGTACCACAAAAATTTAATAGTAATTTTTTCCTTCTGTATTCGCAATATTCATGAGTTGTTCGGCTTTCGCCCAAAACACTCAACACAATACCAGCTACTTAGAGTTGTTGAAATTTAACGCAAGATTCGTGCAGCTGCTATATTTCTTGATGTCGCAAAGGCATTTGATAAAATCGGGCATGAAGGCCTCATATACAAATTACTTAAGTTTCGATCTCATCCCAGACTTATTCACTTAATATTCTCGGACCTTTGCGACCGCATTTTCCGCGTCTGCATAAACAACATTTTATCTGCCATATTTCTCATCCTAGCGGGCATCCTTCAGGGGAGCGTTTTGGGCCCAGTATTTTTTAGCATCTTCTTCAACGACATCCAACGCTAATTGCGCACATGCGCACATATATAGCCCTTTATGCGGACGACACCTGCATTTACTCCTCAGCTCACCACCCGTACAGACTTTACATGCACCTGCAGACTCACATTACCAATTTACTGAACTGGTGTATGTTATGGCGAGTCCTAATAAATGAAAATAAGACTTCAGCAGTATACGTCTCTCGCAAACTAGCATACGATAACAGAATAATAATTAATGACACTGTCATCCCTTGGATAGACGATGCTAAATATCTAGGGGTCGTCCTTGACCGCAGACTAACTTGGAGTAAACATATTCTTTCTATCAGGCGGAAAGTCGCTGGAGCTTTCAACTCACTTAAACCTCTTCTAAATAATAAAACCCTCTCGGTCCACAATAAACTTATCCTTTACAACTCCTATATCCTCCCAATTATGACATATGCTAGTCTGGTCTGGGGCTTCACCAGTACCTCTTCAATGGATAAACTAAGTCGACTGCACAATAGGCACCTGTTTACCATACGTAACTCTTCTCGTTACTTACGCAATACCACAGTCCGCAAGGATCTCAAAACCATCACCTTACGTAAGCGCATCAATGATCTTGCTAAAAACTTCTACAGCAAAATTTATGATCTTCCCAATGAAATTGTAGCGGAGCTACCGGATTATGACGTCTTCGAGCCCCATCACCGTAAACGTCACGGTGTCTCCATTATTATGGACACCCAGTGAACTTTTTGTTCACCACACGAAGATTGCTAACTGTCTATTCTTTCATTTTTTATAGCCTTTTTATATTTTCTTATCGGAAAAATAATTAAAATAACTATATCTTCTCTATGTATATTTAAATATATAGGGGGAAATGTATCGCTCTGATTAGAGCCTTTTTTGTTAATGTGGCTTTTGCTGCCTCTTTTACAACTTTTCCTGCCCAAGCTTGGTGAGAGTAACTCTGAACAGTGCTAACTTTTATCTCTTTTTCATCATTTTCTTGTTATATAGTAATTTTATAACTTTAGCTATACCTTTTATTAAGATTTGTATCATTTATCTTACTTGAGTTAAATTTTAACTTAATTTTTAACTCTAAATTTTCCAATATTTTTACCTTTACTTTTTCTTCAATTTTCTTATTCTTTTTCTTTAAGTAGTTTTAAACTACAGTTATACTTATCCCAATGGCTCACACATACATAAGACAATTCCATACCTGCCAACTTGTACGGATTTTGCAGACCACTAAAATTTTGTAGAAATTTTAGACTTATTTAAACGTTAAAATGGCTTGAATTTCAGTGATCCGATTAGCTAAAATTTTCTATTAAATTTTAATGGTATGAAAAATCCGTACAAGTTGGCAGCTATGCAATTCAACTATAGTCTGGGTGTTAAGCTGATCTCAGCTAGGAAACTCCTCAATGCTGCTGACCTGTTTAGCCGAACAAGTAAGATCACAATTACTATTGAATTTTTGGTACAAAAAAGCTTAACAGTTGGTAGCTATGCGTTTGAGGCCTGGTGTCCTGCTAACACTTTCAAGGGTGGTGGTTTCAAATGCGACCACTTAGTTTTAATTCCAAATTGCCAAATAGCACCCTGAAGATTTTAATACAATTATACTGAACAAAAAGAAAGCATTTATTTTTTAAGACAATTGTTTGTAAATTTTGGTGAGAATCAATCATTGTGCCATTTTACGAACATAATTAATCTGCGTCTCAAGTAATTGACCCTTAAATGCATAGTGATGCATATCTGCATCACTTTTTATTTAACTCTTAGAAACCAATATATTTATATAGAAATATTAATCATGTAAAAATTACAAAAATATGCCAGTCAATAAAGTGAAAATTCTATCTTAAAATTTCTATATAAGAATAAAAATTACAATTCTAGAAGAATAATTCATGCATTTAAGGGTTAAGTTTTACAAAATAAAAATTTATTTAGTTATGACAGTAGTTTTTACTTGCATTGCAGATGTGCAACATAAGAAAGGGTTAACGTATTCTACGAAAAATATATCTCTGATTTCTTTCATTATTTTTCCTGTTTAATAAACATATCTGAAAATCATACATATTTTTTTCGAAAAAAAATATCATGCATTTAAGGGTTAAGAGAATATGTCTGTCAATTGAGAATTATTTTGCCTAACTAGCACTTATTTTTTCATTATCTCCTAGTATTAATAACAGTATTCTAATCCGAATTCTGTTATAAATGTGAAAGTGTGAAAAAAATGGCTAAAGTCAGCGCCAAAACGGATGAATAAATTCCTTTGTTTTCATTACCCTTTGTATTCCTGTTATTTTTACAACGTGAAAAATGTTCATTTAATAAAATTTATATATCTTATTAGTTTGTAATACATAAAATAAAAGTGATAAAAAATAAAACCTACATTCAGTCAAATGTAAAAATGGAATATTTTATTCAGTTTGTAATACAGTGGCATTTCAAAGAAAAGAAAATGTAAAAAGTTATTTGTCAGTTCATTAACCCCTTAACTGTTTTTTTTTTCTCAATAAATTAAAAATAATGACCCGGTACCACTCCTTTTTACTAAGTATTTGGCTTTGTACAGCCGAAAAAGGCATGTCATTTAACAAATCAAAGATTGCAGTTAAAATTATGTGGTATCCAAATGCTTTTAGTATCGAAGATAGCAAACTCTTTTTTGCCCGAGCGGCAGTGGGGTAAAACTGTTAAGGGGTTAATAATAGGTATAACAATGTTAAGCTTATTAAAAATATGCCTGATGCGTAAAACTCCGGACAAATTGTATCTGATTTTTTATAACCACTATCTCATTGTAAATGTAATATTCAAATTATAAATTCTGAGATTAAGTAAGGCGAAGATTAATATTCAGAAATAACGATTATAAAAATCCAGAAGCATAATTTCCCTGAAAATTAGTATTAGTCATGTTACTTATATTACGCCAATATTTGCAGTCATCGCAAACAATATTGCGAATTTAGCTGAATTCCCAATTCAAAATAGCTACCAGACATTTAAAATAGTAATTTTCACTTTCTTTACTCGATGAAAATTAGCCATTAAAAATAGTGAAAATTGTTATTTAGTAATCATGGTATATATTTTGAAAAAAATATATACGCTATATTTTCAACACTGATCGCTATCACTAATACTTTAACCCTTTGTCCTCGAGAGCTGATTCTCACTTACCGCTAGTGTTGCTAAATGTCCCGCGTAAATCGGGGTTCCAAGTATTTTTCTGTCATTCTATAAATTGAATAACTTCTTTTGTCAAGCTAGCATCTGAATTCAGACGTTTTCCTAATCTGTTGACAAAAATGAAGGCTATTTAGCATAATAAACGAACCTTTGAAAAAAGTCTGTTATACTTTATAAAAAATATTTTTTGTAGTTAAAAATAACAATCAGTTATGCATTCCATAATTAATATATTCTGTGCACCTTGCGTTTATTTGAAACTAGTACCAAATGCACTTGATTTATAAGTAAATGTGAGGTTAGGGGGACCCCCCCCCTCCCCCTGCTCCCGGAATAAGTTTTTAACACTTTGGACTCCGGCGTCTCTTGCAAAAATTTTATTCAGTCGGCACCACTTTTTTAAAAGAAGTTTACTTAAAGTACACAAATTAAAAAATGCTCGGATAAAATAAGGCAAATTTAATTTTTCTTTATTACTGGTGCCGAAAACAAATTTTGCAAAGAAACATGATTAATTTTTAGGGTTAAAAGGATTAATTATTTTATATGATGCACCCTGTGTAGAAAGTTTAAACTGACACCAAATATACATGGGCGGTAGTATTTTCTGCATAAAAATTAAGGTGGTCAATGAAATATTTCGATAGATTCTTAGATAAAATGTTAAATTAAAAACAAGAAAAATGTAATAAAACATGCTCTTTTGTTGAAAAAAAAATCTGAAAACATTATCCACAATTTGTATGTTAATATTATAGATCCTTTATTTTTTTCTTTGGAATCAGACCAGCAGTTTCGTCACTATGCACTCCCAAAACGGACATTAAGGTTCATACCCCCCCCCCCCCCCCCCATGGCCTTGAAGTATAATCTTCAAACTGGAGAGAAATTCATTTCTTTTTAAGGGCTATCGATTCATGTAGGACTCAACTTGGTTGACTCAAGGGCATATTTTACTAAGACACCCGGCTATACCCTTTGCTTTTTAAAATGCAATACGTGTTAGGTACTATTTTACTAAACCGTTTACAACAATATTTTTTATGCATTTGTAAATGCAAAAAAGTATTACGTTAAACAACTTTGCAGATTTTTCTAATTCATTTGTTCCAATATTACAATGATGGCTTACTTCCATCTTTGAAACAGCCATGAATATGATGATTTGAATAGAGATAGATAGCAGTAATATTTTAAGAAAGTAAAATTTTTAAACTGATAACTACCGAAAAATCACAATTGTAGGCCCCCCACCATCTTTCAAAAGCAAAAGAAGTTAAATTTGAGGAATAGGTGTTGGGGGGGGGGGGGTTATATTCGAGATTTTTTTTTAAATCATTAAAAAACACTTCTTTATCATTAATTTTAAAGTAAATAAGGTAAATACAGGAGTGAGAATTTTTCGTATTTCGTCAGATTTCCGATAAATATTATCTAAATGCCACCTCCCTAATATCTCCTTCAAACAAAAACCCAAAAGCTAAATTAATTTTTTTTTAATTTTTTATGTTATTGCAACATTTAATCAATAATCTAAGCATCTCCCCACCCCAAATCTGCTTATTGTCATTTTATAAATATTTGCTTAAACATATCACCCAGAAACTAGAGAAATATATATATATATATATTTCTTTCGGTAAATATAACAGATAATATAACTAATAATTTTTATGACCAATTAAAATCAGAATAAAAAGCACGTCAAAGGATATTTTTCCTTGTGTTCAATTGTGCCCCACGTATGCACCACGTGTGTTCATAACTATCCCGCCGGTGGGCCATATGTGAACAATTTTTTTGAATTTATAAAACTATTTTCAAAAGTAAGAAGAATTATAGAGGTTATATATAAAATATTACCATCTGTAAAAAAAGTTGTGTTTACTATATTAAATAGATTTCGTTTATAAAAATTAATCCTGTTATGAGAAAAAAACTATATGCGAACTGTTCACATGTGCCTCCATCTCCACTAAGTAAAACAATTCTATCAACAATTACTTTCCTCTTATAAACTGTAAAAAAAATTAAGTAAACTTTGTATCATATATATATATATTTTTTTACCTGAATGAATACTTTTATATGTATGTAATATTAATTAAGTGTATTTACTAATAGTAAATAAACAGCAATGCTTAACTGTAAAACACATGAAAAATAATTTTATTCAGGATTTTGGTTCAAATACCGCACTGTGCACCGGTCAGAATGACCTAAAATTTGACCGGAATATGGGAGAAATTGTTCGGTATAAGAGAAAAAAATCAAAATTTTAAGAATATATGGAGTTTTACTCGTTATAATATGCAAAATAACAAACGTGTCATGTGTTCCATACATTGAATTTGTTATAAAAGCACGAGTTAGCTCCCGTTTCCCTCACATTGCGCCTGAGAAGATCGTCTTGACCCTCTCAATAAAGGATTGTGCTTTGTTTGTAAAGCTGTTTTGCAAGAACGGGCGACTGTTCGGCAGTAGTTCTGAAGAAGTTCCGGACAGTAAAGAGTATGAAAAAAGGCTGTGGTCCGATGTCTGCGAACGATATCTGTCTTTACAAAAACGGGGACTGTTCGGCAGTAGTTCTGAAGAAGTTCTGGACAGTAAAGGGTATGAAAAAAGGCTGTCGTCCGATGTCTGCCAACGGGCTGGGGAAAATGATTAAGAAATTCGAAGAAACGGGTTCAATTAGAGTGAAAACTGGCAGAGAGAAGAAACCAATTACTTCGACGGCAGTAGAAGAGGCAGCCACATAAAATTTTATGAAACATCCTTCAATTCCATCCATTCGGTCTTAAACCAGTAATGCTTCATTCTACTAAAGGTAACATTGTGGAGCCGATTTACGGAATCTTTTACGAAGGGCCATTCTTTTTCGAAAGATGGGTCATGCGGATCTTGTTACCTGTACTGTCAATAGTGAATGCTAAGAGACACTTTTGCGCACCCACTTCATTCCAGAACTTCTACAGCGTGCATGTGTAGGTAGCATTATGAAATATGGCGCTCGTCCATACATTGGAAATCCAGTGAAGAAGTTGCTCAAAACGCATTTCGGAAATAATATTATTTATCAGAAATCATTTTTCAACAGCGTGGCCGCCAAGATCATCTGATCGTAATCCTTGTGAATTGTGGCTGCGGAGTTATCTGAAAATTACTCTATATAGTGAATCGATAGCCAACTGAGATGAATTGAATACACGCAATGTGCAACATATAACTATAGATATTCCACAAATAAAATAAAAGACAATTGCTATTCAAAATTTTCCGGTGTGAATTCCAACACTAGTGAGAAGTCTGTCGATTAGTGATGACGTCAAACTCGTGTCCTCTGGCAATGAATATTTTGATGCCAGCGGCCGAACCCATTTACGTTATGGAGAGTAAAGCACCGCACCTACGGCGAAAATTTCGAAATATTATTTTCTGACGCGTTACCATTACCCCCTTCTTCGCGTATATTTAAGTCAAATTTCAGGTCATTCTAACCAGTGTTGCCCACCATCCCGGGAATACCAGGCCTACGCGTGGACACAAAAAAGTCGGATTTTTTAGGAGAGGATCAGGGGAGTAATTATTCCAAGCACGGCGCATTCGTCGGATCTCCGCTCATGTTCTGATAAGCTCGGTAGATTAAGAACGTACTGATCTGTAATGTGTTGGAAGTGGCGGTTAACTGTACCATGTAACGCGTATTTTTGACGCACAAAATGTATTAATGTATTTTTTTTAAATATGTAGATATGTACATAAAGGATTTAAGTACGTTTATTATTATTTTTTCTATTTCTACAAACGCAATAATGCGTCACTCGCACACTGTTAATAAGAAAATATTGCTTGTGTGAAGGTTTGTAAACTTTAAAATAGTATTTGTTTGTCTTTTTTTTTGTCTTCACAGCCATAAAAAGAAAAATAAAAACAAATAACTGGATGCATAAACCGTGCCGTGTAGCAATCGCAAAATGCATGAAATTCGTCAGACCTACGATCACGAGCGCATGTATGAGGGCTTCGTTCACAGGAAACGAAAATAAAATAGCTGGACAAATCAACCTTACAATGTAGCAATCTCAAAATGCATGAAATTCGTTAAAGATCAACAACGCACATATGAGCGCTTCGCCTCCATAAATATCACTGGTTGCATCAACCTCGATATCTAGCAGACTCAAAGTCGATTAATTTTGTTAAATCCTTGATAACTAACCCATGTATTAGCACTTCGCACCCATAAAAACAAAAGCAAAAACAAAACTGGATGCATCTACGTCGTTGTATAGATATCTGAAAAATGCATGAAATTCGTTAAAACTTCAATCTGTGTAACGAAGATTAAAAGAACATTCATTATATAAATTGCTAATATTGTTTAAAATTATTTTTTGTAACGTAATTAGATATTGGATAATAAAAACTTTCGACTTTTTCATTCAAATTATTTTATAACTTTATCAACCCTTTCCGGCACAGTAATCTCACGTCGGGACCACCTAATTTTACTTCGAAACTTTGCACCAGGAATATTTTAGTAAAATTTTGCTTTTACAATGGAAGTTTAAAGTATCAAGTTTTTAATTTCCAAAACGTCGCTTGTAAATTCCGGTGCAAGTCAATCATTTCACCATTTTACGAACAGAATTTTTCTGTGCCAGAAAGGGTTAAATGATGAAAAATGAAAGTTTCCATACTTCCAAACATTCAGCTGATTGGATACGAACAAGGGTTTTACTGTACTGCACACAGACTATAGACCACATAGCTACTGAGTACTCACTCCGAAGCAGATAAAGGAAATTTTAATTCACCGACCACCGCTTCGAAGAGATTCAAAGTCAGTATGGTCTGGATCAGTGTTGCCAGTGGGCTACTTTTTTTAAATAGTAAAATTCGCCTTATTTAATGACATATTAATTAAGGCGAAAACAAGGGGAATTTTACCATTTCAAAAAAGTGGTGCCAATCAAGAAATCTGAATTTTAAAAAAGTAGCCCACTGGCAACACTGGTCTGGATATGTGAATCTTTTTAGCCAATCAGAACGGTTCAGGATCTCATCGAGAGATCCGACGCATGCACAGTGTGTGGAATGATTACTTCCCTGATCTTCTCGTGGTTTTTTTTAATCGCTTGTGCAGTCCCCTGAATTTAGACACCAGTATTTTCTAAATGTTTGCTTTAGGCTCTTTAGTCTCAGAAAATAAGGCGGAGAAAACTTTTAGAAATTATTGGTATTCAAAATCAATGGTCCATACAAACAATAAAGAAATTCACTTACGACAACCACCATTTTCGTGTCAGTGCGTTATAAGCCTAGTATTCAGGAGGCGGTTCATTGGCAAAACCAGACGATTAAATTTAAATTTTTACTGTAATTTTTAAAAGCTAAACATTGCACATTTTCAAATTTTACACAGTAGAATAATGAAGCTATAAATAAAGAGGATTAGAGAGATAGCGTAGTGTTAACCGTCTACAAGTGAAGTTACTGAGGAGTTTGATACAAGATTGAGGCTGTTGATAGTTTATATTTGATCAGAGCCAGATTAACGCGAAGGCAAACGTCAACCAATAAAGACAATAGAGTTTTTTTTCTTTATTTATGACAGAAATTCTTCAAGAATAAGGCGTTTAAAAAAAACGAAAATTTTTATTATAGTTCACTGGTGGAAGTTTGCTTTGGCAGCACTATAATTCACTGACAGGAAGATTGTTTGAGTTGTCACAATATGGAGGAATCACAGGGCTTGACTACTGCCGGCACAAACTTCCACCAGTAAAAAAAATAGATATTTTTGCCTTAAACCTGACGACATGATTTTGCATGAATAAGGCATTTAAATAACGAGAAATGTTCTATTCAAATTTATTGGTGGGAAATGTCCAGGCGGTAATCAGGCCCCGTGGAACCGGTTGCAGTGGAAGCTTCCCCATTGTAAGTATATGTCAATTAGCTTTTTATTCTTAGTTCCATGCTTCGAATATGGAGAAAAAAGTCCTTTCAAATGCAATTTGCTTGAAAACTCCATGGAATTTACTAATTTTTTATGGTTTTAAGATAATATTCCTGCATGTTGTTTTAACCTAAGGCATGCGCAAAAGCATTTCGGGCTTGAGCAAAAGCATAGTTTCTAATGGAGTTATGAATACAGAGGAGGAGCCATATATTGTACTGTCTACAAGTTGCGACTGAAGTAACTGAGGATGTTGTCTCACGATGGCGGCTGCTTTTTTCTAAATTGGATCTACAGCTTCTGAACACCACCGGAGCAAACTTACCACCCGTAAAATTGAATAGAAAATTTTGCCTTATTTAAGCGTCTTATTCATGGAAATATTTTCTCACGAATACGGTAAAAACTTCTATTTGTTTTTATTGGTGTCAGTTTCACTAGTAAAATAGTACGTTCGTTTCGCCGGTTGTCACAATATGGCGGAAACGAAGGGTCTGACTACAGCATAATTAAACTTACACCAGTAAAAAGGAAAATACTTTTCTGCAATTATTGTGACTAACATTTTTGAATTAATAAGGCCTTTAAATACGGACAAAATTTCTATATAAATTTACAGGTGGAGGTTTTCACCGCAGGTAATCAGGCAAAGCGATATAAGTAAGCGTCCTATCTTAAATGGGAGAGGTAACCGCAAGATTAAAGGCGAGGTCACATCAATCAAGGTCACACTCCACGTAGCGGACGGAGTTAAACTACAGGAAGATGCCTAACTATTTTCTTACTTCACACCACTAAAATTGTAAAGTTTTTTTCACCTTGATTAATAGTTGAAGTGTCTTTGACAAGGCGAAGAAGTATTCTTGGTGTCAAATGCATCTGGACGCCCCTCTCGCCACTCCGTCGTTTTGCAATAGATGTGGTAAGCAAAATTCAGTTCCATGAGCGTCTAAAGATTTAGAAAATATGCGCAGGTGGTAGATATCCAGTCATATCTGACGTCACATAAAAACCCGCGTGTGGTGATTATCACCCAGTCTACAAGATTGTACAACTTTGTTAATTTACGCCCGATTCCAGTATTAAGTTTGCACGCTTACTTAAATCTCTTTGGTAATCAGACCTTACGAAAGCGGTTACAGTTAAAGCTTCACTATCTTCATGATATGTCAATTCCTCTACATTAACACATTTTATGCGGGAAATTTTTCGAAAATGAGCACTAAACTTACGTTCACAAAAGCCACAGTAAATTAAAACCTGCTCACAACCTATAAGGAGTAAGCATGCTTGTATTACACCTTCTTTTTTCGTCCGTACAAAATTTCCGGTACTAGTACTAATTTCTGTCCCTAACTCACAAAAACGTATTTTTGCGTTTCCCGCATACAATGTGTTAATAGTTCCATGTAGTTTCTAACCTTTGTATATATTTTTAACTCTTGAACTAACGTGAGCCCTCATTTTGACAACTACCATATGAATATGTTTCGGTTCAAACCAGAAATTTGATTATGAAATAAGTTTAAAACATACAAAGAAGAAAAACGTTAAATAACAATGTTAAACTGTTTTAATCAAAATTCTGGTGAGAAATATTTTTATAAAACTTGACTCAAATTTCGGTAGTTCTAGTTGTTTGATAAAGTATATATTTTAATTATACCAACAGATGTCGCCACATTGCAGATATAGCAAAATGTAAGAAGTTTGTACTTGAAATCTATAAGCTGTGAGAAAAAGACACTGTCCTTTAAATTTGTAGTTATTACTAAGCTGTGTGAAAAGGACATTGTCTTTGGTTGTAGTTTTGGTTCGAAGTTCTACTTCGAGAATGTGCTTTTTAATAAGTTTTAGTTTAGATTTTTTATGTGTATTGTGATCCGAGCTTGTCCGGAATTGAGAGTGGTGAGATTGTATACAATAAACTGTGTTTAAAAAGAGAATGATAATTTTAATAGAGTACGAGTGAATTTAATATAATTCCGGCCAGAAGCGATTCACTACTAGTGTTAATCAAATACTACGAGAGATTTAGTAAAAAAAAAATCATTGTTGCCCACTTTCGTAATTTTTTAATGAATTATTTTCATAAATTTTGAAGATAAAAAGACTTTTTATGTTTTTATGGGTTTCTTAAATTAATTCTAATTCAAATAAGAAATTTTTTTTTAACAAAATGTATGATAGAATTGGAATTGAAAAAAAAAAAAAAACAAAGGTTGGCAGCTATGCTTTCGCGCATGCTTGAATGATTTATTCAGGGTCAGCCAGGTGGGGAGGCCTACCTAATGGTATAGCTTATACTAGCCCCACCTATGAATGGTTTATTCAGATAGTAAAATCATTCATTCTGCCCATCACTAGTTAAACCTTTAACATTTCCAGTATCAAAGTAAAAGCGACATTTGGCTATTTATGCCGCTGTTACCTCTTGGCGATTTATGTCGCTGTTAGCTCTTGGGAAAAGGTCAATACGGATGTATTGATTTTAATAAATTTCAAACCGTCAATTGAAAATTAATTTTTCGTATTAGGGTTCCAAGTTTGGCTTCCATTATTATTCCGAAATTCACACATCAGACCGGAAATTTCTGAAGATGAATTTTAATTTTAAGTAATCAAAAAATGCCCGCCATTAAATAAATCTGAAAATACTTTTAGTATTTTCTGACGTGAATCCGAATTTTCTAACTGAACGTGGTGGCGAAAGTGTCAACCCCGTTTGGTTTTGTTAGTATGCAATCTGAAAAAAATACATTAACCCTTCCCGGCGCGGAGCAGTTCTGTTTGCGAAATGATGAAATGGTGAACTGACACCGGAATTTACAAGCCAATTTATTAAAAAATAAAAAGTTGCTTATTTTCTCGTACTTTATAAAAGTGAATTTTTTATTAAATATCCCTGGTGCCAGTAATCTTAAAATTAGGTGTCCTTTTTGGGGACACCGCCCGCTAATGGGTTAAATGAAAAAAAATCTATTAGAGTCTCATTTAAAAAGAAAAAAATCCACCTTTATTCTGAAACCGCGGAGACCCGGCTTGAATCTTCTAGCTTTTAATAAAATCTTAACACAAAGTTTTCCGTTTTAAATAAGTAGTAAAATGCATGTATCTAAACCATCAAAGGGTTAATGAAATGCAGTGATTTTTCATACACATTTATTGCTGATCAGTCGTAATGCAGGAAATAGTAAATCGAGGTATTAACGAGCATAAAATTCTGTTTTAATATCAAAATAACATACATTGATTATGTTGAGAAATTTCCGAAGAAACATGTAGTGTAGGATTAACTTGCCAAATAAATTTTAAAAAGTACCTTAACAAAGATTTTCTAAAAGCTTAACAATTTTCAAAATTAATCATGAACGTTACACTATTTCTTTTGTTAATAATACTTATTTTCAGATACCGTTTTATAAAACTCAGAATTTAATATAGAAATAAAAAGTTAAAATAATTAATTTAAAAATCTTTATTGCTTTTACCGATGTATATTTCCTTTAAATATAATACAATTGATTTTCGATTTATACATTTATTAAAGCAGGCAATATTACAACTGTCTTTATTAAATCGCTTCAATGACTTTGTAAGTTGCAAGAGATTAAAAAAAAATCCAATGCTTTAACTAATGATTATTAAAGTATCAATAATTAAATTTTCATTTTCAGTTCTAAGTATTCATAAAAAACATGATCAAAAGAAATCTTAGCGATAATGAAATGTAATGTTTACGTTTTATTTTTTTCCCTTCTAATTGAATCACTTTCAATTAATTGCAATTTATAATTATGTTTGATAATAAAAAAAACGAACTATAATTCCCTAAGAAATTTAATTTTCTTTGTTAACGCTAATTTTAAAAGTGGATTCTTAGCATATCGGAATATAGATTAATGTAGATTTAATTATTTTGCAGTTTAATAAATATATAGGAAATTTAGACAATGTATAGTAAAATTATGATTAAACAATTTAGTTCTTAAAAGACCTTTTTTAATTTAAATTCTACTTCCTTTGCAAAGCAAAACTTTGTCATTATTGACTGTAACACCTCAAAATGTTAGGGCAATATCGTCATGAAATAATACTTTGAGATTAAACATTTTAATTGTACTAATATATGGTCAATAGCACTGCATGGGAAATGTAAATGAAACGCTGCCCAATATTGGGAGGTTATGAAACGGAATACTGATGAATTACATTGTACAAATTTTTGCATGAAAATTTGTTCCAGAATCGTGTGTTCACATTATTGTATTGTCCTGGAAAATATTGAAGCACAGAGTGGAAAAAGGAATAATGGGAAATGCTTTGTGCTTTTTAGGGTACGGATGTCCAATCTTTTTACCTGTAGGGTTGTTGTCAAAACTAATATCGAATTGACATTATAACTTTAAAAGATGAAATATTTATTTATGTCAGAGAAATCAATACCGGTATTAGGCACCGAATTAAAGTTCCAAAAGGGAAAATTTGGCAACTTCCACCACTAATTTTGAAATATTTTTTGTGTCTTAATGAATTACAGTGATTAAATGGGACAAAAAGAGTTTTTAAAATTAAAGTTAGTAGTATGCCGAATTAACTATTTCGTTCCCTTGAAATCGGTCACCACCCCAGTTAACCCTTAAATGCATGAATTTTATTTTGTTTCGAAAAAAGTGTACGATTCTCTGAAAGGCTTATAGCACAATGAATAATAATGAAAATAATGAAAAAAATCAGAGATGCATTTTTCGTAAATTACGTCAACCTTTTCTTATGCTGCACATCTGCAATACAAGTATTAAATAAAATATTGCAAATTAGTAAATGTTTTAATAAGTATGAATCTAATTACCTTATTTTATACAATTTTTTATTGTGTAAACCTTAACTCTTAAATGCATACATTATTTTTTAGAATTATATTTTTTACTCTTATATTATAGATTAGACATCAGAAATTTTAAGATAGATTTTCAGCTTTGTATTTTTGTAATTTTTACAGGACTAACATTTCTATATAAATATACTGGTTGCTAAAAATTAAATGAAAAGTTATGTAGATATGCATCACTATGCATTTAATTGTTAAAGCAAAATTTTAATTTTAATTAATTTTTCAACTACATTTCAGCAGTGAAATTACGCTTGAAATTATTGAATATTAATGATGGGAATTATCACATTGCTAACAAAGCGTAAACCAACTTAGTGAAAAATGTCCAAGCCGGGAATCGAACCCGGGTCCCTGGAATAGATCTCCAGTGCTCTACCACTAAACCACAAGGACGATGTCCAGCCTGGCATTTCTCACTTATATAAGTCGGTAAGGCTGCTACCGCAGCACAAGATGGAGAAGTCACCATGAGCACACATTCCTAGCGGCGTAACATGAGACGCAAACAAACCCAGCATCGCTGAATATACAATTTTAATTAATTTTTCAACTACATTTCAGCCGTGAAATTACGCTTGAAATTATTGAATATTAATGATGTGAATTATCACATTGCTAACAAAGCGTAAACCAACTTAGTGAAAAATGTCCAAGCCGGGAATCAAACCCGGCTTAATTTTAGGCCAAGCGTAATTTTACTGCTGAAATGTAGTTGAAAAATTAATTAAAATTGTATATTCACCGATACTGGGTTTGCTTGCGTCTCATGTTACGCCGCTAGGAATGTGTGCTCATGATGACTTCTCCATCTTGTGCTGCGGTTGCAGCCTTACCGACTTATATAAGTGAGAAATGCCAGGCTTGACATCGTCCTTGTGGTTTAGTGGTAGAGCACTGGAGATCTATTCCAGGGACCCGGGTTCGATTCCCGGCTTGGACATTTTTCACTAAGTTGGTTTACCCTTTGTTAGCAATGTGATAATTCACATCATTAATATTCAGCAAAATTTTATTAAAATATTCTTGGTGCCGTTTGTAAGTTTGGAATTAAAATTAGGTTATCCCGAAGACGTGTGACCATTACGTCGGAAAGGGTTAACACTTTCGAGGGTGGTGTCCTTAAAAAATAATTTTAATGCCGAAACTGACGAAAGGCACCAAGAATATTTAATTTAAATTTTCTTTTTATAATGTGCGTGAAATTAAGGAAGTTCATATTTTCTAATAAATTCGTTTATAAATTCTGGTGTCAGTCCATTATTTCATCAGTTTAAAAATAGAATTACTCAGCGACGAAAAGGGTTAAAAGATTAACTTAAAATCACCATAAATTTCAATTATATGATGTTTCGAGTTAGTAAAAAGTAACAAACTTAAAATCTCAGATAACGTTGATCGCAACAATTTTTTTAAATAGTATGATTCTCTTTATTTTCGCATTATTTAAACTTTCATGATATAAGGCGAATACTTCTACATAAAAAAGCAGTGGTAATCAAGAAGTCTGAATATTTTTAAAAAGTAGCGAACTGGAAACACTGAATAGGTTCTAAATCCAATATCTCCAGGTGTTTTGATAGAATATTTAAATTAAAAAATGAATTTCTTAATGTGACAGAAAATTTCGCATTGTTTAGCGGGGAAAATATTTTTTTTTTCCGAACACAGTTAACGTGTGTAATGATCTCCTGAACCTATCAATATTGTAAGCAATGTAGATGTATGGAGACATTGGCTTATTTGCAATTATTACATTCTCTGAAAGTATATAATTTAAATAAAGTGAAAATTGTTATTTAGAAATCATGGTATATATTTTGAAAAAACAAAACATACGTTACATGTTCAACTCTGATCACTATCACAAATTTTTTAATCCTTTGCACTCGACAGGTGACTCTCATTCACAAAAAGTTGCCAGATGTCACGCGAAAATCTGGGCTCCAAATGCTCTGGACACCACTATTTTAAACAGACTTTTTTTCGCCTTATCTAAAGGCAGAATTATCTGCTATTAACCCCTTGAAGGGCGCCGTTTGCAGTCTGCAAACGGTTAATTTTAATGCCCAAAATTTCAAGTGCACCAGTAATTTGTTAGTACAAGTTCGATCTCATAATAAGCGTGAAAAAAGGCTTTTGATTATTTGCAAATAAATTTGTTCGTATATTGCGGTGTGAATTAATTATTTGAACATAATCGGAGCAGAAAAGTCTTGCCCCTGAAAGGGTTAAAGATGGCGTAATAAACTCTGTTCAGAGCATTTGGAGCCAAAGCGATATAAGTAAGCGTCCGTTCTTAAATAGGAGAAGTAACCGCAAGATTAACCACTTAACCTACAATGACGGGCATAGCCCGCATACGATGATCGAGCCAAATGTAAATTCTTCTTACCACTAAAATTTCACAGTAAATATAGTTTAATTTAACCCTTTATCTACTGACGGTACTTATAAGTACTACTCAATTTAAACTTTTATACCATAGTGAATATTACTAATATTATAATGGTACTTTGCAAACATCACTCTTTTAACTCCACTTTATCCGAATACATGGCGGCGGTAGTTCTAGGTTTGTTATTTTAGAAAGGAATGGGGCTATCTTTGAAGCAGTCGATGTGTTTTGTGCTAACTTTTTGTACAGATTGCCACGCTCGTCTTTTCATTGCTACAAACACAGCAAAGGATATAAGATAATTGTTGGATTTATTTTATGTGTTCATTATGGTATTAGAATACAATTTGACTAGCTATTTTAGTTGAACGGTGTATGTATTTTATTCAACAGTTGAATTACTCGGTGGTACTTATAAGTACCGTCAGTACACTGGGTGCTGGAGAAAAACTTCTTGTTTACTTTTCGTATGTGTAGTTATCCATCGTTTTCATCGGATTTAAAATGCAATTACTAAAATGTAGTGCAGTAGTGATTTCCCTGGTATTTCATTTCTGTTTCATTGTTATTTTTTATAGGATATCGAAAAAGTTGTAGCACCGGCTGGTTTTTGCTATGCTAGAAATGGCATATGTAAATTCATATATTGCATATGTGGAGTTGCGAGAGAGCATTTTGTACCTGGTTTATTGACGTCGCAAAACTAAAGGACTGCTAACAAGATGGAAACCTAAAAAAAAATAGTTTTTCTTAACCCTTTCAGGGGCAAAGCATTTTCAATTCTAAAGCGTTGAAATAAATGATTGGCACCGGAAATTGCTAAACGATTTATTTGTAAATAAGCAAAAATCCTATATTTCATGTACCTATTAAATCGAAAATATTTTCTGGTGCCAGTTTAAATAACTTGTGGGTTTTCTGTTATGATAATTTAGTCATAGTGTACTGACGGTACTTTAAAGTACCACTTTAGTTAATTACCTCAAAATAATTAAATTTCTCATGGGTGAGTATTTTTTTTATGTTTATCCTTTAATTTTCATTGTAGTAACTGAAAAAAAAAATACATGAAAAAAATTGTAGTAGATCATTTGCCGTAGATAAATCGTCGAAATTCCATGATTAAACAAGGCGAAAATCTCTATTAAATTTTAGTGGTAGCTATGGATTTGCCAAACCGTGGAGCTGTTGATTTTAAATCGTAGGTTAAGGTGTTAAAGGCGAGGTCACATAAATCAAGGTCGCAAGTCACGTAGCGGACGGGGTTAAACCACAGGAAGAAACCTAATTGCTTTCTTACTTCACACCACTTAAATTGTAAAGTTTTTTTCACCTTGATTACTAGCTGAAATGCTTTTGACAAGGCAAAGAAAACTTCGTGGTGTCAAGTGCATCTGGGCGCCCCTCTCTCTACGCCATTGTTTTGCAATAAATGTGGTAAACAAAATTCAGTTCCATGAGTGACTAAAGATATAGAAAATATGCGCAGATGTTAGATATCCTGCCATATATGACGTCACACTAAAAGCCCGCGTATTTGGATTATCACTCCGTCCACAAGATTGCGCAACTGTGTTAATTTACTCCCGATTCCAGTATTAAGTTTGTAAGCTTACTTATATTGCTTTGTTTGGAGCCCTGACTTACGCGAGACACCTAGCAAAACTACGTGAGTCAGAGTCAACTCACAAGTGCAAAGGTTAATTGAAATACAAATATCGGTAAAATATTGTGTTTACATTTCAAATATTGTTAAGGGCAGTTGGATGTCCGTATACCTACCATGTTAAATTTATGTACCTTTTCTCAGAAACTGCCAAAGATATTCACTTGAATTTTTTTTATATACTTAATATGAATAATTCCTAATAAAGTGAAGTCAAATTTATAAATAGGTATTCTTTAGTTATTTTTTTTTAAATCTGTAATTAAAACCACTTATAAATAACAAAAAAAAACTTGTAATTTTCGAAAAAAAAAAAACTTTTTTATAAAAAATTTGTGCAAATGTTTGCAATAAATGTTCACTTCAGATTGATCAGAGATATGTGTGAAAACTTTTGGCAAAATTGAAAACAATAATATGTATTAGTTTCTATGGAAAGGTACATTGAAGTTAAAAAAGCAGCATTTTGCGAAACTTGAGGTGTAAATTTACGTATGTAATGTTTATGTATGATATAAACGAACTGAATTACTTAAATTTTTTTAACTTCTTGTTGTCATAGAAACATTTGTAATATACCATTCAAAAGAGGGGGAAACAAAGGATCAAAATATTAAAAAATAAAAAATGACTTTTTTCACGAATTTGATTTTCCACTGCCCTTAATGAAACGTCAATAGTTCAGAAATTTTCTATGCGTTTACCCTTTTCTATGCAAACCCTTTAAGGATCTCGCCCGATAAGTGTAAATTATTATTTTTTTTATTATTCAGATTTTTTGATTGTCAAAACTTTTTTGAAGTAGTAATAATGACTTTATTTAGTGGCAGATACATTGTCCCCTGAATACTAGGCCTGAGCGCTGGCACAAAAATGGCGGTACTCGAAGGCGGATTTTTTTTTTTTTTTTTTTTTTTTTTTTTTTAACGTAGGTACGCTCCCTTAAATGTAGACAGTAGCATTTTATAAAATATTTCCCTGACTTGTTTAATCTCAGAAAAATAAAGCGAAAAACTCTTATAAAAATTATTGGTATGAATATTTAAGGGACCGTACACAAGCTGAAAAAAATCCGCCTTCGTCATCTCCTATTTTTTTGTCAGAGCCCTAGTATTCAGTGGGCGATGGGCAGATGAGAAGATGCAATAATAAAGCCAATTACACTATTTAAGAAAAAAACTGGTGGGAATAGATAAAAAAAATGTAGCCTTCACTATCCGTGTCATTCACGGGTGCGAGATTTAACTTTTAACATGTTCACTGCCTTGTGAATCACCGGTGGACCTCAAATTTTTTTCATTCTGTGCCGTGAGCAGCACCCTTGGGTCACAGGTAGCTTTACATATAATATTAAATAAAAATCGTGGACAGGTCAGCAATGACTTTATACATCATGCAAATGCATCACGTTTGAATTCTCGGTGCGAGCTTGGTCAAACGTAGTTTCGTTGTGAGTGCATAGGCAGAAGTTTGGTTTGGAGTACACTTGGAACTTAGCAGTCTTTGATGTGTTGTCTGATTATTTTTAAAATATGACACATCTTAGCCCTTTCAAGAGCGGTGGTATGTTTCTGGAGCCGCTTAATTTTAATGTCCAAATGCCACAATAACACCAGAATCTCGGTACAAGTTGTTTTTTTTTTATTATGTATCCGGAAAATATCATATTTCAAAATAAATTTCTACATTAATTCCGGTGTCATTCATTCATTTCAAAATTTTCAACAATGGAAGTTCTTTTCACCTGAAAGGGCTAAGTCTTTCAGGGGCAAAGTACTTCTACTCGTAAAATGCTAAAATGATTGACTGACACAAGAATTTACTACCAATTTTTTTTTCAATAACTAAAAGCTTTTTTCCGCGTACTTAATAACAGGAAAATTCTGATTCCATACATCTGAAGTCAATGTGGCATTTAGGAATTAAAATTAGGTGGCTCAAAATGGAACCACCGCCGCTGAAGAGGTTAAAAGATGAAGAGTTGAAAAGTAAGTATCTATCTCCGGAAGTCTGAATGTCATGGACATTTGAGCAAAGATATGGCAGTTACTAAAGCTTAATTCTGTAGCATACATATATATCGAGCGGTAGTAGATCGAGAGAGGGGATTTTGAACGGATCTCGACCTGGGGTCAAGGTTTCGACCAAGAGTAGTTCTTTCTTGGGCATTAGCAGTTTCAGGGTAAAACTACTTTTATACGTAAAATGTTGCAATGATTGATTGACACCCTAATTTAAAGACAAATTTATTTCAAAATTGGTAAAAGCTTTTCTTCATGTTCATAATAAAATTAAGAGATTCATTTAAAAATTCTGGTGTCAGTGTGGCATTTCATAAATAAAATTTAGTGGGATATGTTATATGAAACCACCCTTCAAAGATTTAAGTCACGCATTCTATTCAAGTGACGTTCTGGACTAGTATGTTTTGATATACAGTGCCCAGCAAAAGTTTAGACAATGATCGATTATGCTTCTGTACTGAGAAGTATGTAACGAATTGTTGTAACTGAACTGTCATATATTACTGGGGTCTTATAATTCATTTACAAACAATAAATTTTATTTTAAACACTTTACATAATATATAATGACAAAAAAAGAAATTTAACATTGTGGCAAAAGTATAGACAATCTGTCTGTTAACAGAAAAAAATCCATAAATTAAAATCGAACTGCACCTACATTGTCTGTTATTAATGCAAAAATGTAACTTTCCAAGGAAGAAACTAAATCCTGCATCACTTGGTGGACCATTTCGTACCACACACATTCAACAACAGATCGAAGTTCGTTTACGGATGAGTATTGTCAGAAAATTGTATAAACCATATGAGATATGATGCCACAGAAGTTCTCGATTGGGTTCAGATCAGGGTTACACGCGGGCCAGTCGAGAACAGTAATATTTTGATTGTTAAACCAATTCTTTTATTTGTATGCAACATGAATAGTCGCATCATCTTGCTCAAATACATACTTTGGAAGAGCTAAAAGTTCACCAAATGGCTGTAAATTGCTTTCGAATGTATGTATGTAGTCTTACGCTGCTTGGCGACCATTGAGAAACTCCAGAGATACTTGATAATTAAAACAAACTGAGGCCCAAATCATTAACTCTTTAGAGGGCGGTGTCCTTAAAAAGGACACCTAATTTTAATTCCACAACTGACAAACGGCACCAAGAATATTTAATTAAGATTTTCCTTTTATAATGCACGTGAAAATACGCAAGTTCGTATTGTCTAAAAAATTCGTGTATAAATTCTGGTTTCAGTCCATCATTTCATCAGTTTCTAAACAGAATTACTCTGCGACGGTAAAGGGTCAATTTGTTGTGAGATTTCAAGGCTGGTTGTTATATCATTTTCATGTAAACTAATGTACATCTTTCTTTAATTCATCTACGAAATTATCTGCTGGCACAGAAAGATCTGACTCACTTTTAATGCGATTATCAATCATCATTTATCTAGAACCAGTTTATGGATCATTTTATAATTTCGTTTTCTGGCCACACGAGGCCTTCCAGATGTATGTTTTTCTTTGTAAGAGTCACCCTTAGACAGTACTTAACAGACAGACTGGTTTCGACGATTCAAAGTAGCTGAAATTTCTGCAACATTCTTTCCTTTCGATTTCAGCTTTCATGCTTTAATTACTTCATCTGACTGAAAATTTCTAGCTCGTGGCATCTTCACTAATCGATACTATTGCGAGGTGTATTTAAATACTTCATGCATGTGACATCATAAGTTTGAAATTTGCGTTTTTCCGTGAACAGTTTCCAAAAAATCATAAAAATGTCTAAACTTTTGCAATATGGAAATTTCACTTTTTTGAGTTAAATTAAATAATATCCTACATTATAGCCGTTATTTCTGTCCTAAAATGTTTAAAATGTATTTTAAAAAAAGTACAGCGATTTCTATAACCCAAGTGTTCGTATTTTTTATTTAAAGGTTAAATATCACCAGTGTCTAAACTTTTGCTGAGGACTGTAGTCATCGTGTGTGAGTTTTTGTGAATTTGGTAAAAAACCATCGGAATCCATGGGATTCCATTTATAGTTATCAGGGATGAGAGTTGTGACTTTTTTCGCACCAGTATAATCTTAGAGAAAATGTTCTGATAAATCGGAAAAATGTTCCGATTAAATAAAATAAAATTTTCTTTAAGATTATTCTGGTATGCAAAAAGTCGGAACTCTCATCCTTGAGTTAGAAAGTAGATTTCTTAGATTCCTATGTAACAAACGGTGAGGACAGTAGTATACGAGTTATGTGAGATATATTTTTTAAAAAAGGAGAAGGTTTTTACGCCTCTCAATCTTTCTTAAATGTAGCTTATTTTGAATTGAAATAAAATTACCCGCTCCAATGCTAATTCGCTCCTTGCTGTTATGAATAATTTTTTGTATTTTTTAAACGTGTCATGTTCACTTTTCAAGTTGACAACCATTACGGCCACGTCATCGGCAACATGTCCAATATGACATGGCAACATGTCCAATATGAAAACAGAGTTGCCTGTGGGCTACTTTTTTAAAGTTCAGATTACTTGGTAGGCACCACTTTTCGTACATGATAAATTCCCCTGGTTTTCGCCTTAATTAATATGTCATTTAATAAGGCGAATGTTACTATATCAAATAAAAAGAAAAGTGCCCAGTTAAACTGATGGCATTGAGCTCACAGGCTATTCACATTAATTGTATATTATACTCTTATTTCAAAGAATAATGCCCCTCAAAAAATAAATAAAGGGGGATTAGCCCCGTTTCCTACCTTTATTCTTAGCCAATGAACCTCCAAATCTAATCAGAGAAGTTCCTTAACATAATAAAGTGGTATACCAAATTGAAGCAAATCAGATAATTCTGAATGAAAAAACCATATCGCTAACTTAAGGAGGGATGTCTAAAACCACCTTTCCCTCCTTTATACTTAACTAATAAACCTTCAAATCTAATAAGGAAAGTTCCTTATCAGAATGAACATAGAAAAAAAATTATTTAGATAATTCTGCATGAAAATCCACTTATCTAAATTAAGGGGAGGGGACATACCCCCTTTCCCCCTTTTATTCTTAACCAATGAACCTCCAAATCTAATGAAGGCAGAGCCATATCGGAATAAACCAGTATATCAAATTTGGAGCAAATCGAATAATTCTGCATGAATAACACATTAATCTAAATTAAGGGGGGGACTAGCCCCCGCCCTCTGTTTATACTTAACCAATAAACCTCCAAATTTAATCAAGGCAGCTCCTTAGCATAATAAACCGGGATACTAAATTTGGAGCAAATCGAATAACTCTGCATGAAAAACCCATTTATCTAAATTAGGGGGGGGGGGGTCTAGCCGACCTTTCACCCCTTTATACCTAACTAAAGAACCTCCAAATCTAACAAGGCAGCTCCTTAACATAATAAGCCGTTATACCAAATTTGGAGCAAATCGAATAATTCTGCATGAAAAACCCGTCTATCTAAATTAGGGGGGCAGCCCCCCCCCTTTCCCCCCTTTATACTTAAGTAATGAATCTCCAAATTTAATCAGAGAAGCTTCTTAACATAATAAACCTGTATACCAAATTTGGAGCAAATCGAATAATTCTGCATGAAAAACCCATTTATCTAAATTAAGGGGGGGAACCAGCCCCCCCCCCCCCTTTCCCTCCTTTATACTTAACCAGTGAACCCCCAAAACTTATCAGGAAAGTGCCTCATCAGAATGAACCTAGAAGAAAAATTTGAAGCGAATCGGATGTTTCTATCAAGAGTTATCACGTTACGTACATATACATACATACAGAACAGGCGGGTACATTAGCTCTCATGCTTTGATAGCCTGTGAGCTAAAAAGGAGTACCAATCGAGAAATCTGAATTTTAAAAAAAGTAGCCAACTGGCAACACTGTTTTCCTATTGAATATTTTTGACATGGTACCGACGATGTCACAGCTTCAACGGGGAGACTTTGTGTTTTAGATAATAAATGGATTTTTAAACAGCTGATATTCTTGATATTGTTGTTTGAATTTTTAAATAATAACTCGCGCATAAACAAAACTTATAACTCTGATTAATGAAAGTAAAACTTTAGTCTTAGTAATTCAGTAAATTTTATATCAGAAATTCTGTATATAAATTATCAACGTATACTTTAAAAAATTACTGTTAAGAATTTTCCCGCTGCCACGTGTTTTCGTCATCCCTAATTTAAATAATCATTCTGATGCAAATAATCAATTTAATGGAAAATATATTGTGAAATAAAAATTTGTTCCCGCATATACATGCAGCCTTTCTTTTAACCCTTAACCTTTTCAAGGGCAAGGTACTTCTATTCGGAAAATGCTGAAATGGGTGAATGGCAATAGAATTTACAAACAGATTTATTGTGCAAAAGAAATTTACTAAAAAATTTACTTTTAAAATATAGCAGTGAGAGTAGAATATAAAAACAGAATCATGTATTTCAAGCAATTGTCCGTTAAGAGTTAAATAATGTTTAATGTGTACTAAACAAATAGAAATTTAACAGCTAAACATTTACACCTAAGTATTTTCCTATGAAGTATGGACGAACAAATTGAAGGGAAGTTTTCAAAGCACTTTGCAATGCAGGTTTTAACATTTCTGATTTTATTATCTAAATGCACATTTAAAAACAAGGTGCTTACACATGTATCACCGCAATTTTTTAATACAATTTTTTGTCTCATTTAATACTATAACGCCCAACAAGATTTAATTTGACTCTCACCAAATTATTAACGTCCATTTGAACAAAAGATCAGTGAAATATAATCCACACCAAAAAAAAGTTAATTTGAAATAAAAATTCTGGTGTAAAATATTTGTAAAAAGTTGAGAAAAATTTCCAGGAGTTGTAGTATTAATCACAGAAAAATATTGAAAATTCATTAGATGATTACAAATTATGAGATTTAAATAGTAAATGTTAAATTTCTATTCTGAAATAGTACCGTAAACGGCGTATAATCCGGGGATCAAACAATCATGTTTTGACCCAGAAGTTTTATTTAATTAAATGAAATTTGGTAGATCGCGTTAAAACAAATGACTTCAATCATTAAATAAAACTTCTGGGTCAAAAATGATTGCTCGATCCGCGGATTATGCGGCAGATATTATGATAAATCCTTCTAGGTCTGTCCAACAGATGGAACTATGAATAAGGCAGAATTGACATATCCTCAAAAGGGTGAAACTTCAACTGTAACTGGTTTCACAGGGGCTGATTACCATCGGGGAAAACTTCCACCAGTAAAATTTAATATAAATTTTCTTCTCATTTAAGCGCCTTATTCATGCAGAATTTCAGACATAATTATGGCAAAAATAGGTATTCATATTTAGTGGTGGAAGCGGTAGTCAGGCCCTGACTTTCCGCCACATTGCAAGGCTCCCACTCTGTCCGTTTTTTGAACACCACTATTTTTCAAAGAAAAATTGTATTTATAAATTTCGTAGAAACATGTCCAGAAGGGCGCCTTTCTTGCAATTGTTGCAGAGCGTTCCAGGGATTTTTTTCTTAAAAACTGCTGGTTTCCCAAAAATGAACCAGTTGGAGCCCTGCGTACTGTGACAACCTAAACAACCCCATCTCAGTGTCACTGAAAGAGATAATAATAATGAGGCTAACTTCCACCTCTAAAAACCAATAGAACTTTTACCGTATTTGAGATGGAAAGTTTGCCTGAATAAAGGAGAAATTTCGTTTCGAATTTACTGGTGGAAGTTTGCTCCGGCTGTAATCAGAAATTGTTGATGCTATGTAAAAATGCAATCGCCAACTTGTGACTACATCCTCAGTTATTACACTCGGAACTGGTAGACACTACACTATATGTCTCCTCCTATTTCCTGTTAACTCCATTGTCTAACATAGCGTCTGCAAAATACCACAATTTTTTAAAAGAAATTTTTGCCTATTTTAAAAGCAGAATTTCTGCGATTAAAAAAAATACTATGTACAATTATTTGTTTTCCGTCGTCTTCAAGATGTACAGCCCAGTGCCATACTCATTGGAAATTATGAGGAGTGTGCGAATTTTTTACAAATAAAAATGTAAATAATTAAATTTTTACACATTACCAAAAGTAGAAATGGAAGGCAAAATAATATAACTGCTAAATTTTTATATCATCGAAAACATTAACATTTAATGAATTTAAAGACAACATTTACACAGTTATCGAAACATGCAGAAATTCCTTTTCGCAAATTTTTATTTTGTTAGATGCATCATAATGGTTTCTCTTAGAATAAAAAAGCGCACAAAAAGTACCTCCGCAGGAGTCACAAAATTAAATAAATTTAAATTCTATACACCTATGTATTAAAAACATTATTTTTTCCAATAAAGAAAATGAAAAGCGTTAAGAAAATTAAGTATCCTTTTAACACTTAAAAGAAGCTTCTTTAATAACGCTATACAACTCTTAAAAAAATAAGCTAATGGAGAAAGTATATAAAATTGTTTTTTAATACGTTTCAGAAACTACTTCTTAAAAAAATACCCATGGAGGAAATAGAGACATGCAGGAAATTGCATTCTAATACAATTACTTTGTCACGACAATAAATTCTTTTTTCTAAGAAAAAGACCTGAAACACATTCAAATATTTTTTAGCTAGAAAAAACATTATTTATATATATTTTAGCTTTTTAATTTATTCTTTTAACTAAGAAAGTCACTTTCTTGAGATGTAGTAATTCTTAGCGGATAAGATATTCTTAATACATTTGCGACAGTATATTTGATCTTTTTGACAATGGAATGGCCTCTTCGAAAAATTAATTCGTCTCAAAATATTATTTTGAAGCAAATTTTTATTTATTTTAATTTACATAAATGTTTAAACCTACACTGCACGATTATTTTTAAGTAGTTGTTTATATATTCTTATGTTGTGTTAGACGCACAAACTTTAAATAGTAATCTTTAGCCGTATTTAATCTCAGAATTCTCTGATTACACAATGAAAATATTTCTATTCAGATACGGCTATAACATAGAGATTATGACATTTTTTAACCCATTACTCGCTGGTGTTGCGTTGGCGCAACAGTAAAAATAAATGTACATGCTTAAATTTACTACGATGCTACCACTATTTATAAATTTAAAAATATGCCTTATTTAACATGAGAAACTTCGATCAATAAAACGATGATTTTCCTTCAAAATTTGTGGTTGCAAACGTTTTTCTGCAACAATGTTGAAGATCCTTATGTTAATAATTTTGGCGGTTAATGGGTTAAAGGTTAAATTTTAATTAATTCAATATCCATCAATGCGGCGATTGGAGTTAAGTAAATGCTTTTTGGTATGTATATGATTTGTGATAACTTTTGGGCTGTGTATATCTTAATCTGACACCGGCTGCTTTGAACACTATGCCCATTCTATTGTTGAAAGGTAGTCTTAGGGCGTTTTGCTTACATATTGCATTATGTAAGAAAAGGATTTTTCTATTTATGTTTATTTTTCAAATACATATATGTAATACTCATACTTATGGAATTGCAGAAGGGAAAAAATTTTAGGCGGTGTTGTAGATATCCAAATGATGCGAATTGATGTACGTGGTCGCAGATTTGTTAATAAAATGATCAAAGAGCATAATGATAGGTCCGCTCAATCTTTTAAGATTTCTATTGAATTAAGATATTAAATAATATTATTTCAAAGCAATGAAACTCATAAAGAAATTATCATGAACTACAGCCCTTTTCATACTAGGCTTACGCGCTGATACCAAAATGGCGGTTGTTTACGTAAAGCAGGGTGTACCGACTGCGGTGAGTAGGAAACAACTGCGCCATCTAGCGGACTGAGAGAGAAAGCGGAGAATTCGAGCTAAGTCTCGAAGCGTGGTGATCGAGTAAAGAGGGCAGCGATGTATACGGTGATGAAAGACTTTTCGTGATGGCGACTACTTCATTTCCTTTCCTGAACATTGTTCGCTCGGTTAAATTTTTTATGTATGTGTAATGTGTCGCAAACAGTGTTGTGAATTTGTCTGTGAATAAAATAGTTAAATTTCATTCCACTTGATCCATCCTATCGAAAACGTCACAGACATAATTAATTGGAGGTTACCCACGAGATTCAAAGAACAAAGGACAGATGGTAAGTGATATTGATGTAGAGGTAGTCGCATTTGAGCAGCGCCATGTTGCAGTTATGTAGAAGAATTAAGTGTTAATTTTCAGTGTGAGTTTGAAGTGTTTTTGTTGATTGTCGCAGAATTAAATAATGGAATTTCGAATCAGCCAATGGAATGATTTTTCCGTGTGAACCCCACCTAGTTCAGAAGATTTTCACCTGTCCTCTATGGGTGAAATATAAGAAGAATCATCATGATTTCCTTTCATGTGATATATGTGAGAATCGTCTCAAGTTGCTTTTTGATGTGAAATGTTATTACGAGTCCTGTTTTATTGTGAATTGCGTGTTCGAAAATAAGCCTATGTTTAAATTCGTGTGAACTCGTCTTTTCAAAGATGTTGTGCGTTCGAAAACAAGCCTGTGTTTAAATTGATGTGAAATCGTCTGAGTTTTAGTTGTTGCTGATGCTCGAAGGCAATCCTTGCCTAGTATTTCATCCCGTGAAAAGTGGGGCAACTAGCCTAATCCTATGTGAAAAGTGGGGCAACTTAGCCCAATCCTATATGAAAAGAGGAACAACTAACCCAATCTTTAATTTTGCGATATTTAGTGGGGCACCCAGCCCGATATCTTATTTTTAAGAAATAATTGCGCATCCTGTCCAAAAAGAAATGAGTGTTTTCCTTGGAATATTTTCAGGAAAGAGTGGGACATCCTACCCAAAAAAGAAATAAGACTTTTCCCTCGGGAAAAAAGAGAAAACAACTGTATTTTTATTCTATCAGACTCTCTTCTGTAAGAGTTTTTAATTTTTGTTTTCATTATTTATTCTTATAGTGATTAGCTGTACGAAAGATCTAAATACTTCACTCGATTTAAAAAAGTAAAAAGAAAAAAAAAAGTGAGAAATTATTTAGGCAGTATTTAAAATAGAGTTATGGTTTTATTTATATATTTTTTTACTTTCTTTCTTGCATGAAAATGCAATGAAATCTTATGAGTAATATAAGAGCTCAATTATAAAATATTTATTTGCTTCATTCTTGAATGATGTGTTTCAGTGCAGTATCTAGAAATTATTTTGACCTTGGTAAGTTTTTGTCTGCACTGTGAAGTTGGTAGTAATGAATACAAAGTAAGTGTGGTTTATAGATTTGTTTATCTCAGTAAATAACTTTTTATTGATTATGTTTATAAAGATTTTGATTTAATGTTTATGCGAAAGTACTTACATATATTATTAAGGGTTATTATTATATTGCTAAGTTGTCTCTTAATATTGCTAAGTTGTCACGGAGATAATTACTAACATGATATATAAGGATTTTTTTCTTTTTATGGTAAATGACTAATGCTTAGCGAAATAGGGAGAAAAAAGAATGATCAAATGTTCTTATTTTTCAATGTGTAGAAGAGTTACTTGAAGATATATTCTTGTTTTGTTTTGTTATTTTTTTTGTTGTTATTTTTTTTTTATTTTATTTTATTTTTTTTTTTTTGCTTATTCTCTTCGCGGTAACGAATTGAGAATTTTTTTTTATGTTGCTATTGACGAGGGAAAAATATTGGAATATTTTTTGATAGTAGATATTTTTAAGATATATTTTTATTTATTCATTCGGAATAAAAGAAATTGCTGAATGTTTAGAAATATTTATGAGCTATACATACGAGTATAAAGAAACAATTTTTTTGTAGTGTAGTAAGATTTTTGTAAATTATTAGATTTCTTTTTAATTAAATTTTTGCTTTTGTGGTTAAAGGATAGAATAAATAGTGGGGTAACATTTTAACATGGCATTGTTTTGCAAAGGTAAAAGGTCAGATCTTATATCGCTGGCTGTAGAAATAGGTGAGGAAGTCACAAGTGATATGCACATAACTGACTTAAAAAATTCATAACTAACAGTAACAATTAGGAGCAGGAGTTAGTAATATGCTTGATAATATTGTTAAGTAGCGTCTAGAAAAAGAAGAGTTAGAGAAACAAAACAAAGACCGCGAGTTTGAGCTAGAGAAAATACGTTTACAGCTAGAGAGCCTTAAAGTACAACAAGGTAATTCGGGACCGGTAGCTGAGACGTCTTTTATCCAAAATTTTCAAAAATTAATGCCTAAAATTAATTTCAAACAGACGAAAGAATTTTATTCTTAGAATTGTTTGAGAGGCAGGCGAAAGTTATGCAATTCCCTAAGGAAAGATGGGTATCCTATCTCATTAGTGTTTTAACCACGAAATAAGTAATTTGATAGCCAGAGAACCGGAACAAGAGGCTCGGGATTATCCCCATGTTAAATCCTTGTTGCTTAACCCTACGACTGTCTTGGAAAAGGTAAAATTGTAATGTTGTTTTCTCTGCATTTTGTTTTACATGCTAAAAAAAAATTATTCTTTGAACATTTTATAAAAAAAATTAATAACGAATATGAATGCAATCCTTGGAAGTATTAATCATTTTTCAATGTATTAAAAATACATTAAATCAATAGAATTATATTACTTTAAATATTGCTTGTATTGCAGTGAAACCTGGAGCTTAGTGAACGTATTAACAGGGGCTTGTCGTTGTTTTCTCTACATTTTGTTTTACATGCTACAAAAAATGATTCTTTGAACATTTTATAAAAAAAAAACTTAATAACGAATATGAATGCAATCCTTGGAAGTATTAATCATTGTTCAATGTATTAAAAATACATTAAATCAATAGAATTATATTACTTTAAATATTGTTTGTATTGCAGTGAAACCTGGAGCTTAGTGAACGTATTAACACAGGCTTGTCAGTGAGGGATTTAAAAGATTTAAACTTACGGGGGAAATTTTCGACAATTGTTAGTAAAAGCGCAAAACAGACCCGATTCTATGTTACATGACTTTTATCAAGAAATTAAGGTCTATTTTCAGGGATGGCTTGCAGGATTACGAATCGAAACCTTCGAACAACTTAAGGATCAAGGAGCAAGTTAGTTGATCAAATGAAAAGGCGGGCCCCTATGGATTGTAAAGAACATTTCTTACAAGGGAACCACTTTTGGTGTTGCTCGCACCTAGCATTGAGACCTGGTGCATTTTAAAGTCCTATATTATGAAGTTTGAGAATCGATAAAATTTTTCTGTTAAAATAATATCTCTTGATTATACAGCAGCATAATTGTCTGAAAATGCAATTTTCGAGACCACTTATCGGACTATTAACATTGAATTTTTTTAAAGAAAAGCATTTAAAAATAAAAATTAGTTAATAATAAGTATAAAATATTGAAAAAAGTTTGAAAATTCCTTCAAAAACCCACGAATTTGATTTTGAAAAATTGCAACTTTATATTCATATTTTTGGCGGGGAAACAGTTGGCGTTTATTTTTAAACTAGAGCTTTCCGGCAATCCTAGCCAAATGTCATAGCTGAATTTGTAATAGCTAGAAATTGCAATGTTCGACCTATTCCGCCACAGTAATTTTTCTAAATTGTGTAAAAATATTAATTTACTTTATGATTACTTTTACCGAAGGACCATTTAATACAGCAACATTTCATTTTAAACATTCGAAACTTTATATCATTCGATTTCAAAAGGAAATAATTTCCTTATTTTGTATTTCACTAAAAAATAGTTTTCAATGATCTCCGAAGCTTTTATAGAATTATATTTAATACTTATATATTTATCGTCTGCATAGAAAAAAATTAAAAATCTAACATTTGTTTCTTATGCTATCAATTATAAAAAAAATCGCAATCTGATATAATTCTAGTAATATGTTCTACGCTTTCTCTTTGGATAAAGCGGGAGGAAAAATTGTAGCGCCATATTTGGCGACTTGACTCACTTTTGGCGTGAAATAAACAAATAAATATGTAATAATAAAAAATTTAAAGTATAAAAAAGTGTATAAAATATTATTTTAACAGAGAAATTTTTTCGGTTCTCTAACTTTTATGTATAGGACTACAAAACGCACCAGGTCTCTATGCTGGGTGCGAGCAACACCAAAAGTGGTTCCCTTGTTAGATGAATGGGCATCAATAATTTCGCCGAAGGATCTCATGAGTAAAATGGAGGAATTTGAAGACGCGAAAAAAACTATAGGTGGAAAAACAAAGTTAGGAGATACTAAAGCGAAATCTACTAGCAATTCAATAAGACCGCTTAATTCCCCTAATAACAGATTTAAGGTTTATAAAAGTCATCCAAATCAAAATTTTAAAAGGAAAAGCGAAACACGAGGTTTATCTCAAATGCCAGACTCTCATTTTCAAAGAAGGAAAAGATTGCAATGCTTCGGATATGTGTCATATGACCATCTTCAGCCTCATTGTGCTCAACTTCGAACACGAAAATCAGAAGTGAATCGCATAGGGAGGGACACCGACAAAAATCCTATTAGATCCTTACACGATACAGGGAAATTTAATGGTGTAAAAATGCCTAACTTCCGCGGCACCGGCGCAACTGTAGATGTCTGTCAGAAATATCTAGGCAGAGACCGAATGACAGGGGACCACATATGGGTACAACATATATTTGGTGATCGTATGACGTGCTTACCAGTTGCTCAAATACGTGTAGAATGTCACCTGGACACTGTTACAACAAAAGCTGTTGTTCTTTGGGATAATTTAGATCAGGGACGTTATATGTTAGATAATCAATCCGCAGATGTTTTAAAAGGAATTAATGATGGGGTTAGATTGAATATTGAGAGAGTTAACGCTGTAGTTACTCGATCTCAAATGCAAGAGTCACATAATGATAAAAAATTGTTAGATGTGCAGCTAGATACCGAGAGCCACGATGCTAAAATTACAGAAGATAGTGACAAATATGGGTAAAAATATCCGGGGGATCAGACATTTTACCGAAAGTAGATCTCAGTGACCCTCTAACTAGTATAATTCAAATGAACTCTAGTACATTCAGTAGTGAACAACAAAAGAGTAAAGAATTGGCGCCATTATTCGAGTTAATAAAAAAAGAAGGTAGTAAAGCTAATTTTGACATAAAAAATGGAATTTTAGTAAAAAAGAAATTAACCAAATTAGGAAATGAGGTGTATCTTATTGTTCTACCTGAAACACTCAAGGAACAAATCAAGACAATGTGTCATGAAGGGACTTCTGGTCATTTGGGAATTTTTAACACCTTGAGGAGCAAGCAATTATGTTTGTGAAATGCTGAATTCCCACCGAATCTTTGAAAAATTCTATTTCAAAATAAGTAAAAGCAATTTTACAGCCTTTTTCCCACCAAATTTAGAAAAGTAAAATTTAATAAAATTTTTCTGGTGTAAAACTTCATTAATCGTAGGTGGTATATAATATATACCGGTGCCCCTCAAGGGGTTAAAACAAAAGATAGATTAGTAAGGCATTTCTTTTGGCAAAACTGTTTTAAATAAATCGAAGAATTTATTAAAACATGTGACGCTTGTCAACGCGTGGGAAAGTCAACTGACAAGAAGAAAGCACCGTTAATGACTGTAGCAATAATAGCTGAAGATTTTAGCAAACTTAATGTTGATGTTTATGGGCATTTGCCGACCTCAACACAGTGTAATAAGTACCTTATTACGGTTATTTGCTTTTCATCGAAGTACCCAGATGCAGTTCCCGTACCAGACACAACTTCTAAGTCTATAGTGAATGCACTATTTCAGACTTTTAGTCGTATGGGTTTTTCTAAAGAGATACAAACTGATCAGGAAAAATCATTCATGAGTATTCTAACAGTTGAATTTCTGGAAAAATTTGGTATAAAAACTGTTAGACGTTCAATTTATCACCCGCAGAGTAATCCCGTAGAGGGTTTTTATCGTTCATTTAAAAGGATTTCGAAGGTCTTGTGTATTGAAGAAGCGCCTAGTTGGGAAACTGAAATTCTCGCTGCTCTTTTTGCACGAAGGACTGTGACTCATGAGAGTACAGGTTTCAGACCTGCTGAACTTGTATATGGGGATAATCTTAGAACTCCGGCTGTATTATTGTATGAGAAATGGTTGAAGCCACCAGAGCAGGAAAATACCGTCCTGGAATATGTTCTTAAACTAATAAATAGGTTAAGAAAAAGTCACAAGCTAGCTCACGTGAAAATGGTAGAAATAGGGGATAAAAGAAAAATATGGTATGATCGGAATGCCATAAAGCGAGTATTTCATGAGGGAGATTCAGTGCTAGTGTTATCTGTAAACCAACCACCAGTGTTGCCAGTGGGCTACATTTTTTAAATTCAGATTTCTTGATTGGCACCACTTTTTTGAAACGTTAAAATTCCATTTGTTTTTGACTTTATAAATATGTCATTAAATAAGTGCCATTTTACCATTTCACAAAAGTGGTGCCAATCAAGAATCTGAATTAAAAAAGGTAGCCCTTCCGGCAACATTGCCAACAACATAAATTATAGCGTCAGTGGAAAGGCCCCAGTAAAATAGAGAAAAAAATGATCAGAAATAAGTTATGCAGTTAGTTTTGAGGGAAAAAAAGAAATTAATGAAGTATATCATGTTAATATGTTAAAACCATATTTTAAAAGACCTGAAATGTTAAATCTGGTAAATCAATTAGACTCGAACTCGGTTTCCACATCAGAGCTAGAGGAAGATTTCCCGTATATGCTAGCTGATCCAAATATTTTTGATTTTCAGGAAATAATCGAAACAAATTCTTCAAGGGCAAGGCTCGGTGAGGAGCAAAACCGGTAGTTAGGTAATTTGTTGGTAAAATATTATGAATTATTTTCGAATATTCCTGGAAAAACTAATTTGGTAGAACATGATATTGAATTAGTCAGTGATAAATTGATAAAACACAAACCATACCGGATGACAAATAGGCAAAATGATTTACTAAAAGCTGAAATTGAAAAAATGTTAAAATACAAAATAATTGAACCAAGAGCTTCTGAATACACTTCTCCAATGATTCTCTTTGAGTCTCCGGGAAGGGAGCCTAGACCCTGCTTTGATTATAGACAATGAAATGAAATAACGCGTACTTAATTTTATGTCATCCCAAACATCGAGCAACGAGTAGTAACAGCAGCCAAAGCTAGATATATCACCTTGATAGATTTGACTAAGGCATATTGGCAAAGTAATTTCCAAGCTGAAAAGAGAAAAGGAGATGATGAGAGATCAATGACAAGTTTATCAGATTTTTAAAAAATAAAACAAGATTCGCATAGCTGCCAACTTTTACGCTTTTTTCTTACCACTAAAATTTAACAGTAAATTTTGCGTTTAACAATCGACGAAATCTGGGACTACGGAGATAAGAAATAACTTTTATATTTTAGTGGTAACAAAAAAGCGTAAAAGTTGGCAGCTATGGATTCGTGAAAATCCATATTTGATTTGAAATTTGAAATTTAGATTTGAAAATCCAAGTGAGTGGGAGAGACAGGAGAAGAAATAATTCTGGAAATGAAGATTTTGAAATAGTGATTGGAAGTCCAACAGTGAGAGGGAAACAAAGATTTAGCGATTCCTTCATTTGATATATACTTTGATTCTCGCTTAATCTGAATCAGAATCATTAATCTGATAATTAATGTTCTATTAGTTTGAACAATGTGATCTAAATTACAAGAACAAAAAATAATATAAAAGCCTCACAGGATCTTTGAGAGAAGATAATTTAATTTTATTAATAGGTTTCAAGATAACTTTGAAATTGAAACGAGAAATGATTTTAGAAATTTTCAGAGAGAGAGGAGAATAAAATGGCAGAACGGCAGAGTTAAAATTACGAGAATTATTTGAGTCATAAAGAAGACGTTTACTATTATTAACCCTTAATCTACTGACTGTACTTATATGTACCACTCACTTTAAAACTTCATCCCAAAGTGAATATTACTGACATTCTAATGGTACTTTGCAGAAACTCTCTTTTAACTCCATTTTATCTAGATGCATGACAACAGTAGTTATACGTTTGTTATTTTACCGAGGAAGGAGGCTATCTTTGAAATTGTTGATGTGTTTTGTGCCGACATTTTGTACAGATTGTAACGCCCGTTTTTTTATTGCTGCAAACACAGTAAAGGATATAAGATAAGTGTTGGATTTTTTTTATGTGTTCATAAGGATCTTAGAATAAAATTTGACTAGTTATTTTAGGTGAACGGTGTATGTATTTGATTTAACCCTTTATCTACTGCATTATGATCTACTGCAATTTTTTCATGTAATTTCTTTTTCAGTTACTACAATGGAAATTAAAGGATAAACATTAAAAAATGCTCACTAGTGAGAAATTTAATTCCTTAGAGGTAATTAATTAAAGTGGTACTTTAAAATACCGTCAGTACAGTGAGACTATAATACCGCAACAGAAAATGCTCAATTTCAAATGGCACCAGAAAATAATTTCGATTTAATAAGTATGTGAATTATAGCATTTTTCTTACTTAAAAATATTTTTTTTTTTGGCAAATTCCGGTGTCAGTCATTTATTTAAACACATTAGCATTGAAAATACTTTGCCCCTGAAAGGGTAAAAACAACTATTTTTTTAGGTTTCGACCTTGTTAACAGACGTCTATATTCCAGGGACAACATGATCTCTCGCATCTCCACATATGCAAAATATGAATTTACGTATGCAATTCCTAGCATAGCAAAAAAGAGCCGGTGCCACAAATTTTCGATTTCCACTAAAAAATAATATTGAAACAGAAAAGAAATACTAGGAAAATTATTACTACATTACGTTTTAGTAATCACATTTTAAAGTAGATGAAAACTACGGATAACTACAAAGAAGAAAAGTAAACAAGAAGTTTTTCTCCAACACCCAGTGTACTGACGGTACTTATACGTACAACCGAGTAATTCAACTGTCAAATCAAATACATGCACCGTTCACATAAAATAGCAAGTCAAATTGTATTTTAAGATAATAATGAACACATAAAAAAAATTCAACTCTTATCTTATATCCTTTACTGTGTTTTCAGCAATAAAAAGACGAGCATGACAATCTGTACAAAATGCCAGCAAAAAACACATCGACTGTTTCAAAGATAGCCTCCTTCCTCGCTAAAGTAACACACCTAGAACTACTGCTGCAATGTATCCCAATAAATTTGAGTTAAAAGAGTGTTTTTGCAAATTACCATTAGAATATTAGTAATATTCACTATGGAATGAAAGTTTAAAGTGAGTTGTACTTATAAGTACCGTCAGTACACTGGGTGTTGGAGAAAAACTTCTTGTTTACTTTTCGTCTGTGTAGTTATCCATCGTTTTCATTTGCTTTAAAACGTAATTACTAAAATGTAGTGTAGCAATAATTTTCCTAGTATTTCTTTTCTGTTTCATTATTATTTTTTATAGGAAATCGAAAAAGTTGTGTCACTGGCTCTTTTTTGCTATGCTAGAAATGACATAATGTAAATTCATATATTGCATATGTGGAGATGCAAGAGAACATGTTGTCACTGGAATATAGACGTCGCATAGCTAAGGACTGCTAACAAAAAAAGACTGCTTACAAGTCTTAAAAAAAAAGAGTTTTTTTTAACCATTTCAGGGGCAAACCATTTTCAATACTAAAGTGTTGAAATAAATTATTTGCTCCAGAATTTGCCAAAAAATTTACTTTTAAATGAGAAATAGGCTATATGTTACAAATTTTTTAAATCGAAAATATTCTACCAGAATTCTGGTGCTATATGAAACACTTTGTGGGTTTCCTGTTACGATATTTTAGTCATAGTGTACTGACGATACTTTAGCACGTTCACGACGGCACGGTGGGTAACACTAGACTGTCTCAGAGCTGCAAATTCTCTGGCTTTTTCGATACCAGTATTTTAATACAAGAAAATGATGTTTTTTTTTTTTAATTGGAACAATTGGGCTATTGAAAAGAACAACATTTTCACTAAAATAACAGTGGTGTGCAAAAAGCCGGAGACCTGACAACTCTGAAACAGTCAAGTGTGACCCACTGCGCCGGCGTGAACGTGTTAAAGTACCACTTTAATTAATTTTCTTCAAGGATTTAAATTTCTCCGAGTGAGTATTTTTTTATATTTATCGTTTAATTTTCATGGTAGTAACTGGAAAAAAAATCATGAAATAAAAATGCAACAGATCATAATACAGTAGACAAAGGGTTAAACTTATTCAGAGCTTTATCAATTAAAAAGGGACAAGAGAAATGACAAGAGATTTCATATATTTAATTTCATTATTCAGAGTAAGATTTCTGGAACAAATGCCTAGTGCCCTAAAAACAAAAGTCTAAACGTGCGCCCGTTTTTGTTGAGGGGGATGATTTGAAAGTGACATGAGGAGGGAGAGATAAAGTGAAAGGTTTTCTATAAACGGAAGTCAAGAACCGATCTGGGTGTTTTGAAATCAAGACATCAAGGAATGGAAGAGAATTTATCTCTTCGACTTCGAGAGTAAATTGAATACAGGGATCAACAGAATTAACAAGTGAAAAAATATTAGAAAGATCCAGGTAGCAGGGAATTAAAATAAGAATATTATTATTATATCTAAACAAGAAAGTAAATTTATATAAACTGGAGAGTTTTTCTTCAACAAAATGCACTTAAATATTACAAAAAATTGGGGAAAGTTGATTACCTATAGCTAAAACATCAGTTTGAGAACAGAAGGAATTATTAAACTGGAAGGCTGTTTGAATGCCACAAATACTAATTGGAGTAATTCATCAATCTCAATGGAAAAGTGTTGAAATTCGCGTACCTTCTTTCCAAACAACCAATTGCCCCTTGAACAGGTACTTTAGTGAAAAGTGATTTAACATTTAAGGAAACCATTTGATAATTGCAAGGAGAAAGGTGTTTAATTTTACCAACAATGTCAAAAAAATTCCACACAGTGTGGACGTTAGTGGAAAATAAAGGAGCGAGTAGAGCCCTGCACGGGTCATGTTGGACCCTACCCGACGCGAAAATTCCATTTAAAGTCAATCCGCAACCCAAATCGAACCCGGAAACACATTTCTCGACCCGAACCCGCAAAATAATTTTCAGAGACCCGCAACCCGACTTATGTCAACCTGCACCCAACCCCATCCCGAAGTACTTAAACTCGCAACCCGACTTATGTCAACCTGCACCCAACCCCATCCCGAAGTACTTAAACTTGCAACCAGACCCATAACCGAAATAAAAAAAAGTAAATAATGTTTTAACACTAGAACGCCCGGAAATGTTACTCAAGTTTCATAAAAATATTTCACATCAGAAATTTAATTTAAAATTATTTGATTGATTTATTTAATGGAAATCTGCGTATATTAAATTTAACTTATTTCATGAAAGAATTTCTGGTTCCAGTTGACATTTAATTATATGCTCGGAGTCGGATCGACTCCTACCGGGCGTTCAAGTATTAATGAAATATTAAATACGATTAATAAAAATCTACATTCTATATGAATAAATATAACTATTGATATAATAAAATTCCCCTCAATTAAATGAATATCACAGGTATGATAAAATATGCCCAAACTTTGATACTATGAAAACAAAGAAAATAGAAAAAATAATGTTTCAAATGATATGTAACGATATGAATCTAAGAATATTATCTTTAAATATGCTTTAAAATTATTTGCGGTTTCAAAAGTTCACTTATAACGGTACAACATATTTTACACAATTGGCATTCTGCCTTTAGTTCTTCATCATTATCAACAGTTGTTTTGAAAATTTTGCTATTTGAAGTAGCGCATTCTGTATCATCATAATTAAATTATTCACTTGATACATTTTCAATGGGATCTCTAAAAGTATTAGTCATCCTTTCCCGGGACTTCGAAATAAGAAACCGCATAATATTTCTATCGTATTTTTTTAAAAAAGCAACAATATGCTAAGTGATCCTTCCTGTCTGTCCCACAGCAATTTTTTGTCATAACAATGTTAGAAATATAAAGACTAGAACATTAGAACTGTAACTGTTCAGAAAAAATGCTTTATCAGTGCAGAGCATTCGTTATAGTACCAGTTGATGAAAAAGTACGTTTATTCCAGAAACGAATTCTAAGACTAGACAAAACAGACAAGCATACATTTTGCTTTTGTGAAACCTTGATTGCGGTTTATATAGACTTTTAACACTAGAACGCCCGGAAGGAGTCTATCCAACTCCAACGAAATGGTTAAATCCCATTGGAGCCAGAAATTTTTAAATAAAATAAGTTAAATTAAATTCGCACAGAAATGCGTTGAATAAATCAGTTATATAATTTTAAATAAAAATTCCGTTATAAAATATTTTTATGAAACTTAAGTAAAATTTCTGGGCGTACTAGTGTTAACGTGAAACAATATTTTGGACATTCTTTTAAAAAATCGGGTCTACCCAAACCCGACCCGCAAGAGTCAAAAACTAACCCAAACCCGAAATAATGATGTCTAGCCCGAGCCGAACCCGACCGACAACGAGAAAATATTGCCCCAAACCGAACTGAACCGAACCGCGGGTCAGGTCGGGTTCGGGTAGAAGCGGGTAATCCGACCCGATGCAGGACTCTAGGAAGCAAGTAACTTAAAAAGGAAATTGTCAAGTTTATAAGAAGCAGTACCAATATTGGGAATGATAGGGCGAAAGGAAAAAGTTGGTTTATGGATCTTAGGAAGAGGATAAAATCGAGCGCAATTAGCGATAGAGGGGATGTTATCATTAAGAAAGACAATTTTTTTAAAGATATGCTTGATATGCTAACGCTATGCTTGATGGCAATCACTGTTTCAAATTCTCCATGGCCAGAATTATTTCTCATCTTGTTTTTCCCACTCACTTGGATTTTCACAAATCTTATTTATTTTTAAAAAATCTGATAAATTTGTCAGTGATCTCTTAACATCTTTTTTTCACTCTTCTGCTTGGAAATTACCTTTGTAATTCTTTTCACTCTTTTCTTGTCTCTTTTCATTTTTATGATATATATTACAAAAAAACTTATTTCTTTTGTTTCTCTCTCTCTCTCTTTTATTGTTGTTATTATTTATTTATTCAATATGTATTTATTTTTATTTATTCATTTATTCTAAAATTTGCTTCTGTATTTTATTTTAATTTTGTTCATTTGTTTTATTTCCTTTTCTCTTTTCTTTTTTGTCAATTTTTTTCTATCATTATGGCAACACTTTCCAATTCTGCCTGTGCTCATTTGTGATTGGTGTTTACAATGGAGTTATAAATAAAAAGGAGTAGACATATAACTAAGAGTCTACCACTTACGAGTGAAGTAACTGAGGAGGTTGTCACAAGATGGTGGCTAATTTTTAACATCGAATGAATAGTTTCTGATTACCGCCGAAGGATACTTCCACCAGTAAGGATTCAATAGAAAATTTCACATTATTTTAGCGACTTATTCCAGCAAAATTTATCTCACTAATATTGTAAAAATTTCTATTCTTTTTTACTGGTGGAACTTGGCCCGGGTATTATAATATGTTTCACTGACACTGACCGGAAGCTGTTTATGTTCTCACAATATGGCGTAAATTCAGGGCCTGAGTACCGACGAAGTAAATTTCCACCAGTAAAAATAAATATCTCTTTTTGGTCATATTTATGACTGAAATTCCCCGTAAATAGGGCTTTTAACCCTCCGTCTACCAGACGGGTCCATTGAACCCGACAGGTACATGCAAAATATTCATTCAAACCAGAAATTTCTTTAAAATAAACTAAGTATATAAACCAGACAAAAATAAGGTAAATAAATAAGTTAAATAGTTTTAAATAAAAATTATGGTGTAGAACGTTTTATTAAAACTTGAATAAAATTCCCGGTAGATCTAGGGTTAAGAGAGCCTTAAATGTTTATCCAAATTTACTGGTGGGCAATTCCACATAACATGGGCACTATAGTGTAGACCCTTGAGGGGCAGGGAGATATACTTTATCCCACCTAATTTTAATCAAGATTTGCACCAGAAACTTGTAATTAAAATTTATCTTTCTAACTTTGGTGGAAAAAAAAAATTGCTTTTCCATATTTTGAAACAAAATTTTTCGAATATTCCGGTGTGACTTCAACATTTCAGAATCGCAAGTGCTTGAGCCTGAAAGGATTAATGGCTAAAGAGGGAAATGTAATGTGAGTCACAATACCATGTAACGTGCGTCACACTCAAAATATTGATTGATATAATTAATTACTATTGAAACAATATTATTTTGGTGTATATCATAAGCTGAAAGTGTATTGTACTCTTTGAAATACTTCTTTTTTACTGTGTTGTGTTAAATGTGGAGAAATTCTAGGTCTTCATTAACCCATAAAACTTGACTTCCTTTTCTTGTAATGTGAGTCACAGTACCAAATTAGTGTCTGCATACCACCATTTAAAAATTTATTACATTGTTATTCTTAGTTTCTTATTGTGCCTCAGATATCTATGAAGAACTTTTTAAAAATCAAATGTGATATTTCTTCGATGTATATATAATTCACTTTTGGAAAAATGTGTTAAATAGGAACGTGAGTCATATGGAATTGCCCATATGTTATGATATATGTTTTACATTTATATAAATAAAATGTGACTACCAGTAACTGTAAATAATACAATTTTCTTTTCTAAAATAAAATAATTTCTGAAACATTCCTACTTCAGTTTAAAAAAATCGATAGGATATATTATAAGAATTTTATGAAGGTACTAGTTACGTTAACACTAGAACCGCCAGCAATTTTACTCAAATTTTCGAAAATGTATTTCACGCCAGAATTTTTATTTAAAAGTATTTAATATATTTAATTAACCTATTTTTGTGCTGTTTACATTTAACATAGCTTATGAAAAAAATTCTGTTTCGAATCGACTATTATCAATTTGGCAGGTGTCAAAATGACGCATAATGGCAGTTCCAGTGTTAAAGTCACAATATGAAATACCATGTCACCAGAATGCAGTAATGAATATAGAGGAGGAGACATCGTTAGTACCATGTCAAACTATCCAATATGGTGAATTTCCCTTGTCTTCGCCTTAATTATAGTGTCATTAAATAAGGTGAATTTTACTGTTTCAAAAAAGTGTTGCCAATCAAGAAGTCTAAAGTTTACAAAAGTAATCCACTGGCAAAAATGTTTTCATATTGGCTACTCTGATATGGTACCGACGACATATAGCGTAGAGTCTACCAGTTGCGAGTGAAGTATCTAAGGAGTTTATCACAAGATGGCAGCTGATAGTTTACATGCGAACAATAGTTTCTGATTACCGGATGAGAAAGTTTCACAAGTAAATTTTGAACAGAAAATTTCGCCTTATTTTAGCTGATTATCGATCCAAAATTTCTCTCACATATATGGTAAAAATTTCTATTAGTTTTGACTGGTGGAAGTTGGCCGGGGTCTTATATACTGTTTCAATGGTACCGGTAGGATATTGTTTAGGTTGTCACAAGCTTTGACAGGTGTCCCTAGTAATTCAGGGCTCCAAATGCAATGGTCTTCACTAAATTCTTACAGCTTATTTCGCTGTCTTTAACCCTCTCGCTGCGTAATTGTTTTATCAAAATAGCTTCAAAAATTGCGTATTTAGTTCTTTTGCGATGAGCGTCTGTTAAGAATTTTTATTCTTCTGTCACCGGTTTTTCAAAACAAAAATTTTCGTCTGACTTAATCGGGAAAATGCTCCGATTAGATAAGGCAAAATTTACAATAAAGAGTAACTGGTGGGAATGATCAAGGAGGGTTAATTAGAAAAAAAATTCATCCCCGATGAAATCTCGGGTTGCGCAAATTGTGCTACTTTTACGTTGCCCGAGAAACTCTCGGGTTGCGCAGCGAGAGGGTTAATCGCAGATGATTCCGCCATTAGATAAGGCGAAGAAAATTATTTTAAAATTGTAGTGTCCAGAGCATTTGGAGTCTCGACAAACCCTTCCCGGCGCGGAATAATTCTGTTTGTAAAATGATGAAATGAGGGACTGACACCAGAATTTATAAGCGAATTTATTAGAAAATAAAACTTGCTTAATTTCCCGTGCTTTATAAAAGGAAAATTTTAATTAAATTTTCTTGGTGCTGTTTGTCAGTTTTGGAATTAAAATTAGGTGTCCTTTTTTGTAGACACAGCACACTAAAGAGCTAAAAAACGATCGGACAAGAAAAAAAAGTTTGCTTTTATAATGTACGTGAAAAAAAGCTTTTACTTATTTCCAAATAAATTTGTTCGTAAATCTTTTTTTATTCAAAAATTTCAATATATTAGCAAGAGAAGTAGCGTGCAGGTGAAGCTTTTAAGGGAGTATGACAACTATGTACGGAATAGTTGTCATTCAATAAAGCAACAATTAATTTTTATAAATTGGGATTAAAAAAGACAAATCGGCAACACTGCACAAAATGCCAAATTTTTACACGAATGTTTAAATCAAATTTGCATGTTTGACCACTTTCTTCATTGAGAAATTATGACTTTACACCGGAAATTTAAGAAGAAGAATATCATTTCAATGCTCTAACGACAGGCTCAATTTTCCATTGAAAGGTTTAAAACAACGGTGGCCAACTGTGACACGCCGGATACTGTTAAAATTTTACATAAAAAGTCGACTTCTTAAATCGCATATATTCGATGATTAGATAAGTGCAGCGATACTATAAAATTTTAGTGGTACCGAGCGTGCCATAGTTTGCCATCACTGGGTTAAAATGTTATAATTGTGGAGGGAAAATAGATGATGGCCAGTTTGTTGTTTCTATACATATTTTGAGGTTATAGGGCGAGTTTTATAACTCGCCTTTTCCAGGAAATGAAATTTTCGCAGACCAAGCTTTGTTCCTTAAGCTCTAGTACAATAGAAAGCGAGTTTTGAAATTAGAAGATTTTAAAATTCGAGAAAAATACGATAAAGCTAATTTTACCATAATTTCGCGCGTATCCGCAGCACCTCAGATTACTCGATTTCCTACCAGAATTTATTTTAAATAAAATGGGACTTGCTTCTGCTTAGCACTTACTTGACTTCTTTTTTTCAATAAAATTTCCGAACTTCAAAAGACTTGACTAAGCCGCGGCGGATAGGCGATAAATTACGGCAGTTGTTGATTCCAGTGTTTTTGTTGTTGTTGTTGTTGTTGTTTCAGCATTACTATCAGAATAAATTAATAGATAAAACACGATTTCTTATTTATTCATTTTTTTTCAGGTGGCGCGTATTTAACCCACGTCTTTCTATAAAAAGTGCAAACTCATATCTTTTTTCCTGGATGAAATATTAAATTTACAAACTGGTATTTTCAATAAAATTTCAGCAAACTGTAAGGTACTCATTTTCTAAAAATACAGATAAACCACGACAGTTAACCCATACAAATAGAAAAAGGTGTTTAGATTTCGAATGATATTGATTTTTTTTTTTTTTTTTTTTTTTTTTTTTTTTTTTTTTTTTTACCTCTGTAAATAATTAAAAAAAAAAGAATTTTTTAATAAATACCTGTTTTTTAACATTGAAAAACGGCGGATTTCACCCCACTCTAATTAAAAAAAATTATTAAGACACAATTATTTTTTCGAAATGGATTTTAATTTGTTTTCTGTGTAAGTTTTCACATACAAAGTATGAGAAAAACAAAAGCGGTGGGACAACATATGTATTTTGATATTCTGAGGAATGACACTATTACATTTATGACAAAGTAATTTTATATCTTAATAAAAAAAAAAATCAAATACTTTATAAAACACATATATATGACTAATGAAAATTTTAGTAAAATATCTTGAATCAGATAAATTGTATCAGAATAAATTTATAAAATACAAAATAGTGTGAAATGCATTCTAATAAATAGTGAAGTAGTTAAAAACTTTTCATTAAAATATTAAAAACATACCATCTTTTCAATTAGATAAATGTTACGCAAAACTGTATAATATATCATCCGAAATGTAAAATATATAAGAACTTAAATATTTTAAAACTTTATTGTATTGTGATTATTGTAGTCTCTGTTTACTTTCAATAATGTTTATTGCTTTTTTCTTTTACTTTTCTATCGACAATAAATGCTGTTCAAAGAGACAATTTAATATTAGAACAAGTATTTTCCTTTGAAATAGATTTTTCAAAAATATAATTTTCGATATGAGGGCATAAAATTCAGAAAGCTTTTAATCTCTGAAAAATGTAACTCTTTCCCGTAAAACAGAAGCAAACAAAATATTTTGGAATGGGTAATTACTTTTGTGTCATTTCCAGTATTCGCTCACAATAATTATTTTGTAAATTATTTCCTGTTCAAGAGCAAACACCGTATTTTGGCGATATATATAACGGATTTATTCCTTTTCTGTTTTCTAAGTACTGACTTCTATTAGTCTGAGAACATAACATGCTCAAATTAAAATCGATCTTATTTTTCTCTTTAAGGTGCAAAGTACATCTATTGCTGAAATGATGGATTGTCACCAGATTTTACGAACAAATTTAGTTCAATATAAATAAAATCACTTCTTCACATACATCATAAATGAAAAAAAATACAAAATACTTCTGGCAATTGGGATTAAGATTTAGTGGTATAAAAATATTCCACACCATTGTATGGGCTTAACCCCTTCAAGGGCCGTGGTTCATTTTTGGACCACTTAATTTTAATTCCTAATAGCCACATTGGCACTAGAATATTTGAAGGAAAATTTTCGTTTTATTATGTACGAGACCAAAAGCTGTTCCTTATTTTGAAATGAATTTGTTTTAAAATTCTGGAGTCATTCACTCATTTCATCATTTTACGAATAGAAGTAACTTGCCTCTGAAAGGGTTAAATTAATATTTAAATTTAAGGTTGTGTTGCCAGATTGGGGAATTTTAATATCAGAAATATCTACCAATTTTAAGCTCGCAGTCTACGATTTATAGAGTGTGTCCACGTATAACTCAACTGACCTTTAATTTCGCAAACGTTGGTCTTAGATGCATACTTCCAATTACAAAAATTGTTTAAATAAGGTAAAGAATTATTTTTAAAACGATTTGGGTCAAGAAAAACATTTATTAAAATATTACTAAATTTAAATTATAAAATGGCCCCCGGTACTATAAGTTATATTTAGTAAAATTTTCCTATTACACTGACAAGTAAGACGAAAAAAGTCCCGTTCATATAACACTAAAATCGACCGAGTTATGAAACTTTAAAAATGCATGACATATACCATTATACTGCATCTGAACACAGATGAGTACCGCCATAGTTTGAGGGGGTCATATACCAAGTGCTTAAAGTACTCGAAGAACTTATTTGGAATGCCCTGGTGGACGTTTACATTGGAGGTAATGAGACACTGTGAAACCGGTTACAATTGAAGCTTCACCGTTTTGTGGATATACTGGGTTTCATAATGACGTGAACACCCAATTTTTCAAGCATAAAACAGAAGGAAATGTTACAAAACAAACTGTAGTCTAATCAACATTAGAAATAGAACAAATCGTTTTATTTTATAACAAAATATAATTGAATCAGCGATTTATACATAAAACAAACTGCATTTTTCCATTTTGAGGTGTTTCATAATGATATGAACATTAGCCAAAGATATAAATTAATAGCCAGTGTCTGCACCAGATCTTTTAATTATTGTAAAAACGCGATCGGGCATGGAGCAGGCCCAAGCCCGTAGCTAGACGATGCTTCCAGGTCGGGCAAATGTTTTTCCAAGGGGGGCAAAATTACTTCTTCATTTTTTTTAGACTTTTACGATCCTTTAAAAATATATATTACGTATTCAGATTCATTATGAGTTTATAGATCTTCCCAAAGTAGTTAAAAAATAATATTCTTTCATCTTGCTGTCAATCCATAAACTAATATTGTAAATATGGTTAAGATAATATGGATTTCCACAAAAATATTGGATGCTGTTGAGAACTGCTACAACAGCGTCACCAGCCAGTTGTCTGTGGACACCCACCCCCTCTCCCAAAGTTGTCCGTAGAAAAATCTGGATACTTGCATTTTTATGCTTTATTAATAATAAACTAATAATACAATACTCCAAGAAATTCATTTACAGTAAAATCTGTAAAAATTGATTCGCAAACGATCGAAAAAAATATTCCGTTTTAGAAAGTTTCCATCTTATGAGGTATAACTGCAGTGTTGAATTTCGGCACTTTTCTCCGGGAGAGATTACTGATGCTCCCGGAGTGGTAGGTAGAATGGAGCTTTTAGGGTGCGAATTGCACTTATACAACTTTAATAAGCACAAAATTAGAAAGCTTCCGGGAGTGACATTTCGATGCTCAGGGGAGAACCCTCCTCCCGGGTCACTGAATTGCTTATTTATTTTATGGTATTCCTTTCAACGGGAGCATGAAATGCTCTCATGTAAGACAGTATTTCGTTATAGACAGGCTCTACTTACAAAGATTTTACAGTATTTATGGAATTTTATATGACTAGGGGGCTCTGCCCTCTACGAGCTACGCTCGCCAACCCCCGTTCAGGCACACCAAAATCCAAAAAGCACGCTAATTTTATCGGCTTTAAAAATATTGAATTAAAATTAAAAAAAAAAAAAAGAAATATTAGCGATCACTCTGTAAACGGGTTTCCATTCGTTTTACTTGGATTGGGGATTTTTAAGGCCAGGTCTGCTGCTGTTAAGAGATACAATGGCTGTTTTCGCATTTAATTAAAAAAATTATTTAAACATTTGAAAATAAGCTAATGTAAAATGAATTAAGTAAACAGTGTCATTCAGGGCCGAAACTAAGGGGGAGGGGGCAGAGAGGGCATGTGCCCCGGGCACCAGACCGAAGTGGCGCCAAATGAAGGATTATAACTTTGGCATGGATAATTTTCTTCTGATGGAATGATGTCTTCTATTATTATGAAACAGCGATTATAAATGAAGTGTTAGGTGAAGATGAAAGAGCAGCCGTAAAAAGTTAGAACTCTGATTTTCTGGTTAAAAAAAACAAAATTGGCGATTTTTTTTCTTCCCTTTCTGACCAGTCTGACTTTTTACGACTGCTCTTTCATCTTCACCTAACACTTCATTTATAATGGCTGTTTCATAATAATAGAAGACATCAGTCCATCAGAAGAAAATCACTCGGTGAAAGCGGAAACTCGGTTAAGCAAGAATCGGATAATCGGGACTCTACTGTATATTTCATTTTAAAAATGATCTTTAGAATATTTTTGTTGGTGTTCAGAGGGGAGTCATGACCCCGTGACCTCCCCCTTGGATCCGCCATTGTAGATTACGTAGTTCAGCATTACATATTTTGAATTTTAAAATAAGTCGACTATTAGAAAATTAGTAAAATTCTCTTTGTAAATATACTTCGCGGAAGAGGAGGGGAGGGGGGGAGCCAAAATCCATGCTTGCCCCGGGTGCAAAAAAGGCTAGTTTCGGCCCCGGTGTCATTGTCTCCCGGTATTTTTTAACAGCGCTATAAGATAGTTCTTTTAAATAATTCATTTTAAATGTATCGTTTCAAATCTGACGTAATTTACACCAAAGTTTTATTTCTCTTATTAATATTCACGTGAAAATACTTTTGTTGTTAGAAGTAAATATTATTTGCGCTGTCTTCGAATTCACGATAATAGTTGAAAAGGTTATCTCAAATATCTCGCGCAAATATATTTTTCAATTTAAATTGCTTTGCCATATTAAATATGACGTAATTTCCTCCATTTACAAGTTTTAACGCATAATAATGATTTTTTTATTTTAAGATTTTGTTTCTCTTTTAAAATTTAAGTGTAACTATGGTTCTTATGACGTAATTTTCCTGCTTTAACATGTAATCATTTAATTCTAATTTTAAAGGGTTTTTTTCTGTTTGTAATAGTCACGTGTAAATAAATTTTTAATTTGAGGTAAACATTATTGTTTTCGCTGTTTATACAATTGGCAACAGTTTAAATTAGTACCATTTTCTAAAATTTGTAAAGAATATCTCTCGAAATGATGAAAATTTGAATTTAAAATAGAAATAAAACCTCAAAAAATCAGTCAAATAAGAAAAATAAAGGCAATCTGCTCACCTGGAACTTATAACGTATAAAATGACCGAAAAATGATTAAATTCTCATGTATAGTTTTTGCTCCTATGAAACTTTTTTCATGAACGATTTTGTCCAACTTTAGCATTAAATATCTCTTAAAATAATTCTTCGATTTGAAAACTGTCTGCATCAGCGTGTTTATCAAACATTTGTCTATAATACCACCGATTTTCATATTTTTGTATGCAACAGTTTTTTTAATATTAACGATGAAAGGCCATGCTTAAGCATTCAAATTGGATGCCGATCTACCCGGAATATCTACACAGATTTTCATTGGTCCATTTCCAAATCAAATTTTTTTTTTTATATATAAAAGGATTTAAAATTTAATATAAAGAACGCCTTGGTAATTACATTGATAGATTCGTCACTTATTTACAAAGCAGGTAAATCTCTCACAACAAAACATTAATATATTTTCAAGGATTTTTTACACATGCTTTAAAAACATAATATGTGTTTCTAACTGATAACATTTTCAAACAGTTTAAACAATAGAAAAAAAAACAAAAAAACAAAAAGCAGACACTGCCGGCTAGGCCTGCAAGCACAGATAGATTTCGAAGCTAAGTACTAATTTCACCAAAACTAAATCAAGATGAGAGATAAACCCAGTTTAACAATTGTATCTGGTCGCTTTTGACTTGTTTTTAATTTCATTATTCTGCAAGAGTTGGTTTTATCACAATCATTTTAATACGATAATTTTTTCTTCAACCCCGATTTTTTTCACCCCTTGAAAATATTTTTAGTAATATCACTCATTAGTAGATTTCATCTTATCAGAAACTTGTTACTAAAAAATTTATAGATAATATTAAGAAGAATTATATAATAAATTTAAACCGTGTGGTGATTGTTTCATTAAATGAACCATATACTGGATTTTAAATTCTGACGTTCTTTTTATTGATGCACGCGCACGTTTAATTATACAACCCTATATACAGCACCTCTGAGGGTTGTCAAATTTTTTCATCACGCTAATGAAACTTTTTATGTTGCCTTAGTGGTAGATTACCGGAGATGGAAGTTGTTGTAAAAGAAAAAAATTCACTTTTTTAATTTAATTTAATTTATTATATTTTTCTATTATTATTTTTTTTTTGCGTGTGTGTAGGAGTTGGTCCTATTATACACTTGTCATCACAAAAGTTGTAGATAATATTCAGAAGATTTATCATAAATTTAAGTGGATTTGATACCTTGTGAACTGACGAAGTTATGAATTTTTTTCTTCTTCACAACCCCACCCCTCCTCTTTTTTTCCCCTGTAGAGTTGGTTTTATCAAAAACTTGTCAATATAAAAATTGTAGACAATATTAAGAAGATTTATAATAAATTTAAGAGCATTTCATATCTTGTGAATTGACGAAATTAGGATTTTTTCTTCTTAAAACCCCATTTTTTTCTCCTTGAGGCCATTTTTAATGATATCAAAAATCTGTCATACATAAATTTTTGGCCCTTTTCCTAGAAGTAATAATAAGTTTAAAAGGATTCGATATGTATCATAATTAAGAAATTGTGAGTTTTTTTAAACTTTCACAAAAATCCTTTCCATTTCCATTTTCTGCCCCTTGATTTCATGTATCAATTTAGAAGAGATTTGTGCTGAATTATAGAAGTTATCATGTCTGTAAAAAAAGTGATATTATATATAGATAGATAGATAGGTAGGTAGATTAGATTGATAGATAAAGTTTTCAACTTGGTCGTGGTTTTGGCTTCTAGGGGTCATGATCGGCATAGATCTGCAAAAAGGTTTCAGAAATTCCGACATAGGGGAGAATGTAATAGGTAGGTTTCTTACGAAATCTACCTAAAATAGGGGTGCACAACCTTTTTTAGAGAAGGAATAAAAATGTCTGGGTTGTCGAGGGCCACATCAGTAACACAGAGAGAATTTTATTTTAATCAGGTGGGAGGGAATCTTTGGCCTATAATCAGATAAAAATGGGGATTTCAGAGGGAGGAGGAATTTTCCCCTCTAGGTTCCCCTACCCAGTCAACATACCCAATTCTGTTGGCAATTTTTCCGCGCCCGATCAATGAAATTCGCGATTTTTTCACACCTGATTACCAAAATTCGGGAGTTTGTCACACCCCCCCCCCCCACACACACACATACACCCCAATTGACGAAATTCGAGATTCTTAACTGAATCTGATGAAATATAGAATTTTTTGGCGATAAACTGGCAAAATTCCCGATTTTTTTCTGGCGATAAACTGACGAAATTTGCGATTTTTACGCAGCCGATCACCGAAATTTGAGATTTTTTCCGCGCCCGATCAACGAAATTCGCACAAATAAAAACTATTATGATAATGTATGTCAATATAATTCACTATTGTGGATTTCCATTCGAACTCCCTATTCTCTAACACAATCACGAAAATATTTTTATACTTAAATTCCATAAAGTTACAATTATTTTGATTCTGACCCCACGATAGCAAATAGCGTTTTCTGTTTTCTATAAAGACAAAGTATATTTCAGAAAAAAAAATGCAGAATGGTGTTATAAGCCAATTTTTGAGGCTAGAAAAGGTCATCTGAGACACTATCGCTTAAAGCTCAAGATTCGATGCATTTGTCAAAAAAATGAAAAATGCTATTATATTCTAAACTACTTCAATAATCGTGCATGCCAATGTCAGGCCTTAATCATAAAATCACTTGATCATCGTTCGCATAAATCTGCGAACGCATTATAAAGTTTCACAAAGTCGAGTGAACAAAAATATTTTTTACAAACAGCCGTACATGATTATTTTTTGCAAACAGCAGCTATAAATTAGGGAAATACCAAAATAAAAATGAGTATTTCATAGCTTAAAAGTATTAATGTTCGTTTAGTATTTTTTTAATTTTTCAGTTTATCTTACCGCTTCGCAATCTTTCATTTATTTCCTCTTTTTCATACAGAAAATATGTAATATTTGAATATTTATATCACATATATAGGAAGAAAGAAAGAAAAGAACAAATAAGTACAATAAATAAGGTAATATCTTTGTTAAAAATTAAAGGTTGGGGGAAGCACCATAGAAAAAAACACTTTCAGCTTCTCAATCTTACATTTATTTTCCCTTTTTCATACAGAAACTATGTAATATTTGGATATTTATATCGCGTATATAGGAAGAAAGGAAGAAAACAACTAAAAAGTAGAATAAATAAGGTGATATCTTCGTTAAAAATAAAGGGTTTGGGGAAGCACCATAAAAACACTTTTTGTATTCATAAAAGGAATAATTTAATTCCGTAATATTCGCATTGCTAAATTACATTTAAATCATTTAATTAATAAATAACTTAGACAGTATATTCAAATAGTCATATATGACATTTACAATGATTATAAAACCCCTTTACTAGGGTGGAACTTAAGTATAGGGTTAAAAAAAAAATATTTTAATGTGTAATAGTGAAAACTTTTTTCCTTTTTGGATGTCTAAACGTTTGGCTGAAAAGGTTTTTTTTAAATAAGTTGTTTTCCGGTTCCTCAAGGAGGTCAAAGTTTTGAAATTTCAGTATAAAGTAACTCAAAGTAAACAACGTAGCTATTAGCTCATATCTACTTTTATTTAGCAAATACTATCCAGAAGTCACCAGAAGGAGGTGGTTAAATATCGACTTCCACCCTCCTTACCTCCCTTTGTTATGGATTAATTCAATTGGATATTCAACCTACTGTCTTTTTAGGCAAACTTTGTCATTACAATGTGGGAATTCAACTTTGCCAAGATTAAGCCATCTTTTGCTTAATATTTAAAGACTGTTGACGCAGCTCACGGGCCAATTTTGACACAAGTTTCCACTGCTTGAGTATGAGAAGGAGAATCTAAAATTCAGGTGTATCCCCTGTTTGTACTTTTTTTTAAGTTCTTCAGCCTATCAGGCCGTCAAGATAGGATCAATGTTTTTATAGTCTATAATTTCAATATGTTCGCATTTTTTCAAGTCGCTTTCCTACTGGTCCAAAAAATCCTTTTATACCCGAAGTTTTTCCAGCAAGATGTTGAAATAAGTATCTAAGAAAAAAGTTCATTTGCATGTAATAATCAAATTATCCATTATAACGTTTTTAGGGTATTGCTTCCGATGTTTTAACAACTCCAGATTTGCATCCTGCATTAAATGCGTTTCTGTTTCACCCAATAACTTTCAAACTTGAAATGTCTGTATTATTATTTTGAAAATACACCAAAATTGCAGTGGCTATATTTATATAAGAAGAGGATGTCAATGAAATATGACCAATATATTTTTATCCTGGTTTTTGAACTAAGACCAGGTGTTCGTCTTTAATGATTCTTAGTTATTCTTTTTTCCCTCTGCTTCAGTTATCACAGTGTTATCCTTTCTGCCATCAAAATACTAACCTTCTAAAATTAACTCATTTCGTCTTTCCTATTCTTTCAAATTCTTCCTTTTCTTTTCTCTTTGTCGTCTTCAAGTCCTTCTTTCAGTTAATTTTCTTTATTATCATCAGAAATACCCATATCTTCTAAGGTGCCATTTGCAATAATATTTGCAGTTCTGTCTGATACTCCGGTTCTTTCACCTTATTGATTATTAAATTCAGGTTTAGAAAAACAACCGATTGAACTATTTCCTTCCGAACTATTTTTTACACTTGACGATCATTCAATCAAAACACCACTTCTTTGTTTTAAAATAACTTTTTTCCTTGATATTTCCTTTTCCAGTCTTGCTACACATTTTTTGTAGTTTTTATATCTATTGATCCTATTGCCATTACCCCATCTCTCTTTGGTCTTTCAGAAAGTGACCTTCTTGTTCTGATACTCGATAATATTTAGTGCTTTTACACAAAGAAATGTTTTTTTGCAGGATTACCTAACATTTTGCAATTTTATAATGGATGTCGGATTATTCTTTCTAATTTTAATATTTTTCTTCAAATTTTGACATTTCTCGCGCCAGTCTCTAATCATTTTTTTATGATTTGTGTATCAAAAACCGTTGGAATTGAAGGTCTCAGAAATACACTTTTAATTGTATCATCAACAGCTTTAGATATTTTAAATAGTGTGTACCAGATTCCAGCTGTCAGATTTTAAGTTAAATTGAACCCAAAAATAATATTTCATAACAACTTCATATGTTCGTCAAAGATGACAGTCTAATGTAAATTGTTTTAGTTCACGAAATACAGGACACTTAAACAATTATCTAGATTTAGATACGATAACAGACTTTGCCACTTTTGACACCGAATATTTATTGAAAAATAATTAAAGAAACTGTTAACACTTGTTATGTGTCGCAGCCAAATAAATCAGAGGCACTGAAAGCCGACGCCCACGACGCTGGCTTCTACAAAAGTCAAATAAAGTGGGGCTAACTTTTCTAAGGCACTCAAAGTAAATTATTCTCTTTATTACAGGACATTAACATTTAATTAATTTATTTTGCAAAATATAAATTTAATAATAAGCTTAAAAAACATTTCATGCAATTATTAGCTTGTTTTCGTTTTTTAGGGAAAATCAGGCGCTTTGAGGAACCGTAAAATATCATTTTAAGATTAAAAGAAAAATATTTTCTTTTTATGGAGTTAAAAAGGAAAAACATAATCACTATTAGAATATAAAATTCGAAACTTCGTTTTTTAGTTCCACCCTACCCTTTACTCTGAAAAACCCTTCCTAGATATTGCAATTCTGTGTGATAAGGATTTTACAAACTTTTATGAGTTGCAACAGTGTCAAGAAAGCTGTCTCAAAGAACATTTCCCACTTTTGTTGAAAAGCCCCCAAAAGCAATATAATGAAGTTAACAATCACAAAACCACATGATTGTAACACATGATAGTTGCCTGTTTTGTGGAACTGAAAATCCAAGCATTTGGTTTCAACCTTACCTGATTTCAATAAATTTCACGTATGACAGTTGTACAAAGTAAACGATTTTCGTGGACATCAGAACCAGTTTGAGAAAAAGAGTTAAGAGGATAATCTCTAAACCCTATCATTCTTGTAGCTTGACTCTTTGGGGAGGCGGTAATGTAAATTTCTACAAAGGAACAAAACGAAAAATTTCCTACAGATCTTGGAATGAAAGAAAAAAATGTCTTGAATTTTTTGTTTAAATTGAGAAGTTTTAGAGATGGGTGTCTGTTAGGTTGTGGCCCATTCTAAAAAAAGTTTTTCTTTTAAATGAGGCAAAAAAAAGTTTGCAAATTTAATGTACTGATCAGGGATCAGGATGTCCAGTCAATTGTGCTAGGTCGGGCAAATATTTCTCCAGGTCGGGCTTTGCCCGACCTCGCCCCCGTGTATCTACGGTCTTGAGCAGGCCAAGCTTTTTAATATATTTTGATAGATTTAGTTCCAGTGGAAGATGATAGCAGCTTTTAATTTTTTGAAATTGTGGCATATTGTTTTCCATTTGCCTAAACAGCTGTAACCAGTAGGCTCCATATATTTTCCATTGGATTTAAATCAGGAAAACCAGAGGGACATGGAATTACATGTACACCATTATTAAGAAATCATTCCCAAGTGCTGTTTACCGTGTGGATGAATGAACTGTCTTGTTGGAACATTCAAAAAGGTCCGCCAATTTCCTCAGTAAATGGCAGCAAATTTTCTTCAAAAAGGTCTTGTTAGGTTAATGCACTCCTTCTGCCAGAGGAAAAAGGCAACGTTGACCTTACCATGAAATATAAAAGCATCCCAAACCATGAGTGAACCTCCACCCTTCTGCCGATTTGAAAACGTCTCTGGTTTCTTGCGAAAATCGTGCAGTACTAAGAAAAACCGTCCGAATCATCCAAATTATTTTTTTTTTCACCGAAAAATATTACTATTTCATGTTCTAACTTCCAGGACATGTGATCTTTTGCTCAATCTAGGCGATTCTGCTGATGCATTTTAGTCATACATGGTTGGTGCTTCCTGTTCTTGTACTTCATCATCTTAGAGTTCTTTACTACTCTGGACAAGGTAATTTTTGACACTGCTGTCAGTGGGCCTCGTGAAAGTTCGCCTAAATTTGTTTTCACATTGCTCATTCTTTTTATAGTGGCTCTGTTTTCCCTTTTGGACAGCTTTGGTGGACGTCCCGGAGACCGCTTTGCTTCATAATCCTCCTTTAATCGAAGAAAATTTAATATTACACCTGGCGATCTTTTCAATTTTTTGCGATAGCTCTGGCCGAAAGTTCTTGATCCTTAAAAGCCACAATTTTCCCTTTCTCAAAACCACTTAAAGCTCTTTTACGACCCATACTTCTAGAACTCACTTTGAGATCAGGTTTGGAAATTTCCTTGCCTGCAAAGTATCTTTATATGCTAAACTAATTTGCATATTTCGGTTTCTTCTTCTCGTAGTGGCTTTCAGTATTCCTGTACAGTTTCCATGATCTTTTAGCGATAATTTCGATCAATGTTCATATAATTTTGTAACACCATTTTTTAGATAATTCATATTTTCAATTAATTTAAAGTTTGATATTTCTTTTACAGCTATGTATTATGTAAAAATACTGTATTTGTCTCGATAATGGAGTTTTCTGATAATTATTTGTGAATTTTTGCCAAGGTATCACAAAATTACTGCTTGTTCATATCATTATGAAACCCAGTGTATGTCAGTTCCTCTTTGTTCATAGTTTCATGGCGGTTACCTTACAACTAGCGCCATCTGTCGCACTCTTTGTAAGATGTCTCTTTCCCCTTTCTGTTCAATTAGGATCTTGCCCCACGTGTTTACAGAATGGAGTTATATATAAAGAGGAGGAGACATATAGTGGTGCTTTCTACTAGCTGCGACTGAAGTAACTGACGAGGTGTTTACGAAATGGCTGCTGCTTTTCTAATATCGGATCTACAGTTTATGATTATCGCCGGGGCAAACTTCCCACCAGTGAAATTAAATAGAAAATTTCATATTATTTAAGCGTCTTATTTATGAAAATATTTTCTCACAAATATGGTAAAATTTTCTATTTACTTTTACTAGTGTCAGATTTCCTTGTAAAACAGTCAGTTTGCTTCACTGGTTGTCACAATATGGCGAAAACACAGGGCCTGTCTTCCGCCAAAGTAATCTCCCACCAGTAAAAATAAAAATCTGTTTCTGCTGTTATATATGACTGAAATTTTACTTTTATAATGCGTTGTAATAAGGAGAAAATTTCTATATGAATTTACTGGTGGAAGATTTCAGCGGCGGTAATCAACTCTTGCAAAAGCGGTTTCAGATGAAGTTTCACTATTGTAAGGATAGGTCAGTTCCTCTTTATTCACAGTTCCACGGAAATTACAGTGCTCCTTCTGGTCCGATTTTATAAAACCAGTATTTTTTATAAACAAAAAGAAAAGTGCCCGGTTTAACTGATGGCATTGAGCTCACAGGCTATTCAAACTAATTGTATATTATAAACTTATTTCAAAGAATAATGCCCATAAAAAATAAATGAAGGGGGATTAGCCCCAGTTCCCCCACTTTAAACTTAACTAATGATCCTCCAAATTTAATCAGGGAAACACCTTAACATCATAAACCGGTATACCAAATTTGCAGCAAATCAGATAATCCTACATGAAAAAACCATTTCGATAAATTAAGGGGGGGGTCTAACCCCCCTTTCCCCCTTTATATTTAACTAATGAACCTCAAAAGCTAATTAGGAAAGCTCCTTATCAGAATGAATATAGAAAAAAAAATTAAACCAAATTGGATAATTCTGCTTAAAAATCCATTTATCTAAATAAAAGGGATGGGTATTTCCCCCCTTTCCCCTTTTTATACTTAACCAATGAACTTCTAAATCTAATAAAGGAAGCACCATATCGGAATAAACCGGCATATCAAATTTGAAGAAAAACGATTAATTCTGCATTAAAAACCCATTTATCTAAATTAAGGAGGGGCCTAGCTCCAGCCCCCCCCCTTTAGACTTAACCAATAAACCTCCAAAATTAATCAAGGCAGCTCCTTAACATAATAAACTGGTACACAAAATTTGGAGCAAATCGAACATCTCTGCATAAAAAACCCATTTATAAGAATTAAAAGGGGGCTAGCCCCCCTTTACCCCCTTTATACTTAACTAATAAAACTCCAAATCTAATAAAGTAAGTTTATTAACTTAATAAACCGGTATGCAAAATTTGGAGCAAATATAATAATTCTGCGTGAAAAACCGATTTATCTAAATTAAGTGGGGGGGATAGCCCCATTTCCCCCCTTTATACTTAACTAATGAACCTCCAAATCTAATCAGGGAAGCCCCTTAACATAATAAACCGATATACCCAATTTAGAGCAAATTGAATAATTCTGCAGGAAAAACCCATTTATCAAAATTAAGGGGGGGGATAGCCCCCTTTCACCCCTTTATACTTAACCAAATGAACCCCCAAAACTAATCAGGGAAGCGCCTTATCAGAATGAACGTAGAAAAAAAATTGAAGCAAATCAAATGTTTCTATCAAGAGTTATCACGTTACGTACATACGTACGTACATACATACATACATACTGAACCTGTGGGCACATTAGCTCTCAGGCTTTGATAGCCTGTGAGCTAAAAATATTCGTGGTAGCGGGAGGTTTTCGCGACAATTAAAAGAAAAACGCAATTCAGCGTAAGTTTCTACCAAATTTATAAAGAACATTTTTTTTTTTTTTTTTGAAAAAAAAAAAAAAAAAAAAAAAAAAAAAATCTGTGTTCAAAAAACGGACCGAGAGTGAGCCCTGGAATTAGTAAATGCATAGAAAATGCCCAGTTTGAATTGTACAGGACTGCCACGGGCGACTATTTTTAGATTCTGTTCGCATCAGTATTAAAAAAAAAATACAGTATATTTCTCTTGAAAATTTTACTTGAAAATGTTATCAAATCGTATGCAAAAGATGTTTGTTTGGAAAAAGTGGTGCGAAATAGAATAAAAAAAAAATAATTGCCTGTGGCAGCCCTGATAGTAGGATGTGCTCCTGAACTCCATGGTTTTTATCGGTATTTACTTTTAAAACCTAGCAGGGGCAAAGTACTTATATTCGCAAAAAGCTGAAATGATTGGTAGGAACCATAATTTACAAACCAATTTATTTTTAAATAAATAAAAGCTTTTCGTCACGTACTTAACAGAAGGAAAAATTTCATTCCAAAATTCTGGTGCCAATCTCACATGTATGGGTAAAAATAAGGTGGTCAAAAATGAACCACCATCCCTCAATATGTTAAATACACCCATTTCCGATAAGCAGTTCTCTTTTTATTTAATTTCAAGATACTACTATTAAATAAAGCAAGGATTACTTTTCTAAAATTGTTATTACTCAAAAGTAAGCACGGGAACAGACCTTCTATCCATTATCTTCTATTGTTTCTTATATGGCCTTTTTTAGTTCAAATTAAATTTATTTATCTGAACATACAGATTTTCATTTATCTTAGATTTATTAAAAAATTATCTATAAAAAATACACTCTAAAAATTAAACTAATAAAAATTATAAAGATTTTTTATAATGGTTTGTTTAACTTGTATATTTTCAAATACCGTTACTCATTTTACGTTGCTATAAATAAATAATTTTTCTTTAAAAACTGTTTTTTTCTAAAGTACTAATGAAACAAATATTTCTGAGATGAGAAATATATTACATAAATATTTTCTTTAAAACAAATTATTCCTGAGAAAAAAGTACATCCTAGATTGCTATTTTAATTGGAGTAAATGTTTACCATTGATGGGAAAGATATCTATAATATCGTAAAAGGAACTTTTTTCTTTTTTATTCACTATGTTTGATAACTAACAATTTATTACAAAGGTAATTAAAAACGTTGTTTTACAGAATGAATTTTTTAAAATGAATGAAGGATATCATATTTAGCATCTAATTTCTCTTTTTATTTTCGGAAAAGGAGGGTAAAGTAAAACATGATGTGCGTCTATTAAACAATATTCAATTTAGTTGAGAAATAAATAGTTTAATTAAAATTTTCAAAATGCTTTAATAATGTTTCCATGGGTATATTGCAGTGGGTTACATTTTTTAATTCAGATTTCTTGATAGGCGCCACTTTTTGAAATGGTAAATTTGTCTTTGTTTTCTTCTTAATATGTCATTAAATAAGGTGAATTTTGACATTTCAAAAAAGTGGTGTCAATCAGGTAATCTGAAATTTAAAAAAGTAGCCCACTGGCAACACTGCAGTAGTGTAGCATTGGAGGGGTTGGGGGGGAGGTCCAACATTTTATTACCAGCACTTTTATATAGGGAATATGGCATTATTTAATCTTTGAACGTTATACGATTAAACAAAGCGAAAATTATCGTACAATAGTATTGGTAGTAAAATGATCGAGTCCCCACCGCCTAACGCTACGCCGCTGGTATATTGTTTTAGAGATGATGCCTTCTGAATATATTGAAGTCATAGGGAACAAAAAGAAAATATTGCGTTATTTTCTTTTCTTTAATCCCATTTTAATCAGTTACTGTAATTTCTGACATAATATTCTTTGATCAATCAATAAGTTTTGAAATCGAATTTTTATCTAACAAATGAAATCAAATAGGTACTCCGAAAAATGTTGCTATTTAGAGGAATTTTTAATTCCGAATTCGAACTAGATATTAACGAATAACAATTTTCACTGTATGTAATCACGAAATGTCGATCCTTAAATGAGGACTGTGCAACCTCTTTGCCTGAATGTCAATGTAGCTACCACAATTACCAAAATGTAATATTGTTCTTTTTTAACTGTGGTGTTTCCTCAAATTATTTTTTTAAAGGCAAATTATTTTTTTATAAAACAGCGATAGCTTGTTGGCCTGCAATTCTGCACCCATAAATTAAACTAGAAAACAGAAATTCTGCTTTTTCAGAATTTAGTGTGTCAGCCCGATGAAAAAAAATATATATAGTACAAAATATATTTCAATTTTGAGACTTAAAACACACGCTTTTAAAAATAAAAGCATAATACGAAACGCAATTTTTCACTTTGATTCAACATAAAATATATAATGTGAACATTAAAAAGGTCCACAATCTTACTTAAAAGGCGACTACAGTAATGAAAAATATGTTACAAGTTTAAAATATACATTTTATTTAAAACTTCTTAATACTTTCAAGCCTTCCAAGCTCATCATCAGCGAGTATCTTAATAACTAAAAGTTGTTTATTTATACAAATACGTCACTTTGTTTTGAAAATGAGAGAGCCAATAATTACTAGAGTTGAAAATATAAGTAGCAGTAGCCGTTATTGCGTTTGAATTTAATTAGACGAAATATAAATTATTACTATTAATTGTAGTTTCATTTATTTTATGACATCACTCAGTTTCTCATACATCACTTTCCATGCGTAGAAGAAAATATTTAATTTCTGTACAGTGTTACCAGATTGGGGACTTCTTTAAGTCAGATTATTTGACCGCCACCACTTTATAAAATAGTATAATTCGCTTATTTTTCAGGATTTTTAATCTATTTTTAAATAGGCCAACTATTTCTATTTAAAAAATAGCGGTGACAATCAACAATCTGGGGACAAAAAAGTTCCCAATCTGGCAACACAGCTTCTATACTTTAACCCCTTGAGGGGCAGCCGTTTATGATATGTGAATACCACCTACGGAATTAATGAAGTTTTACACCAAAAAATTATTAAATTTTAGCCTTTTCTAACTTCTTTTTTCCACCAAAGTTAGAAAAGTAAAATTTAATAAAATTTTTCTGGTGTAAAACTTCATTAATCGTAGGTGGTATATAATATATACCGGTGCCCCTCAAGGGGTTAAATTTTAATATGTCACTCTGCTCAGGTTTTCAGGATTTATTTTCAGGATATTGAACCATAAAGTGGGGAGATTTAGAGAGTATATATTGTATATTGGGAGAGTATTATTTGATCCGATTGGTTTTCTATAAACACTTCTGTCAACGTTGAGGTTTTAGTTGTTTTTAATTAAATTAACGCCGACCTTAACGTCGTAAGTTTACCTTCTCTCGACGTTAATTTAATTAAAAACTACGAAAACCTCAACATTGACAGAAATGTTTATACAGTGGTGGAAAATTGGCGCAGAGGAGGAGCCTATTGACACCGCTAATATTTAATAGTATGCTTCAGTTTAATAAAAACTCAGAAATTCTGACATTAAATAGGCCGAAAAATGCTACTTAAATTTAGTGGTGTCAATAGGCTCCTCCTCTGCGCCAATTTTCCACCACTGGTTTATAGAAAACCGATCAGATCAAATAAAACGATCCCATATAATACTTCATTTAACTGTTTAACTAACATATAAACTGTTTAACTTATTTTTTTAACCTTTTCTTCCTTGTATTTTTTAAACTTATTGTATAAAGAAAATCCTGGTACAAACCGAAATATTTTCAATTGGTAGGGGTCAAAATGGCCCCTCACGATACGTTTAATGTTAAGCAAGCAAATTTATTTTTACTACTGCGTCAACGCAACACCAAAGGTTAATTGGTTAAATCATTGGTGTTAAATGGATTCGTATTTTTTTAATTGTTTCAGGGCATCTAATTTTTTTTGTAATATTGAATTCACACAGGCATTTTCTTAAAAAATTACTTTAAAATAAGGTAAAGCAATTTCACAACCTTTTTTCACCAAATTCATAAAAGTAAAATTTAATAAAAAGTTTATGTTGGACATTTCGATTAAAATTAGGTGGGACATATCCCACCTCAAGGGGTTATAATATCTCCTCAGAAAATGAACATTTTTAACATTTTGTTCCTGTATACTCTTTTTAAAATATGTCTCTTTCTTTTACAGTTGATAAACTATTTGTAAAATATATGATTAATTTAATTATTTATGTGTTAAAATTTTAGCGAATTCGACGAGCTGCGAGTAAGATTTTAACTCTTTAAAAATATGAAGAATACATTTTAGAAATATTTTTTCAATAAACTCATGGAATTCCGAAACTGTAAGATAGGGATATAATATCATAAGACGAAACGCAATTTTTCACCTTGATTCAACATAAACTGACAGCAATAGACTAATGGAGTACATCGGAATGACCCAAAGAAAGGATAAAAGAACATAAAGCAGACATAAAATTTTGCGTGAATTCACAGCACTCTCTCTTTTAAGTTTCAATCAGAAATCCAATAGATTTTGATCAGGCAAAAATCGTATTACCAACATCCAATTATTACGCATCCACTGTAAGAGAATCAATAGAAATCCTGGCTTAAAGCAACAATGGAACTATTAATAAAGAGGAACTGACATAGCCTTAAAATAGTGAAACTTCAACTGTAACCGCTATCACAGGAGTTGTTTACCACCGGTGGAAACTTACACCGGTAGATTTATATAGAAAATTTCAACTTGTTTAAACGCCTTATTGTTACAAAATTTCAGTTATAAATAATGGTAGAAACAGATTTTCATTTTTACCGGTAGGAGTTTACTTTGGTGGTAGTTAGGCCCTGCGTTTCCGCCATATTGTGACAACCAAGGAAACAAACTCACAGTTTTACAAGGCATACTGACACCAATAAAAACAAATAGAAATATTTACGACATTTTTGAGAAATTTTTCCACGAATAAGACGCTTAAGTAAGAAGAAATTTTCTATTCAATTTTACTGGTGGGATGTTTGAACCGGCGGTAATCAGAAACTGAAGATCCAGTTTAAAAAAAGCAGTCGCCATCTTGTGACAACCTCCTCAGTTACTTCACTCGCAACTGGTAGACACTACACTATATGTCTCCTCCTCTTTATTCATAACTCCATTAAAGCAACCAAGTATGTAACAACGCCCTATCGTACAATATCCCCAGTTTGTGGTTCAATATCCTGAAAATAAATCCTGAAAACCTGAGCAAAGTGACGTATTAAAATTTAAAGTACAGAAGTTAAATATTTTCTTCTACCCATGGAAAGTGACGTATGAGAAACAGAGTGATGTCATAAAATAAATGGAACTGCAATTAATATTAATAATATATATTTCCTCTAATTAAATTCAATCCAAGAAACTGCTACTGCTACTTGTACTTTCAACTCTTGTAATTATTCGTTCTCTCATTTTCAAAACAAAGTGACGTATTTGTATAAATAAACAACATTTAGTAATTAAGATATTCTCTGATAATGAGCTTGGAAGGCTTGAAAGTACTAAGAAGTTTTAAATAAAATGTATATTTTACACTTGTAACATCTTTTTCATTACTGTAGTCGCATTTTAAGTAAGATTGTGAACCTTTTAATGTTCACATTATATATTTTACACACGCCTTTTTTTATATATAAAATGACGTCATTCGCATCAACTGAAGAATTCCACATTTACGATCCAGTCTTAACCCTTTCCGGCGCAGTGGTCCTACATCGGGACTACCTATTTTAATTCTAAACTTACAAGCGGCACCCAGAATATTTTAATAAAATTTTGCTTTTACAATGAAAGTTTAAAGTAACGAGTTTTTTATTTCTAAAAACGTTGTTTGTAAATTCCGGTGTCAGTTAATCATTTCATCATTTTACGAACATAATGTTTCTTTTCTGTTAATTTTTAAACATCTACATAAAAGTATGCATGTGACGTCAATATCGCAGAATAATACACAAACCCAGCAAAAAGCGATGTCGTCATTCAAGAAACTCGACAAAAAATGGCTATTTAATGATTCTTATGCCCCCATTTGTTTGTAACATTAATATGGATACTTAAAATTAAATATAGTTTATAATAGCTAAGTGTTTTATCATAAATCATTCATTTATATTTTTTCAAAATATCACGTATTTTAATTAAATTTTTTCTGTTGTTATGGGAAAATGGCAACAAAAAGATATAATAATCTGCAATTTTCTAGCTATTTTTTCTTTACTTTCTACAGAAATGGAGTACTTCGGTTCCCACCATTACAGAAATTGTGTTAAAAGCTACAAAAAAAAAAAAGCTCAATAATAAACTGAGATATAGTTTTCAAACAAATTGCATTTAAATGTGCTTTTTTTACCTATACGACGGTGGAAAAATTGGATATGTTACCGGCCAAACCCGATTTTACGCCAAACTAGATTGGCCTAGGCCAAACTAGTTTATCCTAACGCGCATAGGATAAACTAGTTTTTCCTAGGCCAAACTAGTTTATCCTAACGCCCATAAGATAAACTAGTTTTTCCTAGGCCAAACTAGTTTGGCCTAAAGCTCATAGGATAAACTAGTTTGGCCTAACGCTCATAGGATAAACTAGTTTAGCCTGCTATTCATTGGTCCGAACAAGTTTATCCTAGGCCAATCTAGTTTGTCCTAGGTCACTTCAATTTGGCGTGATGTTATTGATCCCAAAGACCGCCCCGGGGCCAGCCTTCTAGTTTATCCTAGGCCAATGCAATTTGACGTGCTTTTATTGATCCCAACTACTGCTCTTCTCCAACCTTGTGAAAAGTAGTATTACCGTCACCCCCCGTATGATATATTTTATTCGATGGGGAGTGGGATACTGCCCATACTGTCCCCCTAACTTCCCCATTTTACAGCCGTCGGTACTTATAAAATATGTTCCATATGACAAATTGTGTGCTGCAAGACCAAATGATGGGATAAGAGGTTATCATAAAATTTTGGAGAGAAATAATTTAGAGATATTTATATTTTTTCTCACATAAATATCACTAGGATTTGAATTATTTATGAATAAATGCACTATTAAGAATATCAGAAGAAAATTTGATATTTTTTCAGAAATCTGGAATCTTCAAAAATCCAGCGAAGTTCCGGTCCCAGTTTGTCCTAAAATACGTATTTTTAAGCTACCATTGTTTCACAATTAAAGTTCTCTTTAAAGAATAGTACATATGCATTTATACGGATGGGGATACAGTACTGTAAAATCTGTTAGAAGAATCTGTGTATGACGAAATCCTGTTTTAATAGGAAAATGTTTTTTTAACCCTCCGTCTACCAGACGGGTCCATTGGACCCGACAGGTACATACAAAATATTCATTCAAACCAGAAATTTCTTTAAAATAAACTAAGTATATAAACCAGACAAAAATAAGGTAAATAAATAAGTTAAATAGTTTTAAATAAAAATTCTGGTGTAGAACGTTTTATTAAAACTTGAATAAAATTCCCGGTAGATCTAGGGTTAATCGGTGCAAACTCCGTTTTGAAAAAATCATAAACATTTTCTAGAGACGACGAACCGGCTAAAAAAGAAACTTAACTATAACGAAGTTTTTTCTCTCCTGTGTGATTTCTTCTTAGAAGGTTTTTCTATATATTTTTTTTCAGATTTTCAAGTCTCCAAGCCGTGTAAATAAAATTAGTGGTATTAGTAATTATTTAGATATTTACATACAAATAGAAATTCATTAAAAAATCAATATAGTTTACAGTAGAATCATTAATATCTTTAATCCGTATTCTATGGCTTGGAAATTTAAAAATTCTATACAATAAAATCTTCAAAAACGGAATAGCATAAGAAAAAAGAAAAATCCCTTATAGGCAGGTTCCCTTATCAGAAGGTTCATCATGTGTTGTAAACACATTATACACTTTTTACAAGTACTAATATCTTCATTTTATACTGATCAACACAATTTATTTTTGTTAAACATGGGTTCCGTCATAGGCAGGTTATTTTTCTCAGGTTTTACCTTACTTGAATGTTATTACCTAAAAATGCATCTACTCATCTTAAAACTAGTCGGATGTACCAATCCAAAAACTTTTTTCTATCTGTAACATGTTAATACTTCAAAATTCGCTATCATAATGAAAAGTTAAATGGCAGTCTACGCTCATTGTGAGGATTCTAAAGATATGAAATTTCGTGCATTAGTTATTGTGATGGAACTATCGCTGAAATCGTGTAAATCCACAAAATGCAGCATAGCAGAGCTTTATGTTGAATAATTTACACCAAAACCTAACCAGAAACAACTTATGTCAACGTCTAATTGAATCTAAAGTTTGGTGAAAATCCGTGCATTAGTTTTTGAGATACAGCTACTGCGAAAATTGTGAAAAATCCAGCATAACAGCGTCACCTTTTCAGAGATTTACATCAAAACATAATCAACAGCAATATTAATCAAGGTATACTTGGATCTGAAGTTAGTTATTGAGATTGAACTATTGAGGAAATCGTGAAAATTGCAGCACAGAGGAGCCACCTATTAGGCTATTTACCCCAATGCCTAATCAGCATCAATTCATATCAAGGACTAACTGAAGCTGAAGCTTGTTGAAAATCTGTACATTAATTCTTAAGGTAGAGCTATTACGGAAATTGTTAAAATAATGCAAGATGCAGCATAGCAGCGCCACCTGTTGAGCGATTTACACCAAAACGTAAACAGCAACAAAATATATCAAGGACTAACTGAATCTGAAGTTCATGAAAACCCGTGCATTACTTCTTGCGATAGAGCTATAGCGGAAATCGAGAAAAATGTAGCATGGCAGCGCCACCTGTTGGGCGATTTACACCCAAAGGTAAACAGCAGCAATATATATCAAGGACTAACTGAATCTGAAGTTTCATGAAAATCCGTGCATTACTTCTTGAAATAGAGCTATAGCGGAAATCATGAAAGATTTAGCATAGCAGCGCCACCTGTTGGGCGATTTACACCAAAAACTAATCAGCACCAATTTATATCAGAGACTACCTGAATATAATTTTTTATTAAATTCCGTGCATTAGAGCGCCCACAAAATTGTGTCACATACATACAAACAGACAGACTCACAAACAGACATTTTGTAAAAACATGTTTTTCGGGATCTCTGACTCCTAGAATGTGTGAATCCGTCGAAAACCGGAAGTCGAAAATTTTCACGAATACAATGCTTTCCTCTTGTAAAGATAGAAGAAAGTAAAAATTAATAAAAATAATAAATATATAAATTTTAATTGTGGAATAATAGCAATTTAAAAATACGTACATTAAAAAAAATGTTGGGCGGGCCAAATGTTACTGATATTTTTACTGACCAGACCAGAAATCCAGCCGGTCCAAATTATTTTCATATGAGCTGGGTTCGAAATTGGACTGAAAATTTCTGCGCAGACCTCAAGAATAATGCAGTCCAGTCCCGACTGAAGCCGGAAGAATAATTGAGTCCCGGTCCGAATCTCTCGAAAAATATATCCCCAATCCAAGCCCGGACAGAATGTCGGGAATGAAAATTGGACGGGCCCATAAAGCCCCTTTTGTCGAATAACCAAAAGACTACCTCACAAAATTTTGTAAATTTGGACGCTAAATTTCTATTTTATTTAAAAAAATAAAAATAAAAAAACGAGTTTTTAGTGAACTTTGCTCACTTCCATAGATGTGTTTGAATTGATCTAATTCGTTAGAAAATTTCTGAATTTGAGCTTGAAATTGAGTTATTTTTGAGAAATTGAATTTGAGTTTGAATTGGTTAGTTTTTTTCCCCTCAGCGTTCTCAGCAGTAGTTGGCATCAATTAAAGCACGTCAAATTGACTTGGCCTAGGATAAACCAGAAGATTGGCGCAGAAGCGGTCTTTGGGTTCAATAAAACCACACCAAATGAAATTAGCCTAGGATAAACTAGATCGGCCTAGGATAAACTAGTTTAGACCAATGAATAGCAGGCTAAACTAGTTTATCCTATGAGCGTTAGGCCAAACTAGTTTGGCCTAGGAAAATCTAGTTTATCCTATGGGCGTTAGGATAAACTAGTTTGGCATAGGCCAATCTAGTTTGGCCTAAAATCGGGTTTGGCCGATAACAGATATATGCGATGTTTAGAAGTATAAAAAATTGCATTGAATTTAAATGGTTTCATAAACATACCACCGCTCTTGAAAAGATTAATCAGTATTATGTGTCTAATTTTCGAACTCCATCATTTCAGTAATGGTCGCTTTTTTTAATTGGAGAAAATGATTACTCTAATTTCGGGTGCGTAATCAGTCGAACAAAAGAATATTTTTTTGCACCAGAAATTTCATTTTTAGATGAAATCAAATACATGCTACGTAAAGTCAAGCAGCATTTTATTAAATGAATATTCTAGTGCAGAGCATGTTTATGTGTTCTGTGTATTATAATGTGAAAATTTATGGTACAGGTGTCATATTCGCCCCATATTGGCGCGAGTTTTTTCGGTTGCCAATTTGGCGAAAACATCAACAGCACAAACAACATAATCCGGGTTACCACATCAAGCAAAATAACGACACTTTGGCGCCAGTTAAGTACACGTTGCGTATATGACATTGGCACCAGAAAAAAAAAAAAAAAAAAAAAAAAAAAAACGCGCCAATATGTGGCGAATATGACATCTGTACCAAATTTATCTTCTAAAACTTGTTTTTGACTTATTTATTCTCAGAAAATTAAACTGGAAATAACTTCTAGAAATTATTGATATTCAAATTCAAGGGACCATACAAACGCTAAAGTAAATTCGCATACGATAGCCGCTAATTTTGTGTCAGCGGTCACGCATAGTATTCAGAATGGAGTTATGAATAAACAGGAGGAGACATATAGTGTACATATAGTGAGAGTGAAGTAACTGAGCAGGTTGTCACAAAATGGTGGCTGTATTTTTAAATCGGATCAACAATTTCTGATTACCGGCAAGTCAAACTTCCTACCAGTAAATTTGAATAAAAATATCTTCTTATTTAAGAGACTTATTCGTGAAAATATTTTCTTACAAATATGGTTAAAAAAAAAAAAAAAAAAAAAAAACTTTGTTATTATTGGTGTTAGTTTGTCCAGATATTAAAATCTTTTTCACTGACACTGAGAGGAGGTTGTCTAGGTTGTCAAAATATGGCGGAAATGGTGGTCCTAACTACCGCCAAAGTAAACTTCCACCACTAAAAATGAATAGCTGTTTCTGCCATTATTTATGACTGAAATTTTGAATTTATAAGGCGTTTAAATAAGGAGAATATTTCTATTTACATTTACTGGTGGAAGTTTCATCCGGCGTTAATCAATCCCTGGAAAAGCGGGTACAGTTGAAGCTTCATTATTTTAAGAATATGTCAGTTCCTTTTCATTAATAGTTCCATAGTATTCAGGGGTGGGTTGTGAAAGAGCTAAAACATACAATCTTAAAGTATGATTCGTTTTTCTTCATTTAATGTTTGAAATGCCTTTTTTATTAAACTGTAAGTATTTTGGGAAATTTTCAAATTTGTCTTCCTAGTTTACAAATTATGATTAATGGAATATTTATCATACAACATCCAGAACATCTATCAATTTAGTATCGCTGTGCGACTGAATGAGTATCTGGACGTTAAAAGGAAATACCAGTTTTAATTCTTTTGATCTAAATAGATAAATAAAATAAAATAAAAACAGTGTTTGTAAATTCTTTTCAATCGAAGAAAAATGACCACACTAACATTTCTGTGCATCTCAAAAACTTTAAATCGTTATAAATGATAATAAAATTCCATGGTTACTAATTGTATTCAGACATTTGCAAAGATCCCGCATCGGAAAAAACATTTATCAAAATGCCTCAAATTGTATTAGTTTTGTTCTAAAAGTTTGTAAAGTAAACTATATAGTTTCCTAAACAAAAATATCAAATGATTAATGGCATCGAAAATAACGTACCTTTTCACTTACTTATTACTTTCTTCTATCTTTACAAGAAGAAAGTATTGGATTCATGAAAATTTTGGAATTCCGGTTTTCGACGGATTTGCACGTTTTAGAGGTCAGAGAACCCCAAAAACATGTTTTTACAAAATGTCTGTCTGTGAGCCTGTCTGTCTGTCTGTGTGTCTGTGTGTGACACAAATTTTGTGGGCGCTCTATCTCAAGAACTAATGCATGGAATTTAATAAAAATTGATATTCAGTTAGTACCTGATACAAATTGATGCTGATTAGTTTTTGGTGCAAATCGCTCAACAGGTGGCTCTGCTATGCTGCATTTTTTATGATTTCCGAAATGTCTCTATCTCAAGACATAATGCACGGATTTTCATGAAACTTCAGATTAAGTTAGTCCTTGATATGGCTTGATGCTGATTAGGTGTTGGTGTAAATCGCTCAACAGGTGGAGCTGCTATGCTGCATTTTTTATGATTTCCGCAATGGCTCTATCTCAAGAACTAATGCACTGATTTTCATGAAACGTCAGAATGAGTTAGTCCTTGATATGGCTTGATGCTGATTAGGTGTTGGTGTAAATCGCTCAACAGGTGGAGCTGCTATACTGCATTTTTTATGATTTCCGCAATGGCTCTATCTCAAGAACTAATGCACTGATTATCATGAAACTTCAGAATGAGTTAGACCTTGATATGACTTGATGCTGATTACGTGTTGGTGCAAATCGCTCAACAGGTGGCGCTGCTACTCTGCATTTTTTACGATTTCCGCAATGGCTCTATCTCAAGAACTAATTCACGGATTTTCATCAAACTTCAGATTTAGTTAGTCCTTGATATGACTTGATGCTGATTACGTTTTGGTACAAATCGCTCAACAGGTGGCGCTGCTACGCTGCATTTTTTACGATTTCTGCAATGGCTCTATCTCAAGAACTAATGCACGGAGTTTCATCAAACTTCAGATTTAGTTAGTCCTTGATATGACTTGATGCAGATTACGTGTTGGTGTAAATCGCTCAACAGGTGGCGCTGCTGTGCTGCATTTTGCACGATTCCTGCAAAATCAAAAACTATCTGCTCTATCTCAAAAACTAATGCACGAATTTTCATCTAACTTCAGATTTAGTTAGATGTTAACACAAGTTGTTGCTGATTAGGTTTTAGTCTTAATCGTCTAATAGTTGGCGCTGCTATGCTGGCATTTTCATGATTTTCGCAATAACTCTATCTCAAAAACTAATGCACGGATTTTCCCCAAACATCAGATTCAGTTAGACTTTGACGTAAGTGGTTGCTTGGTAGTTTTGTTTAACATAGGTTTTGGTGTAAAGCACCCAATAGGGGGGGGGGGCTGCTAGGCTGAATTTTGCTGCATTTACACGATTTCGTAGATAGCCATATCTCAAGAACTAATGCACGGAATTTCATATCTATAGAATCCTCATGATGGGCATAGATTGCCGTTTAATTTTGTTAGTATAATAGCTAATTTTCAAGTATTAACATGCATGAGATAGAAGAAAGTTTTGGGATTGGTATATCCGACTAGTTTTTTTCTAAATGTAATTATTAATTTCAGAAATTTATGTTATGTTTAGAAATAACATGATTTATGCAAAAGCTGACACATTGTATCAACAAATGCTTTACTGTAAATAAAATGTTTTTATGAACAATTATATGAAATATAACATAAAATATTCTAATAAATATTTACACACTTTATTTAACCCTTTCACGGGCTGTGGTATGAAACCGAATAATTTTATTTACCAAATGACACAATGGCACCATAATTTTGGTAGCAAAATTCGGTTTACTATGTGGGTGAAATATATCTTTTTTCTTATTTACAAATGGATTTGTTTCTAAATTCCGGTGGCAATCATTCACTTCAAAATTTTAGGAATGGAAGTGCCTTGCCCCTGAAAGGGTTAAACAAGAAGTGTTAACCCTTAATTGCATATTGATGTAAATTTCCATCACCTTTTTATTTAATTTTTAATACATAAATTAAGTTCTTACAACCACTATATTTATATAGAAATATTAATCCTCTAAAAATTACAAAAATATGCTACTAAATAAAGTTGAAAACCTATCTTAAGATTTCTGGTGCCAAATCCTTAATATAAAAATAAAAAACACAATTCTAAAGAATAATTCATGCAATTAACCCTCCGTCTACCAGACGGGTCCAATGGACCCGATGGGTACATTCGAAATATTTATTCTAACCAGAAATTTCTTTAAAATAAACTAAATATGTAAACCAGACAATAATGAGTTAAGTAGATAAGTTCAATAGTTTTAAATAAGAATTCTGATGTGTAATATTTTTATAAAACTTGAGTAAAATTTTCGGTAGTTCTAGGGTTAAGGGTTAAAATGTATACGTAGCAGTTAGTTGGACCACATTACTCTAACATAGGGGTGTCAGACTGTGTCCGCCGGATACCACTAACATTTTATAGTTATGAGTGCCTAAACTAATCATCCAATCTCTGCGATTCAAATATTTCGACTATTTCTTCGTCAAATTAATAGTATCAGGCGGGCCACAGTTTGACACCCCTACTCTATCAAATAAATCCATAAAATTTCATTTTCGCAAACCAAACCTACAGAGTTTCAATACTCTGAATTTTTCGAATTTTCGGTGTTTTATGGCACAAAAATATGCTTTTTTATATATAAATTCTGTTAGGAAATATTTCTATCCGAGAAAAGATATACGCATAATAAACATGAAAATTCTCGTGATCCGCCCGTAATGAACACATGGTTAACCGGCAATTTTCTGTGAAATCTGTGTTTCGCGACAATGGGAACCCCGCCTTTTCTGAAAGTCGGTTGCCTAGATAAGTTTTTCGAGTTTATCTATCAATATATATTTTGAAAATGTTCGGATTTTATATGACATTTCGTATAGTCTATCAAAATTGGCCAACTATTTGGTATAAAGACTTATTCTTTCTGATAAATGTTTGAGGATATTTTATTCAAGAAAAATGGCGTGGGGGGCACTAAGGACACAGAGCACACTTTTACTCAACAATGTATCGTTTTAGAAACACGAGTACACTCGTTATCGCTCAACAAAGTGTGAAGTAATGTATCATCTTAACTTTTGTCACATGTATATGTACAAAGTAGCATGTATCTTAGGACTACGTCAAAAAACCGCAGCTGAAACGGTATGGAACGCAAAAGTTAAAAAAAAAAGAAATATTTCGCCTCTGCGCTCAACCCCACCCACCTGCCTGAAATTTCACGCGCCATTTTTTATAAACTTTTCTAATGCGTTATAAACTATCTAAAAGTTTCAAGCAGATCGCTTTGTCAGATTTCCCACTTTAATTGAAATCGCAGTCTCTTAGTTCCACTTTCCACCACCAGGTAGCGCACTGTATTTTTAACAAAACTGTATCTCAACGTAACTCCGTTACACAATCTATCAGTAGATACGTTACTCGAGGAGGTGGAGGTCTTAAGCAAGAAATTAAGATATTTTTGAAATTACTATTCGGAAATAGTGGTAACAAACTTTTGACATTTTTATATTTAATAAGACTCATTTATCTCAGGACTCCGTCAAAAAACCGCACCGGAAATGGTAAGAAACGCAAAAAAAAAAAAAAAAGAAATCTATCGCCCCTCCTCCTCTCCCCACCTTCCCGAAATTTCACGCGCCATTCTTATATAAACTTTTTCTAATGTGTTGTAAACTATCTTGAAGTTTCAAACAGATCGCCTTGTTAGATTCCCTACTTTAAATGAAATCGCCGTCTATTAGTTCTACAATCCACCACTAGGGAGCGCACTCTATTCTTGGCAAAAGCGTATTTGAATGAAACCTCTTCACGCAACCTACCCGTAGATACATGGATGGGGGGGGGGGGGGAGTGGTGTCTTAACCAAGAATTAAAGATATTTGCTGAAATTACTTTTCGAAAATAGTGGTATCAAGACTTCTGAAATTTTTATCTCGAATAAGTAACATTTGTGCTGTATTTTTACAAATCGCACGCCGGTCTGAAGAATACTACAATAAAACGTAACGTGACTACCGTTTAAAATAAGCATGTATGAAAGAAATAAACCAATTAGTGAAATTAGCGCCCCCCCCCCACTCATAAATTAAGGGTGCAAAAAGTTCTGTACGAACATCCGACATGAGTTCCCACTGCCTGCGGCACTGTACAGTAGGCGGACGATAAATTCGGAACATTTTTCGGTATTTAAAACATAAAAGAGAGCAATTAAAAAATGCGTTTAAAAATGTCTTAAAAAAAAACTTCTGAAAAAAAAAATCATTATCAGTATCAAAAATGAGAATTTAAATTCTATTAAAACTGTTGCTAGCCGCTACAGCAGCAGAAATCATTAGAATGCAATGACTTATTGTTGCCAATTTCCAATTTTTAGTAGCAAAAGAGCCAGTAAGGTGTATTCTAATCTTTTATTTAACGTTTAAAAAATACATTTCTTGCTATCTAAAGAAATCTGCATCAAACAGGCACCTCCAATTTTCCGTAAACCAACCAAAATCGCCGATTTTTTAGCAGATATTATCGCTCAACCAATCAAAGTAGAAAAAAAAAACAGAAAACAATGTGGCAAACAAAAAGCCTGCCAGGTTGTCAAGTTTGTTGCTAGGTTGTGACGTCATTTGAAACTTATCCCTTCTCTTCTCTCATTATTATTAAGTATGTTTTCAAAGCATGTGTTTCACCTTCATGCTAAAATTTAATGTTTAGTTGAAAAAACAGTCACTCTTGAAACATTAAGCACTCAAATTGGTTTATTTAATTGTATCCCGGTTTACTTCATTATTTCTGCGAAAGCTTTATACAATAAACCAACCAAAAACAAGCGGAAAAAAAGAAACCTATTTTTGATGAGCGATGTTTTATGAACCATCCAACCGAAAGTAATCTGAGGGGATAAACACGTACTTTTGATGAGAGTGATGTCCAAATATTAATTAATTACTCAGCTAATAATTACAATATTAAAATTCTGATGATATGGTGCATTAAAAGAGGCCTTAGACTCTTAAAAAAAATCTGAACCTCGAACGTGCCATAGATTTTGCTAGCCATCGCACACAGACAGACACACAGACAGACAGAGCGATTTGTTCTTTTATTAGTATATAGATGGACGAAAACTGACTAATGAAATCGGTTGGTGAATATGAACAAAAGACTGAATCATGCTTGCTTCAGGATTTTGCTATGAAGTTCAATTAAATCTAAAAGATTTGCAAATAATGTAAAGTAAATTCACTCTGTTATCAGCAAAGAATTTCAACCACATTTTTGCAACCGAAATTTCAGGTTTAAATAAGAAATATATCAATAAAACAGTGGGGTCGCATGATTTAGTATTCTCAAAGAGCTTGGCACCGTATTCCAGAGTACAAATCTTTGCGTTTTAACGAGACTGGTATACTATTTTGGGGAAATAACAATAAAAAAAATTTGAGACTGACTAGTGACCCGGGTCACGGGAATTGGGCTTAAGGTACTGCGTTTTGAAATAGTAATCTTCGATTTATGAAATCGAAGACCCATGTTACCACTATTTCTTGATCGTTAATATTCGCCTTATGTTATAGCACTTGCGAAACGTCAGTTGCGGAGGGGGGGGGGGGGAGGGTGGTGGCAAACACTAAATTTTCCTACAACTTTTTTCTGAAAGGAATTTTCAACATTATTTTAAAACAAATTATCATTTTCTACATTAGGGATCATTATTTTTCAGAACAAATGGTGGGAAGATTCCGTATACCAACCCACTGAGGCTAAGCCTTTGTATAATCACACATTTTCACGATTAGATAAAACTAAATATTACTTTTTTATAAAAAGTGGTACCCTGAAAATTTCCCGGGGAGCACCTTTGTACGACTTTTTAAAAAATGTTTAATACTGAGCATTTTTTGAAATTTAAAAAGAACACAATATGTTATTGTAAAACTGATGGAACAGAGTATCTATAAGTTAAAATATTTTAAACAAATAGGTAAGTTTTACGCTGTTTAATACTTTAAAATGTTATATTTTTAAATATAAAATGAAAATCCCTATCAATACAATCTTTATCAAATGCGTAACATAGGATTATTTATTTCTGAATGCCACTATTTTTTTTTTTTTTTTGAAGAAGCATTGTCAAATTACAGACTTATTGTACAATGTAATTAATGATAAGTCCGTGATATCATATTTGCCACGTACGTATAAATAATCAGAATTAGTAATCTAAAGAAGAAGAATATTTCGGTAATGTAAATATAATGAATTAAACTTAATTAAAGAATTTTTTTTTTCGTTTTATGTAATCTGATTTATTATATTTTCTACAAATTACATTAGTTATATATATATGCATATATATATATATATATATATATATATATAACACATTATGTATTAGTTTTATTTTTAACATTTTTTGAGCTTATATACATATATATATATATATATATATATATATATACACATGTATACATAAAGAGGACAACGATGTTCCAGTTAATTCTATGGATAAGATTTGTTGAAATGATCGAAAAAATATTACTTATTTATTATAAATTTCGGTGAATAAGATAATAAGTGTAAAGGGGTGTAATGATAATTTTAGACTTTAGGTAAAAGGCTTTTATTTATAAATGCCTATTTTATTCAAAAACAATTCAGCTAATCTGCAAAGAATGTTATATTTCTACACACATGGATATATATATATAGATATATGCATGTTTGTATCTATATACATCTATATATGCATATAATTATAATAAATAATTATAATTCATCACACATAATTGGGGAAAGGGAATTAAATATGAAAAATAAACCAGGTTTGAGAAGGGCCGTATTCTGAACATGGAACTATTAATAACAAGTGGGTAAGTGTGATCATAGATCGCACAAAGGGTTTCGTTTAATATTCCTTTCAAAACGTCCAGTACATTTATCGCCATGGAACAACTACTAAATTTTGGCAAACCCTTCCTAAACTATCGTAAAAAGCTTCAAACAGATTCGCCTTGTTATATTTCCTAATTTTGTTCGTGCTACCCCACTCCCCCGAAATGGTACGATATATCACATGACGGGTATCTGCCAAATTTAGAAAAGTACCCCCTTTGGGGGGGGTGAAGCGGGGTAATGGTCACCATGATTTTTGACGCGGCCTGATGTTTAAAATTTTTGTTATGTTTTATGAGCTACATTAAATTTTCAAACAGATCGTCCAGCGATATTTCCTAATTTTGCTAGCGCCCCTCCCCACCCCCCCCCCGGAAATGCGACACGCCATTCCTCTTTATACTTCATTATCATTTGTTATAAAGTATCTTAACGTTTAAAACAGATCGCATTGATAGATTTCCTACTTTAAATGAAATCGCGATCTGATAGTTCCACATTCCACACTCAGGGAACGCACTGTATTCTTAACAAAAGCGTATCTGAACGAAACTCCTTTACACAACCTATTAGCAGATATGTTAATCGAGGGTGTGGAGGTCATCAGCAAGAATTTAAGATAATTGTTGAAATTACTATTCGGAAATAGTGGTAATTGAACTTTTGACATATTTATATTTAATAAGTAGCTTGTATCTTAGAACTCCGTCAAAAAAAAAAAAAAAAAAAAAAAAAAAAAAAAAAAACGCACCTGAAACGGTATGAAACAAAAAAGAAATATTTTGCCCCTCCCCCGCTCCCCACCTGCCCGAAATTTCACGCTCCATTTTTTATAAACTTTTTCTTATGAGTTATAAACTATGTTAAAGTTTCATACAGATCAGCTTGTTCGATTTTCTACTTTAAATGAAATCGCAGTCTGTTAGTTCTACATTCCACCACGAGGGAGCGCACTCTATTCTTATCAAAACTGTATCTGAACGTAACTCCGCTAAACAACCTATCAGGAGATATGCTAGTCGAGGTGGTGGCGGTCTTAACCAAGAATTTATTATATTTTCTGAAATTACTATTCGAAAATAGTGGTATCAATACTTCTGATATTTTTATCTGACATAAGTAACATTTATGCTGTACTTTTAAATATCGGACACCGTTCAGAAGTATACTGCAATGAAACACCACGTGACTGCCTTGTAAAATAAGTATATAATAGAAATAAATCAGTTAGTGAAATTAGAGCCCCCTCCCCTGCCCGAAATTTTACACGCCATTTTTATAAACTTTTTCTTATGTGTTATAAACTATCCTAAAGTTTCAAACAGATCGCTTTGTTATATTTCCTAATTTTAACAAAATCGCGTTATGTTAGTTCCCCGTTCCACCACAAGGGAACGCACTCTATCCTTAACAAAACTGTATCGGAAGGAAACTCCGTTAAACAACCTATAAGTAGATATGTTACTTGAGGTGGTGGCGGTCTTAATAAGAAATTAAGATATTTCCTGAAATTACTATTCGGAAATAGTGGTAACTAAACTTTAGGCAATTTTATATTAAATAAGTAGCATATATCTCAGGACTCCCTCAAAAAAGGCACCTAAAGCGGTCAGAAACGCTAATTTTTTAAATAGAAATCTAGCGCCCCTCACCGGAATTTCACGTTTTTCTTTTTTACACTTTATCTTATGTGTTATAAAATATCTTAAAATTTCAAAACAGACCGACATGTTAGATTTCCTAATTTTAACAAAATCGCGTTATGTTAGTTCCACATTCCACCACCAGGGAATGCACTCTATTCTTAACAAAGGCATATCTGAACGAAACTCCTTTACGCAATCTTTCCGTAGATACATGGGTCGGGATGGAGGCGGTCTTAAACAAGAATTTAAAACATTTTCTGCGGTAACAAACGCTAAGATTTCAAAAATAATTCTAGCTCCCCCCCCCCTCCTCGAAATATCACACTCCATTCTTTTTTACACTTTTTCTTATATGTTATGAACTACCTTAACCCCTTGAAGGGCACCGGTATATTATATATAACACTTAATTTTAATTCAAAAATGCCACTTTGACACCAGGATTTTAAAACAAAATTTTGCTTTATATAATATACTCGAAGAAACGCTTTTACTTGCTTTCATATTAATCTTCTTGTAAATCCCGGTGTCAATCAATCATTTTAACATTCTAGTAACATAAGTACTTTGCCCCTGAAAGGGTTTAAGTTTCAAACAGATCGAGTGGCGGTCTTAACCAATAATTCAAGATATTTTCTGAAATTACTATTCGAAAATAGTGGTATAAATACTTGTAAACATTCTGATGATGAATGAGTTATACTTATCTCATAGCGCTGTTCAATAACCCCACGCAAATTATTAGATTTCCTAATTTAAGTTAATTCGTGTTTAAAAAAGCACGTGTCTCCATTTTAATCGACGCACTTGATAGCAATATATCGATTAATTATATAATAATTAATATTTCAGCTTGTAATTAAGATAGGACTTAGATATGGGTATCAATGAAATCAGCGAGAAATTTGACATCGGATGCCAAAAAATTTAATCAAAAATTTAATATTTAAAAAGTTAAAATTTCGTATTAAAATATGCTATTATGGAAAACCGTAGCGTCGTCATGTCTACCTGCTTTCCCGCCGAACCGAAATCTTTTTCCTTGTCTTTCCAATTAAAGAAATTAAATTTTTATCGATCGATTTTTAGTGGATATTTTAACTTATACACATCGCAGAAACGTGAACTTTATACCAAAAGAAAGTAGATTTTTTTCCGCGTCTGTCTATTCCATTTACAAATTTCTCGGACCAATATTTTCTGATATGCGATTTCGCTTTAAAATGTCCACTTCATTTTTCGGCAAAATTTCCTTCCTGGTAACTGTGTCGGATGATTTTACTGGCAACCCTTAGAAGAAACACGGATGATTTGGAGAAGGTCCGTTTGAACCTGCGTTAAAATGTAGATTGGCTAATTTTAGAAGTTAATTAGCCCGTAATTCGGTTAATTACCAACTTTTTCAAAATTTTATGATTTGTTGTTTGATGTGAGGTGTTCAGCTATAAGTACCCAAAATTTCAAGTCTCTAACATGTATAGTTTCTGAGAACGGGCTCTGTGACGGATAGACAGACAGACAGACAAAAGAGTGATACGAATAGGGTTTCGTCAGATGAACGAAACCCTAAAAAGGAACAGACATATCCTTAACCCATTAACGGTCGCATTAAATTACGGTCTAAAAATTCAAATTGCTTATTGGCACCACTTTTTTGAAAAAGAAATGTTCACCTTATTTAATGACAGGTAAAATGATACCAAAACAAAGCCAACTACACTATTTTATAAAACTGATGGGAATCAAATAATCTGAATAAAAGACGCAGCCCGTGAATATCACGGGAGCCAGAATTAAGGGGTTAAAATAGTGATGCTTCAACTGTAGATGCTTTCTTTGGGGTTTATTGCCGCCGGGGCAAACTTCCACCAGTAAATTAAAATAGAAATTTTCTCCTTATTTAAACGCTTTATTAATGCAAAATTTCAGCCATAAATAATGCCAAAAGCAGCTATTCATTTTTACTAGTGGACGTTTGCTTCTGCGGTAGTCAGGACATGCGTTTCCGCCATATTGTGGCAATGCAGACAACCACCTCTCAGTGAAAGTGAAAAAGATTATAATACCTGATCAAACTACCACCAGTAAAAACAAATAGAAAATTTAACCATACTTACGGGAGAATTTTTTTTATAAATCAGCCGCTTAAATAAGGCGAAATTTTCTATTCAAAATTTGTTGGTGGAAGCTTGCTCCGGCTGTAGTGTGAAACTGTTGATCTGACGTAAAAAAGCAGCCGCCATCTTTTGGCAACCATCGCAGTTAATTCACCCCAACTCGTAGACAATACGCTATATGTCTCCTCCCTTTTATTCATAACTCCATTATTCTGAACAAGTTCGCAAGCGCAATCTTCCACAAGAAATTCATTTTAGCAAAAACTGAAACTGTTCATCTGATGCAAAAAATCACCCGCCATCTTGTGAGAACCTACTCAGTTAATTCACTCCAACTCGTAGACAATACGCTATATGTCTCCTCCCCTTTATTCATAACTCCATTATTTTGAACAAGTTCGCATGCGCAATTTTCCACCAGAAATTCATTTTATCAAAGTACTATTCTATATTATTGGCGGATGTTTTGAGATGTTCGACATGTTTAAAATACGGCACTAATACGGGATAGTCCAAAAAATTAAAACGCACCTTATTTTTTTACTTGTTTGAGATAGGTAGATGCTATGCTAAATTGCATTTACGAATAATTCCAAAATGCAAAAGTTTTCAAAATAAGGTACCATTTAATATTCTGTTAATAAAATACTCTTGCTATAAATTTTGAAAAAGGGACATTTTATAAAATTTTATGCTGTTTCTGTGTGCTATAAGTAATATGTAGAGACATTATACCCATTCTCGAATAAGTAAAAGAGTGAAAATTACTTTTTCTTTACAACCAAAACTCACCGAGCTCTGATGTTTTGAATTTTATTAAATATCGGGACTTTTCGGCATTATAAATGTGTTTTTCTATTTTTATTGCCGGAAAATACCAATATTTGTTCTTTTTCACTGAACTATTCAAAAACACTGGTGCTTCATGGTAAATACTGTACATACCCTGAAGTGTTTATTATATTTGCGACCAGTGAATTCACGTGTATTTTAGGTATTTGAACTAAGGGTTTTATTTTGCTTATAATACGATAAAAAATTTCTCACAAATATACACAGTATTCGTGCTCACATACTACCAGTTTACCATGTTTTTAAATGTATAGATTAGAAACAGTACCTTTGCCACTTATATGCATTTATAATATAAAATAATAAACGAAAATTTTAAAAATCTCTGTGTATTTCCTTTGGTTTTCTTCCAAAAAGTGCTTGAACCCTTTGAAGGGCGGCAGTATGTTATACACAACAGTTAACTTTAATTCTCAAATGCTACATTGGCACCAGAATGTTTCGTTTAAAGTTTGCATTTTATAATGTACTCGAGCAAAAGCTTTTACTTAATTTTACATAAAGTTAGTAATTCCCGGTGTCAACCAATCATTTTAACCCTTAAATGCGCGATTTTTTATTTTGTTTAGAAAAAATTATATATGATTCACTGGAGGGTTTATTACACAGGAAAAATAATGAAAAAAATCAGAGATACATTTTTCATATAATACATCGATCTTTTCTTCTGTTGCACATCTGCAGTACAAGTAAAAACTACTGTCGTATGGCTGTTTTACGCTAGAATATTGCAAATTGGTAAATATTTTAATAAGTATGTCTCCAAATACCTTATTTTATATAATTATTTATTTTATAAAACTTAACATTTAACACTTTAATTCCCATGATAGATTACGTTCTAGAAATTACTTAATTCAGAGAATCTGACTTTACAAAAGAAATTTTTATGGTTAATTTTGCTTCATTTTAATAGAGAATGTCTGTTATTAATTAAAGCAAATATTGCTATTTTAATTTTCTGGTGTGAATTAGGTATACACGGATAAAAAAAAAAAATCCATTAAATTCAAAACCCTGTTGTTTGCATATATGCAAAGCTGCGCACTAAAGGGTTAACATTTTAGCAACAGAAGTGCACAGTAAAAAAAAAAAAAATTCCAGAAACGTCCATGGGAAAAAATGGGCAGCTGGATTTCCCATTATTTCCAAATCTTAAAAATAACTGAAACTTTACTCTAATTTTTTTTTAACTTTCCTCAGAAAAGCCAGTAAGCTTCCTGTGAAATATCAGGAATGCTTCGGTTGACAACAAAATCATTACTGATATTTCACAGGAATCTTACTTATTTTCTATAGAACGTTTCAGAAGTGCTCAATAAGGTTTCTGTTATTTTCTGTAAATGTTTCATATAAATACAGGGCAACTCAGCTGCCCATTATTTCCCTGAAACATTCCTGAATTTTTTTTTCACAATGCAGGAACGTTTCATATATTAGATTTCCCTAGATTTATTTTATTATTATTATTATTATTTATTTATTTTATTTTATTTATTTTTACACATTCATTAGATTCGATGGCAAGATATATTAACACTAGAACGCCGGAAGGAGTCGATTCGACTCCAACCATATCATTAAATGTCAATTAGACCAGAAATTCTTTAGCAAAATAAGTTAAATTTTAAAATCGCTGATTTACGTTAAGTAAATCAGTCAAATAATTTTAAGTGTAAAATATTTTTATGAAACTCGAGTAAAATTTCCTGGCGTTCTAGTGTTAACACGTTCACGCCGGCGCGGTGGGTCACACTCGACTGTCTCAGATCTGCAAAGTCTCCGGCTTTTTGCATACCAGTATTTTAATACAGAAAATATTGTTTTATTTATTTGGAACAATTGGGCGATTTAAAGGAACAACATTTTCTCTAAAATAATAGTGGTGTGAAAAAAAGCCGGAGACTTGACAACTCTGAGACAGTCGAGTGTGACCCACCGCGCCGGCGTGAACGTGTTAATCAATGTTTAAGTACCTTAATTTCCGGCGTATATTCCGTAGGTCAAACAATATTTTTGACCCAGAAATTTTATTCAGCAATTGAATACAAATATTTACTGAAATCTGAAAAGTAACATTTTATTTTTAAAACTTTCTGGGTCGAAACATGATTGTTCCAACCGCGAATTATACGTCGGAAGTCACGATATTTAAAAATATTGAATCTTTTTTTTTTTTGTTTACTTTCGTAAATATTGGAAGAAGTTTATTAATCATTCAATTTAAATTATTATACATACATACAAGCCGTATCTGGGAATATTTTTTTATGTTATTTTTTCATGGATTCGGTGTAATTAAAGACAGAATTTCTCAACCTTTCAACATTGTACACAAGATAAAATAACGATATTTTCTAATTAATTTTTTCTCCCTTTTTATGAAATTTTTCTATGCCTGATATTTTTATATTGCATTTATAATGCAAAGAAAATGTGCACAAACACAAATCCAAGCATATTTTCATAAACAAACATTCGAAGCATATTTAAAATTTCTGATAACACATTTTTTGTCTTTTTTTTAAAGGTGAAATTAAAATTTTCAAATATGCATTATTTTATTATTCAAAATTATCATGCTGTAAAATATTAAAACCACTTATAGAATAAGTAGTTAATCCTTTTTATGATGCAACAGTTTGTAATGTTTTTGTTAAACAGAAATAAATATTTTAAATAATTTTATTCATCATTTAAAATATATTATTAAATTTCATCTTTCATATTTAAATAGTTTTCATCTGATAATTAGAAAAATCTCAAACCACTGCATGTCTTTTTGCTTCCATATGCCATATAAACACATTTAATAATTAAATTTGCCAAACTTTTATATATTAATTCATTCAAGTTTCCATTGGAAGAAAAAAAATGTAATTTAGTATAATATTAGTTATGTTCTTAGTTCCGTATACTATGTAACTGCAAATTTGTATTTAATATAATAAAAGCGCTAAGCATTTGACTGTCATCAATAGTTCCGGGATGACCGCTTTACTTCTTATACTCCAAACGGCCATTTCGGTACTTTTATGTTAAAAGGACGCAGGTAATAAATCGCCAAATATTGTTCCATCGCCAGCATTTCATTTAAAATATAAACTTATCACTCATTTCATTTAAAACACATGACTTTCATTTAAAACACATATATAAAACTAATTTAAACTACATTTCTTTCATCTCTAATAATAAAAGTTTAACTAATGTGACTGTTATGGCACAGATGTCATATCGCGATTTTTTTCCGACGTCAATTTGGTGAAAACATCAACGGCATAAACAACAACATCCGGGTTACCATATCAAACAAAATAACGACACTTTGGTGATAGTTAAGAACCCGTTGCGCATATGACATTGGCATCAGAAAAAAATCGCGCCAACATCTGTATACGACATCTGTGCCACTGTTATCTCCAAATAGGGGGTGACAGCTTCTCTTTTCATATGATAAGCATCCATTTTTAATCAAAATAATTTTTTCCAATAAAACTGTACAAAAGTTAAATATTTCGAAAGATCGTTTAAATTACTACTACTTGGTACTACTTGGTTATACCGTCGGCCAAAAATCTATCGCCAAACTATAAGATTAAATGCCAATAATGGTTGATAGTAAATGTCACATTCACTTGACTTTAAGCAAGTTACACGTATTTACGTCATCAACTGATTTTTATTTCGACGTTTTAGTTGAATTTTTATTAATGTTATACTAATTTATTTGTTCTTTCGTTATTTAAAAATAAAAATTATGCCAATTTTGTATAATTTGGCGAGTGGTTTGGCGATTTATATAATTTAGCGAAACTGGTTGACGGGATAACTAAGTAGTACCAAAAAGAATTGATGTTTAAGAGATAAATTATATTCAAATACGGATATATTCTGAGACAACATCAATTGAAATTAGGCTGACAACTCAATATCTCATTCCACCAAAGTAAACAAACAATAGCGATTCTTTCATGTTGGCGATTAAAAATATTAAGCCATGAAGATAATCATTCGTAAAGCGAATTTTCGAGAGAGGAATTTTAAATAATTAACCATATTGTGATTTTTATAGCTTAAGTTATTTTGAAAATTTATAGATTTTGAAAATGTCGCCGTTAGTGCGACGAAACGATCGTCAATCTTAATAAAGATATTTTGTCACTTTTTATAGCACTATTTTACTTAATCTGTTTATAAGTGATTATTATACATGTTTTTATTTTTATAGCTGTCAAATCAGGAGGCAGAATGCAGCTTTGTTCGTGACGTCATTCATCTATGAACCACCGCCCCCTGAATACTAGGCCTGAGCGCTGACACAAAAATGGCGGCTGCCGAAGGCGGATTTTATTTCAGAGTGTGAGCACGTTCCCTTAAATATTCGTACCAATAATTTCTTTAAGTTTTTTCCACTTTATTTTTCTAAGATTAAACAAGTCGGAGAAATCTTTTATAAAATACTGGTATCTACATTTGAGGGACCGTACCTACGATTAAAAAAAAATCCGCCTTCGGCAGCCGCCATTTTTGTGTCAGCGCTCAGGCCTAGTATTCAGGGGGCAGTGTATGAACCAACGAAATAAATTTTAGATTTAAAATTGAGCTTGCTATTAATTGAAAGTGAATTATTTATTATTATTATTATTATTTAATCATATTAAAACAGTTTATTTGCTATATTTCGAAAATATACTATTTGTTTGCACTATAATTTGCATTTCCCGTTGATACTGAGGTGGATATTACAATTTAGTGCTTATTTGATGATGAAACTGGCAGCCTACGAACATTTCTCAGTAAATTTTTGCAATTTAACTGATAAATTCACAGTAGTTTTGTTGACCAGGACGCTGGATCCCATTGGTGTCGTATTAGCTCAAATGCGCCAATAGGAAGAGGACCCAATTATCGAAGATTACTTAATATGTTAAAATCTACGCATTAGTGAACTTATTACAATTGATATGCAGATGAACCTGAAATAAAATGCCTAAATGAGTTAAGTCGCTTTTGGCAAGAAAGATGAAATCATAACATCAAAAAATTACGAAATGCTGCATTTATCGTAAATAATTTTTCATTTCTCGGTCAAAATCTTCCGTTTTAGCGAAAGATTAAGTAAATAAATTAAATTATAAATAATAGTAACATGTTGCAATTCTTAGCAAACATATAAGGGCGAGCAAACTGGTCTCCAGAGGTGGCTAGATTTGTATATCCACAGAATTTTCTTAAAGATTCTTTTGATTATAAATTAACTGTAAATTACAAGCATTAAACCGCATAAGAAATAGGATAATTTTAAGTTTTGAACAAATTTTATAAAAATGCGCATATACATTTTGAAAAGGAATGGCCGTTATTCAACTTCTTATGAAAAAAAAATTAATAAAAAAAAAAGCTTAATTGAGAGTGTTTCATCAATAAAAGAAATATTTACGGCTGTTGCAATAACAAAAATATGAAAAAGGAGACCATTATTTATTTCTCACAAAAACAAATATAAATAAATATTAATAAAGTTTATTTTTTTATATGTATAAATACGTAAACACACCGAGCTAAACAAAACTTTAGAACTGCATTTTGTATCGATGGCATCAAAAAAAAATAGCGTAAATATGGATTAATATTAATTTAAAATCTTAGCCATAAATGTATAATTCTTAAATGGAAACTGATTAAAACGCAGACAGCATTAAGACACATATTTGTTTGAACCAAATTTGTTCTAAAAATAAAATAGCATATAAAAAACTATAGCGGAACAAAATGGAAACTATATTTTATAGTCACTTACCCTTTTGCGCGGTATATATTTTCTTTTAATTTATATTACCTTAGATGGGGAGGTTTTTTTTTATGTCCAACAAGTTATTCTAGATAACTGATTAATATATATTTCATTTAAATTAACCAAGCAACCCTAGATTTCCCAGTTAGACAAAAGTTTTTGAATTACTATGTGGTCAACATACTCTGCGTTTCTTTTACACGTGGTACGTGTTTAGCATTCCACAGAGAATGATCTCTTTAGCGGTCAGAAGGTTTATTGCATTTTAACCCCTTCAGGGGCGGTGATGCCGTCACGGCATCACATAATTTTAATCCCTAATTGCCACATTGGCACCAGATTTTTTGAATGAAAACTTTACTTTTATTAAATGAGCGAAAATATACCTTTACTTCTTTACAAATAAATTTTCTTTTATATACTGGTGTTACTCAATTATTTCAACAGTTTACAAATACAATTACCTTGCCTCTGAAAGGGTTAAAATGAAAGGTTTCGACAATAGAGATGGAATGATCGTCCTCTATTCATTTATTCGCATTTCACATATATTTTTTGTTATTCATATAAGGAATCCGTTTTCGACTCTTGCACAACAGACAACAACCAATATCAATGGCGGCGGCAGCGTTTTGCTGTTGCCAATTTTAATTAGGAAACGTTTCAGATATGATAACCAGAATTTTCTAGGAACCTGCTAAATTGTTCTGAAAACCTATAAAAGGTGAAACATTTCTCGAATTTACGTGGAACATTACCATTTTTTCTTACAGTGCGCTTTGTCCTGGAAGGGTTAAAAAGCAATTTACGTAGAACTTCAGAAACTGCTGTATTTGTTAGCATTCTACTTAACCCTTTATGCCCCACGGTACATTAAAGTACCATTAAAATAACTTTTTATAAAATCCATTTAATATATCGATGAATAGTAATACAGTTTAGAATGTGTTATAGATACTTTGCTTTACCCGATTCTAAAAGCATTATTGGTTGCACAAAGCAGAAATATTTTTAAAAGGATGATTTATTTTTCTTTTTCACCTCTTCAGCATTCTTGACGTTGAAAGATTGTGGGTTAAAAGTTTCAATTCGGAAAAATTTCTATATTTTTGTTGTAACAGCATTATATTTGCACATTTTCTAATTATATAAAATACTGAAAAAATATTTTAAATAAAAGGTTTGGGTTGAGTTATAAATATTGCACAAAATCCCTATAAATATAAATTTAATTAATTTTAATTGGCTTCTAAAATTTATTAAATGATTGTGTAAAACTTCTAATGTACATTCAAACATTCACGAAAAAGGCTTTAGAAGATAAAATTTTAATGAATTCATAGTTTGGGATATAAAGGATTAAATATAGTACTAACCCAGATAGCATGAACAAGCTAGATTGCAGCAAGTTTGATTTTTCTGATATTATCTTGCCGTGAGAAATTTGAATTGAGAAATTCGCAGCAAATCTTCCGCAAGGTATAACATCACCCACTTGCATGAGTAGTTTGTTGTAAAACTGATGGCAAGACTGTCTTCAATTCACGAAACTGACGAAAGCAAAAAATCCCTCTGTTGAGAGAATAGACAATCAGCACATATGCAGAAATTGCAGAAACTTTATTCGGTTGGCACCGTTTTTTTAAACGCTTAACTTATCAATTACCAAAAAAGGGCTGAGTTTTAAAGTACAGATATCAACTTTACTTATTTTTGTTGATAAGAACGATGCATGCACCTTCTGACGGTGCGTACGCATCGATAGACCTGATCAGGTGTATGGACCCTTTCGAAGGTGTTAAATTACTGTGTAACAGTTGTAAATATGTAATGTGGCATGGAAAGATTACTACTTTGCAGTATTTTTCATTACTTCTTTGCCGTTAATTTGCAATAAATTTGATATAACATGAATTTAACTTGAAGGACAAGTTAGCTGCAAGTTCAAAGTGTGGTGACTTCGGCGTTTGTGTTATCGTACTGCAGTCTTGGTATGTACTTTCAGTCTTGTCAAGCTGAGCTTGTTGCAACTTTGCAGGTTTTGAAAGCAAAACTGCTGCAAATTTTCTGCAACCTAAAAATGCTATGTGGGAAATTTAGGGGAAAAAACCAAGGGATTTATCAATTTCTATCAACAAGAATAGTAGCAATGAGAGCAAGCTTTTTTTTTGTTGGAGGGCTTAGATTTTTCTCTAAACATTTATAGTGAGTACCACTGGACAAAAATATAAAAATTTCAGTTGAAATTCGTGGAGCAAGTAATTGAGAACGCTACAGTAATTTTTGTTTTTCTTAACCCATTAATGGGTTTAAGCCGGTTGGTACGAAAATCTGCCATTTAAGTAATACGAAAATTTTAAATATGAAATCCAGTATTTTAGTAAGGAAATTTTCATATTACTTAGTTTAAAACTTTGTGAGATCAAATCAGTTAAAATTACAGTATGGGAAAACTGGTGTCAACTGGTACCTATGTATTAAAAATGTGTAAAAGAAACTCAGCATTAATGGGTTAATGACAAACATTCGATGATTAAATCAATCATAAACTACTATTCAACATTCCTCTTATAATTTCGGAATTGCCGAGTAAAACAATTGGCTAATTTGGCAACAATCTTAGAAATTAGCAATTTCAAATATTTGTTACATTTAAAAAAATACTTAAAATATACCGCCTGTTTTTGTAGAAAGAGAAACATTATACTGTCAAAAAATATACCACTTTATTTAATTGATCTTATGCAGTATAAAAGAAATAAATGCATTATCGTAAATGTCAGCAATAGAATTTCAAAGCTCGTTAAAATTTGTTTAATGGATAAACGAATTTATTTAGGAGAAAGTAAATACGATTTGGAAATCTCTTCTTTCTAACGCAATATGTTGTTAACCCTAGAACTACCGAAAATTTTACTCAAGTTTTATAAAAACATTTTACACCAGAATTTTTACTTAAAACTATTTAATTTGTTTATTTAACTTATTATTGTCTGATTTATAAATTTAGTTTGTTTTGAAGAAATTTCTGGTTTGAATAAATATTTTGAATGTACATGTCGGGTCCATTGAACCCTTCTGGTAGACAGAGGGTTAATTGTTTAACCCTTTGAGTGGCAAGCAATTACGTTTGTGAAATGCTGAATTCCCACCGGAATCTTTGAAAAGTTCCATTTCAAACTAAGTAAAAGCAATTTTACAGATTTTTTCCACCAAAGTTAGAAAAGTAAAATTTGATAAAATTTTTCTTGTGTAAAACTTCATTAATCGTAGGTGGTATATAATATATACCGGTACCCCTCAAGGAGTTAAGTTAACTGAAAGCTAACGAATGCAATCTTTTAGATGAATCATTCTCAACATATTTTTATATATATTGTCACTACCATAGAATTTCGGCGTTTTATTTTAGAAAACAAGTTTTCTTTCTCCAAATTGCCTTTGACGAACAAGGTTTTTTGTTTTTGTAAGTTAAAAAATCTCTAACAATCTATATTATAAAGGACAAACGTGTCAGTCTATAAGTCTGATATCATTTTGAGAATGGCGACACTTTACGATGAAATTTCGGTTTTGCAATTTTTAAAACTTGGAAACATTGCAAATTTTCAATTTTTACACCCTCGTATAGGGGGAAAATGTACTTTCAGATGCAATTTGTTTATTAACTTAATCTCAATTTACTCATTTACCGCGTGTTCGAAAATAAATTTCAATCATGACTTATTTTATTTATCTCTATTGCTTTATCTCTATTTATCTATATAAGCTGCTGTCATCGAAATACTCAAGTCCAGAAGACACGAGTTGAGACGTCATCAGTGGGAAGTCATCACCGACTTCCCACTAGTGTTGGAATTCACACCGAAAATTTTGAATAGCAATTTTCTTTTATTTTATTTGTGGAATATCTATCATCTTATAAAACAATAACAACTATTTAAAATTACTGCTGAGAATTCGGAAGCCCGATGCGGAATTCCACAGAGTTGCCGCATCTGGCTGATTTTTTATTGGAGGATTCTAAATTCTCACCAGTAACTTTAAATAGTTATTATTGTTTTATAAGATGATAGGGATTCCATAAAATAAAAGAAAATTGCTATTCAAAATTTTCCCGTGTGAATTCCAACAGTCGTGAGAAGTCGGTCGATTAGTGATGACATCACTTTTGTGTCCTCTGGCCTTGAGCATTTCGATGGCAGCAGCAAGCATCATTACTGAAGAATAATAAGCAATTTTCATTTAAAACAATACAAAGCATTTATCTCGGCTAATTCTTCATAACTAAATTAAAATTTCATCAATAAATAAAAAAAAAAGCCATAAAACAACATTTTATACATTGAAGTTATAAATGCTTGAATTATTTACAAGTCTGTGTCAGTCAAGAACATTTCAAGGAAATTGTATATTCAATAGTTAGGAAATGAATTGCGTTCAAATTATGCCAAGGATAAAAAATGTGTCAGTAATAAAAATTATATACCGAAATTAAACCATAACATTTCTCCTAAACGCAGAAAATGTGAAATAAAAAAGTTTGACCCTTTCAGGGGCAATGCACTTTTAATGATAAAGTGTTTAAATAAATGATTGGCACCGGAATTTGCAAAATAATAAATTTTTCAGTAAGAAAAATGCCGCATTTCACATACTAGTTAAATAAAAATATTTTACCACATTTCTGGTGCCATTGTAGCGTTTGGGTTTTAAAATGAATTAGTTTCAGAAACATAACACCACCCCTTAAAGGGTTAAAGGCAATGCCACAAATAAAAAATGATCTTCTTGCTTGAAAATACTATGTGGAAAATGTACTGAAAAAATCGCCTATTATTACAATAATTATAAATAAGGTTTGTATATGATATAAAATATTTTACATAATGTCAACATAAGCTTAAATATTATAACGTGCAGAAAATTAACAAATTTATTTATCTTTCTTTAGAAGAAATATTTTTTTTCCCTTTTCTTAAAGAGGTGAAATTTAACTGTATTTAACACTAGAATTGCCATTAGGGGTTCTGGTGTGAAACAATTTTTATAAAACTTGTGTAAAATAGCCAGCAGTTCTAGTGTTAACCATTTCAGGGGCGCCGTTTGCAGTCTGCAAACGGTTAATTTTAATGCCCAAAGTGTCAAATGGCACAAGTAATTTTTTAGTACAATTTCGATCTTATAATATACGTGAATATAAGCTTATGATACACTCTCAGAAATAAAACTCTCATTTTTGACTAAAACTTTTGACGAATCAGCAATCTTTGAGATGTATTTCGTCGTTTTTGACGATAATTTTCTATCAACATCACGTGACTTTTAACGAAACGTAAAATCTCAAATATTTGACGGCAGTTTTGCCTCCATCACGGTCAGACTTAATGCATTTTAAGGAAACAGTTGCTACCTCTTCAAATCCTGCAAACTTAGCAAGCAGATATTTGTTTGTTTATGTTAGTCCATTAATAATTTTTTTTTTTAAACAGCACTTTTTAGTGCTTTTTAGAAAATACTGAAATATAGGTAGTTATTGTTTCTTCATTAGTTATTTTTTTAGCTGTTAAAATTTTTAGGAATGCTTATTATTAGTTTTATTTATTTATATGTTGTTGTTCGTTATGTTTTAATTCGAAAAGGATAAATTTCCTGTGTTGTTCAAAACCATTGAAAAAGAAAATTTGGTCAATAAAATTTAAAACTTCCAAGATATCTTTCTTTTTAAATTCATTTAAGAAGTATATTCTGTTTTCAATCAAATTAAAAATAAACATAGTTGATCCCTCTCCTCTTTATAAACAGTAGAGTGTTAAAATCTTATCCACCTACTCAAAGTGAAAAAAATCTCACGCAACAAATTACCAGACCATATTCTAACCATTCATTGAGCAAAGGAAATTTCACTAATAAATTATTTATTAGAGCCATATTATAATTATTCATTATGAGAAAAGCATAATAATAAATTAGCCTTACTTAAAACTTTCAGAAATTATAGCAGCACCGATAAAATTACAATCTACCTTATAAAAGTAAAATCACGTAGTAGAATTCATTACTTCAGTCTAAAAGCACATCTATACAAGTCCCCAATAGCGAGGTCGGAAGAGCAACGGTCTCAACGCCAAAGGCCGCGTGTTCGGATCACCCCTAAAAAACGACAAAAACGACCTGGAAAACGACAAATGGAATTTTTCTTCCCTCTATCAATAAATAGGGGAGTTTCCAAACTGTTCGATAGATAGCACCACCAGCCGACTTTTGACGAAATTTATATCGCCAAGCAAGTACAGAAAGTAATTTCATCAATTTGACGAAATATTCGATCGGAGCATTTCCCAGGAAACGGTTTCGTCAAAAACAAAGAAAATTTCGTGAAATCTGAGTATTCATTTCTGAGTGTGTAAATTTCAAATAAATTTGTTCGTAAATTGTGGTGTGGATTAATTTTTTGAACATTGTTTCAGCAAAAATGCCTTGCCCCTGAAAGTTTTAATGCATTTTTCTATAAAGTAAATCATCGCTCTTTTATGAAGATGTAACAATATAAGCTTAATTTAAGTGCAATGATCCAATACATTGTTAAATTAGAATAGCATCCGTTTTGCAGAATTTAATTAGTAGTGTCGAAATGACACTGGCCACTGTTTTAGGATGTCAAAATTGTTGGACGTTGTAGTGTTAATCCCTTCGCAAGTAGCGTCTGGTATATGTCAGGTATAAGGTGCTCAGAATCCGTTATTGTTTGTATCACTAATTTTTAGCCCTCTCGCTGCGTAATTGTTTTATGAAAACCCCTTCGCGACGAGCGTCTTTTAAGAATTTTCATTCTTTTGCCACCGGTTTCTTCAAAATAAATTTTTTTCTGTAATTTAATCGGGAAAATGCTCCGATTAAATAACACAAAATTTACAATAAAAAAATTATTGGTGGGAATAATCAAGGAGGGTTAATTTGACGGGAAAATGCATGCCCGAGGATATCCCGGGCTGCGCGGTGAGAGCACTGTTGCCAGTGGGCTACTATTTTTTAATGCGGATTTCTTCATTGGCACCACTTTTTGAAACGGAAAAATTCAGTTTGTTTTTGCCTTAATTAATATGTCATGAAATAAGGCAAATTTTACCATTTCAAAAAAGTGGTGCCAGTCCAGAATCTGATTTTTTTAAAAAAAGTAGCCCATCTGGCAACACTGGGTGAGAGGGTTAATGGTACAATTTACCTTATTCAATCAGAGCATTTTTTGTGATTAATTTATGCAACAACTTTATATCTAAAAACTGATGACAATAGACTAAAAGGATGTAAAGTTATCTTGTCGCGAAGAAGTTCAGGGAACATATATGTGTCAGTGACGGCGAATTCACGTGCTGGATGGCAAATTGCCACCACTTTTCTTGAATAGGTTTTTTCTCCTTATTTATCCTGAGATTTTTATTTCATTATATAAGTCAAAGTATAATTTTCTAAAAATGTGTTGGAAATTGTTCCTCTGGCATGCAGGCATGGAGCTTACTTCATGTGCCATACAGTGTTGCCAGTGGGCTACTTTTTTAAATTAAGATTTCTTGATTAGCACCACTTTATCAAAATACTAAAATTTTTCTTATTTAATAAAATATTACATAAGGCGAAAACAAGGGGATTTTACCATTTCAGAAAAGTGGTGACAATCAAGAAATTTGAATTTAAAAAAAAGTAGCCCACTGGCAACACTTGTGCCATAGATACTTTACAGACTCACTTAAACCCAGGAATTAAAATAAAGTTCCAAAATCGTATGCTACCATTTAAAAAGTGAAAGTTTCTACAGTTTTAATAACTAGACAAGCATTAAAAAATAAACATTTACTATTTCAAAAAGTTTATAGAAAATAAAAATGTGCATTTCTTTTAATTTGCATAAATTGGAATTTCCATAGGTGCCAAGCAATTTGGATTTT